>CM053597.1:48766277-48804694 GCA_028646575.1 Pseudocheirus occidentalis
ATGATTCTCAGACTTTTCCAGCCCTAACCTCTTTCCTGACCTCCAGTCTCTCATCAGCAATTGCCTATTAGACATTTCAAACAGGCCTACAGAAATCTCAGTCAGCGTGTCTAAAACAGAACTCACCATCTTTCCTCACAACCCAGCTCCTCTTCCTGACCTTCTTATTACTGTCAAGGATACCACTGTCTTCCCAAATCACTCAGGCTCACAATGTAAGGGTCAGTTTCAGCTCAGCACTTCTACTCACCAAATATATCTAATCTTTTGCCAACTTTTGTCATTTCCACCTTCCTGATATTTCTTATATATGCCCCCTTCTCTACATTCATACAGCTGACACCCTGGTCACAAAGCCTATCCTCCTGAACAGACTGACCATACAGAGGCAAGGAAGGTTGTGTCTAACCATGGTAATGGAATAGAGGATTTTCAAGCATATTTTTATGAAAAGGTCAAGACTGGGTAGGAACTTTAAAATACAGACACAACAGTCAAGAGATACCTAGAATGGTAAATACTGGAGCAAGTAGAAAGAGGTATAAGATGATGAAGGGCTAAAATTCTAATGGGGAGAAGAAACAAGTGTCCCTTGAGGACTATAATGTCTTAAAAGAGTATTGTAGAAATTAAGAAAAATTGAGGATTTCAGGCAAATTAGTTTTGTCCAAAGCTATTAAGAATGGAAAGAGAAGGAAGAGTGAAAGGAATATACTCATGTAGAAAAGAGGAGGAAGAGTGGATCTGTGTGAGAAGAGTAAATCAACATGGTGTAAGAGGTTGTTCAAGTGGCATCAAGTGAATCCCACTCATTCCTATCTGAACACCTTCAAACACACATAGTCAGGTGTAGAAATACACCAAACCAAACTGGGAAACAGACAGGGATAGAGAGGGGGATAGGGATAGGGAAGAGAAGAAGAAGGATGAAGAGGAGGAGGAAGAAGAGGAGGGAAGGGAAGGAAGGAAGGGAGGGAGGAAGGAAGGAAGGGAGAAAGGAAGGAAGGAAGGAAGGAAGGGAGGGAGGAAGGAAGGAAGGAAGGAAGGAAGGAGATACATAGAAAGTAAGGAAATGCCCCTCAAATACTGGTACGTGAATGTTATCAAATATTACTGTTGTTTGTCCTTCAATCTCAAAGAGGACCAATGACATCAGGAAGGTGCTGTCTTGACTTGTGAGTGAATCAGATTTAATATGAAATGTTATTACACCATAAACCACGATGGAAGAGAAAACTTCAGAGATTCCCACAATGGATCCCTCTGGCCCCACTCTCTCAGTGTACTCACAAAGTCCTGGTTTCCTTTTCCTTCACTAGCTGCTGAGTTCTCCCAAGAGCACTGAAGCAAAAAAGAGATACTGAAGCTGACCGGCCTTTTTTTTGGATGGCTCCACAGTCAAAGAGTCTTTTCTTCACCATGTGATTAGTCAACCAGGGCCAGTGACTGAATGCTTACACGCGCTCCAGTCTCTCGGAGACGTCTCCATTCCATTTCATCACACCTCTCTTGGAATTAGGGAGCACGCTCCCCAAGATAGCCACAAGCATTACATTATTAGAGGCACTTTGTACATGTGCCAAACCCTCATTGTATAATGAACCGATGAAGAGTGAATTGAGCATAACCAGGAGAATCATCTATATAATGGCAACACTAAAGAAAAATAACTTGGAAAGCTGTAAGAACTCCAATCACAGCAACATCAGCCACATCTGCAGAGCTTCCATGATAGGGCACGTTAGCCCAATTCCTGACTGAGATATTAGACTCTAAGTATGGATGGATTTTTGCTTGACTATGCTTATTTGTTAATAGGTGGGGTGTTTTGTTTATCATGGTTTTAATTGAGGCAGGTGGATAAGGGGGAAGAAGGGTAGCAATGGTGATACCAAAAGGAAAAAAGAAGAGAGTCTTGAAATATGTTTAAAAGTGCACAGAGAAAAGAAGGAAGTTCAGAAGGAAGAAGAGATAAGCAGGATGGTTTTAAAAGTTACACGTTCAGTTTCTGATATATTTCTTTAAAAGTCAGTCATCATGGAAAGAGATGAATGGTTTCATATATTCATGTTCTGTCCTCTTTGTATGTCCTACTTTGTGTATAGAAATACTCTTTGGGGGTGGTTGTTAAATTCAGAATTTAAAAAATTAAATTATAAAGAAAAGAAAGATTCCACAATTGGAAGATCCAAAACCATGTGCTAAATGAGACCTGGTATCCAGAAGAATTGTTACATTATGTTCCTTTCTTTTCTAGTGTTTTAAAAATCTATCCAGTGGATTCCCTTTATACCACTGTGGTTACAGAACAGGTCTGATACCCAGCCCTGTAGGCTAGCTGTTTGCTATCAGGCTCTACACTTCATATTTGCTGGGTTTTAAGAACTGATTTGATCTGTTATATCTAGTCAGTATAATAAGTTATTTGTTCATGGAATGCTACTCTAACTGTTCCAGTGTTCCTCAGAAAAAGCGCAAACAAGACCATGACAAGTTTATTTTCAGTAAATCCATGCTTACTAACTGCATCGCTAAAATGCATACTACATAGCACTGGACATGTCTATGTAGCTATCAGTATCTAGCTAAGCTCTAGGATATGACGTGGGCATTCATGGTAGCATTCTCCATTACATTGCCTTCATTACTGTACCATGTTTTTTAAAGGCAAGGTCATTAGTAATAAGTAGAAAACATGTCATGTCATCCATGGTTAAAATTAACTCCAATCACTGATTACCCTGCACATTCTTGGAGGTTTTCAGATAGTCATAGAAATAGCTGGGGGACTTGTGTGGTATGCAGTGACGTGGGTAATGCTGGCACAGGAGCTATTATTAGGCCAAGCAAGTACTAGATGTATTACTGGTGTGTAAACAAACCATTAAATAATCAGCTTGAAAAAGGAAGAGAGGTAGGGAAAGCTAACAGGAGGGACCAACACTTTAAATACCAGTATAAATTAACACCTTTATATTCTTAATATAATGTCCATCCAAAATGCTAACCATTATTCATTCACTCAGGGCTGTTATGACTTCTGATGCAAGTAGAGAATTTATACTGAAGTTACTGAGCCAGTTGTTCAGTTTATCTGGCCTCTATGAACTCACTCCTCTCCCCAACAGTTTCATATGCAGTTTGAAATTTGTATGTTTATCAAAAAAGACTTGAATTTACTCAGTGCCAGAAGGAAATCCTCCTAGACGATCTGACTTTTAAATCTCCATTTCATAGAACTATCTATTTTTATTTCTATCACAGAAATAAGTAAAGTCAACTGGACTCCACAGTATAACAACATCCACAAAGTAATTACACAAGTTTGTTTGGGTAAATATTTAACGTTCTAAACCAAACTGGCCCACTGACAAAAAAGAGGACTACCTGTAGACTGAAGAAATCCAAAGAAAACTTGTGGCAATCGCAGGAAAACCACGGCTAACACGCCTATCCAAGCGATCCAGAATCAGCCCCACACGTCAGTGGTGATGATGCCAACCAGCATTTATGAAGCATTTTAAAACTTGCAAAGAGCTGTACGTGTTATCTCATTTAATGCAACCCTGTGAGGTACATGTTATTATTATCCCTGTTTTATAAAAGAGAAAACTAAGGCTGATAGAGGTTATTAATAATAATAACAGCTTACATTTACATGGTTTCCTATGGGCCAGGCACCGTGCTGAGCACCTTATAATTATCATCTCATTTGGTCCTCACAACAACCCTAAGAAGTGGGTACTATTATTGTCCCTGTTTTACCAAGGAGGAAACGGAGGCAAACAGAGGTTAAGTGACTTGCCCAAGGTCACAGAGCTAATAAGTGTCAGAGGCTGGATTTGAACTCAGGTCTTCCTGACTCCAAACCTAAAGCTGTTTCTCAATAGTAATAGCTTCATAATAATTATAATAAAGGAATATTTTCTTTGTTTATTTTAATAGGAATCCCAAAGCTCACTGAATAATTGTCTGACTTGTTAGATGCCATCAACATGAGACAAGTGGCCAGAGTCATAGTGAAGTTTCACAGTTTGGAGTAGTTCATTTGGGGAAGAATATATAACAAGGGCTCTAAACTAGTGTCTACTCTGTACTGTGGAAGATAGAATGTTGATTTAAGGATAGTCCCTGCTCTCATGGAGCTCAGCAGTTCAGTAAGAGATAAAACACAAATCCAGAACCTAGAATCCACATGAGGTATGTAATAATACATCCAACAGGAGTGTAACAGGAGGCTTTCCTTAAGCACCAAGCAAAGCACATTCATTCCCCTGGTCATTCTCCAGGAGGAAGCCACATTCGTCTAACACACTGATTCACTCTGCACATGTACCAGGCCTCCTTTACAGATGAAGAAATACTGTTCTGAGTGAGGCCCAAGGGCTGGAAGGTTACTACTGAATCAGAGACAAAGGGAGGAAAGGAGGACAGCTCTGACATAGGTAACTGTGTGACCTTGAGGACTGACCTCACTTCTCTGAGCGTAGGTATCTCACAATATGACTAAGTGACCTTCAGGAGCCCTTCCAGCCCCAGTTCTATGATCTCAGACATCCTTCCCAGCTTCCATAGTTCTATGATCTATGAGATTTATAGAGAATGATCTATGATCTATAGAGAATGGCTGGTGAACTGCAAATATAACAGAAAAAGAGACAAGCTTACAGAAATGACAGATCGGTACAGCAGAGCTCTGGTTTGAAGGGAATTTTCTTAAAAGCAAATGCCGTTTAGGAAGAGCTGAACAGGAATGGAATAGTCATAGAAAGTAACACTGACCTTTCCCCACAATGTCTTACCTGGGAGCTGGGGTAAAGCAAATGATGCTAAGAAATTCAGATATACCTAAAGCAAGAGAATTGCTGCATTCTGCATTCTTTATGTACAAGAAGTCTAGAAAATGAAGTTCAGAATTAAATAATTTGTGAAAAATGAAGCTAATTAAGCACATGGTATTTAATGAATCATTTTTACAGTATTATGCACCAAAGTGAGCATATAATAGATGTTTGATTAGAATTAACTTTTAGGACTTTGAAATGATGGTCTGGTGAAGTGACAGAGGCTGTTAGCCTACAAGGGTTTGAATCCTGCCTCTAACACTTAATTGGCTAGCGTGTCCATATGCAAGTCACTTAATGCAGATAATTAAAGAGAGGCAAAATGGTGTAGTGGGTAGGGATCCAGTCCCTGGGCCAGGAAAATCTGCGTTCAACCCCGGTCTCTGACACACATAAGCAGTGTGACCCTGGGAATCTCTCAGTGGTTGAAGAAATTGCAGAGTAAGGGCCCATCCATACTGGTAGAGAGTTTCTTCACTAAGAGTGCTCTATGCCTGTGATTTTGCAGGTCTAGTCCAAAACACAACAAAAACTTAAAAAAAACTCTAGATGAAAGGGCTAGAACCCATTTTTTGCTTCAGCAGTGATAGGTTGCATTTAAAAAAAAGTAAATTACCAATCAGCATTATTTAACTATTTCTACTCTAAGATATGAAATCATTGTCTATCAACTAATGAGTTGATAGAGTATTAGAGGAAATGAACCACATTAATATTGACACTGTCATTATAGATGAACTGGGGAAACAAAATGAAGTTGGTTGAAGCTAGGTGGAAGGAGGGCTCTCAGGTCCTTCTTAATGAGGTGAATAAAGGAACTGGTAGAATTGGTTTTACCAATTGTGAAAACCACCAGTAGCAAGAAAACCCCATTTCATGGTGTACTTGATTCTTGCCTTGTGGCCCTCAGAATGAGCATAAGCAGAAAGACTTTCTTCATGACTGTAGTTGCAGTTTATACCACAATAAACTGTTACAGAGGGTGGAAAAAATAAAGAAATTCTACAAAGAACATAATAAACCAAATTCATCTTGTTACTCAATGACTTTAATGGGATAGGGAGGACAAATGGGGAATAGGAAAGAATGACCCAAAAGATGTTGGAAAACAGATTAAGAAAGCTCAGGATTGAAGATTTCTCAGAAGTCTTATGTCTTTTTATCACAAAATCTGTCCTTGAAGTTAGTCAGAAAGTACTAGGCATGATAAGCACCAAGCAACATCAAAAAAAGTGAAATCAACTCCATTTTCATAGGAAATGACAAGTAACAAAGTTGGGAATAGTTTAGGGGAATAGATCTATTTAGATTGAGATGAACACAAATTTAGAAGAAAGGATAAAAATAAAAAAAATTGTGAGCAACTTACAACATCTCTAATCCATCCTATTTAAATAAACTCTGAAAAATAGGAAATGGATGAAGAAATAAACACTGACTCTCATCATTGTAATTTCTCAGAGAAGCTTAACTGAAGTAAAAGTTACCACAGTGAAGAGGACAACTTTTCTAATTAAGTTTTCTATTAAAATTCTAGTGTTCTCCTGGTGATGCTCTATGGCTAGGATTCATAACACATCATAATCTGTGGAGATTAAAAATTACAGGTGACCCAATACAGAATGGAGAGATCCAGTGGGCTTCACTGACCTAAGCATACTACTCACAATGGTTTTGTGTGCAAAAACAGCAAAAATGTCATCAAGGGAATCTTTGATATTGGAAAAGAATTTGGGCCAATCAGGTAGCACAAATGAGGCATAGAAGGTAGGCCTAGAACTGCCCTAATATCCTTGAGACATTAACCCATTGAGTAGATACTGCTTAGATACTGCTCTAAGTATATGTGGTAGGACATGAACAAGAGGTCCAGGGAATGAGAAGGGCTGTGACTTACAAGAGGGGAGAGCAGGTGTACCCACATCAATGGGATTTCAGCTCATGTGGAATATAAGTAAAAAGTAACCCTGGGTACTTTACACTGATATTTTGTCTGTTAGTATTAATACCTAACTTAAAACTAGAATTTTCCTCTTTGTCATTTTTAAAAGCCCATTGCATTCATCAAGGGTGATTTTGTCATTGTGTGGCACCATCACTCCACCCCAGAGAGCCTCCTTGATTTTATTTTGAAACGTAAAAATGGAAATATAGGATGTAAAAATGTGAAAATAGGATTAAAAAATAGTCTTCTGTTGATATCTCCCTTCTCCATGCCCTTGGGCTGGCCATGCCAAATGTCAGAAATGCACTTCCTCCTCACATTCCCCTGGGTTCCTCTCTTCCTTTAAGAAGTAGCACAGGCACCATCTTCTGAATAAAGCTTTTTCTGATTCCCCAGTGGCCGGTGCCCTCCCTACCAAAACACCTTCTAAGTTGTATATTTTTATGTTTATTCATTCTATCTTTATGTTGTATGTATCACTCTCCATTCCCAGGCAGGTAGAGTGGTTCCCTGGAGGACAATCCTGGAACACTCACTATATGTTGTGTACCTAGACACAGACATAGACTCTTCTTTGGCTAAAAGACCCTCCAGACCATTGTGCTGAAGAGATGGACACACTTCAGAATGAAAAGTGAAATTTAGGAAGGGAGATCTGCATGGAGTTGCAAACACATCAGAGAAGCTAACTCCCCAACATATCCCTTGATTCCAAGCACAAGCATCATACACTGTAAGAGCAGACTTCTCTAATGGGGCTGTTTTTCTCTTTGGCTGAACAAAGATTTCATCTTTCTCTTGAGTTGAAAAATGCATTTACTCTTACCTTAAATTGCATAACTTCCCCAATTTATATTTTGCCATTTTATTTGATAAATAACTAGCATTTAGTGGGTGGAACCTAAACTGGCTAAGACCTGGTATTCTCCCACTTTACAGAGACCAGAGAAAGTGACTTTTATTCTAAATCTCCTAAAAGAGCACTGCACTCCTACACTGGGCAACCAGGTAGCACCGTGGATAGAGTGCCAGAAGTCAGGAAGACACATCTTGATGAATTCAAATCTTGTCTCAGATACTTACTACCTGTGTGACCCTGGACAAGTCATTTTACAGTTTGCCTCAGTTTCCTCATCTGTAAAATGAGCTGGAGAAGGAAATGGCAAGCCACTCCAGTATAACACCAAATGGGGTCACAAAGATTGGGGCACAACTGACCACCACAACTAACAGCAAATCTATCTGCTTTCTATCTGTACTTTTTGTCTTCCCCATTAGAATATAAACAAGCATTATTTCATACTTTATACTTTTATTCTCAGTGACCAGACACATAGAATGTGCTTATTAAATACTTGCTGATGAATGACTTGTTAATTTTTATATTTCTCTACTTCCCCCTGAATTGCTGCTCTTCTTTTTAGAGAACCATATTTTATAACAAAGAATTTTTAAAAGATGAAGAGAAAAACATTTAGCAAAGTCAATCGAAATGTCAACGGGGAAAAAAGCCCCATGATTTGGGATACAGTGTTGCACACCTCTGCAAATCAGAGGAAGGAAGGAAGGAAGGTCTCCTTTCATATTTCCTGGACGGGGCCAAGTTTGGTTATTGTCATATCACAACATTCAGCTCCCATTGTTTTGGAATTGTTTTCCTTTCCATTTTCATTGTTGTGCTCATTGTTTACGTTGTTTTCCTGACTCTGCTTACTTAATTTTATATCAGTTTATACAAAGTCTTTCCAAGTCTTCCATATTCATCATATTCATAACTTCCTACAGCATAGTATTATTTACATTATGCCATTATATTCATGTTCCCACAATTTTTTAGCTACTTCCTTTAATGGACTCACACTCTGTTTCTAGTTCTTTGCTACCACAGAAAGTGCTGCTATAAATATCTTGGAATAGATGGAACCTTCTTTTCCTTTTGTCAGTGACCTCTTGAGGTCTAGCAGCGTAATCTCTGGATCAAAGGCTATGAACATTTTTCATCCCTTCAGTTGCAGAATTCCTAACTGCTTTTCAGATCATTTGTACCAATTCATACCTACACCAGCAATGCACTAATGTGACTGTCTTTCTACAATCTTTCCAGCAAGGAAAATAGGATTTTATAATCAGGAATCTGTTTTATAGACAGTTTTTAATGGGAAAAAACTTAGTCCTTATGAGAATGTGTATTTTCTAAAGGAGATGTCAAAGTATTATTTATTTTGGTCTGGTGTTCTTTGAACTTGTTCATATGGTAGACAATAGAAAGGGAAGGAATTTGCACTGACCAAGCTGGATGATGCCATATACAAAAATTTGCAAGCCCAATCCTTTAACATTTAAAAAAAAAATAAGGGGTAGCTAGGTGGTTCAGTGAATAGAGCACCCGACCTGGAGTCAGGAGAACCTGAGTTCAAATGTCACCTCAGACACTTGACATACTTACTAGCCTTGTGACTTGGGGCAAGTCACTTAGCCCCAATTGTCCTCCAAAATGCAAGCAAATGAGAAAGAAAGAAAGAAAGAAAGAAAGAAAGAAAGAAAGAAAGAAAGAAAGAAAGAAAGAAAGAAAGAAAGAAAGAAAGAAAGAAAAGAAAGAAAGGAAGGAAGAAAGAAAGAAAAGAAACAAAGAAAGAAAGGCTACTTATTAGCTACTTGAGGGCAGGGACTGTTTTCCTTTTATGCTTGTAAAATACCTTCTAAATGAAATCTTCCTTTAAAATGCAGCAGTAATCAAATCTTTACAAAGTACTGGCTGACCAACTGTGCTAACTTGGTTATAAGCTTGGGTGACTTGGGAGGACAGTGATGCCCTTGACAGGAATAGGAAAGGTAAGAAGAAGGATTGGATTGTGAGAAAAAATGATGAGTTTTGCTTTGAATATACTGAGTTGGTCTAATGAGAGACCGAAGGCCAGGAAAGCAGTTAGGGCTGTAAAAATTTGAGAAGCATCTACATAAAGATAATGATTGAGTTCACAGGAGCTCAAGAGATCACCAAGTGAAATAGCATAGAGCAGAGGTCCTCAACCTTTTTTGAGTCAGAGACTCCTTTGGCAATCTGATGAAGCCTATAGACCCTTCATAGTGTTTTTAAATGCACTGAATACATAGGATTACAAAGGAAATCCATTATATTGAAACACAGTTACCAAAATAGATTTAAAAAAAAAAACCAAGTTCACAGTGTTTAGAAAGTTAAGAACCTCTTACATAGAGAAGAAGAGAACCAAAGACAGGTCCTCAGGGCACATATCCAAAGGGCTTAGCTTGGAGGAAGGTCCAGCAAAGGAGACTGAGGAGCCATTGGCCAGGTAGGGAGAAGTAGGACAGAAAGAAGAGTGTCACAAAAACCTAGAGAGATGTTAAGTGTATCTGCCAGGAAAGGATGACAGTGCCAGAGGCTCTGGATAGAGAGGAAGACAACTGAGAGTTCCCTATTAACTTTGCTAACTTTGAAGAGAGCAATTCTAGGTGAATGAGGATGAGGTCAGAAGCCAGGCTGCAGAGAGTCATCTGAACAAACATGAGCATACTTACATATATGCATAATACATATATACACCTGTGTATTTGTATGCATATACATATGATATATGCAAAAGCAGTGAAAAGTACTGTACATCAGTTAGTAATTTCACCAAGTTTAGCTGCTTGCTGTTAATGAATAACAGGGTCCAGCTCTCCTGGTACTCTGTCCAATACACTAATTATTGCAGCATAGTTTCTCTCAGATTCTGACTTGGTTCATCTGAGCAAATGAAGACAGATCATTTTGACCTCTTATACATCAATCTTACTTCACAGGTCTAACTGCAAGAAAACTTTTCATATGAGCATACCTCAAAGCCGTATGAATATCTCAGATAAAAGGTTATGTAAGTATGTAATGTTATGAACGGGCATGTCCTTTCATCTAAATGTTCCCATCTGGCGTATTATTTTTACAAGATCCACTCCTTTCCTTCATCTCCTTGAAGTTCAAAGACAGCTCAGCCTCTGTAGACAGCACTAAAAGCAGAGAGTCTACTGTGTCTAGGACTCTTTGTACTACGAAGGAATTCCAGAGAATTAAAAGCTAAGGTCCCTGCCCTTGAGGGGTTTATAGTTTAGTTCTGGGGAAACAAAAAAACCTACAAGCAAGGACTTGAGTGCATTTAACCAAGCTGTCTATGAATAAGGACTTTAGAATGTTTTTGGGGGGGGGGTGGAATCTGTTATTTATTTATTTGGAGGGAGGGAGAGAGAGAGAGAGAGAGAGAAAGAGAGAGAGAGAGAGAGAGAGACTAACTTTTTTGCATAACATATTTCTAAAAGTCCAGTTTCATGAGACTGGCTTAGCTTTACATCATGTATTTAGAGTTGGCCTTAGACATCACCTGCTCCTTTACAGATGAGGGAACGGAAGCCAAGATCATACAGATAGCATGTGAGAGAGTCTGTATTTGGAACCAGGCCCTTTTAAGAATTATTCACAGGCAGAAGGACCTAGTGAACATTATGGAAATACAATACTTTGAAATAACAAGATCGTAGTACCATAGCATTGTATCATAGTATCACAGGTTCTAGAGTTGGAAGTGAACCAACCCTCTTGATTTTACAGAGAAGTCAACTCTCTTGCTCCAGGCCACATAGCTAAGAGGTGGCAAAGCAACAGGAGCAGCAGCAGCAGCAGCAGCGGGAGTAGAGACTTTCCCTTCCTGGGTATTATTTTCCCATATTGTCCAGGCACTCATCTTCCCAGATTAATTTCTTTAAACCAGGTATTTAAATTAAGAAAAATTAAGTATGTAAATTCAAATTCATTTTTATTAAAATGAGGGTAGAAATTTGCCATTTATTTATTATCTCTTAGAATCCTTACCTCCCTTCAAGACTTGGCTCAACTGTCACCTTCTACATGAAGCTTTATCAAATCCCACCAGCTACTTGTACCTCCTCTCCCCCTTTCAACCAACTCATAGATATTTTTTGTATATATTTTCCTAATTGGCCTCCCAGCCTTAAATTGCTCCCTGCTCAACTCATCTTCTACCTAGATGCCCAAGTGATTTCCCTAAAAAAACAAGTCTGATCATATTTCTCCCTTTCTCAGTAAACACCTGTGGCTCTCTATTGCCTTTAGAACAAATACAAACACCTTTGGTATTTAAAGTCTTTCACATCTGACCCAAGCCTACCTTTCCTGCCTTGTAAAACATCATTTCCCTTCATGTACTCTATGAACCATTTACACTAAACCTAGCCTCCTTCTCACTATCTGTGCCTTTGTACTTAATGTCCCCAAGGAATATGATGCACTCCCTCCTCACGTCTTTCTCTTAGGATCCCTATGTCCTTCAAGATTCAGCTCAAGCTGCACTTTCGAGAAAGGGTACTTCCTGATGTTCCTAGCTTCTGGGGCATTTTCCCCAGATCACTTCCTATATGTTTTGTATGTAGCTAAATACATATGTATTATCTCTTCCAAGAAAATGGAAGCTACTTGGGGTCAAGTACTACTCGCTGACTTTTAACATTCTCAAGGCCAAATACAGTCTTCAAAAAAGAGTAGGAATTCAATACATATTTATTGATTGAAACTCTGTGACGTACTTGTTGTAGGAACATAGGGTCATAGATTCACATTAATGGTGTTCATTCATTTCAGCCACCTTCAGTCCGACTCTTCATGATCCCATTTAGGGTTTTCTTGGCAAAGATATTGGAGGGGGTTGCCATTTCCATCTCCAGCTCAGTTTTGCAGATAAGGAAACCGAGGCAAACAGGATAAAGTGACTTACCCAGGGTCATATAACTAGTAAGTGAACTCAGGAAAATGAATCTTCCTGATTCCAGGCCTGGTGTTCTATCCATTGTACAACCTAGCTCTCCCCCCAAAAGCCATAAAATCATGATATCATAGAATCTAGAACTAATGGAGATCCTAGAGTTCATTTAGTCGAATCCTCTCCTTTGACAGATGAGGAAACAGACCCCAAAAGATGAAGTCATTTGTCAGTGATCTTCTAGCTAGTAAACAACAGAGCCAATATGTAAATCCATGTTTTCTGACTCCAAAGTCAATGCTGCTTACATTGTTCCATGTTGCCTCTACCTAAAGCTTCAATTTCCTAATTTGTATATGAGTTCTCCCCCCACCCCCAGGAAAGAGCTTCAATATAGGCATGTCCGCTCCCAGCAGCAATAGTATGACTCCTCACCCACGGCAGCAAGCTTGTATACCTGTCTATGTGAGTCTGAGATTGAATCCAGTAAGATAACATATATGGAGAACTTTCTATATAAATGTTCACTATTATTATTGTCCCAAGTTCATAGCTGCTGCTTCTGCTTTGTGTTTCTTTCCCCAAGTGCAGGTGACTAGATAGCAATCCAGAGGCAGACGGTCCCAGCTTCGGTTCCCTGCCTCATGAATTGAGAAGCATGGAGCTCCTGGTACTGAACAGCAGTACAGGTGCTTTCACCAGCTAGTCTACTGGAGGAGATGACCACCACCAAGAAGATGAGCCATGCCGTTGGAAAGATTCAAACCTTGAGTGATTTGCTCGGCCAGCACAGATCCAGGCAAAATATCTGTTCAGTAGCCCTGAAAAGTATTTCATGTTTTGATGTTTACGTATCAACCTCCTGAGAAGAGTATAATGTGTGATATGTTCCTATATCATTTTTTAAGTATGTATTCTCTTGATATTGCTTGGATACCACTGGAGGATACATACCACCCATCCATTATTTGACTATGGCAATTCATGAAACTATCAGGCTGATACTTTATGAAAATGCCTTGTGTGCCTATCATCAGCATGGTGGACTACAGATTGTTTTTTTTTACAACATATTTATTTTTATTTAAAGTATATTTAGGGGGCGGCTAGGTGGCGCAGTGAATAGAGCACCAGCCCTGGAGTCAGGAGGACCTGAGTTCAAATCCGACCTCAGACACTTAACACACACACACACACACACACACACACACACACACACACACAAACAAACTAGCCGTGTGACCTTGGGCAAGTCACTTAACTCCAACTGCCCTCCAAAAAAAAAAGGCAAAAAATAAAGTATATTTAGGCAGATTTCTCCATGAGATTATCGCATCTAATTAATCATACTTTAAACATTTGTTTTGCTTTGGTTTTATCCTAGAAGTTATTGATCTTAATGTAGTTTTAGTTTGCTGGAATTGTATTTAATTTTGGTTAGGTCTCATCAAACAACCTTGGTTGTGCACATTAACACTTAAGAAATGCCAGATTGGTTATAACTTGTATATTCTATACATTGCTTAGGAAATCCATCTGGGACATTACAGACTTGTTTTGCTTTGTTGACTATGAATTCTTTGTTACGTGTTTTGCAAAAAGAATTCATTTGGATCATAAAAGGGCTACACCCAGCAAATGTTTCAGAAATGCAGGTTAGAAAGAATATTTGTGCTTTTCTCCTCGGCAACTGCATGAGTCACCAAAGTGACTTGTTTAGTCTTGAGAGCTGTTGGAGAACAGACCGGCATCCCCATATCAGAGCAATACTCTATGCTATACTATGCACATTTAAACAATACACACCTAAATGTTTCAGGAGTCTTCTCCTTTAGCTTTTTTTTTTTTTTGGTCTGTTCTACACTTATAGTTGTTGCACAGATATCAAGTCTTATTTGTTAAGCTTGCACAATTAAATCTAATTTTCAGACTTTACTATTAACTATGCATTAAGAAATCATTTGAGAAAGTTGGTGGTATTTAGAATGTTTCAGAAAAATTCAATACATTCTTTCAACAAGAGGCACAACAAATACAGTGCCATGGCATGAAAATATTCCTCAAATGTTTATGGAAGGAAAGTCTGAAGGTTGTCTGAGTAACCACAAGATGATACAGTATCTAGAGCTTTCCTACAGGACCTCTGGGAAAATTAATAGGGAAAATTAATTATGATATGGGTTTCAGGGTATTTTCAAGAGCTAGGGGGTCATTGATGACATCATAGCTGGGTTTTTTTAAATGCATGTCATGTGAGTGAGTAGGAGGGGACATGAGAAGAAGCACTAGCTACAAGTGGGAGAGCTCATTCACTCTGCATACTATCTGGTATATTCTCACGTGTATAAGCTTCTCTGATTTCTGTTTACTCCCAGCTTGGATAAACAGGTTCATATTTACTATGTGTCTTTGTATAAGTGCCATTTTGTAGAAAGAGATTCAAACTTTTAGCTACATAGCTTAGGGCACATCTTCTCCATCCATGGCAATTAGGAGAATGACTTGAACTTTAAACATTATTTCTCCTAGACTAACAATATTTGGAAAGGCAGATAGATTTAATTCTAGCCCAGTATCCCTCTCTGAGGAGAGCAGAATGGCAGGCCTCATGGACCAATCTCCTGCTCCTTTCCTAGCAAGAACAAAGTCTCCCTCAGAAAAGGGTGGGCAAAGACTCTAGAGACATCCATTCCTGCCGCCCTGTGAGCCACACCTAGACAGACACACATGGACACACATAACCTATGTGGGCTACACACATACACCCTACACAAGTCTAGAAGCAGCCAGGCTATCTGAACTTTAGGTCAATCACCTTTACACCATCATTCACCTGGTGATAACATAGCTATATTTCAGTCATAACCATAGCTAGCATTTTTATAGCATTATAAGGTTTAAGGCTTTTCATATATTACCTCATTTGACTCTTGAATCAACCCTGGGAGGTAGGTAATACAGGCATTATTGTCTTCATTTTACAGATTAAGTAAATCATGCCTAGCAAAGCTTACATGATTTGCCCATGGTCACCTAGCTAGTATGAGGGTCCTAATTCAAACCCAAGTTCCTCCTGACTCCAAAGAGGCTCAGAGGTATATAAGGAAGTTTCTGAATGCTAGGCCTTGTGCCAAATGGTAATAGTGATGCTGGTGCCAAATGGTAATAATGATGCCGGTACTTTGTCTCGTTGAAGGTGGGGCCAAGCTAGGGGCTGACTCCCAGAAGGCTTGTCATGTGGCAGATCCAGCTCCCACCTTCCACCATAAACTTCCAACGAAGACTAATTCTTGAATGCTCTCAGTAGAGCTTTCTGATGCTTTTCATTTAATGGAAAAATACAAGTATATTGCCAAAAATAGATGATTTATTGCCATAGATCAAAAGATGTTAAAACATTGTTGGATTGGCCTTAGATGGAAAACAAATGGAAGAAATAAATATCCCTACAGCACTGACCTAGAGTTGAAAGGACACTCACAAGCCATTTAAAGCAACCCTTTATTTTACATGTGAGGAAATTTAGGTCTAGGGAGGGCAAATCAATTGTCCAAACGAATTTAAACACATATTAAAAGTGGGCTCAAAACCTGCATCTTCTGACTCCAGAGATGAATCTTCTCTCTCTGTTTTGCCACACAGCCTCTAACAATCCAGTTAAGTCCGTCGTCATAAAGAAGTCCATGTGGTTGTTTTTTTAACAAATCATTTTGGTTGCATTTTGAAGGAACTCTCCAACACCATTTTGTTTTTATCAGAATTTCTCAATAATTCTTGGCACAAATATATTATGTTTTGCTTCTGTTTTTGTTTTGCAAAGAAAGGATAAATGGGTTCAAAAGCAGATATTGTTAAAACTATTTGCTCAACCACTTTGTTCCTGGGCACAATGGACAAGGTAAAGAATTTTCTCTTTGCATTCCTGAGTTTGCCTTTTGGACTGTGATCATCAAAAGTTCCCCCTCATTCTTCATCTGATTTTCTAGTTCTGACGTCATTTAAGAACTTCTGAGAGCCAGCTTCAGAGATAGGAAAACCTAGGTTGAAAATCCACCTTGACACATCCTTGGTTCTGTGACCTTGAGTAAAACACTGAACCTCTCAGTGCCCTAGGCAGCTCTCTTAAGACTATAAATTGTCATGTAGTTGCTAATCTGCATTAACAGAAGATCATTTAGGAGGGAGTTCCTCAAACCAATAACATTATAGATTTTTTCTAAAACAAATCAAACAAATACACAGAACACCCTCATTGGTCTTGGAGTTCTTTATGAAGTACTCCTCCAATGCCCTTTTTGCCATCTAATTTACAATTTAAAGTGAACCAGTTGCCTATTATGGGTTCCCTGTTCTTGCTCAGGTATATCTTTCCATTTGAAAAAAAAAATGCCTTTTCATCTACAATAACAGTCTCTTTTCTTCTACAAAGGTCAAAGTCCCCACAAAGGCCACTTAGCTTCTCACCTCTGTGATTTGCCATTCTGAAAATATGAGCTGGTCACAAATGGGGAATGGAGAGAGACATGAGATAAATCAGTACAAATATACCATCATTACTAGCTTCACCAGCTCATACCTCATTAATACCATCCTCTGCCTGGAGGGAAGACATTTTTCCTACATATATGTTGGGAAGTTAATCAAGAAACAGTGAGTGGTCAGTTGCATTGCAGCTTTTCTTATGTTGTGGGATAGAAGTTTTTTACATGGTTTGTTTTTTTTTTGGTTTCAGGAAATAAAACAGTTTTTTGGGGACAGTGAGAGCTGAAATGACTTGACCACAGTCACAAAGCTAGTATGTTTCCACTGCCTTCAGGGAAGCCTCTACTATCTTTTTCAAATACTTGGTACAAAGCTCCGGGTCTGATGTATCAATGGAAGGACAACTGAATCCTATGAAAGAAGAGTCAATGTCCTGCTGCCCTTGGAAACTAAACTTCATGGCAAGATAACATAGAAATTTAGCTTGGCTTCTAAGCAAAGGTAGCTTAGACCCTCTAAGTGCCACTGGGACTTATGGGCAAGAGAAAAACTGATTGGGGGACTTTAGGTAACAATCGAATGTAAGCCCTGATTGCACAGATAAGACAACTAAGGCAAAGTCACTAGACCAAGGAAATATAAATAGTAAACAGCAGGGTAGAGAATGAACTCCAGGTCCTCAGACACAAAATTAATTTGTCTTTCTATGCAACCATAAAGTTTTAGGCTAGTTCCATGATTTCATAGGTAGAGTGCCCCAATAAAGAAACACCATCAACCAATGAGGACAACACTTATTCTACAATTTCTACAACCTTGGAGAGTGGCCCAGAGAACTGAGAGTTAAATGATTTGTTCAAGGTTGCACAACCAGGATTTGTCAGAGACAGAATTTAAAAGTCAGGTCTTCCTGATTCAGAAACCAACTCTCCGTCAACTCTAAAACCTGCACCATGAAATAGAATTTCTTTAACATGTAGACCTGTGATGCAGATTACAGGTTATACCATTATACCACCAATCACATCCAAATGAAACTGATTTTAAAAAAACTAATAATAGTATTTAATTAAAAATGAACTGAAGCCAATAAAATTAATATGTAAATGCAGAAGACAAATAAATATGACATTAATGGAATTTTAATGGAAAAACATAGAATACGGTGATGGGCCAGTTGCTTGAGTTAAAAGTTCCCCCTCATTCTTCAGCTGATTTTCTACTTCTGACTTCATTTAAGAACTTCTGAGAGCCAGCTTCAGAGATAGTAAAACCTAGGTTGAAAATCCTCAATAAATTTGACAGGGTTTCATCTGGTAACAATGATGACCACGCATGGCTACTTCTACTGACTCTAAGTTGACTCAGAATGTTTGACCTTCACCAGATTAAGTAAATGTGAGCTGGTTTCTCCACAGTTAATTTAGTTCTGTCAGAGGTTGAATTCCTGCCATACAAGTTTTCTTATGTTGTGTTTTTTTAAACTTCTAAACTCACCACCATGTTGCTAACTCACACCTTAATTGACTCTTCCCTCAGCCTCCTCTCCTCTGTTTGGGAGCTGGAGTATGGAGCACCAAACTCCTCCCAATGCCTTCCTTTATGGAAGGCAGAGGCTAGACTCTCAGATCACTCCAACTTGCATCTGATCCCCTGCCTGGTTTTAACTCCACAAAACAATATGTCCCTCTTGATAGTTATTCCCTAGTGACCCTCCCCTTCTACTTTCCTCCTTTTGTCTTGTTTCCCTCTTTGGATTGTAAACTCATTAAGGGCAGGGACTGGTCTTTTTTTATTAATTATATCCCTAGCACTTAGCACAGTGTCTAGTATGTTGTAGGTGCTTAATAGACATTTACTAAATTGTATTGTTTTCAATATTTTTACAACAGGGAAATATGATATAATTCCAAGGAAATGTGCAAAAGTTGTAGCTTTTAAAAAGCACGCTTGAATGGCTGTTAGACATATTGCAGTGGCTACTGCTATGTAGAAATCCAATGTTTCAAAGATCCTTTAAAACCAGGATGAAACAGGGTCAGATCAAACCCCAAAGAAAAGTGCAATCAAAAATTTAAAATGAGGTCAATAATTAACAAACAATTATTGTGAAATCTTCTAATTCTCAGAAAACACACAAAAACCTGTTGAAGCATTTGGCAACTAGAAGAGTTAGTAATCCCTCTTCAATGGGACATAAACTTCTTGATGCTGAAAGAAGAGAGGTCAGTTTTTAAAAGTCAGTAAGCACTGCTATGAAAGAAAAATGCTAGCTGTGAACAAGACAATAAAAAGACTAGATAAAGTAGCAACAATTGAAAAAAGGTAACTCTTACTGATGAAAATCAAATCACTTTTTTATTCAAGGCTCTTCTGAAATCATTGTCAGAAGAATTCTGGGTGAGTTTGTAGCATCTGGGCATCTTCATCAGACTCAAAAACATACTCAAAAAAATTTGTAGGATATTTTACTTTCAGGGGATCTAGAAGTCACATCCCCACTGAGAATGAAATCTGACAAATATATCAGTATTCTGAGAAGTAGTACAACCAAATGATCAAATGGGATAACATTTTTAAAGCATTTAGTTGGGTACCTGCCACATAGTAGGTGCATGATAAATGCCTATTCCCTATTCCCCTTCCCTTCTAGAATTATAGAAATGCCTAAATAAAGATGGAATATTCTAACATGCCTTGAACAATGCCACACAACATGAGAGAGTGTAATGGGAATGGGAATTTGAAGAGCTTCCCTGCCCCTTAAGAGACCTGAGGGAATTTGGAGATCTTCCCTGCTTTGGTGATCTTCCTTGCCCCCTAATAGGTTGATCACATGAAGCCTGTGGTGGTAGAAGTTTGTTGAAGGGAAGCAGAGCCCACAGGAAGCTGGGAGTCAGAGTAGCTAGATGGTGGGAGAGAGAGGACACACCCAGGGAGACAGCTAGGTTTGTGGGAAGGCTAAACAATGGTGTGTGGCTCTCTGCTGCATTGTGGTGTGTTAACTTCTATGTTGTTATGATGGATTTGGTTTCCTGGTGGTGGGATTTGATTTTTCTTTCTCCCTAAGAAGACCCAGGTGACTGGGTAACACCTAACTCAAAGGAATTCGCATTACCAGTGGAGTTCTAGATATGAGAAGGAAGTGGATTTTTTGATGAAACTTTCTTATCCCCACCCCTTTCTAATCAAAGCATGTAAGTGAATGATTATTGTGCTGACCCTGGTCTCTACATATTGAACCATGGTCAGCATTTGGTGTCAATAATTATAAAGGAGTAGTTCTCTTAATATTTGAGAGAGTATGGTATCAGGATAGACAGAACCAGACACTGAGATCTGGTAATAAGTGGATAATCTTTAAGAGAATTTTATGATTTTAGAAACTGTTGTTCAGCTATTTTCAGTCAAGTCACACTCTGTGTGACCCCATTTGGGGTTTTCTTAGCAAAGATTTTGGAGTGGTTTGTCATTTCCTTCTCCAGCTCATTTTATAGATGAGAAAACTGAGGCAAACAGAGTTAAGTGACTTGCCCAGGATCACATAGCTAGTAAGTATCTGAGGCTGTTTTTCTTCCTGACTCTAGGCCCTGAACTCTATCCAATATGGCACCACCCAGCTGCCTGTGATACCTTTTAGAAGTTATTGGATTATTATTTTACTAGAGTTATGTGTTTGTGTGTGCATATGTGTTTATGTGGTACACATTTGTTACATATGTTTACATTTACATTTGTTTATGTGGTATACATTTCAAAAAATATAATCATCAAGGAACACAAACATTTCAGTATACAAATGAGAATAAAAAGGACTTATGTGAAACTGTGAACTTCAATAAATTTGGTTGGTTGTTGTCCTTCATTCTTGAAAAGAACCAAAATGACATCACTATGCTAGAGTCAAGTCTCAACGTGTCTGACGGTGGCTGATCAACCCAATAGGAGCTTGGAATGTTCTACTACAGATGGGCACAAATAGTAAGTGTAAATGTTTGGGGTGGATTCTCTAAATGTGTGCATCTTGTGCTTCTTCTGAAAATGCTAAATTAAATATATTTATTAAATGTAGCATGCATGTATGTAGACATACATATGTGCACACACAGTATATACACATGCACAATATTTGCATGCAAAACACAATATGTGTTTGTGTGTGCATATGTGTGCGTACATACATGCATGCATGCATACATACACACATCTATACATACATACATATGCATTAAATTTAAATGGTAGTAACACAACCGCCATGTTTGTATCCTCTTCTCTTGCTCTCCTCTAGGAGAATATGTGACCTTCCATTGTTATTTGACAGCTTAGTGTCAACGACCTTTGTACATTTTCTTTGTACCTGTATACTCATGTTTTATTGGTATTCTTTCTGTTTTGATTTAGGTCTCTCCATCACTTCCTATTGACTCCCCTCCCTTCTACCTCCAAATAGAAGCTGTCTCATCTCTTGTAACAAATAAGTATAGCTCACATAAAATCCATAGGCCACGTCTGAAAACCCACATCTTGTCCCGCACCTTCAGTCCATTCCTCCTCGGCCAAGGAATTTACTTGTATTTTTCCTCAGAGGTATAATCCATATTTTGATAGTCTGGCCAGATCGGATGTGTGTGGGATGAATGGAAATTTTATAACACTCTGAATAAATGAGTTTCTTTAAGGAGAAAAAAAAAAGTGTGCGTGCGCGCGCGCACACACACACACACACACACACACACACACACACACACACATACACACACACTCCCACCTACTCCACACTGGCTTGTCATTGCTTCCTCCCATTCAGAACAAAGGAAAGGCTCATTTTGTTCTCTAAAACCTGAAGGCATATCAGTTAACCAGATGTTCTGGATGTGGTTGCGCTGGGCTGGTTTGTATAGGACTCAGGAATGAACTAAGAATTTTTTTTTTTTTTTACGTACAGGGGAGATATGATTTTAGCAAATGGCTACAAAAACACCAAGTGGATTTAATTCATACTTAGTACTTCCGTCTGATAGTAGACATTGCCAAGCTATGTGCTCTGCTCTCTCTTTTTCCCATTAAAAAAAAAAAGATATTTTCCAATGTTTTTTTTTTCAACTTCAAGAATCAAAACATCTAATCACAGCTCACTCCCTACCTAATGTGCTATTCTGTGGATTGTACTCACCCCATTTTCTCACACAGATTTAATAACAAAAGCTGTATTCAAGTATCATGTTGCCAAGGCCTTTCCCTCCTGTAAAAGAGGAACCAGGGGATTATCCCAGGGCTTAACCTACTGCCTGAGAGAAAATTAGACATTTTTAGAAAATGTGTGAATTCTCTTAGGCTACCAGGGTGTTGGAGAGTAGACCAAAACAATCATTTGCTAAATATCATGCATTCTACTGTAGAGAATAACTGATTGCTAAAACCATTCGCTTCTCTGATTACTCTTTGTATGGTTTGTTCATGCAAGAATTTAAGACTTTTTAGAACCAGTGGGAACATTCAGAGGCTTATGATACAGAAGGTACTTGGACTGGTTAGAGTCTTCCACTAGGAAAGCAATGCTGGGGTGTATCGAGCTTTGGAACCTGCTGGGAAAATCACAAGGAGAGCTACCTTCTGACCAATTTTACCAGAAACAAGGCTAGGAAGTTACAGGTACTAAGGCCTCTAGCCAGTCAATAAAATATGACTCCTTTATAGACAATAGTGTGCTTTGGTGGTGAAATTGTTAAAAGTTACTTGCCTTTAACTACAGCTCAAAAAAGCTGAGGCTATGAAATGCAAGCAGCTCTCTTCAAAAGACAGAGGGGCATAGTAGCACTTGGGTGTGGTGGAAAGATCACTGGTTTTGGAGTCAGTGGACATAGGTTCAAATCCTGTCTTTGATGGTTGATAACCCTGTGACTTTAGGAACTTAATCTCCCTGGGTCCATTTTCTCCTCTAAAATGAAAAGATTGGACAAGATGTTTTTTAAATATGAATGGTTATGGTGGTGGTTGTTTTCCTTCAGGGGACTAGGCACAGCTGAGGTTTTGATACTGATTGCTTCACCACTAAATCAGCAATTAATAGAATTAATTCAGTATTTTCCAGATCTGCTAGTTCTCATTTATTGAGCAACTACACTAAGTAGTAGGTTCTATAAATGTAAAGATGCTACGTCCAACCTGGTGACACAGGGCAATCTTGTTAGTGGGAAAGGTCATTGACACAAAGCTGTTGAATAACAACAGAAGATCACACTTTCTTAATAAGAGCCCAATAGGTATATTACAAGTAATTGTAAGGAAGGAATACTTTCAATATCAGAATGGAGATGGGCAACTTGGGCTCTCTTCGGTAAAAGTTCAAAACTTCCAGAGGGCTAACTATGTTCAAAGTATGCCTAGGGTAAACCAATGTTGTTACCCATTCTACCCATTCTATGTAGGTCAAGTGTTTTAGGCCAAGTACCCAGTGATCCCAAGTGCAGGGTCAAAATCTAAAGAAACTCAGTTTATGAAATAGATGATGGTGGTGGTGGTGGTGATGATGGTGAAGATGATGATGATGATGATGATGATAACAACTCTTTTATGAAATATATTCAGGAAGAGTTTGTGTTGACAGGTGCAGCCCATGAGGTCACCTCACAGACAGACGTATATAACAACAGCCCATGGGGGAATAAAAATAATAAATGGTCAAGTGGAAAAAGCTATACCTCTTTCTCAATGGCTGTTTAATGGGATTCTCCACAAAGTAGACCTTAGTGCATTTAGTCAATTCTCATTTTTCTTCTTCATAACTAAAGGCTACCCATGCATTGTAAACCATTAGTGCCACATGGTCTATTCAGTCTTTGGGGCCCAACACCTGGATAGAACAAACAACCTGCAGGACATCATGATCACAGAAATTTTAGAACTGGGAGAAATCTGGGCAACCTTTTGATCCAATGCATATCTGAAAAGGAATTTCTACTACAATAGAAGAGAGATCACTTTTTCTAACGATGGGGAACAATCCTAGCAGTGGGAGTCAAAGTGGCACAGTAAAGAAATATTAATAATCCATATTTTTATAACTTTCCAAAAGTAGAGAAAATTCAAGTGAACCTAGACCAAAAGAAAACTAGATATATCTGAATTTAATGTAGGCCCTTTAGGGGTAAGGGCTGGAATTAAATCTGCTAAGGACTAGTGCTTCAGGTAACTTTGGTTGATCTGGGTTAAGAAACCCATCCTTTGAGGTAGTGGACCCAAGGGCAAGCTGTAAAAAAGAAAGGGAGGAGTTGGGTCATAAATAGCCTGTGACTTTTAGAGGAAATAGCTAGTTTTCCTATGTACAATTCCTTTGCCTTCTACCCCACAGTGCTTGAAACATGTGTCCCTACTATTAGTAAGTTTTAGAATAACATGTATTTGCATTTATATTAGATGTTTCACAAACATCTTAAGGGACCTTCTAGAAGTAAAGATGCATCAGAGATACCAGAGGTGTCAAACTCAAAGCCAGCAGGCCAAAAGGGACCCCTTCCTCCCACTTTCCCCCCAGTTTGAACCAGAATATTTGGGAAATGTTTAACAAAATAAAGAAAAATACAATACAGCATAGATACTATTAACTTGTGGTTTTCTCGGTCAATATGCAGCCATTTCTTCCAGAGTCGTATTTGAGTAGGGAGGGGGGAGGGGGAGCAGTATCTTTATTGTTTGATCTGCTGGTCTCTGATTAGTACCTAGGATCAATTATTTCAGCCACCTTACTGAATCAGCTGTTTCCTATTCAGAAGATGGTAGTGGCATGTGGGGGGAGGGGGGGGAGTTGTCCACATCTGTGACTCACCTGGAAGAACAAAGTTGACTGAGTGAACTCCTACTGGTCTATTCTATTGCTTGAAAATACATTGAGTCTGAGGCTCAAACTGTATTCCTTTAGCTTGTCTGGTGTACAGTTTTTGATGACCCTCACTCTGCCCCCAGGTTCTTGATTTTACCCTCCCTTGTGTTACAGGAAAATGGGAGAAATATTCCCATTGTGTTCATGTGATAGGTAACTGCTACTGAATGACACCATCACAATCCAGAGATTCCAGAGGTTAAAACTGAGGCTTTATTATGCACAGCTTCAAAGCTCAAAAATAACTCCACAGTTTATATAATTTTCAATTACGTCAGAGAGAAAAAGAAGTAATTTTTGATCAAACAGCAGTCTCATACATCCGATTAGGTTATAAAAGTTAAACATATTTGATCAATTGAATCTTATGCATCCTCTAAGGAAACAAACTTAGTTTTAGAGTCTATAGGTAAACTAAGGCAAGTTTTATATTAAAACCAAGTCTGCAAAATTTAAGTTTGCAATGAGCTAATTGAAAGGGGAGATTTTACACAGCACAAAGATAACCACAGGGTTGGAGCCCATTGGGATCCTTCCACAAATAAAGCAAGTTAAATTACGTTGAGAAGCCTTGATTTCCTTTCAGCTTCTTATTTCAAGAATGTCTGAGGCCTTCACTCAATTTTAACCTCCCAGGGGACAGGTTTCAGCCAGCTCACTTAATATTAACATCCCATGAGACGAGACACACTTTTAGCCGGCCTAATAACCTCCTAACCAAGAGAAATGGCCCTGAATCCCAAACGATAAAGACTAATGAAAGGAAATAAAAAATTCTTGAGACTCTTAATCTCTTTTTCCTTATCTATAAAATGAAGGAGCAGGCTAAATCTGTGACCCAATGATTTTGATTCCTCTTTTTTGCTCATTTCTTTCCAAGGTCTGTTGGTTATAAATCTCATCTCTGGCCATTTCTAATAAATCTGTACTTGTTCACCTAACATGAAGAGGCAGCTGGTGAGGAGAGAACAGAGGACTGGGCCTAGAGTCAGAAAGAGCTGAGTTCAAATGCTGTCTCAGACACTAGCTGTGTGATCCTGAACTCACTTCACTTAACATCAGTTCATATAAGTCTTTCCAGGTTTTTCTGAAGTCTGTCTGCTCATCATTTCTTATAGCATAATAGTATTCCATTACATTCATATACCACAACTTGTTCAGCCATTCCCTGACTGATGGACATACCCTCGATTTCCAATTCTTGGCCACCACAGAGAGTTGCTATAAATATTTTTGTACATGTGGGTTGTACATGTTGAGGTCAGGGAACCATAAAATGTTGAGGTATAAGGTTAGGTTATAGGTTATAGCGTGAGACCCCAAAATACCAAAACGCCAGGTCCTGCCAAATGAATTCCACTCAAGTCTTCTCTCAGCCAAAGGAAAGCAAAGTTTGCCTTAATGGGTAGACTTTTAAGGAGCCTCGGTATCTGTGACATTTGTGCTGGACAAGTGGGCCAGAATAATCTAACACAGAGAGAGTTTGCCATTCTCTTCATTCTCCCTGACGATCAAGGAGGCAAGAGGAGGAGGAGTCAAATGAGGTCAGACTCCAGTAATGAGACTGAGAGTGGGAAGCAGCTGGAGGCTACCTGGATATGAGAGACTATGGAGATTTAAACCTGACTAAGGCTAGTTTAAGGGTAACAGATTTGGGCATAGATATTTTGGGAGGATCAAGGGTGGAAAGTAGCTGGAAAAAGAGGACTAGGCTAGCAACTGAGATTTGGGCTGAGCTATAATGAAAGGTTTGTGCCCTCAGGCAAATGCCTCATCAAATGGGAAGATTAAAGGAAAGTTCAAGGGCGTTCCCAGGGCCTATATCTCATCACTTTTCCTGTTTTTATGATCTCTTTGGGATACAGACCTAGAAGTGGTATTGCTGGGTCAAAGGGCGTGCACAGTTTTATAGCTTAAAACTGAGAGCAGGATTCCAAAATGCTCTCCAGAATGACTGAATTAGTTCACAACTCTACCAACAATACACTAGTGTTCCAATTGTCTCACATCTTCTCCAACATTAATCATTTTCCTGTTTTGTCATGTGAGCTAATCTGACAGGTGTGATGTGGTACCTCAGAATTATTTTGATTTGTATTTCTCTAATCAATACTCACTTAGAGCATTTTTTCCCATGACTATAGATAGCTTTAATTTCTTCCTCTAAAAATGGCCTGTTTATATCCTTCAACCATTTATCAATTGGGAGAATGACTTGCATTCTTATAAATTTGAGGCACCTCTATATATTTTAGAAATGAGGCCTTTATCAGAGACAGTGGCTATAAAAATTGTTTCTCAGTTTTCTGCTTCCGGGGGAATCTCTTCTGGGGTCCCCAAGACATTTCAGCTCCAATCTAAGAGGGTATAAGTGGCTGAAACCTCTCCTTGAAAAGGGAAGGATAAGATTTTTTGTTGATTTTGTTATCTTCACACTTACCCAAGAGAGCCTTGAGAAATGTCTGCATACTAAGATCAGGACATTCAGACCCAGAATCTGAGTGGAAGTCAAAGTCCTCTGTTACAAATAATTATCTAAGATAGGTTTAGACATTCCAGAATCCCCTCCAGGTTGGCATGCAGATGAATTTGACCCAGAACAACAACAACACAATAGCTATTGTGGAGTAAGCACCAGATACTAATCTAAGGGCTTTACAAATATTATGTCATTTAACCTGTCCAAATACCCTGGGAGGTGGTTGTTGTTCACTCCACAGTGACCCCAAGGACAAACAGGGCTTTCTTGGCAAAGATACTGGAGTGGTTTGCCATCTCCACCTCCAGTGTGTTCCCATTTTACAGATGAGAAACTGAGGCAGCTAGATACTACCATTATCTCCAATTTACAGTTGGAGAAACTTAGGCAAATAGAGGTTAAACCCAAGGTCACAAATGTCTGAAATCAGCTTGGAATTCAGATCTCCCTTATGGCCAGCTCATCCACAACAGCCACCTAGCCGCCTTAAGTAAACTGAGGAGGCAAATCATTGCTCAAGACCTACCCAGCGAACATTCTTCTCTTTGTTATGCATATCTATCAGCAGTTAAGCCTTTGTGGCTCTGATTTTTGGCCCCAGCTAAGAAAGATCAGTTTGCCAGCCTAAGAAACCTTAGAGATGAGTCAGTCGGTCTTTTATGGTAAACACTGAATCAAGGAAAGAGCAAAGACTGAAAGGAAGGAGGGCCTGTTAGGAAACACCCTTAGAGAGGGACGCCCGGGAACTGGAGGGGAAGGAAGAAAAGCATTCTTGGTAGAAAAGGGAGGGAAGACTAGGGCTAGAGCTCGAAGAGGATGAACAAAGGTCACAGGAACAGCTAGGAAGGCAAAATGTTGAGGCAGCAGGTGGTGGAAGCCATGGAAAAAGAATACGCCGAATGGGAGAAATCTAGTGAAAACACTGGAGGCAGCTACTTGGCTGAGTGGATAGAATGCCTGGCCTGAAGTCAGGAAGACCCGAGTTCAAACCCTGCCCAAGGAACCAGCTGTGTGACTGAGCAAGTCACTTAACCTCTGTTTGCTTTAATTTCCACATCTGTGAAACAGAGATGAGAATAACAGGCCTGTCTACTGGAGCTTTCTGAGGGTCAAAGGAGCTAATCATTGCAAAGAGCCAGGGACACAATAAGCACTCTATAAATTTGGGCTGTTAGTATTTGGACGTTAGAGAACTTATGCCAGAGGAAAACCCTGTCGAAGGCATGGAAGGTGGTGAGGTTCTTTCTCTGAGGCTTTGCAGTCTATTCACATGCACTGGAAGCCAAGATGCACATTATATCCCACTATCTGGCCTCCTTTCCCCAAGGCTGTCTTAATTTTATTGGGGTCAGCCCCAGAACCTAGCATGGTGCTTTGCACATGTTGGACTGGACAAGATGAGAAGGAATGCTATGAAAATCTAAAGGTGATGGCAAAGTGGGAGCAGCCGTACATCTGAGGCTATGGGGGCATGCAGCTGTTCAGATACGGCATTCTGCCCTAGGGCCTCTGTCCTACGTAGCTGCTGTGCCGGGGGAGGGAGGCTCAGATTAAGTGTAATCTAGGTTATTAACGTTTTTCTGTATTTCTATATATCAGGCCCTGATTTTGTAGCATTTAACAATTTCCAGCGTGCTCATAGTGAAAATCAGAAAACTCTGTTATGCAGTCTGAGGCATAACAAGTCCCTGGGTGTGTCAAAGAACTGAACGTGGAGTCTGCAGTGAAAGCAGCTGAAGGGGAGAAAACAGAAGGAAGCAAAAATGGAACAAACTTCAATTTGTTGTGAATTAATACCATGTCTTAATCAACTGAGGAGCAGGCATAGGCTCTCTAGCAATAAAACTGCAGACACTGATTCAGTCCACTGTGCTAACCAAAATAATGGTTAAAAAGAGAAAAAAAAAATTGTAGTAACAAATGAGGTAATACCAGTATTAGAATTCAGAATGATGCAACTAAAATGCATTTAAGTAGCTTAAGAAATTTGAGTCTGGGCTTGTTGAGGTGCAAAAGGTTTGCCAATGAATTATTTAGTGATGAATGAGCCAAATGAGGGAATCCTCTTCGGTTTTGCAAGAGTTCCAATTTTCTTAGTAAATATTTTCCACGGATAATAAATGCTATAACAGTTAGCAACAAGAGAAGCATGCTTGTTTACTATTAAATGTCTTGTAAATGATATAAAGTTATCTGGTATTATTATCCTTCCTCTTTAAACTGGCTGTTTAATTTGAACTCAAGAAGGGAAAATATTGCTAATGAATGGAGGTTTTTACCACGTATTCTTCAACTGTACTAGACCACTAGCAAAAAAAGATACAGTCTTATTTGATTGGGTAACCTAGATGAATTCTTTCTACTCTTGGTCTGTTTTAGCCTGGGAGTTGTGGCACATGTGCCTATAATCTCTGCCATTGGGGAGGTTGAGGCTAGTGGATTGTTCAAATTCCAGAGATATGAGATGCAGGAGGGTTCAGGTGACCACAGTTACATTCAGCACCAACATAGTGAGCCCCTGGGAGCTGGGGATTAGAGGGGACAAGGTAGACCAGACTACATGGGATCCTGCCCATAAACAGCTGCTTCACTTCTAACCTGGACAAGATAGGGAAACCCAATCCAGTCCAATACACAATCTTTCATTCAGCAAACACTGAACGAGTACTTGCTATGTTGTTTTAGGTGCTTAGGATGCAAAGACAAGTTTAAAATTTCCCTGCACTCAAGGAGCTTATAGATAAATAGACAGATAGACAGACAGACAGATAGATATAGATATAGATATAGATATAGATATAGATATAGATATAGATATATAGATAGATAAATATATAAGGGAATGACCACAAGGGTTCAGTAAGCTGTGAAGTAGATAGAAAGCCTTAGAATCAGGAAGACCTGGTTTCAGGCTCCACCCCTGACTTCTTGACTGTGTAACTCTGGGAAACTATGAAAGTGAAGGCTGTTCTGGAATGAATTTGTCTCAAGAGAGAGATCTCAGAATCCAACTGTATCAAGTGAACTCTTCTTGGCTCTTGAAAACTTGGGTGAAAAGGTATGAACACAGCACCCAGTTACTCCCATATCCGGAGCAGGTATCCAAAGTAAACAGCATTTGTTCCCCACATTAAAAAATTGTAGGTAAAAAAAGCAAGCAAACCAGATTTGTAAGAAGATAAGGATTGGCTGTGGGGACTGGGTCACTGGGATAGAAATGTTCATTTGGTGGAGCACTAGGTGAAGTAGATAGCTTGCATTCAGAGGCTGCATTGTGTGAAACATGTAATTGGGCACTGGCCAGTAGGGGCCCAGTTCTTCAAGCATGCTTAGCATGTTCTGCCCATTGCCAAACCACATCAGGGCTTGGTAAACCTGCTTCAGGGCATATGTAATGGAGGTCCCTGCCTCCACTTCAGTTATTTTGGGACTACTTCCTGTCTACTTGCTGTGTGGTAATTGGCAGATAATATGGAGCTGACTTTGCATATAAAAAGCTCCAATGTGGATCCACTGCTTGGCTGGGACCACCTTGTTTCAGGCCTGACTCCTGATCTGGCTCAGGTGATGGTACAGGCTGTTCTAAGGATGCCATTTCCTGGACCCCTGGTGTTTCCTGTACTAGTTCACTGAATAACAGAAAAGACTAAAACACAAAACAGAAAAATACCAGTGCCAAGCACTGGTGCCCTGAGGCCCCTGCCCCACCAGAAGGCTCACAGCAATTGTCTTCACCTGAGAGTGGCCAAGGAGAGACCAAGGTCAAATTCAGTGTTGGAGTCTTTTGCATGTACATTCAGTTCCAGCATCGCAGTCAATTAAAACATGTTTTCTTTGCCACTCAGTAATCAGACAGGAAAAAAATCACATTAAATACTTGTGTAGCACCCTCCATTACACATGCCTAGAAAACGGCTCCCAAGCCCCTACATATGTTGGTAGCAGGCAGACCACACCATATATATATTTGAAGGGACTGGGCCCCTATTGACCAATCCTGTTAAAAATGCTAGTATCCAAACACTTTGTGAGACAAGCAAAAACTGGAACTAACTCAGACATCAGCAGATTCATGTCTCACCCTGTCAAAAATATAGGGTGGCTTCACTGACTCAGTTTCCTGGCCTAGTGAAGGAAGAGTGGTAGCAGGCTGGAGCTGACTTAAACTTAGCACCCTTTGCCAGCTAGGATGCAGCACTGCGCACCCCCACTGCTTCACATGGTGAGCAGGTTAGGGTGACCATGGTCCTAGTTCCTGCCCAGCAAAAACACGCCATTGAGATTAGGAGCCTTAATTTTCATCTCCACCCACCACTGTCTCTATGGCTAACAATTTCATACCATCTGTTTCTCTTCCTATCCCTTTATTACTGAATCACTGGCCACATAGGAGCAAACTATCACCCCCACCTCCCTTATTCCCATTTTTCAGCGTCTCAACCCTATCCCATTCAGGTCCCATTTAGAATCTACCAACCCCATCCCAGTCCACTGTGTTCTCTGAAATTCCTGTTCCAAGTGAGGAAACCTCATCTTGGATCTCTTTTCTCTCACACTCCTATCGTCTACTAGCCCTCACTGAGCCTCTCCCCATGATATTTGTTATGGGAATCTGAAGATCTTCCCTGCCCCTTGGCCCTTTGATAGGCTTAAGTGGCTCTGAGAATCTTCCCTGATTTGAAAGTATACTCTGCCCCCCAATAGGCTGCATGTGGTCACATGGAGCCTGTGGTGGGAGGCTTCTTCTTCAGGAATGTCCATGCCTTATTACTTTGTGATTGGGCAGTTGGTCAAGAGGACTGTGACATTCTCTGATCCAGGAGAAGGCTATATATACCCTGATGTGAGTTTTTGCTTTGGGGTTCACTTTGGAAAGAGTTGTGTGATTTGGCCAGACAAGACTCTGGGCAGCTCTTGCCCCACCCACCCACCTTTCCAGCTTTGAAAAATCCAGATGCTGGTGCTTCCCTCTCCGGTAACTAACTAGGTATGGATGTGATGGTCAGACGGTTGCAAGCCTGTCTGCTGATCTGTTTCTTTGTCTGCTTGTAACTTCTGCTCGTATTCTATTTACATTCTCTGAAGTTCAGGGTGCTGACTTTTTCCCCTGAATTAGGTAAATGATAGACATTTGATTGATTAAAGTAAGACTGTTAACCCATTTTGAGTTGCTTTCCTTTAGAAAAGCAGATCTATGAACCTGTGCTAGCAGCCACCCTGGGCATGCTGGGGTGCTTGCTGATATAATATTACATCTCTGGTCTTCCTTTCTATAACTGAGTGTACCTTCTCTTCCTACTCCCTTCCCCTCATACACTTCCTAGAAGAGGAATTAGATCCTACATGCTTCCCACTGCTCCTTTCAGACTCTTCCTTTAGCACCATCACTTAGCCATCTCTCCTCCTTTAAAATTCCTAGCATTAAACATTTCCATACAATGTAGATTATGGTGCCTTCCTTCTAAGACTATCTTTTTATTTATTCTCTCTCTGTCTCTCTCTCTCCCTAACATATACATAGTTGTTTGCATGTTGTCTCTTCCATCAGAATATAATCCTTGTGGCAAAGAACTGGGAATTGAGGAGATGCCCATCAGTTGGGGAGTGGCTGAACACATTGTGGTATATGAATGTAATGGCAGACTATTGTTCCAAAAGAAATGATGAGCAGGTGTATTTCAGAAAAACCTCGAAAGACTTACGTGAACTGATGTGGAGTGAAGTGAGCAGAACCAGGAGAACATTGTACACAGTAACAGCAACATTGTGCAATCATGACTTGTATGATTGACAGACTTAGCTCTTCTCAGCAACACAATGATCTAAGACAATTCCAAAGGACTCATGATAGAAAATGCCATCCACATCCAGAGAAAGCACTATGGAGTCTGAATACAGATTAAAGCAGACTATTTTCTCTGTTTTTTTTCTTTCTCATGACTTTTCCCTTTTGTTCTGATTCTTCTTTCATAATGTGATTAATGTGGAAATATGTTTAATATGCTTGTAAATATATAGCCTATGTCAGATTGCACACCATCTTGGAGAGGGGGAAAGGAAGGAGGGGTGAAATTTAGAACTAAAAATCTTATCAAAGTGAATGTTAAAAACTAAAAATAAATGACTTAATTGAAAAAAATTTTAAAAGACTATAATCCTAGAGGGCAGGGACCATTTTTTTGCCATCCTGTAGAGCCTCAGTGCACAATGCCTGGCATATAATAAGCACTTAATAAATGCTCATTGATTTGACTTGATGGTTACCATCTTGGCCATTCTCTCTGCTTTCTCAAGGAGTCCAGCACCTAGCTCACAACCTTCTTCTCCTCCCTAATTCCTGCCCTTGTACTAGGAGGCTTCAACTTCCATTCTCTCAGACATTCTCTAACCTTCTTATTTCTTCTTGGTCTCTTTAAATTCCATGATCTAACTTACTCCTTTACTCCAACTTAGCCATATATAGGAATGTACCCACACTGGCTACATTACCCATAAGGTGTTTCACTTGCCTAATTAAAAACTCAAATATTCCTTTATCTGACAATACCCTATATCCCATCTCTTCCTTCATCTCAGCCCTAAACGCACCTCAGGGAGCCCTCCATTCCCCCCACATCTTAGTACTTCTTCCAGGCCATTACCCTCTGGAGGAAGGCCTTTACTTCCCTTCCCTCTGTAATCTCAACCCTCTATTTCACCATTTCAAGTCAACACAGCCCTCTGCTCTTGTTGAACACCTTGCCCTGTTATCATTCTGTTACTTGTTTCTGGCTAAAGCTTAGCAAGTGATTACTCCTGGTCTTCTCTGGTCCTACTCACATGGATGGGGCTGGAGGAAGTCCCACGAAATAAATATAAACATAAATTCATGTTATCCAACTTTAGCTGGGCCCACATTATAGCAAGGCGATCTTTTTGCTCTTCCCTAATTGATTTCCTGTTATATTTCCCACAAAAACTTTTCCAAACATTCCCTTCACTCCTAAAGCCTGCCACTTCTCTCTCCCTACCTGCCCTATCTTTCCTCTTGGCTTAGGACCTAGCTTCCTATTTTACCAAAAAAAAAAAAATTAAATGAAACCATTCAAAGTGAACTCCCTCTTTTTATAACATCCCCTCCCCCTTTCCACCTTTCACTTGTTTCTGCAAGTGAGGTGACCCTTTTCCTTGCCTTTATATGTTGATCCTATCCCATCTTTTTTCTTCTCCAGCAGACTACAAATCCTCCCTTTAATTTTCAACCTTTCCCTCTGCTTTTTAATTTCAAACATGCCCAAGATTTCCCACTACTTAAAAAAAACTTCTCTAAATCCTATCATCCCCTCAAACTATACTCTTATATCTCCCCTCCTTTAGTCAGCCAAACCCCTAGAAAAGGTAGCTACACTTACTGCCTCCACTTACCCTTCATTGAATTCTCAGTCCTTTGCAATCTGGCTTCTGATTTCACTTGACTAAGACTGCTTTCTTCAAAGGTATCAGCTGTCAAATATGAAGGGGTTTTTCTTTGTCCTTATCTTTGTTGGCCACCTCTCTTCCTGGGCATGCTCCTCTTTGGGCTTTCAGGACACTGCTCCCCCCTGGTTCTTCTCCTTTTTATCCAAGCGTACCTTCTCAGTCTCCTTTGCTCATTCATCATTTCATGCCCTCTAACTGTGAGTGCTCCCCACAAAGTTCTGTTCTAGGTTCCCTAGTCTCTTCTCTTTGTACCTCATCAGCCCCCAACGGACTTAATTATCATTTCTGTGCCAATGATTCCCAGGTCTGTGTATCCAAGCCCCAATTTTTCCACCAGCCTTTAGTACTGCTTTTTCAATAGTCTGCTGGTGATGTCGAACTGAGATGTCCTAAAGACATCTCGTGCTCAACATTTCCAAATCAGAACTCATCTTCCTCCTCAATAATCCCTCTTGAAAATGTTCCTATGACAGCTGAAGACACCCCCATTCTTCCATGTTCCTGGGTTTGTAGCCTTGTTATTGTCCTAGACTCCTCACTCTCCCTCACTTCACATATCCTATCTGCAAATCTTGTCACTTCTACATCCACAACTTCACAATGTCTCTCTCCTTGCTACCACTGCATACAGAGTTGTCTGAATGTTGTCCCCCATTAGAATGGGAGCTCCTTGGGAGCAGAGATCATCTCTATATCCTGAGTGCCTGACATGTCAATGCTTGCTGACCACTGAATACACTACTCAGGCAGCTGTCACCTTAGATCATACCCTCATTATGTCTCACCTAAAATATTGCAAAGGCCCCCTAAAAAGTCTCCCTGACTCAAGACTCTCCTCGCTTCAATGAATTTCTAAACCACTGCCAAAGTGATTTTCTTTAAGGTGCAGATGTGACTAATGCTTACCTCCTCAATAAACTACAGTGACTCCCAATTGCTTAGACTTAGAGGATCAAAAATTAACTTCTGTTAGTTTTAAAAGCCCTTTATTACTTCCCCCAACCTATTTTTCCAAACTAATCACATATTATTCCCCCTCCCACAACCTGTAGTCCAGCCAGATAGGCTTTTTTCTATTCCTCATATATAATACTCCATCTTCATTCTCCACAAATTTGGCCAAAATGGCCATTCCCTAAACCTGGGACATACTCCCTCCACCTAAGAGAATCCCTCTCTTCTTTTCAAGATAAACTTAAGAACCACTTTCTATGTGAAGCCTTCCCTGAATCCAACTCTTCATGACTCCATTTAGGGTTTTCTCATCAAAGAGCGATTGCCATCTTCTTCTCCAATTCATTTTACAGATAAGAAAGTGAGCCAAACAGGGTTAAGTGACTTGCCCAGGGTCACACAGGTTAAGTGTCTGAGGTCAGATTTGAACTCATAAAGATGAGTCTTCCTGACTCCAGGTACTCTATTCACTAAACCACCTAGCTGCCCCTCTTTCCCTTACTATACCACATTTACTACTTTATATTTATTTGTATTTAATCTCTTTTTATCTGTTGTCTGTGTGTGTCTGGACAGCAGGGTGGGAATATGGGTTTAGAATGTAGACTATTAAAGAGTAGGTACTGTTTCAGTCCTTATATTTATACCCCCAGTGCCTAGCACTTGTTGAGTTCATTGATGTCCCTCATTTTACCTTCACTGTTCACATATGGGGTCATATGTCCAGTGACTGAAATGGTGGATAGAATCACCTCCATCTCTCTCTCTTACACACACACATACACACACAGAGTAACAATAATCTAGTCCTAAGGTAACAATGGCTTGAACAAATGGCTTGAACTCATGGGAGCCATGAGAAAAGGAGATATGGAGAGAAAATCATAGATTTCAAAGCAGAAGAGAAATCAAAGGTCATCTTATCCAAATTCATTTGATGATGGAAACCATGGCAGGGAGGTACCTTACCACATGGGTGATTAGTGTTGGAGGTAGGATTGGAACCCAAGTCTCCTGCCTCTAAGCCAATGCTCTTTCCACCATACCACCATACCATCACGAGGACTAAGTAGATGTGGGAAAAGTCTCAGGGTAACACTGAAGTTTCAAACCTGCATGACTAAAGTCTTACAACAATGCCTTCTTGTGGTGTGAAAGTCATTCTAAAAGGCTACCCTACCCCCAAGACTTTAGCAATTCCCAACAAGGGGAAGGGTTTCGTGCAGGACCCAACAATGGCTACTGGGGCCATCATTCAGGAACCAGCCTAGCTAAATTTGGTGGTGCTCGCTGCCTAATGGGCTGAAGGATGATGGATTTCCCAGACAATGTGCATGAATTTTTCAGGCAACTCTCAAATGTCACCTACTAAGTTGGGTCTGTATGTTCTATATGTGGAAAGATTAATCTCCATGATGAAATCTCAGACCTTTGAAGTGGTGTTGTGCTTCCTTTATACACTCTCTCTTTACCTGCTTCTATCACCGGTCTAACCTTCCAAAACCTGAGCCCACCTTCCTTGTCCAAACTGATTTCCTCCTGCTGCTCACTAAGCACCCTCTGCTTTAATCAGGCCACTGTTCTTACTATCCTAGGGACATTTCACCACCTAATCGTTTCTCTGTCCTAATATTTCTCAAGCAATACAAATCGTACCCATTCTCCATGGCCTAACTCAAGTACAGTATGATTATTTTATGACGACTTCAGCCCTTATGAATCTCCATTCCCTGAAGTTCAACAGCATTTGTGGTCCATACCACACAATCTCCAAAGCTGCATGATATAATGTAGAGAGAACTAGCCCTGGTTCAAATTCTGTCTCTGTCACTTATTCTCTCCACGTAATACAGGCAAGTCCTTTAGCCTCTCTGTGCTTCAGACAACTCTAGTATGATCTATGAAGGGAGACGCTTGCTATATGAGAAGGAATTTCCTACCCTGATAGATGCTTCCTTAACCTATCCAACCATATAACTTGGCACCAAATTCTATGATGTTACATCATTTGATACAGTTTCACACACTTTAATCTTATCTCCCCAACTCCTCGGGGGCGGGCTCCAAACTGAGACACTAGCTGTATGTCCCTGGGCAAGCTGCCTTGTCTCTCTGAGTCTTGGTTCTTTATCTGTAAAATGGAGTTAATACTGTAGCACTTACCTCATGGAGTATTTATGAAGCTCAAATAAGATAATATATGCAAATTGTTTTACAAACCTTGAAGCGCTTTATACACGTCAGCTATTACCCTCAGCCCCTGGAACATCAGAATACCATCAAGAGACTATGGTTCCCCTCTTCCATCTTCACTCTCAACAGTGTCTAATGCAGTGCTGAACCACAGTAGGTACTCAGTTGTTGACTGATTTGTCCATCACAACCCACCTGCCTTTGTTTTTTTTTTTTTTAACTAAAGAGCATTTATTGTATTCTCTACTAAGCCTTTTGAGTTTTGAGGACATAACTAAATTCTGGAAAACCTTCGCACATAAGAGTAAGCACAGCGAACATTATAAGCAGATATGAACAGCTGGAAGAACTGGAACCAAGTGCTAACTGACCAAAGAGAAATTTTCAGCTACTTCTTAGTAAAAAAAAA
>CM053597.1:48805194-48824929 GCA_028646575.1 Pseudocheirus occidentalis
TTTTTTTTAACTAAAGAGCATTTATTGTATTCTCTACTAAGCCTTTTGAGTTTTGAGGACATAACTAAATTCTGGAAAACCTTCGCACATAAGAGTAAGCACAGCGAACATTATAAGCAGATATGAACAGCTGGAAGAACTGGAACCAAGTGCTAACTGACCAAAGAGAAATTTTCAGCTACTTCTTAGTAAAAAAAAAGAAAGAAAAAGAAAGCAGGGAGGTACAGGGGCTTCAGATTGAAAGAGACAAAAATCTCCTAATACATTCAGCCTTGGCTAGATTGTAACAAAATGGAAGCAGGACTTCTATCATACAAAGTTCCCACTACAGCACACTGTACACACCTGTTTTCCAAGCCCTCCCCCCATCCCCCAAGGCTGCCACTTGGATTATTTGCCAGCTTGTTGGGCCTGCCGACGGAGAAGCACGTAGATCTTCTCTTTGATCCAATCTTTGTTGTAGGGTTGGTATGCCTGAGTGTCCACTCGGTACACAAGGCAGCTAAGATCTGCCAGATCATCAATGAAATCAAACAACTGATTGATGTCATATGTGATGGAGGGACTGTTGGGATTCATTCTCTTCAGATGCTCTTCATACATTTTACAAACTCCTTCCATGCATTCATTCACTGATTCATAATCAGCATAAGTTCGGCCCTCTGGCCTCTTGGTAGGTTGTACCAACAAAATGGTATAAGACTTCAAAGAAGCCGTTGATGCCTGGCTGGCCATCTTCGATGAGGGGGGAAAGACTGCTGGGTACCTTTCGGCTTCAGCGCAGATCTTGTTCTCTCCAGGACGCTAAATAAGACGTTCCTATGATCAGACATCCATTCCAGGGGATCAGCTGCTCACAGAGCGACAGATATCCAGTCCCACAAGCCCAACTCAAAGATGGCGGCTGGCTGGGTCGACCTGCCTTTGCTTTTAAAAACTCAAGTTCCTGTTTAAAGGTTACGTTTTTCATAGAAACCCCAACAATCAATCAATTTCACAACTGGAATCTCTATCTAAGGGCTATGATTCCACTCCTTGCTGCCCTCACCTTGGCTAACATTTAAAGACCAGTTGGGATCTTTGCAAACTGGGACTCTGGCTATTCTATGTTTATGGTAGCCTATAGTAGCCTGACAAGGGCCTGGGAAATTAAAATAAGTATCAGAAATGCGCGCCTTTTTCTGATGCGCTGGGCTGTGGGTAGCAGGGACAGCCAGAAATGTCATTCCACCTGATTTTTCTCTTTATTCTCACCTTTGTTTTACATCATTTATTGCTGCCATTTGGAGAGAAATTCTATTCAGAGTCTTATGAATCACAGGCATAGAATGTTACGACTGGAGAGACCTTCAGAGAAGTTAGCCCGGTCCGTGACTTGACAAATGACGGAGCTGAGACCCACAGTGGAGGAACGCTTCACCCACGGCTCCGTGGCTGGCAGGGCAGAGACTTCAATGCTGGCCTCCTGACTCCCAATATGGTGCTTTTCTTACTGTACCCTGTCAGCTACTATTACTGGACCAAGATCTCCCACCACTTTGTCTCTACTCATTTTCCTTAGTTTTCTATGGGCTTTTTATAAAAAGAGAAGAAAAAAGATCTTTGATCAAATAATAACTGTTTCCTCATAGGCAAAATGGGAATGGGGATAATCCTAGGGCTCACTGGTTCGAAGGAGACATACATGTGTGTATATATGTATATGTATATACTTGCAAAACAAAGTGCTATATAAATGTTGGCTGATGCTAATAATAACAAAGATTATATTTGTCTTAGTCTAATCAAAGTCTAAGTATAGTTTTAAAGCTTAGTAGCTTTTTAGTGTAAAACCATATATGTGTATATACACATATATACACATATGTATATACATACATATATTATTACATCAGAATGATACCTCATGACATATGAAGTATCATTCTGATGTAATAATATATAATGTATAAACATACATGGACACATGGGTGTATACATATGCACGTGTATACACACCTGTGTGTGGATGTTTGAATGGACAGATAGATGACACAATGGAAAGAGTGCCAGACCTGGGGTCAAGAAGACCTGAGTTCAAATCTGGTCTCAGATTTGTGACCATGGGCAAGTCACATTGCCGTTTGCCTCAGTTTCCTCATCTGTTACCTTCCTACCTTCCAGGGTTATTGTGAGGATTAGATAAAATAATAATTGTAAAGCCCTCAGCGTAGCACGTATTACATGGTAGACAGTATATGAATGTTAGCGATGATGATGATTATGTGTCAGTATCTTTCACAGACTGACAGAGAGCAAACCTCCATACTGCAAATAAATACAGACCTCAAAATATCCCAGAGAATTCATCCAGTAAACTGTACTGTGACTGGACTATTATCACAGACAGAACAACTGTCTCACAGACTTCCAGATATGACAATGATCTATTAAGCCTTAAGAGCAACACTTTAAACAGATATCACCATCTCATTCAAATATTTGTTCTCTCCAAGTTACAAGGCATGAAAAGCTTTCAAATTATAGAGATGTAATATAGGAGATCAAAGTTGTATGGGAACAGGATGAAATGCAGGTCAACCGTGCTCTGTCTTCTACCAGAGGTAGAGCCAGGGTGCCTTCAGTGAGTCTATGGAAGATGAGCTTCCATCCTGTGACTTTTATTCAGGTAGGGCTGTGTAAAAAGCTATAGTCCCAGATACAATCCTCTCCTAGAAAGCCAATGGATAAAAGACCAAACAGGGTCAGAAGATCTGCTTTCAAAGCCAGATTCTGACACCTGCTAGCTGTGGGACCCCTGTTAGGCAATCTACCTAACCTTTCTTACTCTCGGTTTCTTCACCTGATCAATGGGGATAAAAATACCTGTAGTGCCCATCTGGTGGATGTGGGGCTCAGATTCCCTAATTCATATAAAATGCTTTGTAAAGATTAAATTGTTATATAAATATGCCTTATTATTTTTATATTCCCCTTGAAATGATCTTTCTATAATCTGCTTCCATATCCACTCCTTGTTGATGATGTAATAAACCTTATAATATGTATAGACTGTGTGATATAATATAGGAGTCAGAATTCCATTCTTAGTCCTGTAAGATGTACTGCCAAGTCCCTCAGACCACTTATGTATGTGACACATGAAGTATCCTATGAGGACAGATTTAAAGCTGCAAAGGAACTGGGTCAGATTATCTCTAAGGATCCTCCTAGTTCACACATTTAATAGAAACAGTCTCTGAGGAGCTAACAGAGGTTCCCAAGAAAGCTGCCAACTGGGACTGAGTATTTTTAAGAGATGGTTTTTTTTTCCCCTTAATTAGCAACCAATAACCTCAATGGGATCTTAAGAAGGCTAGGTGGTACAATGGACAGAGTACTAGACCTGGAGTCAGGAAGACTCATCTTCCTGAGTTCAAATCTGGCCTCAGACACTTGATAGTTGTGTGACTCTGGGAAAGTCACTTGCAAACTCTGTTTCCCTCAGTTTTTTCATCTGTAAATAAGCCGAAGAAGGAAATGGCAAACCACCGTATTATCTTTGCCAAGAAAACCCCAAATGGGGTCATGAAGACTCAGACAGGACTGAAATGACTCAACAACAAAAAAAGGGAAAGATAAAAGCACCTGCCTCTTGGGGTTCTTGTAAGGATCCAATGAGACGCTATTTATAAAGTGCCTGGCATATAACAGGTGATATATTAACGCTTCTTCCCTTCGCTTCCCTATCCCCCTTATGTTTGTTGTGTCCTTAGGTTAATTATGAGACGGAAAAGACGCAATCTAATGTTGAATTCTACTGGAGAAAGCCTGCTTCTTCTTTGCTTTCTTCTTTTTAAGGCCCTTATTAAGTATATGTTTGTTAAGATTTCAAAGATTTTATAGAGACAGAAGAGCAGGCATACAGGAAGGTAATGTCTGATGTCCTCTCAGTCACCTGTTTATATTTACTTCTTTTTACTTCTTTTCTTTGGCCTTAGTTTCTTCACCTCTTTTAGACACCCTGAATATTGGTCCCCAAATGCCCTCCCAGTCGTAAGGCCTCTAACATAGACCTCCAGCCAATCTAGCGGCTTTTCTCGCCTTTGCTCTCTCTAGTTCCCCCAGAGTCATTTTCACCTCTTTTACCTCGGGGACTATGATGTTAAGGTCCAAAAGGGGCGGTTATCATAAAAAACTGTAAGATCCGTTTGCTCAAACGGCTTTAACAAATATTTCTCATTCTCTCCTGTGTGCAATCCCCTTTCCATTTTCACCTTTGAATGCACCTGGGATGACTTTGCTAAGTTAGCCAGTTTGCCATGCGTTCTTTAAGATGGTTTTACTTTCTTCTGCTTCTCTCTACTTTATAAAGTAACACTGCTTATAATAATCCATCATCCTACATGATCTTACAAATGGATTTATGTTCTAAGTCAACGTTGACTTCGGCTGCCATTTTTCTCCTTCTGGGGCAAGTACGTCACATGTTTGTTGACTAATATATTTTCTGGACTACTTTGGCCTCCTTACTGTGGCAATCATTTTACAATACTTAAACTTCTGGATGAAATTATTGCAGTACGTATTAGTTTTAATTCTGTTGCTCATTTCCCATTTTTTATTTTCAACTTATTTAAATAATTCAGAGTCAAATCCTTTTAATTTCATTTTATACCTTTTTATTATAATTTTTCTTTTTTTTTTTTTTTTTTTTTTTTTTTACAAATTCCAGTGATCTAAAAAATCAAACGGATATCTAACTCAGAGACTGGGTAACTTCCACATAATAACAAGTGTTTTCCTGTCAAAACAGAATTTATTTCATTCCTTGTGGTGCTATTTGGTGTTCACCACGTCCAGCATCCTACCAGTTATTTTTAAAAAGAAAGCATTCAAGATACACAGGGATGAGGCTTCTGTAAAAACTAAAAGTCTTTGGTTTCTTTCATTTCTTCTTTCTACATATTTCTCCCTGTCCTTACCTTTTCCCACCTTTGCAATGAAGTCACCAAGTATACTGATTTCATTTGGAAGGTCTTATCAAATTTTTTGTAGAATTTCTCTTCCATTTTGTCCCCAGCATCCATCAATGGTAGATAAGCTGCAATTATGTTCATGGTAGTCTTTCTGCAAATATTTATCATTAGTACTATAATACATGACGACTGAATGTCCCATAAAATAATGCCTCCTGTAACTCTTTAGTATGTGGTAAAGCCAACTGTTTATATGGCATAGCTGTAAATCATCCTTTCCTTTAGCTTCAACTTTATCTTTTTTTCTTCTGGTTTCATTTATAGCCAGAATATAAAGATTGGTATGATTCAGCTCCTCCAGCAATGTTACCTCAGTCTTTGCACAAGCACCCTAGCTGGGGTCCTGAAGTTTGTGGATTGTCTAAATTTTTGTGTGCTTCCTGGAACTCCCTGCTTTGTTTCCTGCTCCTCTGCCAAGGTGATTGTGGAAAAGCAGGAGTGAGTCACACAGGACTTTTGTTTATTTACTCTTTGTTTCAGGCAAACCTGTCTGAGATTCTGCCACCTCCAGGATGTTTTCTTCTTCTTCTGCCTCTTTTTCTTCATTTTCTAATATAATTTTAGTTAGTATGGTCATCCACTCATTTATCTATTCATATATATGTGTGTGTGTGTGTGTGTGCATATATACATACATGTAATGTATGTATATATGTGAGTGTGTATATATACATTTCTTACATACATATATACAGGTACACACACATACACACACACACACACACACACACACACACACATGAATGTGGAAGCTATTTGCCTAGCATCAAATAGCTAATAAGTAAGTGTCTGAGACCACATTTGAGCTCAGGTCCTCCAGACTCCAGGGCCAGTTCTCCACCCACTGTACCACCTTGCTGCCCCCATATATATTTTTGGTTCTTCTGATTTCCTTCTGCACCATCTCACGTAGGTCTTTCCATGTTTCCTGATATGTTTCATGTTTATCATTTTTAGTAGCACTATAATAATCTATTATATTAATGTGCCATAATTTACATGTTCTCCAATTGCTGACAAAGAGGTTGTCTCTGTCTTATTCAAAAGAGCACACTGAATATAATTTAGTTCTTTATGGTGACCAGAGATCATTTCTGAACCCCAATTACAGTGCTATAGGTACAGGGCTCATATCCTATTGAGGCATATAGGTTTTTTCAACCCTACAATAACCAGCCCCCAATTTTTATTATTATTATTTATTATTATTATTTTTTTGTCAAAGTGCTTTTGGTTATTTTCCCTCTTCTTTTGTCAGTGATAACTGTGTGCTTTTGAAAAACTTACTGAATCTTGGTCTCCTCATCTGTAAAGTGGGAATAATAAATCTTGTACAGTCTACCTTACAGTATTTATTCTGAAGCTCAAATGTGATGTTTGTAAAAATGTCATTTAAAGCCCAAAGTGCTCTACAAAGATGATGTTATGACTTAACCACCAGATGGTACTGATACCGCTGAGGGTCCCACACTGGCTTATGTTCTAAGGAGTCAACACATGAAGAGTTTGGGAAACTTTAAAGTGCTTTATAAAGCTAGTTCTCATCATTATTATTTGCACAAACCTTTCAGGGTTGAGGTGCTTAGTAAGTGCCTGGATCCCTGGGGTTACCAAAGTGCCAGGCCCTCTCTCCATTAGCTCTCCCACTCACTATAGGAAGTTGCCATCTCATCTAGGGCTGTGTGGGTTCATGCATCTCACCAAGTCAGAACTTAACTCTGGGTTTCCACCCACTGACTTTGTAACACATTGCATTTCAGTGCCAACGACATGATTTTGGCATAATGGTGCTGGTTCCCCATGGGACTTCCCCAAAGCACATGTTGGAATCTTATATATAGTTCACTCTTAATGTGGCATCAATAAGTAAATAAAAAGTACTTGATAACAAGGAGACAATGAATTATAAAAAACAAACAAACTCAACTGAACTATTTCTATTGAGGGCCATCATTCTTCCTAGACCCTGGAAGATCTCCCATTTGAACGACTGAGCTAGACCTGGGAGTTCTTGGCTATGTACAAATTTAAATCCTCCCTTGAACAAGCAAGGGGATGAAACAATACAATTCTCACAGGACATATGACTCACACTTCCCACAGAACTGGTCATTAGGTGCAACCCAGGAGTCAAGGTCTTGGCTCACTCATGGCACAGGGGAATGGAATGTGGGAGCCAACATGAACTGGAGCTCAGGAGGGTTGTTGGTTTGTCTGGTCGGTGGCAGGAACATGCTGACCTCATCTGGGAGTAGCTAACAGAGATCGGGGTGAGCAGGGTCTGTAGCCAACCTGGGCAAATGTCAGAGCTGCCATTGTCCACACTTCCTTATCACTTCCCTCCTCCATTCCTGCAGCCATTGTCCCAAGACTCTGAGCTCAGGGAGAGGAGAAGTTAGAGGGGCACAAGTATCATGACTTTTACAAAGCCATCAGAGCATTTGCCTTGAGACCATTTCCTTCCAACTTGCTATTTCAGATCTTCTGTGGACATAGAGCCTAGGGAGTCAAATTCATCAAAATGTTGTAGAGTGCAGGTGTCAAGTGCACCTAAACTGAGGACTAAGAGTGTCTCCTTAGTGAGAGTAAAGAACACAGGCTTTAAAGCATAGACTTTTCTGGTTGTTCAATCTTTTTTCTTTCTGAAGTGATCCACATAGTTAAGGTTGCCTGACATCAGAATTCCAGGTTTTTTAGGTCATATTCTGTACAGATCCTCAGCTGCCATCCCACCAACAGATATTACTTACTATATAAGATGTTAATAAATGCCTTCAGCTTTAGAGATGTTTCCTGGGTTGGTGCCTAAGCTAACATTGAGGAGGGAGGGTAATAATAAGTTCTTTAATTAAGTTCTGTTGGTTGCCTGGGATAAGTGGGTAATGATCACTTTACTCACTACTTGAAATGCAATTTGCTACAGCTAATGAAAAAGCACAATACTATCCCAGTTCATTTGTCAGTTTTCTGCTATTTGTAACAACATTGAGCCCCCCTACCCCCTCCCGCGCATGCGCACACGCGCACACACACACACACACACACACACACACACACACACACACACCCTTTTCCCTATTTGAAAATGGTTTTAAGGCAATGGTAAGGTAGGCTTTGGCTTCAAAAGTCAAAGATCACATGGCTTTGGCATAATGGTACTGGTTCCCCATGGAACTTGCTGTATCCCAAGGTACATGCTAGAATCCTATACATAGTGGATTTACTCTTAGTGTGGCATCAATAAGTGAATAAATAGTCCATGATAACAAGGAGACAATGAATTATAATAAACAAACAAAAAAAACTCTACTGAGTTATTGTAAGCCCATCGTTCTCCAACACATTGGAAGATCTCCCATTTAAAGGACTGAGCTGCACCTGAGTTCTTGGCAAAGTACAAATTTAAGTCCTCCCCTAAACAAGCAAGAGGGTGAAAAAATACAGTTCCCACAGGAAACAGGGAAGGATGTATATGAGATGATACAGAATGAAATCAGAAGCACCAGAAAAATACATGAACAGATAAATAAATGAATGACCCTATTGACTAAAATTAAAAGATCAGGGGGGAAGAGCCTTAGTGCTATTAAAGTTTTAAACAGAACTAAGGTTTTCAGAATACCCCATAAAGTAATCAGCAGTGCTTGAGTCGTTCGTCAAGCCTGATCCCTCTTTAAGGAGCAACAACCAGAATCCCTTGGGGGACTCTCCGCCTCCTCCCAGGTGGCCAACCACCACCACCACCATGCTTTTTGGGAAGGTGAAGGCGTCCTCTTCGCTGCCGCATGAACAATGATCTCATTCTGGATACTTTTCATAAAGGATTTAGTGACATTTATATAATACAGGAATTTATACCTCCTTGGTTTCTGAGCTTACTATTTCCATCCCAAACCCCTTCTTTTGAGAAAATTGGCATATGGACGGAGCATGACATAACACAGATTCACGTAACTCAGCCAACCCCACACAACCAAAGATTATAGCTGGAGATAAAAGAAAAACAAATACTTTTCATGTAATGACTATCCTGAAGGAATTTCAATGGTAAACCTAGCCTGAATTCTCAGGGCTTTTATTAGGCCATAGGACTGATCATACTCAAATTAAATATTTAAATGATGGGTTTTTAGAGTCAGCACTTAAATTTTAATCAAATCCTCATGCTATTTAATTTCTTTCTATTAGTAATCATCATATGATATTCCCATGCAACTTTGCATAATACATTATGAAGAGCTGCTTCAGAGAAGTAGATCCAAATTTTAAAAAACTAATTCCTATTGGTCTGAAATATTAAAAAATGGTCATTTATGGTCCTAAGATTTTTATCACTTAAAGAATTATAGATTTATAACATTGTTCCTTAATGGAGTCAGGCACCAACTTTAATGTGGGCTTACATACACTTGGATTTAACAACCCCTGCTGTTTCAGTCACAACCATAACCTTTCTAAAAACTTTCTCCCATCTGTTGTATGTTATACGGGTTCCAGGGCAGCTAGGTGGCACCATAGTGTTGGGCCTGGAGACAGCTAGACTCATCTTCTGGAGTTCAAATCCAGCCTCAGACACTTACTAGCTGTATGACCCTAGGCAAGTCACTTCACTCTATTTGCCTCAGTTTCCTCCTCTGTAAAATGAGTTGGAGAAGGAAATGGTAAATCACTTTAGTATCTCTGCCAAGAAAACCCTAAACGGGGCCACAAAGTGTTGGACAATATTGAAACGAATGAACATTTGTTCTAGCAGATGAGAAGCCAATTTACTTGGTTGTGACAGTCCAGTGGTGTACAAACATGGAACTGGTCTGACAGGAATACCTTTAGAGATCTTAGCATCCTAAAACTGGACAGTATGGGCCAAGCATTGTGTTCAACTCCTCTTTTTACAGATGAAGAAACCAAGGTCCACCAAGACTTAGTGACTTCTCCCAGCTGTCGCAGGTATAAACAGCATCTATATACGAATTCAGTTCCTGATGTTCAGAGCTCAGCCCCCTGGCACCTTGCTGCCTCTATCTGGAAAGTATAGAAAAATGCAGGGCTAGACAGGGTCTCTTTCTAAATATTTGGACTCTGAAATTAGGCTTGATTGTATCCCAATCCAGGGAAGTCGCTATGGATGTCAGAATCTCTTTGAAGTGGTATAGTGTAATTTAAAAGTACCATGTGGAGTTTATATTTGTGTTTGTGTAACTATGCTGTCAAAATCAATCAACAGAGCGCCATGAATTACTGACCAATGACTCATGGAATGGACTGGGAAAGTTGCCTCTCAGGTTTCATACCATTAATTTATAATTGCAGTAACAAAACGGGTACTAGTGGTGCAGTGCACAGAGTGCCAGGCCTCGAGTCAGAAAGACCCATCTTCCTGAGTTCAAATCTGGCTTCAGACACTTACTGGCTGCATGACCCTCGGTGAGTCACTTAATCCAGTTTGCCTCCGTTTCCTCATCTGTAAAATGAGATGGAGAAGGAAATGGCAAACTCCTCCAGTGTCTTTGCCAAGAAAACCCCACATGGGGTCATGAAGAGTTGGACCCATGAGTGAAACAGCAAAATAGTCAATAGTATATCACAGTTTAGTTCCAGCTCATCACAAGGTTGACATTTTACAACTTTAACCTGGTATTTTATAAGTTTTTCCAAAAAAACAATTTTAGTCTACTTTTTGTAGTCAAAAAGCACTTATGATAACAATTAAAAAAAGATTTAACAATTTAGTTCAACGAATACTTAAGAAATGTCTACTCTGTGCAAAGGCCCTGGGGATTTTTTTTTTAAGAGCGCCAAAATTGAAAGTCCATTTATTCGAGAAGATTGAGTTCCATCTTAGCTTCAAGGTGATTTGGATATGTTTTATTTTCTCCCAGAGAGTAAGCTCTGTACATATCTATTTGAGGGAGGGTTTTATAAGACCTTAAGGTACATATATGTCTATGAAAATTAAGAATTTTCCTAAGGAAAACCATCTTTCATCTTTACCGATGACAACTAATTGAAGTTTCCATTTAATTTCTGGTTTTCATCTTTACTCTTAATTCAGAGGGTTAGTAGGAGTTATAGTAACACTTTTATTCATGCATTGGCATTTTTCTAAGAACTTAGAATTCATATATTAACATAATTAGCATCATTAGCACTGGGAAGTAACCTTAGAAATCATCTAATCCAACCCTCTGATTTTACAAATGAAGAAAAGAAGACCTAGGGAGATAAAGTTCAAGATCACCCAAAGAGAAATTAGTAGAGATGGGATTCCATCCCAGGTCCTTGGTCTCCAAAGCCAATGCGTTTATTAATCATTGAAGGGAGAAGCAAAAATATAAAACAAAACAAAACAAAACAAAACTGTTTATTTCCCCCCATAATATGAACAAGATGTGGACACTTAGAACTTGAGTATGCTTTGTGTGCAATGTTAGTTTTATAAGACCAAATCAGAAAAAATATATTTGCTACAAGAAAAGTTTGGAGGAAAGGAAAGGAAAAGGGAAGAGGATGTATGGGGAAATAACAGTGATATAAAAAATAAATGGCCTCAATAACTATTAAAAATCCCATTAAAATAAAAAGGCATTGGGGCGGTTAGGCGGTGCAGCAAATAGAGCACCTGCCCTGGAGTCAGGAGCACCTGAGTTCAAATGTGACCTCAGACACTTAACACACAAAAACTAGCCATGTGACCTTGGACAAGTCACTTAACCCCAATTGCCCTACCTTCCCTCCAAAAAGCAAAAAAATAAAAATTTAAAATTTAAAAAAGGCATCTAACAATTGTCACTTAGTGAATGATAAATAACAAATACGTAATTCTTGCTCTCAAATAAAGTTATCTGTAGACATTGTAGCTTAAATACAACTGTATTTCACACTGCAAAGGTGATAGGGCTGAACATTCTTCCCATTTCTTGTGACCTTCTCGGTTCCACAGGTGTAAGTCTGATCAAGCATTGCATAGAAAACATTCCAGGAACACCTACTAATTTGGAAATTCTTCAGGCAGTGTGTGGTTTGTGGCTTTGTGCTTTAACACTGTCAGGTTAGAGCCCAAACCCTAATAAGGGAAGAGAAACACCACAGAATGGGTACAACAGATTTCTTCATCTGCTCCTTAAGGGTTACCTTCAGCTTGAGAGATGCTAGGAATGTACCTGACTAGGTGACTGTGGGAAGAGAGTAGGTTGAGACTGAATTGGCCCGGCAGGGCTGGGGCAGGGCTGCGCTTTAAGCATTCAGAGGCTGAGCTCCAGTTTGGCTCCTGGATATGAGAATATTTTTAAAAGGGGAGGTTGAATTTGAGATGGAGATTGAGTTTAGGAAAAGGGCATTTTGATCAGCAGGGCATGATTGTATGCCAGAAAGTCTCAGGAGAGTAGAATTTATGAAGCATTTTGGGGTATAAAACACTCATAGATTTTGGAGTTCTGAGAACCGGGTTCAAATTCTACCTCTTGGATCACTCCATTATTTTCTGGGGCTCAGTTTCCCCATGTGTAAAAATAAGGGTATGAAAGTAGATAACCACTAAGGTACATTCTAGCTGGTGAGATGAAGGCAGAAGGTTGTATTAGGGCAGAGGTGGGGAACCTGCAGTCTCAAGGCCACACGTGGCCTTCTAGGTCCTTGGGTTCTGCCTTTTGACTGAGTCTGAGTTTTACAGAACAAATCCTTTTATTTTTATTTTTAATTTTTTTTGTTTTGTTTTGAACAAATCCTTTTATTAAGGGAATTTGTTCTATGAAGTTTGGAATCAGCCAAAGAGCTGCACTTGAGGATAGGTTTGCACCTCTGCATTTGGGCATACCTTATGGGAAATGGGGTGCAGCGTCATGGGTGTGCCAGACTAAGACAGTACTTAAATTTTCAGTATGAGCATTTACACCACAGAAATCTGCAAGCAAACACTATAGATCAGGGTTTAATGCAGCATTTTGTTTATTGTGTAGGTGACAGTGGATAGAGCATGGGCCAGGCTTCAGGACGACGCCAGTTCAAATCTAGCCTCAGAAACTTACTAGCTGTGCCTCCTTGGGCAAGTCACTTAACCTCTGCTCAGCTTCTTCAACCCTAAAATAGCATAATAATAGCGCCTACTTCCCAGGCTCGTGGTGAGAATCCAATGAGATAATCATTGTAAGGTAGGTGGTTGGTTCTATTTTGCTATTGTTATTAAGTGTTAATAATGCGGATTGAGTAAAAGTGTGTGCAGACCCTCTCATACCACCCCCCCCCCCCCAATTGCTATAAACACTGAGAAGAATGCTGATTCCACCTCTGGGTGAGCGGGGAATCTGTAACTTTATTTTTCTTGCCTCTCTTTAATTTTTTGCAACATGACAAACAGGAAAATATGTCTGCATGTCTTCACCAGATGCCAAGGCACCTGCCTTCTCTGGGGTGGGGGAGAGGGAGAATCCGGAACTCACCGTTTTAGAAAGTGAGTGTTTAAAATAATTTTTTTTAATTGAGCTCGGCAGGAGGGCATTAGAAGACGCTGGAATGACGTCACCGCCTGGTCACTTTAGACTGACAAGGATTATCACGATAATAAATTAGTAATTATCATAACCGTCATTCACAACGTATTTCCAGGTTGGTAAAGCACTTTGCTTACGTTGGTGCATTCACACCCCACAACACCCCTGGGGGCGGGGGTGCCCAACCCCTAATTATTAATAGTTCTGGTGGACATAAAGCTCTCGAGCGTGCAGAGGGCGTCACTGACCTCGTCGGAGCTTCAGAACAGCCCGGGGACGGAGTCGGTATTTCTTTTGTCCATTCTACAGATGTGGGCACCGAGGTCACTGTCCTGCATGAGCCACAGCTGTCACGTGGCAGTGGTGGAATTCGAACTCGCGGCGCGCGCCAGGAAGAGCGACCTAGAGCCGCTCGGGGGCTGGAAGCTCCCAGGGTAATGAACCGAGATGCTCCACGTGAGGTAGAGAAGGAAGAGAATGCACGCCCCGCCCCCTACGCGCCCCGCCCCCCGGGTTATGTTTACGAAAACGCCGCGTGTTTGCTCCTCCTCCCTCCCGCCCTCTTCTCCGTCTCCCCCAATCAGAACACAGCATCACTTCCGGGCCCTGGAGCGGTCGCTATGACAACGGACTCCAGGCTCAGGGCCCCAGCCACACTACTACTGCCAACTGCTCGGCAGAGACGGGAAAGTCAGAGTGGGAGAACGCTGAGCTGCACAGATGGATGAGCCCAAGAACCTTGAGCTCCTACGGGTGGAGTCATGGGGCCCCCCGCCCTCCGAGGAGCGATGGAAGAAGTTCCGTGCCTTTCCCTCAGAGGACGAGTTGGAATTCTGCGTTCTCAACCCTCGGTAACTAGAGGCTCCCGAGCGCCCCGTGGCAGACGCCTTTCCTGTAAACTTAATCTCGGGCTTTGGGAAGCGCTCCCAGTCCCGGCCTTGACCTCCCGAAATGCATCTCAGAAACACCTTAGACCTCACAGCTCCCAACCCCTCGCCCTCCCTTGCGCCCCGTGCCTTCGTGCCCCTCCGGTCCAGGACCGTGCCTCCACACTCTCCTCCATCCCTGCCCCTCCCAGATTTCGTCGGCTTCATACATTCAGACCTGCAAGGGACTGTCAGAGGTCACCAGGTCCAACCCCCTTCTTTTACAGATGAGGGAACTAAGATCAGAGTGACAGTGTCCAACAGTGTCAGAGTCCAGACTTGAACTGAGGGTCCCTGATTGCAAAGACGATCTTGATTTCTGCCATCTCGTATTCTATAACCTTTGATATCCTCGACTCCCCCAAACTCATGACCAAGAATAGACAGCTCCAGGTGGACCAAGAACAGTAGAACTAGCTGAGTTCTTGTTGCCCGGGTGCCTCTAGGCACCTTGTTTGTGTCGTGGAGCCCTTCGGCTGTCCGGTGTAGACCTCCTCTCTGAATAATGGTTTTAAATGAATAAAATAAAATACATAGGATTACAAAGGAAGCCAATTATGTTGAAATACAGTTATCAAAATATTTAAAAAGACAAGTTCACTGGCAGTCAGATTAACAACCCCTGCTCTAGTATCTGCTTAGTGATGACCTTTTCTGAAGCTAGAGTCTCCTGATTGTATTTCAGAGACAATTATTCAATGATAGGAAGAAGAAACTTTGAAAAATATTATTTTATTGATAAAAAAATTTTTGTTTACTCACCATCTTCATTTCTAACTACCCCTTCCTTTTACCCTACCCCAAACCCTGTAACTAAAATTTAAAAAGCAGTTCGGCAAGCCAGAGCACGCATCAACTTCATGTATACAAAAAGTTAATAGAAGGTACTAAAAGAGTGGTGTAGTGGGGGAAACAATGACAAACCCTGAAACCATTACCCCTGTAGTCAGGATCAGAAATATAGAGCTAGACAAGACCTCAAAGGTTTTATCATTTTACAGATGATGAAACTAAAGTTCCCAAAAGATTGTGATTTGCCCAAGCGGTCCCTGGTAAAAAGTAGCAGAGTATGTGGACACAGGTCCTTCCACTTTAAATCTATTACTCTTACAACTAGACCAGGAGGCCCCCTTCTCTGGGTTCCAAATTCCAGCTCTGCTATTTATGCCAATCCAAGCTTAAGAAAGTGGTTTCACCTCTCTGGGACTCAATTTCCTATCTATTCAAAAGGAAAAGATGGTACCCACATGATGTCCATAGTGTTTTGTTATCCTAACAGTCAAAAAGAACAAGGGTGCTTGAAATGGCACTGAACCAATGATCTCTCAGTTTCTTATGAGACACAAGGACAGTTTAAAATATCCTAAAAGATTCACTGTAAACAAATGCCCTCTTTTGTTCAATATATGCTTTTTCACACTTAGAAAAACGTTCCTACTGTAGGAAGATAAAACTTGGGTCTTAACTAGTTATAATCCTTGAAGATTCTGGTAGCCATTTTAAAAATAGCATGTGGACATTCACCAAAATACAAGTTTGGTAAAAAAAAAATTCATAATGTTAAACACATTAGAAAAATTTTATGAGCATTCCTCATTAAAAAAACAAACAAAAAACGAGCACCAAGAAAACCACAGCTCCCTATAGTCACTAAACCTAAATGTCTATGCCAAATCCTATTTATCGGCCGTATCCTTATTGGTGGAGTGAATTGTGTATGTCACAACTTTTAAAAAATAATGACCTTTTTTAAAGGCAGGACAAACACCCAGGAACTTTCCCATCCCTTGCCCATCTTTCCATCCACCCCACTCCCATTTGACCCCTTAAGAAATGATAGATCCAGTGGAAGAGCTGTAATTAGGTACTGATTGTTTTTTGATTCCAGGATGTATTTATTGTCTCTCCCTATGAATCCAAAAGTTCTCGAATTGTGTGAGTGCCTCCAGGCATGTGGTTTTGAACAGAAAGCAATAGCTCAGTGTTGAATAAAAGACCCAGACTGAAATCACTGTAGGCAGTGAGGGCTTGGGGAAGGTACCATGGCAGTTTAGGCAGCAGAGTCTTTGGACTAGAGCTTCTCCAGAGAGAAAGTTCTGATCAAGAGGGCTGAACATCTATCTTTATTAATAAGTAAAGAATCAGCCATTCAGGACAGGTGGGTGGTGCCAGAATTGGAGTCAGGAAGACATGAGTTCAAATATGGTCTTGGATACTTACTAGCTGTGTGACCCTGGCCAAGTCACTTAACCCTGTTTGCCTCAGTTTTCTTATCTATAAAATGAACTGGAGAAGGAAATGGCAAACCACTCCAAAACTTTGCCAAGAAAACCCCAAAGTCACTAAGAGTTGGACACAAGTGAACAACAACAATAGACAATTTAACTGCCTGGTGAGTTTGCTGCTAAGAAACTGGGACAAGGGATGAGGTAAAAGGGGAAAATGGGAAAAGACACTGTATTTTTCCCTTCTTGACAAAAGCAACTCCAATTTAGAATAAGCCTCTGTTTCAGTATAAAAGTGCATTCACATTGAATCCTATATTTTGTCTTCCTCTATCCCAGTTTTTGTGTAAGAACAACCAAAAAAATAGATTGCCCCCATGTTATCACCCTGGTCCCTTAAATATAACAGACATTTGAATCCACTGCAATCATCCTACCCCCAAGGACAAACTAGCAGATTAAGAAATATCTGCCCCTTTCCCTAAACACAACAAACTACCCCAAGCCTAATGACTGACAAATTGTGAACCTAGCACGTCTCTTTTCTGCATACTAGAGTATCTGTGGGAAATGGTTAATATTCAGAAGCCCATAGAGACAACCTTCTTCATGTGCCAATGGATTTATATGTGGGTTAATAATGATATATGGAATAAATCTTTCACTCACTTGTAAATGGAAATAATGTAGATTTTCTTTCTATGACAACAGCAGCAAGCATAGAGGACAGATCAAAGGCAGGAAGATGTTTGCAAGGTCTGAGTCTTTGAAATTATCTTTGACTGAATTCATCACTATCTCTTTAGAATATTTTGAGGTTACCTTGTTTCTTATAACAAGATTGTTGGTTCAGTGCCACTAGTGAGTGCCCTTGTTCTTTTTAATGTTAGGATCACAAACATAGGGCTAGAATAGACCATTACCATCCATTCTGTTTTTAAATAGCTGAGGCAACTGGGTTCTATAGAAGTTAAAGAAGAAGGGTAATTTATTTTTTTCCTGTCTTTCCCATCTTTCCCATCTTTCTTCTATGCTGGTTACTTTAAAAAAAAAAGTATATGTAATAAACACTACATATTTTCAAAACTACCCAGCTTTTCTATGCTTCCTTCTGAGCTTTCTTTTGTCTCTGCTATATACTTAAAAAAAATTTCCCTTCTTCTCTACACCACACTAGAGAAGGCCCCCATTTGACATAGATATGAACATATATATGTATATATGTGTATGTATACATATATACGTATATGTAAAACTATACTATGCATACTTCTGTTTATTACTTTTTCTGGAGCTAGAAGGCATCTTCTTTTATAAGTCCTTTATAGTTGATTTGAGTATTTATAATACATCATTCTTTTGGTACTGTTCATTTCACTCTTCATTATTTCTTGAAAGTCTTTTCCATGTTTTTCTAAAATCAGCTAACTAATCATTTCTTACAGCCAGTAGTATCCCATCACAACCACATAACACAACTTGTTCAGCCATTCCCCAATTGATGGGCATCTCCTCAATTTCCAGTTCTTTGCCACCACATAGAGCTGCTATAAATATTTTAGAATATAAAGGTTCTTTTACTTTTGTCCTAATCACCTTGGGAAACAGACATAGTAGTAGTATTGCTGCGCCAAAGGGTATACACAGATTTATAATTCTTTGGGCATACTAGATGGCTCTCCAGAATGGTTGGATCAATTCACAGTTCTACCAATAGTATATTAGTGTCCCAGGTTTTCCACGTCTCCTCCAATGTGTCATTTTCCCTTCTTATCATTTTAGCCAATCTGATAGATGTGCAATGATATCTCAAAGTTGTTTTAATTTGCATTCCTCTAATCAATAATTTAGAGGATTTTTCATATGACTATATATCTTTTTGATTTCTTCATCAAAAAACTGCCTATTAATATCCTTTGACCATTTATCAACCGGAGAATGATTAATATTCTTGTAAATGTGACGGTTATCTATATATATTTGAGACATGAGCTTATTATCTGAGAAAATGTCTATAAAATTTTCCCCAAAATTTTCTGCTTTTCTTCTAATCTTGGTTACTTTGGTTTTATTTGTAAAAAAAAAACAACCCCCACAACTTTTAAATTTAATATGATGATTATCCATTTTACATCTCACAATACATCTCTCATTTATTCCTAAATTCTCCTATACATAAGTTGGATAGGCATATGCTCCGTATTCTTCTAATTTTCTTGTGATATCTCCCTTTATATCTAGATTATGTCCACTTTGAGCTTATCTTGATAAATGGTGTAACATATTGGTCTATGCCCAATTTCTACCAGACTTTTCCAGTTTTTCCAACAATTTTTCCCAAATTGTAAATTCTTATCCCAAAAGTTTAAATCTTTACTTTTGTCAAACACAAGGTTACTATAATCATTTTGTACTGTGTATTGTATGTCTACTTTGTCCCTTTCTATTTCTTAGTACCAGATAATTTTGATAATTACTACCTTAGAATATAGTTTAAGATCGGTACTGATAAACCTCCTTCCTTTACATTTTTGAAAATCAATTCCTTGATATTCTTGACCTTTTGTTCTTCTAAGTGAATTTAATTATTGTTTCTTTCAAGCTCAAGTAATGTTTTGGTAATTTAATTGGGGTGATACTGAATAAGTAGATTAATTTAGGTAAAATGGTCATTTTTATTACATTGGTTCTGCCCAACAATGAACAATTTACTATTTTTCCAGTTATTTAAATCTGATTTTATTTGTATGAAAAGTGTTTTAGACACACTTGGAAGATGGCGGCTTCCTTGGGAAGGTTACTTTGGGCTTCAGTTGCCCGGCATGTGAACTCCCTTCCCTTGGGCATTTCTGCAGCCTTTAGGCCTGTTGCTACTAGAAATACATTCCCAGCCAACATAATGCCCACAAGTGCTACCCATTCAAAATTTTCCTTCAGCACCAGTTCTTCAACTTACGTGCCTGCTGTAACCCAACATGCTCCATATTTTAAGGGTACAGCTGTTGTCAATGGAGAATTCAAAGAAATAAGCCTTGATGACTTTAAAGGCAAATATTTGGTGCTTTTCTTCTATCCTCTTG
>CM053597.1:48837623-48857112 GCA_028646575.1 Pseudocheirus occidentalis
TTGCCATTACTGTGTACAATATTCTCCGGGTTCTGCTCACTTCACTCAGCATCAGTTCACATATGTCATTCATAGCTGATCATTGCTACAATGTTGCCGTTACTGTGTACAATATTCTCCTGGTTCTGCTCACTTCACTCAGCATCAGTTCATATAAGTCTTTCCAAGTTTTTCTGAAGTCTGCTTGCTCATCATTTCTTATGGAACAATAGTGTCACATTACATTGATACACCACAACTTGTTAAGCCATTGCCTAACTGACGGGCATCCACTCACAATTTCTCTCCACCACAAAAAGCTGATGGCAGAGATAGACAGAGATAGAGGTCAAGCAGTAGTCTTGGTAGCTATGAGCCCTGGATCAGCAGTTCAAACAGCTATGTATTCCTTGGTAATCTAGGTTCTCAATTACTGATGACATGGGAATGGGGCTATTAATCAACAACTAGGAATGTGTGGAAGAGCACTGCCTTGCTTTTTCCTAAGAGCCCCCTCCATGCCCTCCTACAGCATGTAGGAGTTCTCCCATCCAGTGTGCTCCTTTCATATTAATCAACACTTTGACTTCAATTTAATTTTTAGGAAAGCATATTTACTAAGCAAAAAACCTCCCAACACCAGCAGCTCATTCTCACTTTGTATACACAAGGTCCCTGGGGAGATCAGGCTCCAACTTAAAATACAACTGGAATGTAGGTAACACATGTGACCAAGGGCACCTTTGACCCCTGCAATACCTTTCTTTGGCCACAGAAATCCTCTTATCCCTTCATGAGGCTCTCTTTCTGTTGTATCTCTGTCCTAGACTATGTGGAATGTTGCCTCTATAGCATTTCTCTCCATCATGAGGGGTCATAATCCCTGAAGCTGCAGCTGTCTTTAGGGGACAGTCTTTCCACTTCTCAGTTACAGATATTTCTTCTGCCAGAAGCTGCCACCACCACTTGGGTAGCCTTTGCTTCTGATGCCGGCTGCTGGTGGACCTCTGATAGATCCAAACCCTGGTGAATCTTCTGAAGTCATTGGTTACCTGGATGCTCCCCTCTTAGAATACTTGGCCACCCAATTTCAGGAAAGAACAACCCCCCCCAAACAGCTCTCATATGAGCTGACATCTGTATAAATTACATACGAATTTAAAACTCTTGTGCTTTATAGTAAAAGATAGTAACCTAAGCCCGTATTTGCAAAAATGCTTTATAGTTTTCCAGAGTTCCTCAGAGAAAAAAGTTACATTCTTTGGTTTGTTTAATATTGGATTATTGTATTTGATTGTTTCTTATTCTTGCTTATCTGGCTTGTTCCACGGATTTGTTCTAGGCACCCTAATGCACCGTCTAGGCACCTAATGCACCATATACTTCCATATACATACATACATATATATATATATACATACATACATACATACATACATATATACACACATAGTTAGATTAGGTATAAATATGTTATATAAAGTGTATACATACATACATGTATATATGTGTATATATGTATATGTGTATATATATATGTATATATACACACACCTTATATCATCTAACCATATAATCTAACCCCTATGACTAAATATCCCCAACCAGATTTCCAGCTTGCACCCTGAACTGTGCTGTATGGTGAGAACTCACTCCTTTTAGCTACGTCCAGTTACCTAACTCATCCATATTTCTTCCATGCCACTCTGCAAATAACACTCTGTTCTCATACCCCCACCTTTTGCTGTAGGAGCACTAACATTCTTTGCCACTTCAAAAAAGAGCCATAAATATTTTTGTAGTACTTTAGAGTCTGTTTTGCTTACGACTAATCTTTCATAATCTACTTCTAATTCAAAGATAGATCAGAACTCTGAGGTTTTTAATATCATGATCAACAACTTGTCAGAGATTACAAAAAATGAAACTAGTCAATGTTTTAGGGGCCTAGAGAAAGACAGGTACAGAGAACTGTGAATTGCTCTCACCATTCTGGAAAACAATTTGGAATCACTTTTTAAAAGAGCCTAAAGTGGCCATTTTCTTTTCTCTGTATATCCTATATATATAAAATATTTATATATATATACATATATATACACACATACACATAGGATACAGAGAAAAGAAAATGGATATATATATATATATATACATATATATACACACACACACACATGATATATAGGATATATATAGATATATAATATTATATATCAGACACACACATATATATATAATATATTATATAACAGACATATATCCCAGAGAGTTCAAGAAAAGAAAATGCCATGTATACAACAATTACAAAGTCATCAAAAAAGCAGCTAGAATTCACATAGTGCTCTAAGATTTGCAAAATGTTTTGCGAATATTTCATTTGATCCCAATGGCAACTTTGAGATGTATGTGTTATTATTAGCCCCATAATACAGATGAGGAAACTGAGACTGAGAAAGAGCTGTGGAGGGATTTACTTGCTCAGGGTCACACAACCAGTAACTGGATCTGAGTTCAAGTCTTCCTGATTTTAGCTGCCTCTGTATATGAACACTTTTTGAGTGAACAAGGAATTGGAAACAAAGTGAGAATCCATGAGTTGGGGAACGTCTAACCAAATTATGGAGCAGCATGTATAACTTATATCAGATTGTTTACTGTCCCAGGGAGGGAAGGAAGGATAGAATTCGGAACTCAAAACTTAAAAGGACCTGAACTTTAAAAATTATTTTTGCCTGTAATTGGTGGAAAGTAATACTAAAAAAAAAAAAGAACATAAATGTAATAGAATATGAGGAAACATGGAAAACATTACGTGGACTGATGCAAACTAGGCAAACAATAGAAATGTTTAAAACAATATAAAGAAAGAGAAGAATAAAATTAAACTAAACATTATAATGACCAAGCCGGACTGCAGACGAGATACGGAAATTCACCACCCCCCTTTCATCAGAGACATGAGGGAGCGCTGGCGTGTGATTTTTCATAGATTGTCAATATATTTCAGATTTTTTTCATGTGTTGTACTCATTAAGTCCATTGGTTTTAATTGTTGGGAGGGCAGATTATCCGTTCATTTAGCTCATTGCTGCCATCTGCTGGCCATAGAGAGACCTAGCACTGCCCAAGTTAACTCATGTGTCCCTGATTTCTGCTTCCTATTATGGCTTAATTAACTTAAGACAGGCAATGTTGGCATGAGTAAATAAAATATAAAATATAAAATAAAATAAATGATAAATAAATAAATATAAAATAAAATAAAATATAAAATAAAAAAGTTAATTAAAGGACACAAGCAGATATGTGCTGGAGCCAGTTTGTAAAGGCCCAGGAGAGCTGATTGTTAAATTTTCAATATGAGTATTTGCATCTCAGAAACTGATGAATATTACAAATATGTGTATAATATATTGTTTTATTGTATATTCTTAAGATAAGGCATATTAAATAATATTATCAACAAAATAATTCACAAGCAATTAAATAAACTATGTAAAAATTACATATTATTAAATTAAATAATTATAAATAACTTACTAATAATGAAATATTACATACTAAGGTGAACTGTTCATAATGTTTTTTCCTAGGAGAACTCATTATTAAATATTTACCAGCACATCTATGGATACAGAATGTCCCAGTAATGGCTCAGCATCTGGGGAAGTGAGTTACTCAGAGCCTGAGGATTCTATTAACCAATCCCTTTTGGAAAAACGTATTCAAATACATCCAGGAAAAAAGAATAGTATCTAACTTGGTTAAAAGCTGACAGTTTGAAAATATATCCCCACGGTCTCATGAGTACTATTCTAAAGATCCAAAGCCATTTTTATATTCTCCTTGACCGAAGTGCCCACAGCTGGGTCACAGATCAATGAACCTGGGGGCAAAATGAAGTGTGTCCCAGGCCTGCTGCGTAGGCTAGTTGCGTATACCCTCACTGGAAGGCTTCAGGGTGATGTAGGGTAATCCTTGGCTAGCCGTGTTGGAGAGACCTTAGTTAGGTACAGGTTTTACTAGGTGATGACTGAGCCAGCGGTTGAATTCTGTGAATTTATTGCTTCATTCTCATTGGCAAAAGCTTCGTGGAAGAGGAAAGATTTCAGAAGGTGTTTGAATGATAGAACTGGGAAAGCCTGATGAAGTCCCAGGATGGCTTCCACTGCTCTTATGCAAAAGACAGAATGCAAATGGAGACTGAGGACTCATAACATCTTCATCTCTGGTGGCCATATTTACTAGCTTGTACATTTTTGAGAAGAGGAGGAAGAGAATAAAGGATTCAGAAGTTGGGGAGGAAATCTTTCCTTCTCTGTATTTACCTTATGTCCTATTCAAATATACAGTTCTCTATTCCTGCTTCAGACCCTTCCAAGACCTCTTCTACCTGCAAAGATTCTGACATCCATCATTTGATGCCCTCACCAATAAAGATTGCTGCTCTTCCATGTAATATCATAGTGAATGGTTGCCTGAGAAAATTGGCTAAGAATGATAAACACCCCTCAACTGGTGCTCAACCCTTGGCTGATGAGCCTCTCTGCACTGAGGTACTCTATCTGGCCGGGGCCTCAGAGAATAGGCACAATCCATTCCCAGGACTGTCTTCAAAACCTTTTTAGTTTGAGCAGATGTGCTGGAACAGAGATTCCTAAGACCCAAAGAGCTCTGTGGATACAGTTCAAGGGGGATCCAGGAACCTAGAAGGAAAAAAAACCCAAACCTTACAGAGATATAGCTACATAAAGGATTATATAGAATAACTATTTCTATTGGCCTCACTTTGTTACTACAAGTAGATGGCTTAAATTTCTCCTACTGTGGTTGCCAAAGTATCTGTAGGAGGGAGGAAGGAAGTGATGAGTCACACTTTTAACCACAAAAAATCTCCATAATGTGTAGCTGGTTTTCTTTTGAATTTCATGTATTTTCTTCTAGGCATTTACAAGCATTATAAGGAGAAGGGTTCCATGGGCTTCATGAGCCTGGCAAAGAGGTCCAGGACATTGGAAAGGTTAAGAACTCCAGGATTAGAGTTTGGGCTCCCCTAGAATAACCTTTAAAAACTCACCACTATGATGAGACACCCAGTACAGCAGTACTGAAATATATTGCTGCTTATATAGTTTGGAATAGAACACTGATTTCATTGACTCAAGGAACTCCCAGTGCTGAAACTCCCTCCACTAAAGCAGGTCAGTATCTTACTTCATGACTTATTGCTTCAAAGGGTTGCCTGAGGTGAAGTGACAAGGGGTCACATAGTTCAAGGTCACATAATCAATCTACGTCAGAGGTGAGACTTGAACACAGGTCTTTCTGACTTTGAAACAGCTCTCTCTATCTACTATGCAATGCAGAACACCTCTTATTTTACCATTCAGTATCATTAGCCTGTTCCAAATACCATAGACAATCTCCATCATGCCCCCAGTTGTGGAGATCAAATATGATCAGGCTATATTTTGGAAATTTCAAATATGTGCAATTGGAATGTTGGAAATTACATGTTAGCCAGGAGTGGTGTGAATGTGGCAGAGGCATGCAGTAGGTTGACATTGAGATTGTGAGGTGTCAACATCAGGCCAGCTCATTCTGGTGTCTTTACTTTGCTCCTATATGTAGCTGGCTTCTGTATCTTCTCCTCTGGGTTCTTGAGGAGGAGGAACAGTTGTGAGGGGTCACTTTGGATGTATCTAGACCAGTGGTTCTCAATCTGTGAGTCGTGACCCCTTTGGGTGTTGAACGACCCTTTCACAGGAGTCACAGGGGTCACCTAAGACCATTGGAAAACACATATTTCTGATGGTCTTAGGAACAAAGACACCACTCCTCTATCCATCTCCAGGTGGATCTGCGCATATACAGATATGCCCACTCAGGAGTGTTAAAGGGTTGTGACATTAGGAAGGTTGAGAACCACTGATCTAGACCAACAAAAGGAAAAGGAAGTTAATTTCCTTCAGTTTGCAAACTCACTGGACTTAAAATTCCTTGAACAACCTAAAAAAGACCAAAGAGTTCAAAATCTGGTGGAGAAAAGGCCACTTTCCTCATGATGGGACCATGCTTTCCCAAGTGCCCTGGAATAGAGACATCATCGGCAAGCCTGAACACTACTTTCCGTAAAGCAAGCCTTCTTCTGAGGCTCTCTACCTTCTTGCCATAAATCAAGGAAACAACAGAATCAAGTTAACTCTGTAGTTAAGAGGGATTTATGCTGAAGGTTCTTGAAAATGTATTAAGTAATAATGATCACGACAGTAAGAACCAGCATTTCCATGGCACTTCACAGACTTTATTTAATTTGGATCTCACAACTCTGAGAAGGAGTGCTATCATTATTACCATTTTACAGAAGAGGAGACTAGAGGAAATAGTGGTTAAATGACTTGCCCAGGGTCACACAGATAAGTAGAGTCTCAGACCAGATTTGGACTTGGGTCTTCTTGGCTCCAGGTCCAATGCACTTCCTGCTTGGCCACCTGGCTGGCTCAAAAGGAAGGAGGAGAGTAAATTGTTGTCCTCTTTAGGAGTTAGTATAATTCTGTGAAATTTATCCCAATCCATATGTAGTGGTAGAAACACTGAATGTGGGCTCTGGAAAGATCTGAGTTCTCATCCTGTCTCTGATGCTTCCAAGCTAGGACCACAGAGATCATTGATCTTCCATTTCATCCTTTGGAACTGGGGATGACAATAGCAGTACCCGCTTCGCGGGCTTGCTATGAGTCTCCAATAAGATAATGGATGCAAAGTGCTTTGTGAAATACCAAGGACCTGTCATTACTATCCTCCTCCTCCTCCAGAGCAATAACAATAAATAATAATCATTTTGGAAGGTGGTCCATTGTCATGTATCAATGGAACCCAAGTGTTCTGTTTCACAAAGATTTCTGGATCAGAAACAGCAACATCTCACTTTATGTACTGATTTCTAAGTCAGTTTACACACACACACACACACACACACACACAATCTGTGCAGTAGACAAATTATGAGACTAAAGATTAGTCTTGGAGTTGTGCTTCCAGTATTTTGGCAAAGTTACTTGTTGGAGTTCAATCAGTTCCCTTGATAAGATAAAGGGGTTGGGCTTGGTGATCTCTGTTGTCCCCTTGTAGGCTGAAATTCCATCATCTTCTAACTTGACTGTGCTCACTTAAGAAATACTGGACTTTCATTGTTAACTTTTAATTTATGCTAATTATGTATATGTATATGTATATATGTGTACATACATCTGTGTGTATATATGTACATGTGTGTACACACATATATACTAACTTCTGTCTCAACTGTAAAGTTCCTTTTAGGGAACAGAATAGGAGCCTTTTATCTATCACACACACATGCATATATATATACATATATCCTATAATGAGTAAGACAAGTACACATGTATTTACACAATAAATACATATATGTATAACACCTACATATATGTGTACACTCACATATATAACTAGGTACTTGCCTTCTCCATCAGGATGTAAGCTTATTGAGAGTAGATGTCATCTCATTCCCAGTCCTTATATCCCCAGGCCTAGCACATAGTAGGCACTGATTAAATACTTGTTGATGGATTAATTCATATTCATGTCCTTTCCATGCTACTTCTATAGTAACGTTGTTCTGTAGCTTCTGCCCTCGTGACACTTCAGAAAATCTACTAAAAAGCCCCTTTGCTTGTTGCTACCATATGCAATGAGCTCCCTTTGCCTCTGGCAAACATAAAACAGCATCTCCTGCCATATGGCTAGACATCCTATTAGCTAGATTTCTGGTCACTCAGGAAAGAGTCAGTGTGATTCCTACAATGCACACATGTTGAATCGTTTGTGAAAATCATTGATCAGGATGGAAAGGATCTTTGCTTTTTCCTGTAATGCCATGGTTCTCAACCTGTGGGTCATGATCCCTTTGGTGGTCGAATGACCCCTTTGCAGGGGTCACAGGAATTGCCAAAGACCATCAGAAAATACATATTTCCGATGGTCTTGGGAACCAAGACACAACTCCTCTATCCATCTCCAGGCGGGTCCGCCCACATGCAGATATGCCCACATATGAATATTAAAGGATCCTGGCATTAGGAAGGTTGAGGACCACTGCTGTAATGGGTAGATGAAGGCAAAGAGCAAGGGGTTCCACTCTAGGGTCCTTGTGGCACTTGAGATATTGCAAGGCAATTGTTCTTCCCTTGATATTGGTCTTGAGTCAGCAATGACCCTAATACAACATTCTGCTTTACAACATGAACTCTTTAAAAAGGTATTTACTAAGCAGTTATAGCAAGGAGAGTTGTTATAGAAGCAGTACCCCAAACTAGGAATACGCTTTCCCTCACACACATAAAGTCCCTGGAAAAACTCAAATTTACACAGACACTCAAATGTAAAGAGTAGCTGAAACCAAAAGGTAAAATATAGCTCCTAGTTACTAGAAGTCTCTCTTCCCCCCACCTCCTTTCTACGGAGTCCTCATGAGGTAATCCTGAAAGACAGCTTCCTGCTGGGCTCCATGGCTCAGTAGCTTTCTGAAACTGCTTTTTTGAAGTGTGCCTAATTTGTTCTTAGTCATATCTCTGTTCCCACCATTGACAGTGCCATGGCTGCTCTGGGGATGCTGCAAATGATCCTTCTAGATCTTTTGGCCTTTAGAGGTTCACAAGATTAACAGCGACAGAGAAACCTAAACTTCCCCCCACCCCTTAAGGACAATTCTCTCCTTTACCACTGCATTTTCTACCACTTGACTTAATGCTGCTGGGATGCACAATTATGACCTGGCTTGTTATGTTATACGTAGAAAGAGGTGTTTGATTTCGTCAGCCAGTCACATGATGCTTCCTTCCATCTGCTTCTGGCTATGGTGCTCTCATCCAAGGTTCAAAACACTTTATTCCTCTCAAATCAATTCAGGATTTTTTACTCTCAGTTTATACTTTTGATTGATTTACTCAATTGACCTGTCTGGATCTTCTGTGATTATTTAGGAGGGAGGGGTGGGTCTCCCCAAAGAACGTTCATTAAATGTGCAAAGCACTGGGCTAGTTGCTTTGTATAAGATTAGAAGCTTGTATTTCACTGGGGACGTGTAACATATACATAGGTAAGGAATTACCTAAGTAATTAATGAATAGATAAGTATTTTCAAGGAGAGGAGGAGAGTTAACGACTGAGGAATCAGGAAAAGTCTTTTGGAGGATGTGGCAGGTGACTCAGGAGAAAGAACCTGGGGCCTGGAGTCAAGAAGACTCACCTCTGTGGGATCAAATCTGGCCTCAGACGCTTCCTAGCCGTGTGACTCTGCCTAAGTCACTTCACCCTGTTTGCCTCAGTTTCCTCAACTATAAAATTAACCGGAGAAGGAAATGACAAACCACTCCAGTATCTTTGCCAAGAAAACCCCAAATGGGGTCATGAGGAGTCGAACACAACTGAGATGCCTGAAGAGCAGCAGCAGGATGTGGCAATTGGCCTGTGCTTTAAAGGAATTAGGAAATTCTCCCAGTCCACGGAGCACCCTCATTCATGGGAATCAGGTTGGATGGTGCTGGGCTTCCGTCCTCAGACATGAGATACGTGAGGCAAGTCATTTAGCCAGTCTGACCTGGAAAACAGAAATAGATAAAAGTAGCGCCCACCTGCTGAAGTGAGCGTGAAGTGAGATAATATTTGTAACATACTTACTTGGCACACAGTAGGGCTTACTTTTTCCCAAGGTAGCTAAGTGACACAGTGGATAGAGTACTGAGCCTGGAGTCAGGAAGAACTGAGGTCAAACCCAGCCTCAGATACGTAGGGGAAAGTCATTTAACTTGACACTGACTGCCTTAGTGGGGAACTAGATGGTGCAGTAGATAGAATGCCGGGCCTGGAGTCAGGAAAAAGAATCTTCCTGAGTTCAAATTCAGCCTCAGATACCTACTAGCTGTGTGACCTTGGACAAGTCACTTAACCCTCTTTTCCTCCTTTTCCTTATCTGTGAAACTGGAGAAGGAAATGGCAAACCACTCTATGTATCTTTGCCATGAAAATCCCAAATGGGGTCCTGAAAAGTTGTATATGACTCAACAACAAAAACGAAGTTGGTGGTTTTTCCATTGGACATCCTTCAAGTCCAGGATTGGAATTTCCTTAGATAATCCAAACAGTCTTTGACCTGATAATCAAGTCACAAGACCTTCGTGACTGAATCATAGAACTGTTCTTGTGGGCTTGCCAAGAGCCACAATCATCACTCTCTGACACTACATGACACTGCCTTCTGGAACATTTGGGAAGGAGCATTGATAAGTGACTCTGAGACACTCTCCCTTCTCCTTCCTCTTAGGTACTTCACCATGGCACCTGGGGCCAACAGGTGAATGTATTTTCTATTTAATAATCCAGAGGGCTGTTCTTGGTGTTCCATTCAGGGTAAGGAACTCACTTCCTTTGGACTTTTGTGGCAATCTCTCCCTTCTTATTTGAAATAAAAAAAAATTCATCACAAAAATCATATGGCCTTTCTCTCTTAGGTCCTTTAGATAGAACTCATTTCAAAGGCCATTTTTTGGACATATACTAGGATTTGGGTTTTGGACAGTTTCAATTGCATAATGCTTGTAACTTAGACTAAATGCTATCAGTATTGGTCTGCTTCTGTCATATTGGTGTTTTAATGAACACTTTATTTACAAAATTACTGTTGAAATGGAGAAGAAAAAGCACTGACTTTGGCATCAAAAGAGCTACTTGTATGACCTTAAGCAAGTTAAAAAAAAATTCCTGGGCCTGTTTTCTCACCTGTAAAATGAAGGGGTTGCCCACAATAATTTCTATGGCCTCTCTAGGCTCTAAATCCTGGGACTGATTTAAATATATTGGATACTTTTCACATAGTGAACTCTTCCATAGTGAATTATTTCTTCTCTTTATTATCAATTTCAGGAACTGTCATTATGTTGTACTTGACTCAGTAACCTCTACCCCAAAAATCGTAAATCAAGTTTATAGAATAGAATTGCAATTTTATAGCACCAGAGAACTTGGTATTTAAAGGAATGCTATGGCAAATTCTAAAAAAAGTGCCCCAAGTAATTCTTTTGTGTTGTGTACCTCCATGATTATTTTTTGTAGTATAGATTTCCCTTTATTCTTTCTTTAAAAAATTAGAGTGTAAGCTTCTAGCAAGTACAAATTTGCTTAATTATTTGCTTGTTATATAGTAGGTGTTTAATGAAAACTTGCTAGTGATTGATAAAGGAACATCTGTATTTCCATGCCAAGTTTCAGAGCATCACTGTTTTTGGCAGGGGTGTGCTGGACCCAGCTCCAAACAACTTGGAGAGCAGATTGTTAAATTTTCATTTTCATAACTTTCAGAAGTGTTCAGAAATTGGCAAAGACTATAAATCAGGGACTGGTTTATTATTTTGCTCAAGAGCATTTTCTCTTCCTGGGATTTTATAATTAAATAGTGATTTCTATGTTTTGTAATCAGGGACTCTCCCACATAGAGCTATCAGATAAGAAATAGTCTTCTACTGAGGGACTTTTCATAGGCATCTGCTTGGAACCTTATGTTGCTTGAGGGATTATGGAGCCCAAGAGGCAATAGCCATCATAGTGGTGATTGTATATTTGATAATAAATGGGGCCACAGGTCTACAAGGGTCAGAAGACCTTGGTTTTAGTCTTGTATCTTCTGCTCCTGAAATTCTGAGATCCAAAGCAGATCAATTCACCTGTCTGTGCCTTAATAAAATTATAGGGCTTGGCTAAATGACTCTAAATTTCCTTATAGCTATATGTTTCTGTATAGTTACCTTCCATTTCACAAAGGGGGTAATTCCCTTGTTGTGGTGTGCAGGAGCCAGTTCAAACCAGTTTATGAGAACCAATTGCTAAATTTTCAGTGACAGTATTTACTCTTTGGAAAGCAGCAGATCCTACAAAATCAGGGGTTGATTTATTGTCACTGCTTGCATAGACATTAAAGTAGTGGAGAAAATGATATTAATGTGCTTTAAACTAAAATACATGTTGTGCATAATTTCCCCCTATCTCAAATGCCAGTTGTTAAACATATACCAGCATGCCCCATGCATGAATCTCTGCCTTCAGAAGAAGTCTTCTAGAAATTACTATATATTACAATAGCTTGAAAAAATAGCTTAGAGAAACTATTTGGATTTAAAGAAAAACATATTCAAATACAACAAATATACAAAAATATATTTTATTTTAAACTTTCACTCTCTCCCATGTCAAAATCATTCTACACTGGTTATCATATTGGAAAGTAGAAAACATGAATTCACACTAAATGACACCAAGAAGGCACTTGGGTTTTAACAGTAAATAGTATTTTAGTTCAAAGATAGAGTTTGGGGTTGGGGGTGAAGGAAGGGAAGAATTCTATCCATTAATAGGTTGGTGTGTGGGGAGAATTTTTTTTCTGAGGGAAGGAAAGCTTGTCAGTTCCCCTCAGATCATAGGATAAAGGCACCTAACTACCTATTCTATTCATACCTAAGACAAAATCTGATTGATCTTGGACTGAGGTTGTTAATATTTTTGGGGGACCCCTTTGGTAGTCTAGGGAAACCTATGGATACCTTTTTAGAATAATGTTTTTTAAGCACATAAAATAAAACACACAGACTTACAAAGGAAATCAAAGGTTAGTTAACATTAAAATGTATTTTTCCCATCCAAGTTCACAAATACCTCCTGAAATTTATCCATGGATCCTTTGGGAATCTGTGGACCCGAGAATAAGAAGCCCTGATCTACAGTAAAAAAAAATGCCTGCTCTTTTATACAAGTTCCCTCTTTCCCTACTTAGGTTCCATTCTTGAGTTTCTTTCTTTATATGCTATGATTCCAATGTACAAAGCATAATTCCCATTAGTAAATGCAGTGTGATGGTTAAACTTGGTGATGATTACTGATGGAATTTACTGGTTGTGAGAGTTTAGAGAGAAGTGGACAAGGGAATTTGTCAGTTTCACATAGGTCCTTTAAGAAATGCAGGAGTCATCTGCCCAATTGCAAAATCAACACAATTGTTAAACATAAAGCAAGATGATAACCCCAGCAGCAGCTTGGCTACGAGCCATGTGCTTTGGAACAGGTACAAACTAAACACAGACAGGAAACCACCCACCCATAAAAGGGATTTGATGCAAGTAGCATCCATAGGCTGATGACTGTGTGAATGATTGAAACTTACTACTTGGGGACATAATAAAGGTATCCCGAGCTTTCCAGTGTCATAGACTAAGATAACTAGTTTTAATTCAATTTGGCAATAAAAGTTTGAAAGCAATAAGAAACCATGACATCACATTCTTTGAAATCCAGATTCATTTTTTTCCATTTCTTAGAACATATTTTATAGCTGGTTATTTACAGCTTTGACCTTGTCTTGAAATCAAGGAGAAAGTTTGCTGTCCATTCGTGCAAACATTCTAGGTTATGACTTCTGTTTATAAGGCACTGTGCAGTAGTTCTTCAAAAAAATCTGAGTATTGTTTCTAGGTATATTTGCTACTTTTAGGTAAGTATATTTGAAGCAGCTAGGTGTTTATAATGGATAGAAAGCTGGACCTTAAGGTAGGGAGTCCAGACTCTGGCCTCAGGCACTTACTAGTTGTATGATACTGGGCATACCACTTTACCTCTGTCTGCCTCAGTTTCCTTATCTGAAAAATGGAGATAGTAATAATACTAATTAATAATAATAATGCCAGGGTTATTTTGAAGATCAAACCAAGTGATATTTATGAAGTGTTTTACAAACATTAATGTGCTACAAAACTGCTAATTATTGTTAATTATTATTATTTAAATACATATGAGGTGTTCCAAAAACAAGTGCAGATTTAAGATGGTAAAGCTTAAAACTACACTAAGAATTTTTGGACATCTTGTATATCTAAATGGTTGCCAAAATAAGAGTATGAGGCTCTTGGAAACAGGGACAGTAGAATAAAATTCTGCTGATATCCATAAAATAGAGGATTGCAATTTTGTGAAAGTTGACCAAGTATCTCCCTTTGCCATTCGCTTATTCATGCACTGTCAGAAGTAATGAACTCTTGCTCATCCATTTATCTCTGAACAATGAGCCTTTGGCTCATTTCACTGAATTTTAACCATTTATTTGGGACCCTGGATGCAGTCTATTAATTACATGGTCCATCCATTGTCTTTCATCCTTTTGATAGCCAATGATGTAGTTCTGCTATTTGTCAAGTCATCTTTCCCATACTGTTGTTCAGTCATTTTTAGTCATGTCTGACTCTTTATGACCTTCTTTGGCATTTTCTTGGTAAAGATATTGGGATGCTTTGCCATTTCTTTCTCCAGTTCATTTTCCAATTAGGCAACTGAAGCAAACAGGATTAAGTGACTTTTCTGGGTCATATAGCTAGTAGGGATCTGAAACCAGATTTGAACTCAAGTCTCTCTGACTTGCTTTTTCCACTGAGTCATCTATCTGTCCAATACTAACTCTTCTAGAAATTATGAAGTCATAGAAGTTAGTCTTTAGTACCTCTTTCTCGTATTCAAAAAGGTTTATGGCCAATCTCTCTTCCTTGAACACATAAAGTGTAAACTTTGCTATAATAGTTTTGTCCCTTTCCAATTCTCTAAGTTAATGTGTGATCTTTTCCACATGGTTATACCCTCCAGTGGCATATACTACAACCCATCCCTGCTTGCCCACCCCGTGGGATCCCCATTCCTGTCTTCCCACAAGTTTCTCCCAGAGAGTATGAGATGACAACCCTCTGAAAACACCATTATAATAAATGAGTACAATTGTAGAGATTGATGTTTGTTTTTGAGCCACAGCATTATAGATTTCAAAATTTTGTAACATGGTCCATCTGTTAGTCAACAAGCATTTAAGCACTTACTATTTTCCAGGTACTATTCTAGGCATTGGGGATACAAATACATGGAAAAAAGATAGTTCCTGCCCTCAAGGAGCTTACCTTCTAATGGGGGAAAGATAACATCTGAAAAGGACACTAAAAAGTGAAGGAAGCTATACATTGAGGTGAGGGTAACAATGCTTATTAATTCTGAAGAATCTAACAAAGGTGAATACCTAGCAAAGTGGTGGACCACCACTCTCATGATGAGAAATTAGCCAGTCTCCTTAAATCTTTCTTTAGTTCAATCATGTATTGCTCTTAACACTCCTTATAGTTTGGCTTCATATGAAACTCCATAAATATATTCTTAACATGTCAGTATTAACAATCAGATGCCCAAATTTTTAGTTATATGTTCCATTCTTGAGCTCACCATTCTGTATTGTCTATCTATGATATATCGCTCAGAGATAAAGAGTATAATACCAACTCTTTGGGAAGTTGGGAAGTCATAGAAGTTAGTACTAAGTACCTCACATCTACAATGGATCCTTCTTTCCTGACTCTTGTCAGTTAGCCCACGGGTCATTTTCTTTTTCCCAGCTAGGTCTGGCATTTAACTAGCTGTTGACTATTCTACTGTTAGTTGACAGCTAAAATGTTAGCTGAAAAGACTTAACAATTCCCTATGTCAATTTAGAAAGTCTGACTTCCTTGGCTTACATTAAATCCCAGCTAAAATGCCACAATCTATAGGAAGCCTTTCCCAATCCCTCTCATTTCTAGTTTATTCTCCTTGTTGATTATTCTCTATTTAGCCTGTAGGGGTGTATGGGGTGTTCAGGAGGGCTAGCACCTCTGATGTGAGGGCTGCTTATCCACCCTTGGTGTCTACCCTGCTTCACCCAGCTTTCACCTGGGGCTCCAAGAAGTTGGAGCATGTACAGTGAACACACTTTGTTAAAATAATCACAGGCTAAATCAAGTTGAGAATAACGGACAGGCCTCAACCCCATTGGCGAGTTAGGAGGGTATTTACCCCAAGCATGTGAAGACTTCTCCTGGCAGAATGGGCAGATGAGAACAATTTGTTCCAAGGACCATGAAGGAGGCTGAAGCAGGTGCTGTGTACCATTTAAAGCTTGGTCAGACATTGAAGACACCAAGACACTATATCCTGGGCCATAGCCAGTCATCCCAACTTTTGTCTTGCCACTAGACTTTGATAATTCTGAAGGCCAATGACTTTATGTAACTCTGCCCCACAAATCCAATTCCCACACAAATCAAGACATCACCTCTGATATTATTGGTCCTTTCTGAAAAGGAAGGACAAATGACAACAATTTAGCCTGTGTATATCTAGCTTGTACATAGCCATTTGCATTTTGTCTTCTTGATTTGATTGTGTGCTCCTTGAGGGCAGGGAGTATCTTTTGCCCTACTTTGTATTGCCAGAGCTTAGCATAGTGATTGGCACATGGTAAATGCTTTTTTAGCTGCCTATTGATTGACTAACTTAAAAAAATTAAACTATTATGCCAAAATGACATAAGGTGGGGTTTATATTTTGGAAATATAAATAAATACCCCTGAGAAGCAATGTGAGACAGTGGGTAGAAAACTGGTTTTGGTGTTGGGAAGACCTGGATTTTAGTATTTCTTCTGTTACTAAGTGTGTGAACATGGACAAGTCACTTTCATATATCTGACTTTTCCCATCTGTGAAAGGGGAATGACAAATGTAGTACTGAACCAAAGGTTTGTTTGGGGTTCAAATGTGAGATGTATGAGCATTTCATAAACCCAACAGCACTACATAAATACCAGTTATTAAGATTATCCTCAAATAATCCTATAAAACTTCCTTCTACTTCAACTGCTCTACTGTACCAGTCTGGTTTGAAAGGAGTCTTTATGTTCCTTTAGATACAGAGCCAAATAGACTAGTATCTTCTAATATAAACCACAATAAGCTTCAAATATATTCTTTAAAATGAGGAGCAGATGGACTTCATAATAACCTGGAGAGACTTATATAAACTGATGCTGAGTGAGGGGACCAGAACCAGGAGAACATTGTACACAATTACAGACCTATTATATCTGTGATGCCTGACTTTGATAGACTGGTCTCAGCTATGCAAGGTTACAAGACAACTCTAAAGGACTCATGATGGAAAAGGCTATCCACATCCAGAGAAAGATTTATGGAGTCTGAACACAGATCGAAGCAAACTACTTGCTCTCTCTTTTTTGTTTTGTTTTGTTCTGTTTCTTCTTCCCCCTTATTTATCCCATTAGTTATAATTCTTTACAACTTGACTAATGTTTAATGTGAAGGTATATGTAGAACCTATTGCCTGCTGCCATGGGGAGTACTTAGAGGGGTGAGGAAACTTGTAACTCAAAAACTTGGGAAACTGAATGTTGTAAAGTAATAGTAAGGAAATTTTAAAAGACATGCTCAAACTGTATGTGAAAGGTCATTATCTTTGTGAAATTAGAGGGAATGGGAGGATCTAACTTTTATAATCACGTCTAGGGGAAGAATTCTTAGCCAAAGAAGGGGTTGATCTCTTCTAAGAGATTACAAAGGGAAAAAAGAGACAATTTCTTATTCATAAAATTTTAAAACTTTTGTGTGAAAAAAAACATCAACGAAGACAGGATAAGAAGACAAAATGTTTACCTAAAATATTCTTAAGAAAAATGTAATATAAAAGATAGTAGGTAAATGACCCAAATATTAGTGCAAGAACCAATAGAAAAGTAGCTAAAGAAGGTGTGTTGTAGTTCCCAGAAGAAAAATCACAGTCCATAAATGACATATGAAAACATGCTTTAAATAACTAATTATAAAATAAAAATGTTAAACTCTAACTGGTAAATATAATGATATACAGAAACAGTTGATATTGAAGGAGATATGAAGAAATAGTCATCCTAATAGATTATTGGTGAAGCTGAGAATTAGTCCAACCATTCTAGATGGCAATTTGGAAATATGCAAGAGAAGTGGCTAAATTGTTCATCCCCTTTGGCCCAATGATGGTGTGTACTCCAAGAAAGTGAAAGAGATAATACATGTATTGAGCTGAGTATTCTGTCTGTACCCTATCACCAGTTCTAAAGAATTTTTGAGAATGGGTTGCTCATGAAAAGCTCTGGCTCCTATTCTGTACCCTACACACCCATGTTCTCCAGTATTAAGATCTCATTCTATCTAGACTGTTGTATTCAAAACTCCCAAGGCTTGGAAAACCCCAGTTCTAACATTTAACAAAAGAAATTTATTTCACAATAGAATGGCAATGATATTTGACCAAGATACAACATTAATACAGTTGGGTATAGCTCCCTTAGGCTCCTTCTAGTAATCTGTCTATTTGAACAATAGAGAGAAAAATCTGTCAAGATGGAAGGCACTAACTACCCATTGGCTAGGCTTAGGCAGCAAGAAAGCTATGCTACAGTTTCCAGCTTTAGTCCCCTGAAGCAACTAAGTCCTGTGGATGGTTTCATTTTATTCTTAGAGAAAAACTAAGCAAGCCTACATGTAGTAAATGCTGTTCCTACCATATCCCATCCACTGGTGCCATGGTCCTTAAAGTTTGCCTGAGGATATACCTCTACTTGAATGGTGTTAGGTCTCTGATACCTCACGTGGGGAGGAGACTCCTAAAGAGGATCGATACTCCACGTGAGATGGACAGGTTGAGCTGATCCTCAGCTAACAGGAGTGCACTTGGTTGATCACCTGGGGGCAGAATGCAAAGGCTGCACCTGCTTACAATAAGCAGGATAATCTCTCTGCCTTTGGGGTGAGACACATTGGATCGCTGTGGTGAGGGCATGGCCAGGGGAGGGGCCCTAAGGGGCCCTGGAGAAAGGACTTAAATAGAGGCTACTCGGAGGCAGGGGCAGTTCGGTGGAGCCAGGCCAGTCCAGCCACACTAAGATAGAGGATGAACTCTCAATAAAAGCTAGAAGCAAGTCCTGTGTCCTGAGTTTCTCTATGCAGCTGTTTCTCCTGGAGTGGACCGGGAGCCGGGGACGCCCGAGGCCTGTTGAGGTGGGTATAGGTAAGCCCTATACATCCTGACCCAAAAAGATAACCCTCACCTGAATAAAAAACCAGTAACAGTTGGCGCCAGAACATAGGGGCTTGAAAGTAGGTAGGGTAGGGGTCAGAGGAGCTGTACAGCCTTGCTATAGTAGCAAGAAGCCTGTTGAGGAAGATGGTGCAGCCATTTAGCCTGCCCGCTATGAAACTCAGTGACACAGATGTATATGCCAGACAAGTTTATAGCTTAGTAAAGAGAAAAGGAGTTGAGGTGGAGGAGGAAGATTGAATGAAATTTATACAATTACTGTGGAAAACATCCCCATGGGTAGAGTACACTGGATTGGATGTCAGGAGCTGGGTGGTAGTAGGAAATCAATTGGCTGCATATGAAAAAGAGAATCCTGGTACCGTAAGGGACTTGGACTTTATAATTTATAGCCTGATAAAAGCAGTATTGTACGATCCTTCTTCGTCAGTAAATGTAGCGGCTAACGTTCAGACGGGGAACTCATTATGGGAAAGTTCCAGCGAGGAAGAGGAGGTAGAGAAAAGC
>CM053597.1:48857212-48887906 GCA_028646575.1 Pseudocheirus occidentalis
AAGCAAGTCCTGTGTCCTGAGTTTCTCTATGCAGCTGTTTCTCCCGGAGTGGACCGGGAGCCGGGGACGCCCGAGGCCTGTTGAGGTGGGTATAGGTAAGCCCTATACATCCTGACTCAAAAAGATAACCCTCACCTAAATAAAAAACCAGTAACAGAGGATACCTAGAGAAAATCTTTTGAGAATGACATTTGGGGTCTGTGAGGTTAATGGACTGGAGAGATGCTCAGAACCATGCTCTGCTACTCTGGAACACCTGCCCTGGGACTGGGCATGAAGTATGAGAGGGGTGTTTAGAAAAGTTCCATTGCCTAGATTCAAGCACCTTTTCCTGAAGCTGGAGCTAAACTGGTGCCCCCACTATGGAGAACCAATAAGGGATGGTTCCATTATCCCAAAATAAGTCCTTCAGTCCTGCCCCAGAATGCGTGTCTCTCACATTGAACATAAGCCCACATATCCAGCTCCATGCGAGGTTCCCCAAGTTCAGAAGATCAGCAGAACTTCCCTGGTCACCACTCTCCTGTGATACTCAGAAGAGACAACCTTCATCTTTTACTATTCACTATGCCAAATACAGCCACACTTATGTTTACTCATAACATAAAATATTTATGTGATTTAATTTCTGTATTTGATGTATTATACAGGGGCACATCTCCGCACGTTGATTGTTTTTTTTACCTATGGTTGCCAATCAACTAACTACTTTAGGTTACAAATACCTATAAAATGGAGCATTCATCAAATTTATTCACTGCAACACCATGTATACCAAGGCATAATATCTAGAAAATTCTTTGAGCAATGCTAAATTCTGTAAGTTTCTTGATAAGTGGTAGTAAGTTAAAAATTAGTTATAAAAGGAGAGAAAGTAGCAGTTTTTAATAAATTTCTTCCTAGGTGGGGACAGTGGATAGTCTGTGGGAACTGAACTCAGGAAGAATCATCTTCCTGTGTTCAAATCTGACTTTAGACACTTTCTAGCTGTATGACCCTGGGCAAGTAACTTAACCATATTTGCCTTAGTTTTCTCATCTGTAAAATGAGCTAGAGAAGGAAATGGCAAATCTCTACCAAGAAAACCACAAATGTTATATGTTATATAACATGTAACATAAATATACATGTATTTTATTATGTTATTAATCACAAAAATTGTTTTATATAATATATATACACACACAGCATTTTGCCAACCTTAAAGCATTGTACAAATGCTAACTATCATTATTACTCAATTCTCAGCTCTGCCTCTTATGAGTTATGTGACCTTGGACAAATCCCTAAATTCTAAAAACTGGATATTTTTCAGCAGGCCATACTGAGGAGGCCATGGGTTGTTTTTAGGCAATCAAATTTGAATTACAAAACACTACATAATTGTAACCATAAATTATTACATATGCCTTATTTTCACCTATTTTTGGTCACCACTATACTATTACAGGGTGGTGAGAGCAGGGATTACCCATCCTACGTTATCACCACAACCATTCCATCCATGTGTATATGCACACATGGCTGGATTCCACTCTAAAAATTCACAGAACAAACCATAAATGCTCCTTAAGGATGAAATAATAAACCTTCAGTTTGCCTGTGTATTCCATTATTTTTTTTCCTCTTTCTCTTGATTTCATGGGTTCTGGTGATATTTCCAGTGCTAAGCCCCAACACATGACTTGAATTATAAAGACAGGGAGGATTTTGTTGAAGAATAGGGGGTAAAGGGAGATATTATCCCACTATTACTTTTCAAGACCCTAAAATTCACTCCATCTATTTTTTTGTGGCCTCTGAGAATTCTAAGGTGGCATTTGAATCTATTCCCACTTCATTTGTTAGCCCTTCTCCTAGTGGGTCCTAGACTGGGTGCCCAGGATTGGCTCCAGAGGCAGAGATGAGAGGAAAAGGAGGCAGAAAGAAGCCATGATGATGACAGGCAATAGTATTTCCAATAGGTTTATATCGAGCAGATAAGGAGGTTGTCTCAGCAATCACTGATTATATCCATCAAGAGTTAACATTGTCACCAAATAAAATGTAAACGCAGTTAATCTGACACATTTAATATAAGAATAATTGTTATTGCATGGCATACTAATTAGGCGTACAAGGCAAGCAATTCCCACAAATGACTATAATTAGAATTACCTTTACAGAAATGAAGCAAAAATTTCAGAGGTAAGTTTGCAAAGGGCTTCGGAAGAGCAATTTGGGTGTAGTACAAAGCTGTTTTTAAACTCATCGGGGAACCCCCGAGTCTGAAACACAGACAAATGGAACTCCTCATTTCTTTAGAGCAGCTGCAGAACAGTTTTCAGTTCTACCGAGTTCTCCCTCCCTAACCTGGCTTGGGAATGTCTGGAGTACGCAAAATGTGCTTTTTAGCCTCCTCCCTCCATCCAAAAGTCAGCAGTATCCCTTTCCAAAAATCCTTCTCCTGTTTACTTAATGTTTCTTCTTCCTGATGGATCTCTGATAGCCCTGATATGGGTACTCCCCTCAGTAGTTCATGTTGCAATGCATCCATACCTTCTTAAACTTTAGAATTCTTGTCCAAAGACCCTTGATAAAGGAGTTTCCCAACTTTATCTCCACCTTTTTACATTTCATGGGTAATAACACATTACTCAGGGTATCAATCTTTTAAATACCTCATAGTCTAACTGGGGTGGGAGGGGTGGTGGGAAGGCAATAATGCAAGCAAATATAAACAAAGCAAGACACACACACACAACAAATAGGAAATAATTAACTGAGGGGAGGCAGGAGAATTAAGAGGGCTTAAGAAAGGATTCCTTCAGAAGGTAGGATTTTAGATGGTATTTAAAAGAATCTAGGGAGGTCAGTAGTTAGAGCAGAAGAAAGATAGTTTTCCAGGCACGGAGACAGACAGAGAAAATATTGGGGGCTAAGAGGTAGAATGTCTTGTTAGTGGAGCAGTTAGGAATCCAGTGTCATTGGATGGAAGAGTGCCTGTTAGGAAATAGGAAGTAAGAGGATTAGAAAGGCAGGAGGAAGCTAGGTTATAATGGGCTTTGATCGCCAAAAGAGTCTTGTATTTGATCCTGGAGGTCATAGGAAGCCACGAGAATTTATTGAGTAGTTTATTGATTCTGACATGATCAGGCCTGCATTTTAAGAAAATTACTTTGGTAACTGAATAGAGAAATAGAGTGGGGGAAGACTTGAGGTAGGCAGACCTGCCAGCAGCTTATTGCAATAATCCAGGTATGAGGTAATAAGGGCCTGGACCAGAGAGGTGATGGTATCAGAGGAGATGAGGAACATTTATGAGAGTTGTTGCAAAAATGAAATAGGCCTTGAGAACAAATTGGAAATGGGGGAAGAGAGACAGTGAGAATCGAGGAAGACTCTTAGGTGGTGAGTCTGAGGGATAGGGGGATGACCCTAATAGAGGGTCAGGCTGAGGGGAAAAGATGATGAGTCCTGTTTGGGATATATTGAATTTGAGATATCTACTGGACGTCCAATGGAAACGTCTGAAAGGCAGTTGGAAACACAAGATTGGAGGTCATATGAGAGTTTGGGGCAGGACAGGTAGATCTGAGAATCATCAGCATAGAGATGATAGTTAAATCCACGGAAGCTGATGTGTGAAATAGTACAGAGATGAGAAGAGGCACCAGGACAGAACTCTGAGGGGCATCTCCCATTAGAGACTATGATCTGGAGGAGGATCCAGCAAAGGAGACAGAGAAGGCAAAGTCAGAGAGAGAGGAGGAGAACCAGGAGATGTCCCAAAAACCTAGAGAGGAGGAGAAAGTGATCAACAGAGTCAAAGGCTACAGAGAAGTCCAGGAGAATGAGGAGTGAGAAAAGGCCACAGAATTTGTCAATGTAGCGGTTTTGTAGAGAGCGGTTTTGGTGGAATGATAAGATCGGAAGCCAGACTGTAAGGGACTAAGAAGAGGAAACAGACACCTGTTGTACATGGTCTTCTCAAGGAGTTTGGCTGCAAAGGACAGAAGGATGACAGCAGGGATGGAAGGATCAAGCGAGGGCTTTTTTTCAGGATGGGGGAGACTTGAGCATGTTTGTAGGCAGTAGGAAATGGGCCGTTGAAGGGGAAAGATTAAAAACAATTGAAAGGGTAAGGATGACAGAGGAGGCGATCTGTTGGAGGAGACGCGAAAGAACGGGATCACTTGAGCAAGTAAAGGAGTAAGACTTGATAAGGAGCAAGGCTAATTCATAATGTGACACAGGGATAAAAGAGGAGCAAGCGGCAGAAGGTGCCTGAGTGATAAGAGACGAGGAAGAGGGGAGAAGAGGGAACAGCCTCAATTTTTTTCTCTAAAATACTCAGTTGAGTGAATGAAGCTCTTTCACAAAATGTTACAAGTTATCATCCACCAGTCAAGGCTCCAAGCATTCCCGAAGTTCCTTGTGGCTGCTTTCTAGGGAAATGAGAAAGTAATGTCAATGGTCTGAACTTTCAGTACCCTAAGCCAACCAAGAGGAAAGTCTCCAAGCCTTTTAAGGAAAAACTAGTCTAATTAGCATGGTGGGGAAGGATTAGCATATTGCTCCTACCACACACCCAAAGCAGGTTCCTTAGCTTTGTGATGCCAAGAGAGAAGAGGAAATTTGAAAAGAACACAGACAAGCTGGTCACAATGAGCGAGTTCCATGGGAGGGTCTCTAGGGCTCCCGAATAATTGTGTTCAGCAAATAGGAGATGTTCTCTGAGCTGTTTCATGACATTTGGAAAAAAGCTTAGTGAGGACTCTATTCTTTGAGTTAGCTGTATTTAAGAAGGGGGCAGGTCAGTCTCCCTTTTCCCCTCCACTTCATGCATTATTAATAATTTTCCCCTCTCTGACATTTTCTGTGTCCCCAGTTTTCTTTTGTCAACATCCCTTTACTGTCATTCCTAGCACACTAGTTAATGAAACATTTTGCAAAATGTTGTGTCTCCTGTCCCTCATCACTTATAATTAATTAATTACATCTTAATCATTGGGATTTTGTAAAGAAACATACAAAGAGCTAAAAAAAAAATTAGTAGCAAAGATTAGCTTGCCTCCTGCTTCCTAATTAGCAAGGCAAGTTTCCAATTATTTATTCCATTCCCCATAATGTCATCATGAGGCCAGCCTGCTGAGACTTATATCTGAGGATCACAGGGAGAATCATGCAGGGTGACAGCTTCAGCTGGTAAAGGAACTTTCTTAGGCTGCTTCAAGGTGAGTTGGCCTTTTCATGTCTATTTGAAAAACTTCCATTCACTATGAACAACTTAATGGAGTACAAAATATAAGGTTTAATGAAGATGTTTCAAGACATAAAGCTTATTGTGTGAGATTTGTTTGGAAATAGACTGTTTAACTGATGAATATAAATAAGATTTTATGAATATGGATCATTTAAGAATAAACAATAAGCCAGCAAAATTATTCCCCTTCTCTTGTTCACCCGGCTGAAGTATAGGTATAAAAATAGAAAATATTTATTTTAACAGAAATGTAATTTCCATCTGTGGAAGCATACAGCACAGATATCTCTGCTGTATTATGAAAATTCAGATTTAATATTCTAATAGGGTCCTAGTCTCCACAGAAAACAGAACCTGTCGTGAGATGATCAGATGGTATTTACCACAGCCATACTCAGAGTAGGAATACCTGTTTTTCCAAATAAAAGCAAGAGAAGTGTCTTTTGTGTGTTTGTTTGCTATTGATCAGACAGAAATGGGAAATGTGTTTCAGCAAGACATCTTTTCCAAGGGTGTGTTAACACTAACATTGATCTCTTTGTTTACTCTAAAAATCCTAACTGAAAGAATGTGTTTTTGTTTTTACCAGGTCTGTGGAATTTCATGTTTTGTTTCACAACTGCAATAAAATGTGATTAGAAGGTATATGGGGGAGGGCTTTTCTGAGGCACCAGGGGAAAGGGTGTTTGTCAGAACCAGAGGGTGGTTATGTTACATAAAAAAACGTGTCTGAGAGCTAAAAAGCAAGAGCTGTTTTTCTTCCATGTGTTTTGATGTATGACTTAATAATCATTCTTTTTTAGTGGGGGGCTGGTCAATGAGGACCCTGTCCTTAGAGCATGCTTTTCCTCTCTTAGTGATTAAATCAGTATTCCATCATTTAGTAATATACCACAGGGCAAGCAGACCTGTTACCCCAGCTACTAGAAAGGCTGAGGCCGGTGGATCACTTGAGTACAGGAGTTCTGAGCAGCAGGGCTCAAGCCCATTGGATATCCTGACGAATTCCAGTAGCAATATGATGAGTCCCTTGGAGCAAGGGGTCACCACAAGGAGGGACAACCAGCCAAAGCTAGAAATAGAGGAAGTCAAGCTTCTACATCCCATAGAATTGGGCCATGAGTAGCCACAGCACTTCCAGCCTGGGAAAGATAGGAAGACTCATTAATATACATAGATAGATAGATAGATAGATAGATAGATAGATAGATAGATAGATAGATAAATAGACAGATAGATAAATAGACAGACAGACAGATAGATAGATAAATAGATAGATATTTATATTATTTATAAATATGAAATATATATATTTCATACTATAGTTCAACTCATAGTAAATCAAATATCCAGTATTTTAAAATTTTAACTCATCTTGCTTTTCTCTTGAGGCTATGTGCTAAATATTGGCTCCTTTCATAATATAACACTTTTGATACTTGTACTTATGAATATAATAATAATCATAGTAATAATAGCAATAATAATAATATTTATGTAACTCTTCAAGGTTCGCAAATCACTTTTACATACATTATCTCTTTTGATCCTCACAATAACCCTGTGAAGTAGGTGGTATTATTTTTCTTTTCTTTTTTTTTTTGGAGGGCAATTGGGGTTAAGTGACTTGCCCAAGGTCACACAGCTAGTTTTTTGTATGTGTCACGTGTCTGAGGCTGGATTTGAACTCAGGTCCTCCTGACTCCAGAGTTGGTGCTCTATTCACTGTGCCACCTAGCTGCCCCAGTAGGTGGTATTATTAACCCTGTTTTATATAAGAAGAAATTGAGGCTGAGAAAATTTAAGTGATTTGCCTAGGAACACATATTTAATAAGTGTCTGAAAGAGGATTTGAATGCAGGTCTTCCTGACTCCACGAACAACACGCTATCTACTGAACCACCTGACTGCCTACAATAAATAGAACTTGAGACACTTTGAAAAGTATCTGATACCCGAGAAATATAGGCAACTAATAGAAATGTATAAAACCAAAAGAATAGTTGCAAACTAGTAACAGAATAGGAAAGAATGCCCCAAATCATGAATAAGAAGAGAAACACAAATCAAGCAACTCTGAGATTTTAGTTCACAACCAGTAAATTGACCAAGCTTGCTAAGACAGGAGTAGTCAATGTTGAAGCAGTCCACTGATGGACTGACTGTGCATGATGCTGTGAACTGGTCCTACTGTTCTATAAAACAATTTGGAATTGTGCAAAAAAGTGTCCATGACCTTTGACACAAAGATTACAATGTTATGTATATACCTCCAAGAAGGTCAATGAAAAAAAGACATGATATACATGAAAATATCTACGATATTTTATATTTATAATAAATATTTCCTCAGTAGCAGAGAGCTGGAAACAAAGTAGATATCTACTGACATGGGGATGACTAAACAAGTTGTAGTATATTAATGGACTGTGCTTTAAGAACTGACTATACATAACAAATACATATGGAGAAGCATAGGGAAACTTAGATAAACTGATGCAAAGTGAACAGAACCAGGAAGGCAATATACATAATACCTATAAAAGAATAAATAGAAAGAACAATAAAACTATCCAAATGAAGTACTATGAAATTGAAATGAGCAACATTTTGGTCCCAAAAGAAGAGGGAAGACAGCATCTCCTTGCCTCCCTTGCAAAGGGGGGAAACTATTAGTGTGAACTATTGCATTCAATATCAGTTTTTTTGAAATATTGGTTTTGAGCAACTTATTCCTCTCCCCCCCCCTTTTTTAATCCTTTATTTAAGGAATGGCTCTCAAAGAGAGGAAGAAAGAAGAAACAATGGGGAATGTAGATTGCTTTAAAAATGCTATCCAAAAAGTTATTTTAAAAGCATCAAGCAATCAATAAAATCTTACAGCCACATTCTTCTAAATTAATTCACAGGGAAACACTTTGTTATCACCTACAAACATCATGGACTTTACAAGTTTGAAAAAACTGTGATGATTCATGCAGATAAGTACCTGATATACAAAAACAACAGATAGAATTTTATCGAAAAACTTCGTTCAATTTAAAACTTAATCTTGACTTTGTATGATAATCTGACATTCTTTCTGGGACAGAAGGGATGAAGCTGAAGGAAAATAACCACCGTGGTTGCTCTTGGTGGAAGGTGGAGAAATAAGGGTCCTCAGGCTCTTTTTAGAGCCGATCTCAAATATGGCAGGGATGTCTGACAATCAACAATAAGGGTTCTTTTCACAGGATCATAGAGTCAGAAGGAACATTCAAGAAAAAATGAAGAAACTGAATCCTAGAGAGTTGATTTAAGTAGTTTATCCAAAGTCACCCAAGTAATAAAGTTGCAAAGCCCCTATTTCTTTCCAGGTTCTTAGACTCTGAATTCACTGATCTTCCTACTATATCACTCAGAGTTTTTCATGGACTGAACCCTGAAAAATACAGACACCTACACACACGCTTACACTTCTTTGAAAGAAAGGTTATTTTATCAATCATACAGGACTAATATGCTAGAGATTAATTTGGGGAAATCTTATTGCAATGTAAACATAAAAATCCACAGCTTTAACTAGAACAGGGCAATTAAAGTTCTACCCAAGGTAGTTCAATAAAATGTCTTTTTCCCATCTTATGAGATGGTATCCCAGGTCTCTCCTACCACAGAGTATCAGGGTACCCCTTACTACACATACATACACAGGGATCTAGCATTCTGTGATCTCTCCCAGTGGACCAGTATCCTGGTATCCTAATATCCAGCTGAATACATCTTAATAACTTCTTGTATTATTTCTACATCATGAATTATAATATTGATCCAATCATTTATTTATAGCTGGTTGCCAAAATTTATAGTTATGGTTCTATGTGAAATTATCCAAAATACATTCAGTAGATGAGAATGCCTTATTTGCTGTACTAATTCCAAAAGACTTAGTTAGTTGCACATTTTTGCAGGGAAGAGAATGGTCTGATGGACTGGTTTGACATGGGTCTAGTATGCATTAGCTTAACAATTCCAAGATACTAAGCTACAAGAAAAAAAAAGAAGAGGGAAAGAATCTCTCATGGGCTATAATCTGAAAGGGGATCTTGATGATCTCGATAATGATGATGACAAAAACAATGATGAGAACAATGATGACGACAGTGATGGTAATGGTGGTGTTAGTGATGATGATGATGATGATGATGATGATGATGATGATGATGATGATGATGATGGTGAAGATGATGATAATGAAGGTGAAGATGATGATGATGATGATGGTGGTGGTGAAGATGATGATGATGAAGATGATGATGATGATGATGGTGAAGATGATGATGACAGCATTTACCTACCACTTTAAGGCCAACAAAGCACTTTACACATATTGTCTCATTTGATCCTCACAACAACCCAGTTAGGTAGGTGCTAGTTTCCAGATGAATAAAGTGAAGTAGACAAAGGTTAAGTGACTTGCCCAGCTAGTAAATTTCTGAGGCTGGATTTGAACTCAAGTCATTATACCTTGGGAAGCTAGGTGGTGCAGTGGAGAGAGCCCTGAAGCCTAGAGTCAAGAAGACCTGAGTTCAAATTTGGCCTCAGACACTGGGTTAGTCACTTAACCCTGTTTGCCTCAATTTCCTCATGAGCTGGAGAAGGAAATGGCAAACCACTTCAGTATCTTTGCCAAGAAAACCTCAAATGGGGTCACAAAGAGTCACACACAACTCAACAACCAACATGACTCCAAGTTCAGTGCTCTATCCACTGCACCAAGAGGTGCATGGTGCTGGAAAGACTTCCACGAACTGATACAAAGTGAAATGAGCAGAACCAGGAGAACATTGTATATAGTAACAGCAATATTGTACAATGGTCAACTGTGAATGACTTAACTATTCTCAGCCATACAATGATCCAAGATAGTTCTGAAGGACTTATGATGAAAAATGTTAGCCATCACCAGAGAAAGAACCGATGGAGTCTGAATGTAGATTGAAGCATGCTTTTTCTTTATTTTTCGGGGGGGGGGGGAGGTGTTGTCTGTGGGAGATTTTTTCCACAACATAGCTAACATGGAAATATATTTTGTATAACCACACATGTATAACCCATATTAAATTGTTTGCCATCTCAGTGAGGGAGGAGAGGGAAGGAGAGACAGAATTTGAAACTCAAAAATTTTTTAAGGTAGACGTTAAAAACTTTCTATAAATAATTGGGAGGGGAAATAAAATATTCTTTTAAAATTTTTAAAGAACCTGGTGAGTTTGTTGGCTTTCTTTCTCTTGCCACTTCTCCTCAAATGCCTGCAATTCCAAAAGATAAAACTAATTGTTGAATATTTCAACTGTTCTATAACCTCCTCTCTAGCTACATGCTGAGATGGGAATGTATGATGGATGCCATAGCTACAACAGTTCTGAACTCTGCAATCCTTTTTTCCTTCCCATGAAATACTGCCATTCCCTATATCTCACCACCCCTGCTATCCTAGCTTACTAAGGATATCTACACCTCTAACTCCCTGCAAAAATAAGTACCCAGGGTACTGCCCTTACCCCTTCCTTTTCTTTTAGAAACAGAATACTACCTTCGAAGCTACTTGAATAGAATAGTAGACAAAGTTCTACAATAAAACGTATGATGGTAGTAGGGCCATTCATGTTACAATAACAGACAGAGAGGTGAATGGTTCCAGTTTACAAAGCTTTTCATTGTTAATCCCGATCCTCAGAGCCAGCTACAGCAAACTCAGTAGGTTCTCCTTACCCTCCTGCCTTTCAGAAGAGACTAGATTTATCCTTTATATCCATTCTTTTCTGATTGGCAAGCCATGACTCTGGCTGGCCAACCCTAGCCTTCTCAGCCTTCTGAAATGTGTTTCTTTGGTTTGCAAAATGGCGTGGGAATCTAGGGACAAGATAGGGTCTCTTCTCATGCAGTGCATAACTTGTTTCCCCACAGAATATAAATTATCCTTACCCTCTTGGCTCTGATCTAGGAAAGCTTAAGTTATCATACCTATCTTCCAAGTTCTTTATCTAGGCAACAATGCTGCCACCCCTTGGGTTCAAGTTTTAGGCCCTCTCTCACCCTTATCCTTCAATTTCCACCCTCCTGGGTTCCAGAAGCTGTTTGCTCTCTCACCTCTCAGATACAACATGATGCTGTGGGAAGAGCACTGGCTTTGGAGTCACAGGCCTTGGGTTCAAATAATGCCTCTGTCACTTAATACCAGTATGACCCTGAGCAGGTCACTTACCTTCCTTGGACCTCAGTGTCCTCATGTATAAAATGATGCAATTGGACTAGATGACCTAGGTCTCTCCTAGTTCTAAATCTATGATTCTGGGTTCATCTCACTCCATACATTCTAGCTAACTCACAGAAGCAAGTTCTACCGATAATAATAATAGCTAATATTTGTATAGCACCCACTACGTGCTAAGGCACTGTAATAAGCACTTTGCAATTACAATTATTCTCTCATTTGATCCTTACAACAGGCCTGAGAAATAGGTGCTAGTATTATATTTGCCCATGCCCATGACTTGCCCATGGTCACACAGTAGGCATATGAACTCTGGTCTTACTAACTCCAGGCCTGGGGCTCGATCCACTGAACCACATAGCTAGAGGTAGGATGGTATAGTGGAAAGAGCACTAGACCCAATTCTCACCTCATCTCTGGCATTTACTACCTATAGTACATGGCCTAAGATAAATTATTTAATCTCTTCAAGCTTCATCTACAAAAGAGAGTTAAATTTGATAGTTTCAAAAGTTTCTTCTAGATCCAAATCTAAGAAACTATTATTTTTTTTCTTATTATCACTACATATGAACTATAACTACTATGAACTGGCTAGACCTAAGCATCTAAACCTCCTCATTTATTACTTGACCATTTTCCACAGTCTAATTTGCTCTCTGTAATACTTCAGATCAGGCCTTCCCTGAGATCTCTCCTCTAGATTCCCACTTTGGGCTGGTTTAAGTTGATGAAAATACTCAAGGTCAAACAGAGCTAGACATCTTTCTCTTGTCCTCCACTAAATATCCAATCACAGGTTCATGACCCACTGAACACACCCTCCCTCCTTGCCCCACTCAATCCCTTCAGAGGTAAAACCTAAAGACTAGATGTTGTTAAAATAATAAAAAGTCTATGAAAATACAATATTATCAATTTCTTCAAATCCTGCCCTTCATTCTTCATAAGCTACCCTAGTAAAGGTTTGGGGTTATATATAGATTTAATTTGCATTACTATTCTAATTTATTATGAAGAGCTTTAATTTTCTGAGGTGAGGCCAAGTTGGGGTATTGTGGGTAGTAATAAATGATTTTAAACAAAGGAAGAAATGGGGTGGGAAGGAAGGGGGGAGTAGAACAAAGTAAAAAGTACAGAGCAGAGAACAAAAGAAAACTAATAAGGAAGTAAAGATGGACAACACCCTTGACATACTTTTTTTCTTTTCCTATTTTGTATTTAAGTTTATAATATGTTTATATTTCTTTTCTGATTGAATATTTAAGTTTCAGCAATAAAAAAATAATTTGGTATATTTTTTTAACCAAAGGAAGAAATGAATGTCAATGAATAAACAAAAGAAAGCCAAAGGAAATCCAGAAAGCGACATAGACAAGCAATGCAATATTGGATTTTAAGTAATTTTCATTTTCTTAAGTAATTTTAAGCAGTATTCATTGTCTCTGCCAAATGAATAAGCTCATTTTGGTCTTTGGAGCACATACTTAGAAGACCTTTCCTCAAAGGAGGTGGATAGATGTTTGAAATTGCTGGAGTTCTGACTTCCAGCTGAGATGTCAGTGTGAAAGGTCCCAGAGGAGTCCAACTCTGTACATATGCACCATCAATGATCTACAAGGGGCTCTCAATTGAAAAATGATCAAGAAATCTAAAGAATAAGCTCCTGTATTTAACCCTGAACTTCACCAAAAAACATAGCTAGAAACTGGGTTCTGGAAAAGGGATCTTGCCAAGAAGCTACCACAAGGTCAGGTGAACAGGCCAGGAGTCCCAAACATTACCTGCCTCAGAGTGGATGGAAACCACCATGACAACACCCTGATGTGGAAAGCCCTAGGGGGACAGAAGACTATAGCAGCAAGGAAAAGGAATGATAAGAGGAGAGGGAAGCAGGGGAGAGGAAGGCAAAAAAAAAAAAAAGCACAGAGCTCTGACTAAGGCAGGAAACTGCCATCGCTTTTGAGCACAGAGACATGAAAAGAGGTAAAAAACCTGGAATTTCTGAAATTGAGGCAACAAGAGCCTGACTCATCCCATTCAAGATTGTGGGAGTGGGCAAAGCCTGGTCCTGGCCCAAAGTTCCAAATGAAGAACTGAGTTTGGGAGATATGTGTAAACAGAAGGAGAAACTGAATACTATGAACAAATATAATGGATCAAAAGATACCCTAGGGATAAATCCAGAGACAGAAAATAACTCCTTAGCAACTATAAGTTGAGCCTAGGAGGCGGAAAAAATGGTTTGGCCACAAGGACTACAAGAGTAGCTGGAATAAATGAAGTAAGGTGTTTTGAAAACAGATTTACATGTTAAAGAAGATCACTGGAGGAAAGAACTGGAAGAGGAACAAATAGCTTGGAGCTAAAGGTGGAAAAACTTGCCAATGCAGTAGAATTCCTGAACATTAGAATTTAACAATGATTACATGAGAAAATAAAAAAACCAGCGTTACATATTTTTTGAAAGTAGTACAATGGTCTATTTAGAAAACCCTAAAGATTCAATTAAAATTGATTGAAACAATCATTTCAGCAAAGTATCAGGATATTTTTTTTAAACCACACAAATCACCTGGTATGCCTATACTACAGTAATATAACAAGCAGGATAGCAGTAGTAGCAGCAGCAGTAGTAACAGTGGTAGTCATAGTCAAGTGATATGAAGAGATAATAATTGCTTGTGGTTAAGCCAATGCAATACAATACAATGCCAATACAATAAAAATGGCAATACTAATGAACTTATTCCATGCCTTATCAATAACACTATCAAGGAATTACTTTATAGTGGTAGAAAAAACTAAAAATTCATCTGTAAGAAGAAAAAAAATCAAGAATTTCAAAGAAAGGGGGTCTAGCAGTATCAGATTCTGAACTATACTACAAAGGAAGAATGTTCTAAACAATTTGGTATTTGTTTAAAAATAGAAATAAAATTACAAATACAGCTTTAGGTGCACAAGATCTAGAAGGAACTGGACATGTTACCATAGTGTTTGATAAACCCAAGGACACAAACTGCTGAAGTAAGGATCACTACTCAACAAAAACTGAAGGAAAAACTGAAAAGCAATTTAGGAGAAATTAGGTGTAGCTCCAAATGAACATATGATCTTAGATATAAAAAGTCATATCATAAACAAATTAGGAGAATAGTAAAAAAAAAACTTCTTTAACTATGGAAAGAAAAAGGGGTCTTAATCAACCAAAGGATAGAGAGGATCACAAGAAATAAAATGGACAAATCTGATTACATAAAATTAAAAAGCTCTTGTACAAACAAAATCAATGCAGCTAAAATTAGACAAGAATGAGCTAACTGGAAAATAATATTTACAGCAAAATTTTCCAACAGAAATTCGATATCCAAAATATATAAGTAAATTATTTAAATCTAAAAAGAGCAAGAGTCATTCCCCAATAGATAATCAAAGAATTTAAATAGGCAGATTTCAAAAAAAGAAAATTTAAAAACCTACCATATTTTTAAATGCTCTCAATCATTGTGTAGCCCATATAATCTCTGAGGATCCTTATTACTATGACCACTTCAGACTCCTCCTTAGAGTTCCAAGTATACTCCAAGGGGTCAAGACGATACTTTTTCAATGTCATTAGCTCCAGACCCTTTTCCTGTTGTGTTCATCTTATATCAATCACTGGTTACTGTCTGTATCTTCCTTATGTCATCAATACTAATCACCCGAGACATTAGTGCCCACCTGTCATTTAACCATTTAATGTTAATTAGCTTTTAGGGATATTTGCTGAAAAGATACATTAAGAACAGGAGTTACAAAATATTTTTCCCTAATACCTGGGGTCATACTCTCCCCAGACCACTTCATTCCCTGGAGAGAGTAAGCTCAAATTTAAACCAGTATCTTCAAAGTGTATACTCTATCAAGATAACTTCTGAATACAGCAGAGCTAATAGACAAGTTGTCCTCTCTTATAAGACCTAGAATCTTCTCTACAAGGTCAATTCACCGCTGGGCTGGGCCTCCATCTTTCAATGCTTGCAAAGCTCGAAAAGTCAAATAGTTTACCTAAGAGCAGGAAAAAATAAATCCAGAAGAAACAGAAGCAACAGCAGGGCCAGGTAGTCACAGACCACAGGGGTCTAGGAGGAGAGATACAGACCGAATGTCTCTTCCTTTTTACCAGAGACTTAAAGGAGTCCTTGCCTCCTCACTCTAATGCAGCCAAACAGGAAAAATACTTTTGTTTGGTTACATTTAAATTCATTCCTATTTCCAACTCAGAAGTCAATTAAAAGGTTCCTCTTCTTCACCTGATAACTAGATCAGAAACAACACCTGTACAAACTCAAGTGCACATTGAGGATTCTATCAGTAGAATATGCTGAGCATGCTTATAAGGCCTAATCTTGTTGGACAGGTCCCTGTTACAATTAATAATAATAGAAATGAATACTAAAACAGCTGTGAAGTGCCACATCATATCCATCAGATTGGCAGAGATGACAAAAATTGACCAAAAAAGAGAAAACCCCAAAGCATACAATGGCAATTGTTGAAGGAGATGCTCCTACAGGAACAGGACAGGCAGATTAAGGCACTCTTGGTAAAGTTACAAATCGGTGTAGTCCTTCTGGAGAACAATCTGGAAGGATACCTGAAAAGTCACTAACCTGTGCCTACCATTCGATCTGGCAATACCAGTTTTAGGAATCTATTTCAATGAGATTAAAGGAAGTGAGAAGGATCAATTTGCATGAAACTATTTATAGTGGTGATTTTGTTCTATCTTGATAATAGCTGGCATTTACATAGCACAGATGTTATGCTAAGCACTTTACAGATGTAATCTCATTTGATTCTTATAACCACCATTGGAGATAGGTGTTATTCTTATCCCCACTTTACAATTGAGGAAATTGAGGCAGACTGGAACTCAGGTCTTCCTAATTCCAGACTTTTGTATTGTATTTACTGAATCTTCTATCTGCTCATCTAAAGAACCAGATATTAAAGGAGTACCCATCACTTGGGGAATGCCTGGTCAAATTACAAATGCATGCAATGGGGTCTTAATGCAGTGTAGCAAAGGAAGAAATGATGGATTCAGAGAAAACCTGAAAGACTTTCATAAGTAGATACATAATGAAGTAAGTCAATCCAGGAAGACAACTTACACAATGACATTACATAGAAAAACAATGTAGAGAGAACACAGAACTCTAATTAATGTAATGATCAATCATGATTCCAGAGGGCTGATGGTTAAGTATTTTATCCAGTTCTTGACAGGAATGATGGAATAGGGGCATGGAATGAAAGATACACTTTCAGACATGGTCAGTATGTGGATTTCTTTTGCTTGCCTAAGGTCATTGGTTACAAGCGAGAGTTTTTATTTTGTTTTGTTTTTAACTGGGGGGAGGGGAATAAGAAGCTTATAATATCAATATAAATGCTAAAAAAAAGAAAAGAGAATGAATGAAACATTTTTTTCCAAGCACAGAAAAGAACAAAATGATGTCTAGAAGGAAACAGATAAGCAGAGCAGCTTTTGGGAAAAAAATGGGCTATATGTATTTGTATACTTTTAAATTTATTATATGCTTTAAAAAATAAGCTGTGCAAATAACATAAGTCCATTGTTTCTATTCTTTCTACATTGCAATGTTCATATTTGTTGATATTTGTCATATTCAGAACAACAATTTTTTTTAATGTTATAGCTCAATAAGATTGAATGTGATGCTCTTTGATACCAATATCTTATTCTACTGGATTAAAAAAAAAGGTTAGAGGGGAGAGGCTAAGGCTGAGTCATGTCCTGATATTTTTCTTGTTCCCTAGGTGTTAGTCTGCATTTTTATCAGTCTGAGAAAGGAAATTATATAGTGGCAAATCATCCATTTTGGGGCATAAATTAATTTTAATGTAATATAATGTGAGAAGAAAATCATGCCCTCTGGAATACCTGCAAGAAGAGAGCATTTCCCTTGAAAATTAGAAATTTAAGGTTTGCCTTTAAAGTCATCTAACTACACTATTTTACATTAAACCTGTCAATATTTTGAATTTTATTTTCTACTCCCAGGTCATTTTACATCAATCATTACTATCCTCTACCCTCAACTCTGGCTTGAATTTAAATGACATACTTCCTAAATTTCTCCAGATGCAAGTAAAAAATTCTGCACACACTCTAGACGGACAGTGAACTGGACGCAAAATTGAACAGGGGGAAGAGAGTGATTTGGATCACCTTGGGAAATTACATAATGATTTAATGACTTCTGAAACAAAGACCTCTTTTTAGTAGTAGTATCCTTCTGCACAGAGAAGAGGTATCAGCATCACATAGTGATGGCTTCACAGTCAGGATGCTCTAGGTTTGAGACATGTCACTGACACACACTGGCCATGTGACCCCAAGCAAGTCAGTGGTCTTAGCAAATTTTTAAGACTATAAATTATAAAGAAGGTGCCAACCAGCATTGGTAGATGGAGTTTCTTCCTGAAGACTTCCAATGCCAATGAAATCATAGGTCCAGGCTCCTGTTTTTCCACTTGTTTTTGGTCATGTCTGATTCTTTGTGACCCCATTTTGGGGTTTTCTTGGCAAAGATACTGGAGTGGTTTACCATTTCCTACTGTAGCTCATTTTACAGATGAGGAAACTGAGGCAAGCAGAGTTAAGAGACTTGCCCAGGGTCACACAGCTAGTAAGTGTCTGAGGCTGGATTTCAACTCAGGAAGATAAGTCTTCCTGACCCCAGGTCTGGCGCTCTAACCACTATGGCAACAATTTTCACAGAAGTGTGAGGTAGTGGATAGAGAGTGAGCTTTAGCATCAGAAAGGATTGAATTCAAACTCTGCCTCTGCCATTTACAAGCTGGATGATCCTGGACAAATCACTTATTATCTCAGAGCCACCAGGCAACTCTACAAGACACTAAGTTGGACATTAGGTACTCATCTATGTTGGCAAGAAGTTTCCTCACCAGTAATCTTCTATGTTCTCTGGTACCAAAAAAAAAGAAAAAATCAGACAAAATTTTTCTGGTGATGCTATCTGATTGCATATAATGGAATTCCACAGTCTCTAAAGAATTAAAGTTGTGAGCCACCCATCATAAATGGTGAGAAACATGGCAGGTGTGAGATATTCTGACTCTCAAGCCTTTCCACTACAATATGATGCCTACTTATAGATACCTTTTGATCAACTCTACTGATCTGGAAGGGGAGATAAAGGGTTGAGGGAATAAAGGGAATGAGAATAAAGCATACTTAGAAACACCAACATATAGCCAGGGAAGCATCAATTAAGGGGAAAAACTGGGAAACCCAGGCCTGAAGTTTGCTTCTGTCTGCTGTCATCCTTCTCCCAAATGTGTGTCCACATCCCACCCATTCTCCAAGCCAGTTAAGAGGTGAATTTTTCATCTTTAGGTTTTGAATACCCATAATGTTTAGCATATCTGAGTAGGTGGGGCTAGGAAAAGATTTAGGTGGGGAGTTATCTCCAATGTGAAAATCTCCCAGTATGCAAATTCTCTTTACCCATGCAGATTGGCAATTTATCTGTAATTTACAGGTTTAGTGAGTGCCTAGAGCATTGAGAGATTAAAGGGGTTGCCCATGGTAACACAGCGAGGATGTATCAGAACTTGAGGCCAGGTTTCCCTGATTTCAAATCCAGCCCTCTATCCACAACGCCTCACTGAGATGCTTCTTGCCTTATACACAAGTAGACAACACAATGCTTGTTTTGTTGAAATGAATTCAATATAAGTCCCAGCTTTTCCACAAAGTCCTTCTTGATGTTTCCAGCCTACACTGATTTATTTTTCCTTCTTTTTCTTTGTACTTATTACCTGTGTTTCCAGAGTAGCAGTCCTTTGCACCAACTGTTTGGTAACATGCAGTTTAGTACTTTATTTCATCAGTATGTCTAATACTTATTGCTTAATAAGCCATTGCTTAATAAGTGTTTGCTGCCGTTCCAACTGTGTTATAAGATCAGTGTCAACAGAAACCAAATCTCACACATTGCTGGTATTCCAGAGCTCTTACTTAAATATTAGGTGAATACTTGGAATTTAACAGATTACCTGACTTAAGAACCCCACTGGGGCTATTGCCCTTCTAAGGTGAGGGTATTAAAGAGGGTGCTTTCTGACTAGTCGCACTGAGCTTGATGACAGGGCAGCATCCTGGAAGAATAAATACAGGGTCTGGTTCTCAGCTTTGGAACCTCCAGAAAAATTTTATCTGCCCACTCAGACATGATCAGGTTCTGCAGGAGTGAATCATGATAGCTTCACTCACAAGACTGAGTGTCAAACAAAAGGCCAACTTAACTAATTTGCAATGAAAAATAGAATTGCAGACATTTCTGGAACATTGATATTGGCTGACTGGAATGGCACATTCTCTTCCTCATAAGAAAGTCTGCTTTATTAATTAATAATACAAAGGTGATTAATGAGCCTAGTCAGAATAAATGGAAAATGTAATCTTAAAAGGATCCTGATCTACATTTAGAATAGCAGGATAACCCTAACCTTCTCATTTTAAAATTTTTATTTATATCTTTTGTTCTGATATCACCTTCATTTCCAAATAAAGTATGGCTCCCCACCCCATCCCCTTTCCCAGGGAGCCATCTTTTGTTCATGTTCAACTTTTCATGAACCTTCTCCAGCTCATTTTATAGATGAGGGGGAAAAAAGGATTAAGTGAGTTGCCCAGAGTCACACAGCAAGTAATCGTCTGAAGCCAGATTTTTAATTCAGGTCTTCCTGACTCTAGGTCCAGCATTCTATCCACTATACCACCTAGCTGCCCTACTCTTCTGATATAAAATAAAGAGAGAGGGAGAGACCAGGGAGGGGGGTAGGGAAGGAAGAATGGAGAGAAGGAGGGAGGGAGACAGACAGAGAGACAGACAGACATGGTGGGGAAAAAGTATTCTGGCAAAACTAACAAAGCCTTATGAACCATTCTTAGGTCCTCCCTGAGGACATACATACAAAGATGCTGAAACACTCATAAACTCTGATCTAGCTAAGCAATAATCAATTATGATTCCATAGGACCATTTATGCGACACACTACTATCCACCTCCTGCTAGAGAAGTACTGGAGACAGGATGCAAGAGGCAACATCCTATGGAATCACTTTTAAGCTTAATCTATATTATTAACACTTTATATAGTCTAGAAAATCAACAGTACAATAAATCAAGCCTCAATTTGTAGGAATTGCCTATTTCTGAGGTATAAATGCTCACACTCAAAATGTAGCAAAGACTCCAAAAGCTAGTTAAGGCTGTGCCAACATATCCCTCTAACCTTCACTTGCCCTGGCCATCCCCATCCTCCCTCAAGCTATCATTTTGTATCTCTCCACATCCAAACTTCAAGAAATAGTCAAATAACTCCTAATGCCTCCTCCTTTTCCCCCCATTGATTTATTTCTGAACCCCTTATACACTATACACAGCCCTTTCTCAGTTGTCTTCCTCCTTGACTGTTTTGCAGTTTCTGAAATTTGACTCTTCTCTTCTCCTAGTAATCCTCTTCTCCTTTGGCTTCATGGTTCTTTTCATTCCTTTTATCAGCTCCTTCTCCTTTACTGGATCATTATCCATTGGTCACCCCTTACAAAGATGGTAGCCCCTAAGGTTCTGTCAATAACCTTCATTTCTTTTGATCATCTCACCAGTTCTGCTGGGTGCAGTTATTAGGTCTACAGTTGATCCCCCAAATCTACATGAGCTCTCCTCTCTCACTTGGGCTCTTGTCCTATATCACCTATCTCCTAGCCAGGTATCTTCATTTGCTATTAGCATTTCCAAGTCAATATATTCTAAAAGAACTTATAACCTTCTCTTCAAAACCTTCTCTTTTCCCAAAACTTTCCTGTTTCTATTGAGAATATCTCTATCCAGTTATACAGGTTCATAATCTCAACACTGTCCTAAACTATTCCCCCTGCCTCACTACATTATAAAATCAGGTTAGGTCTCTCTCTACAATGTCGTATATACATCGCCTTCTCTTGACTCACAACACCATTCTAGTTTAGGGCCTTGCTCAGAGTATTTTTTGGCCCACTGATAACCTTTCCATTTAATGTTAAGTTGAATTATCATCAGTCTCAGAGGACGATGCATACTAATCTTGTTTTCAGATTCTAAGTGTAGACTCTTTAGGGGGTTTGTGACCTCCTTACACTGACTTGAGGAATCTAGGTCAAAGTAACTATCAAACAATAATCTTCTCAACTTTCTTCTAAGTCCAACTGTCAATTTCAAAAGAAAATCTTCCTCAATCAAAACAATACTTCAGAATATTTGTACTGTAGATAAACCACTAACTGCTGTTTCTAGAAGCTATGGTTACTATTTTCTAAGCAATGTTGACTTAACTAATTGCTCGAGGTCTTGTCATGCCCTCTGAAAGCAATCTTGCATCGCCCAGTGCCCATTCACTGAGAAAAAGGATTGTGGTCATTGCAAAATCTGTACTTTCCCCTATGAAAAAATGGGCATTGGACCTTCTTCAGCATGCAGAAAACTTGGGAAATGAAATTTACTCAGAAATTATTTTAATATTTCTGGATAATGTTACAGAGGGGAGTTTGCCAGTACTGACTGGGTCAGAAGTCCCAAAATCTTGGAGCTAGAAGAGATTTCATAGGTCATCTGGCTCAATCCTGACCTCTCAACAAAAATCCTTTCTATGATACCAGTGGTCTTCTAGTCTCTGCCTGAAAATCTCTGCTGAGAGAAAACCCACTCCCTCCTGTAACAGCTCATTTCACTTTTATTGTGAGGTGATTTTCCCTTACATGGAATCTAAATTTAACTCCAAAGCACACTGTCCCTAGTCCTGCTGTCCTGATCCGAAGAAAACTAGTGTGGTCCTATTTCCACATGGTAGTAGTGGTCTTGTTCAGTCATGTCTGATTCCTTGTGACCTCATTTGGGGTTTTCTTGACAAAGCCATTACCTTCTCCAGGTCATTTTACAGATGAGGAACTGAAACAGGGTTAAATGACTTGCCTAGGGTCACACAGCTAGTAAGTGTCTGAAACTAGAATTTAAATGCAGCAAGATGAGTCTTCCTTCCTCCATGCCTGGCATTAGTTCCACAGCACTACCCAGCTGCCCACACAACAGCCCTTTAAATACTTAAGATTTTTGTTATGTCCCTCCTACTAAGTCTTCTTTTCTCAAGCTAAACATTCTCACCTCCTTCAGGCCTTTCACAGAGGTTTGGTAAATGGGTGGCAAGATGGTTAGAGCACCAGACTTAGAGTCAGGAAAACCTGAGTTTGTAATCCTAACTCAAACGCTCACTAGATGCGTGATCCTAGACAAAGCATTTGATATCTGCTTCACTTTCCTCATCTGCAAATTAGGGATAATAACAGAATTAGCATATGGAAGATCCTTCCCGAATCTTAGAGAGTTATATAAATGCGAGCTAGCTGCTTCTCTGTCTTAATATCTTTCTTCTAGAATAATATACTACAGTTTACCTGAGAAATCATACGGTATAGTCCAAAGAGGTCAAGATCTGTAGTCAAGAAAAGCCTGTGGGTCTCAATTCCACTTCTGGATCTTACTAATTGTGTGACCATGAGTTCATCAGGTAACTTCTCAGAGACTTCTTCATCCATAAAAAGGAAATAATAACATTTGAATAATAAAAACAGTTTTTAGGCTTGTAATGAAGAAGGGGCTTTGAAGCCTTAAAGGATTATATGTAAATGTACAGAATGGTAAAAGAGACAGTTCCATGGCTCAGTCCATGAATATGGAATCAAGAAGACCTGAGTCAGAATCCTCCCCCAGACATCCACTAGTCACCTCCCTTCCTCTGGACAAATATAGTTTGTATCAAATTTAACCTTTTTGTGCCTCAGTTTCCTTACCTGTAAAATGGGGGGGGGGTGATAATACTATGCGTCCCCCCAGGATTGTTGTAAGAATCAAATGAGATAACACATACGAGGTACTTTTTAAACCTTAAAGTGCTACGTATATGCTAACTGCTATTGTCACTGCCTACATCCTCTCAACATATGACACCCAGAACTGAATACAATATTCTATATATAGTCTGACTACAATGAGTACAGCACAACTATGAGTTTTCCAGAAGCTGTGCTTGTCTTAATGCCTTAAGATGGCCTTCACTTTTTTGGTTGTGTGTCATACTATTAAGATCTATTGAGCTTGTGGTCTCCTAAGACCCCCAGATCCTTTTCACATAAGTTGTTGTCTAGCCACAGACCTCTTTGTAATACAAACCTGGTCAAACAATTATCCATCAGTAAAATGGACAAAAAGAGCATGAATAAAGTAGGTAATATGCTTTCAAACTTTTAGACAAAAGCACCGAATCTAGCCATATCAGGCTACATGACCCTGGCAGAAGATGGTACCGTCAAGAGCCTCTGCTCTTCCCATATCATTCACATCAAACAACTGATTTCATTCTGGGAAGGTGACTTCAATAAACTCCATGCCCAGTCCAACTTTGGCTTCCCTACTAAAACATTCCTCAAAATCTTGAGTGAAAGCCAACTTTACAAAGCACACAGCTACCTAAGATTAATAGGTTTCTTGTGAGTTAATAATCTGGAAGGTAACTGATTTAGTAATAGAGACAGGTAAGCGGATCATATTACCCTTGCTGTACTCAGAAAGGGGACTATGTTCATTTAGGTGTAATTAATTTTTTCCCTTTGGGGCTTTCTGAGAATTAATTAGATGGACACACTATTAAGACCGCATCAACATTAGCCAAATATACCATCCTCTAGACCAGTATCTATTTAATCAGAATCTGTTTATTTTCCTAACTTCTTTCAGTCGAGTGATATCCATTAGCAAACCAATTGAGCAGTAGTAAACTCCTGTATTGACAGAGTAGTTTGTCTTATATATTCGCAAGGGGCTTCTAACACATCAAAGGGGTGACTAAAAATGAATTTTTGTAACTAAGGGTAAAAACAATCAGAGCTTGTCGGTTTTCCATGTTCAACCCCTTCTATCTTCAAAGCAAGGGACTTCCAAGGTTATGTTGTCCAGCCTCTACCCAAATCATGATTCCCATCTATAGTATCAGCCATCTCATGGTGCTGTGACTTCTGAAAATCTCTAATAATGAGGAACTTATTAACTGTTTCATTTTGATGAGTTCTAATTCCTAGGAAGTTTTAGTACATGAAAGTCTGCCTCCTTGGAATTTCCAGCCCATTCTAATTGATTCTATTCCTGTCTTCCTGCACCAAGCAAAAGACCTTCAAATATTAGAAGACTTATCACATACTCCCTAAGTCCCCTCTTGTCCAGGTAGCTCCTTGAACCATTCTCTTTTATGGAAAGGTTACCCATATCACAATGTTTTGGTACCCCTCTTCTGGGAAAAAAAAAATGAACTATAGTATGGTTCATCCTTTAGCTAGTTCAGGTGTGGACACAATGCTCCAGTTGCCCAATAAGGGCAGAGTTCATGCAGATTGTCACCCTCCCTTCCTCTGGACAAATTTAGTTTTCATCAAAGCACCCTCAGATTGCATTAACTCTTTTGGCCAATACATCACACTGATGAGTCGTATGGAGCAGACAGTCTACTAAATCCTCTAGGTTTGGGTGGGCTGGTTTTCATTTGGTTTTTTCACATGAACCATTTGCATGAGACCTAACTTATCTTGTGAATTTTTGAAAATCTGAGTGCAATACTTCACATTTGTCCCAATTTAATTTTATCCCTTTCACTTAAGGGCTCTATTCTAAGCTCTTGAGATCTTTCTGGATGCCAGTTCTGTAATCCAGCACATTAGCTATCCCTCTCGACTTCCTATCATTAGTATGATTATGCAATTTATAATCTATGCTTCTATCCCAGGCACAAAAATGTTGAACAGAACAGAAACTGAGGAGCCCACAAAAAACTGTATTGCTGGAAACCTTCGTGTTGACATTGGTATATTGATCAATACTCTCAGTTAATCAGTTCTAAATGTTAATATAACCTATTTATTTTTTTAATTCTCAGTTAATTGAGCTAAAAACATATATAACATCAATACCATCTCTGCCAACAGATGATATTTACAAAGGTGGTACCATAGTGCATAGAGTACCAGGTCTGAAGACAGGAAGACTCATCTTCCTAAATTCATATCAGGCCTCAAATGCTTCCTAGATGTGTGTCCTTGGGCAAGTCACTTAACTCCGTTTGCCTTAGTTTTTTTCATCTGTAAAATTAGCTGGAAAAGGAAATGGCAAACGACTCCAGTATCTTTGCCAAGAAAATCCCAAATGGGGTCACAAAAAGTTAGACACAACAGAAAAATGACTGAATACATTAAGATTTCTAAAGCATACTAACTCTCTCTTTTTATATATATGCATGTACGTGTTACTATATATTACTATATATATCACTACATGTGTTACTATATATGTATATTGTGTGTTTGTATGTGTGTGTATATACATATACATACATATATATATATACACATATTTGTGTGTGTGTATATATAATACAGATGACTTGCCCAGGACCAGCCTGCCATTAAATGTCAGAAGTTAGGTTTGAACCCAGGTCTCCTGACTACTGCTCCAGCACTCTCTTTGACTGTCAAAATGGGTACAATGTATTAGCTAGTAAGGATCCTGGATTCAATCCCTGGTGAAATTCTGCAATGTATTATTCAAGAGATTGTTAGATTGTTAGTGAATATATAACAAAGGAAACACTGATCATAAAGAGACAGGAAGAACAGGTCATGCAAGGCTAACCTCATTTCCCATTTTGATGGTGTTACTAATCTAGTATGTTAGGGAAATACAGTAGGTATAGGATTTACAATAAAAAAAAATTAGCAAACTCTCTCTTGCTCTTTTGTGGAAAGAGAGCATAGTCTGCATAAAGTACTAACTACGGAGTCGGAAAGACCTAGTTTTTTATTCTTTCTCAGCCATTTACTAGCCAGACAACTGCTTCAGCCTCTCTGCATCCCAGTAAACAGTCTCTAAGACTCAATATTATAGAGCAGAAATCTATTTGCATCACTGAGAAAGTTTATTCATCAGGAGTTCTCTCTAATGATGAAATAACAAGTATTGCAAAAAAAAAAAGTGCTGGATATTTAATTGGTTGATGCAATGACCAATCAGATAATGAAACCTGTTTCCCACTTCTTGAAGGGGATGGACTGTAGCTGTATAATGAGACATATAATTCCAGATATTCCATTTTCATCACAATGATCACAATATAAATATGTTTTAGTTATATTTTTTTTAAATCAAGAAAGGGCTTTTATGTGAGCAGGGGTAAGAGAGAACTGTGAAAGACAATAAGGGAGTAGTGATAGTGATGCAAAAAAAAAGAGGACAGAAAATAAAAGAACATCAATGAAAAAACACAGAGGAGACTAGCAGGCAAAGGTTCAGAGGGGAAATATATACAAGCAGAGTAATGTTGGTACTATCACATTAAATTTAATGTATATTCAAAGGAATAAGCCATATGTAGTAGTTTCACAGTTTCTGTACAGTGCCTACTTTCTAGCTTTCTTTGTATATGGAAATGTTCATAATTGTTGACGCTTTTCTATTTCAAAATTGCAAAAAAATTTTAAATCACAAGATTCAAATCCCATCTCTTTTATAAAGATCTTCCCAGACCATCCCAGGCTAAAGTGATCTCCCTTTCTTCTGAATTTCTATTATACTTATTTGTACAATCCATTTGGCAATTAAAATCCTCCACTCAACTGTATTTGTTAATGTCTTCTCTACCCAGATAAAAAAGAAGTTCCCAGACTTTGTAAACTTTACGGTCCCTAGATAGAATTTTAAACACAACCCATTCTCCCCCTTTAGTGTATCAGAGAACTAATTGTATGGGGTCATAGAGGTCTTCCTCTCATGCCTATTTTTTCTTATGGAGACTATATAGCAAGCTTGCATTTACATCAGGTAAATGAAAGAATGGTGAAAAGTATAACTCCTGTATCCTGATAGGCTACATTCAAAGATATGTTGTGGTTCAGTGACTTTTCAATCATATCATGACCCTGTTTCAGATTTTATTGGCAGAGATACTGGAGTACTTGGGCATTTCCTTCTCCAGTTCAGTTTTACAGATGTAGAAACTGAGGCAAACAGGTTTAAGTGACTTGTCTAAGGCCAGACTTGAACTCAGGAAGATGAATCTTCCTGACTACAGGCCCAACATTCTGTCTACTATACCACTTAACTGCCCTATTCAAAGATATAGTACAGCCAAATGAGTTCTGAGTTAAAACAATGGCACAGGAATATGATTATTTAATGGACCTAATGTGTGCTTTTAAAATTTTCTATGAAAGGTCTATATAGTGTTCTACATCAACATTGTGCACTGATATCAAATACCAATGTCTTTAGGCCACCAGAAGGAAAAGTAAGTGACATAGACTTGGGGTTGAGGTTTGTTGTTGGGTTTTTTTTGGAGGGGGGTGACTTTCTTTGAAAAGAAATCGATATCTTTTGTTTTTACATCACATTCATACCTGAATATATTTTCCCACCTTCCCGTCCCCCCCATCTCTTGTGACATAGACTAAAACAGCAATTTAGCAAAATTGATGCAGGTTTAATTGTTCATTGCTGTTATTTTATGCTTCCTTCTCAATAATATCACTATACTCACTTCCCTAGCTTTTGAATTTTCCAGTTTTTTAATTGGTGAAGAAGCGAGATGTTATGTTCCTGACTTTCTTCTAGATCATTTTTCAAGATCTCTGGATATTTTCATTGATTTAAGGAGCTAAGGAAGAAGGAAGAACCATTTCTCTGGCCTATGGGTAACCTTGCAGGTTTATCATGTATTTCACACACATAAGGCCTCTCCCATGATATTTCAGGTGGTTATTATCCTAACTATATTAGCATAGGAAGCCTGGATTGTGGGTCTTCAGAGAGGTAGAGAAGAGAGAGAGAGAGAGAGAGAGAGAGACAGAGACAGAGACAGAGACAGAGGGAGACAGAGGGAGACAGAGGGAGACAGAGACAGAGAGTAGGAGAGACAGAGACATAGAGAGAGACACACACACAGAGATTACTTTCTTTTTGATTTGCAATGAGATCAATTACAGGGCACAGATCTTTGTTACAATAAAATGCCCCCAATAGACCTGGACACATTCATTCAACCCCTTGCAAAGGGGTACTGCTCTCTTCTGAGGGAGCTCATCATTCCTTCAAAGTAAGGTATGTGTTCCCCAGCAAGAGGGCCCATGCCTATATTCAGCTCTTTGAGAGATGTTTCAATATTACAAAAGTCCACTCCTGGTAATGTCATCAGGAAGACTCAATCATGAGTTCCCTAATAACCCCTGTCAGAGATAGATGGTGACATACATTCACATTTGTGTGTGCATACAAATGACACATGCTATTAAACATTTAGCCAGAAAGCTGAAGTGTTACATATGTAAGTATATACTGTCTAATACAAACATAAGTATACACTAATACAAACATTGCTATCTTCACCTGAAATTTCTTTCCTCTAGTGAGATATTGTTCATACAGTCACCTTATATACATATGACCAGACCTCATGGGTGATTTACCAGTCCTTCACCTGGGCTACAATTTATCCCCCCTCACTCACTCCCATACGTTACTTGGTGAGCTCATTTGCTCACGAATTCAATGAACAATCTCTACACAGATGAGTCCCAAATCCAAACATCTATGTGCAATCTTCCCATTGAGCCCTAGTACAGAAACTTCAGCTACTTACTAGAAATTTCCACTCATTTAACATGCCAGTCCCTCAAATCCTATCCTCTTCCCCCGCCAAACTCATGTTTCTTCCTAATTCCTCTACTCTTGTTAATGGTCTTTCACCCTTATACCAGTCATTCAGGCTTGAAACCGCAGTGATCACTGACTCTTCCCTTGCCTTCACCTCATACATCCAATCCTGTCAATTCCATCTCTAGGCCTGTCAAATCACTACCCTTCATACATTCTACATTCCAATTTAATTCAATAAATATAAGCACTTACTATGTGCAAGGTATGGAAGGTAGAAAGACCCAAAAGCAATAGCTTTATCCTTAAAGATTTGATATTTTACTGACTCAGTTGGGCCAAGGCTAGTTCTTTAATCTCAACCTGGGGGGGTGGGGTGGAGCCAAGATGGCGGCATAGAAGCAGCAAGGTCTCGCAGCTCCCACACCACCACCTTACGCACCCATAAAATAAGATCCCAGACAAAGTCTAGGAAAGTCTAGGACTCTCAGACTCACAAAAATACAGAGAACACTCCTCTTGCTGAAGGCAGCTCGGCATCAGGGGCTCATCGGGGCGGCCTGAGAGGAGGCTGGAACAGCCTGAAGCCGAGACTCTGGCCAGGCCTGGGGTGGTGGGAAGGAGCTGGGCTAAGCTGAGCTGAGCCCCGCAGCCAGTCTGCAGAGGTTCTACAGCCTCCAACATCTCCACGTCTGCCAAGCCCTGAGGAACGGGGATGGGAGAGTGGCAGCTCACACCAGAGCAGAGACCACCAAACCCAAAACCGCAGCAAAGACCAGGCCAGCAGGCCAGGCCCCAGGGCAGCCACCAGGAGTGAGCCTCCCAAGCCACAGCTTGAGTCTACTTCAAAGAAAATCTAAAGCACCTGCCTGAGGGGAGCTTCGGTCAGAGATGGTTAGTGAAAGTGAAACTTTGAAAATTAATTTGGGGGTGGTAAAGCAGTTCGGCCAATCTGCCCCGGACCAAGGAAGCAGTGGGGGAAGGGAACTGCTGGATCCGCAGGAGGCCCCCACGAGGCTCCTTCAGAGCCCCTGGCCTGTGGACTCAGAAGGGGGGCTGAATCAATTGATCAGGGCCAAGTGCTCTTGCATTGAGTGGCCTGGATCCAGATCGTGGTCTTGGATGGTGGTCCTGGGGTGCACTTTCAGCAAGCCAAAGCTGGGGGGACTTGCAACACCCCCCAATAGCTCCGGCAGTTGGGAAAACCCCAGCAATTTGGGACAGAGCTTCCCCCCTTGGAAGCAGAGTTTCACAGAGCTAAAAAAAAAAAAACCAACCAATTAATTGACTGGCCAACATGAGGAAAAGGAAGCAAAATAAAAACAATAAAACTCTAGAATCCTTTTTTGTGGACAAAAAGGGTCAAA
>CM053597.1:48888406-48948411 GCA_028646575.1 Pseudocheirus occidentalis
CCCTTAGGGCCCCTCCCCTGGCCATGCCCTCACCACAGCGAGCCAATGTGTCTCACCCCAAAGGCGGAGAGATTATCCTGCTTATTGTAAGCAGGTGCAGCCTTTTCATTCTGCCCCCAGGTGATTGACCACGTGCACTCCTGTTAGCTGTGGATCGGCTCAACCCGTCCATCTCACATCAATGACCCTCTTTAGGAGTCTCCTCCCCACGTGAGGTATCAGAGACCTAACAATCCTCTATCTAGGTGGCATAGTGGATAGAGCACTGGCCCTGGAGTCATGAAGACCTGAGTTCTGATCTGACCTCAAACAACTTACTAGCTGTGTGACCCTGGGCAAATTGCTTAGCCTTCTTTCCCTCTATGTCCATATATAAAAAATGAGCTAGAGAAGGAAACAACAAACCATACCAGTATTTCTGCCCAAATGGGGTCATGATGAGTTGGACATGACTGAAACAATCAAACGACAACAACAAAAACGTTATAAATATAGATGTATCACAGGTACATACACATAGCATTTTGCAAACCTTAAAGCACTGTACAAATGCTAACCATCATTATTCATTTCTCAGCTCTGCCAATTATGAATTAATATACACGTATATATGTATGCATATATACACATACACACATGCATAAACACATATATGTATGTGTCTGTCCCTGTGTTTGTATATATTATAATACAGTGTATATATGTACACATGTGTGTATATATATACGCACACATACATATATATACACATATACATTACACATACATACATACATATGTATACACACATACATACATTGTCTATTCCTTGCAACAACCCTGTGAGGTAGGTGCCAATATTATTATTTCCATTTTGCAGGTGAGGAAACTGAGGTTAAATGACTGGTCAGCCAATGCCTGCAGCAGGATTCAAACTCAGGTCTTCCTGACTCCAAGCCACTCACTCTACCTACCCGGCTACCAAACTGTTTAAAGGCTGAGTCCCAGTCCTCTGTTCCAGATATTACTATAAACTCAGATCTATGCTTTTGTGGCTCCATATAGCCTCTTCTTGTTCCTTTTCCATAATCCATGAATTTGAAATTTGAGAATATTTTTTCTCATAAAATGTGTGCTTTAAATTACCATTGGGTCGTAGACCAAGCCCAACAGATAAATAGAAGTTGGAACTATTTTCAATTTACCTGATGCTTCATGGGATATAATTAATTCTGTTACATGGGGGTTGAATATATTACTCCTTGTCTCATCTATGTGTACTACAGAGTCATTGATTTGATGATTCATTCCCTGAATATATTGTGTAAGCAAGACAATTGTATGTGCGTATCCATGGGTGTGTGTGTGTGTGTGTGTGTGTGTGTGTGTGTGTGTGTGTGTGTGTGTTTATAAACAAATGCTCTCTGGAAAAGGTATCAAAAAACAACTTTGGAAAGTGTTGACAACTCTAATCCAAATACATCTGTGGCATCTGTGGATGTGTTTACCATCTGAATTCGTGAGACAGAAAACCTCCTTTATGTACATTTCTTGTGTACTTCATTTCGTTTATATTAATTTTTCTAAGTATATATCCTTAAATGAAAAAATGTGTGAAAAACCCCCCACAAGCTCATCACTTCCCTTTTTGCAGTAGCTAATAACCAGAGATGTCTAATTTGGACACAAGCAGGCTTTTTTAGTGATGCATGGAGATGACAAGATTTTAGTTAGCATCTCAGGTGATGTAGCAAAGTGGGATTGAGTGGGATTAAGGGTGAAGTGAGGTACAGATAGGTGCTATAGCAGGACTAGAAAGAAATTCTATATATGGACTATAGAGCTCAAGGAGGCAGTTAGGTGACACCATAGTGCACAGAGTGCCAGGTCTGGAGTCAGGAAGACCTGAGTTCAAATTTGACCTCCAACACTTACTAGCTGTGTGATGAACACATGCACATGTTATAATAATGATAACATGGGTGGGTTTCTGCTTGTTTCCTACATAGTTCAATAATCAGAGTAGGCCTGGGGCCTATGTGACCTTCAGTTGATTGCTAATGGGGCTTTTCTCCTTGGTTTTAGGTCTAAGGGGACCGAAATGCGTAAAGAAAATTTTATTTTATTTGAAATTTTTTTCACTGATATCTTTTGTTTTCATATCATTTTTATTTCTGAGTCTATCCCTTGACTCTTCCTTATCCAATAATCCCTAAGAGCTGGAGGTCATTTCGCCCAGTGCCTTCAAGTACACACTCCAAAACTATGGTGCCTGCATCCCCACTGATGGATGTGCTTATCTTGAATAGCCAGCCAGAGGATGAAGTTAGCTCCAAGCAAAGAAATTTACTAGAATAGGGTAATCATAAAACATCTTCCCTATAAACTTGGGATGTGCTCTCTCACAAGTATTTATAGTAGCAGGAGGAAGAATCGACACAAGCAAAGGTCACAGGAGGAGAGGCTTAAAGACAGGGAATAGTGAGTAAGGTCAATTCATGCCTTCTATGCTGTAGGGCCAAAGATGTCTGGGAACCACTACCACTGCCTCTGGATGATGTCCTGCTAGACACCATTGGGCGCTGCTCCATTGCTCTTTGGGTCATTGCTGGATGCTGCTTGGCTGTTACACACTACTTCTTCTTACCTAGAATATTGCCAGTAAAACAACAAAAAGGGTGTGTGTATGTGTGTGTGTATGTGCGTGTGTGTGCGCACGTGCACATGAGTGTGCATGTATTGTTTGTGTGTATTGGAGCATCGCCAAAAATCTGTCAGGACCACCAAAAAGACAAATTGGAAGCACAGGCCCTCAACTGGTAGGTTAATATTATCTTTGCAAGAGAGAATTGGGAATGTGACCACATGACCAAATCTCAGTTAGAAAAGTCTTTGAGAGCTCATATCAATGAATGTCTGAACATCCTCAGACAAACCATTTTGCCCATCTGTACAATGGATGATAGACTACTCCCCTACAGCAGTTGTGAAAATGAATGAAAAATATGATTATAAAAAGCTTTTTTTTTTACAAATAGAAAAGTGGTATGCTTACTCTGATGGTGTTGCCCAACCCATTCATGCCTATGGGATTCTGGATCATGCCAGAATACAAATTCCTTTTCTAGGTCTTTTAATATTTCATGGATACCAGTATAACACAAGGACTGGGCTGGGAGTCAGGAAAATATGAATTCAATTTTAATTTCAGACATTTACTAGCTGTATGACATCGGACAAGTCACTTAACCTTTTTGCCTTAGTTGCCCCAATTGTAAAATGTGGATGACAATAGCATCTACTTCGCAGAGTTAATGGTGATAGAATCAAATAGATAATATTTGTAGGGTGCACAGCATAGGGTAGGTGCTTAATAAATGCTCATTTCCTTCCCCCCTTACAATATGATCTTTCAACCTTAGTTTCTGGTTGGATGATGCCCATTTCACCACTTCTTAAAAGCCAATCATAATTGGTAGTACGTAGTAGCCTACGTATACCCACATGCAACTTTCCATTACTCTTGGAGTCACCTGCAGTTTTGATTCCCTTGAGGTCATGGTGTTCCATGACCTGCAGCATAACTGGGGGGCAACTGATATTAAAAGAAGTTGCCTTGGACAGCAAATACTTGACCTCCTTTTTAAATGGGAAAAATATGGCAGTCAAGGGCGTTAATCTGGTTTAGAATAAAAAAGTTCACTTGCAAAATGTTGTGGAAGAAAATGATAGAAGATTATGAACAGTGTAATCTCACCCAACAATAAAATGTAAGAAGAGTAGAAAATGAGCCTACAGAGGGTTTGGCATGAAATCCAACTAAGCCATGCCATCCTGAGTGCATCCACAGATAAAAATGGAAGGAGAATGACAAATAGTTATGTAATGGAGCGGTTTGACTGACTATTGGAAGTGATCTCCTCTCTTCATGGATAATAGTGAAACTACCTCATCTGTATTGTAACATCTCAGAAAACAGTGGGCTGTATGAGGAAGTAGAAATGGCATTCAAGGGGCGGCTAAGTGGCACAGTGAATAGAGCACTGGCATTGGAGTCAGGAGGACCTGAGTTCAAATCCAGTCTCAGACACTTAACACTTACTAGCTGTGTGACTTTGGGCAAGTCACTTAACCTCAATTGCCCTGCCTTCCCCTCTCCAAAAAAAAAAAAAAAAGTAAAAGAATATAGGGTTATGAGAAGCAGAGATGAGGAGGGAATGTCTTTTAGGCAAGGGGGACAACGTGTCCAAAAAGCCAAGAGGAGAAATAGAACGTCATGTGGGAGGTACAACAGGATGGTCAATTTGCCTTGAAAAAAGTGCATGAAGGGGAGTCATGTGTAATGAGTCTGGGGAGTAGCCTAGAATTGGTCTGCGTAGGGCTGTAGGAAGTCAAGAAGAGGGATCGGACCTGACTACATACTGAAGAAATCTGTCCTTCTGATGAAATAATTTTAGAATTACTCAAGTTGATCAAGTGATCAATTTTCAAAATATTTCAAAGATCCCAGAGGATGGAAAAGATCACCCAGAGTATCACTAAAAAGGGGAAGAAAAGTGACCTAGAAGACATCAGAAACTTCCAATCCAAAGACGCCCTGGTTTTTGTATCTCTAGTAGCTTTGGAGATATCATGGTGTCTTGGATCAAGAGCCAGCTTTGAAGCCGGTCTTGCCTCTTTAATATATTGGCTGTGTGACCCTGGGTAAGTCATTTAACTTCTTTGTGCTCTAGGTTACTTTTTAAGATTATGAATGGCAGAAGTGATGACTCACATTGGTAGAGGGAGATCAGATTGCTCATTCAGAAGCTAGCAATACCGATGAAATCACAGGTCTAGTAACTGGGAATTGTCTGTGTCCACGTCAAAGGTGGACACCCTTGATAAACACAAGAAAATGACAAATAGGATCTTCAGTAGTAAGTCATATTCTTATAATCACACAACTTAAAGAAAGGTTCAGGGGATACAGAACCCCGTTGTCTTTATTATCAGCTGTCAAGTCAATAAGCATTTATTAATGTCCCAGGCTCTCTGCTAGGCACTGGGGGATACAAAAAAAAAAAGACTTCATAGAGCAAGATGTAGCCTTTAAAGGCTCTCCTTCAGCAAAGCCTCCCATGAATATGTCAAATTCACATCAAGTGTCATATTGATGGAAAATCATCGCACAATTACAGAATCTGTGTGATGGAAGGGGCCTCACCACCATACCCATCTACACCAAAGGAATCCTCAATAAGTGTCCATTCACCTTTTGCTTCTTACAAAAAGGGAGAGCCCACCACCCCTAGAAACAGGTCGTTCTACCTTTTGGCTGCACTAATTGTTAGGAAATTTTTCCTGAGCCAGCTCTACCCTTGTCCCTTTGCAACTCTTTCCTGATTCTCTTGTTTCTGCCTTCTGGGCCTTAGCAGAAGTCTGCTAGGGGAATACTGGAAAGGGGTGGAGTGGAAACAGATTCAGAACTTTGCCTAAGCTCAGTTCTTACAAATGTGACTCAGTGCTTTGTTAACCATACAAATTCCCAGGGGCCCACTCTATTTCTGTGGGTTTGGGTTTAGTTGTTTCTTGGAAAAGGAACAGATTCCTCATCTTGCCAACCACTCATCTATCTTTATCCTCTTGTAAATGAATACCTGTGAGGGGCACTTGAAATGGAGCAGTTTCAGGCAAAGCATGCCCAGACAGTTTGGTATCTGCACAACATATCTGGAAATACAGTTAATAAAGACGATAACTGGATTCCGTGGGTACCGTTAAGTTTGTGACCAAAATGCCATCATGGATAAATGCAATGAGGAAGGTAGAAGTCAGGATGGCTCTTAATTGCATGTATAAGCGCATTCTGCTTTTACTGAGAGCACATTAACTTGTCAGTGTAATGGGAACTGGATAATTTGGCAGACCACTGGAAGGCTTAAGAAGTTTTTGACGCTAAAAGCGATCTTGTTGTTTGTGTTGCATATTCTGTAATTGCACACGCAGCAATAACTTAAATGGATGAACTTTAAGAGTTGAAACGATGTATGTGGCATTTGGTTTTCCTGTGGGTAATTATGGTTTGAAAGAAAAATAATCAGCTGTAAGCAGTAGGTGGCAATGCGTTCCTGTTTTAGGCCCTTGCTCTGAAACCCTCCATTGTTGATAAATGTCATGCAGAAGATTTCTGTAGTGTACTTTTCACTGGTTAATAACACCACACAAAATAGTTCCTCCTCGCCTTCATTGATGGCCTCACTTTGGCTCCTGCTGTATGATCTATTATCTTGCAAAAGGGCCCTTGAGCTCCTGGCCAATTTAAATCCATCCAGTTGAATGCTTCCTTGTTCTACCAGTTAAAGGTGGATGGATCTGAGATTTCCTCAGGCTTAGAGATTTTTTTTTCTCTTTCATCCAGAAAAAAGAAAAGATTTTTAAAAGTATTTTTTTAATATCTTCAAAGACAAAAGTTAACACCATAAATTTAGGATCATTGATTTAGAGATATAAAGAGCTTTAGATGTTATCCAATGCAATACTCTCATTTTAAAAATAAGAATCCTGAGGCCCAGAGAGATCAAATGACTTCCTCAATATCAAATAGTTAATAAGTAGCTGAGCTGGCATTTGAATCCAAGTCCTAGAATATAAATCTAGTACTGTTTCAACGATGTGCCATGCAGGTATGAGGAATTATCTAGTGTAGAGCTGCCGCCTTGTGAATGAGAAAGCTCAACAATGGCCCAGTCTTGTAGCCTTCCATCAGCAGCTTAAAGGCTTCTGGTGCCATAGGCAGGAAGGGGCAGAACTGGGATCTGAACACAGGCCCTCCAATGCCAAGTCTGAAAATTTTAGATTACATCATATTGTTGCTAATCCTTCTTCTACCTGGCAATCTCTCAAATATTTCAAGATAATTAACATATCCCTTTCCCCTCCCTAACCAGTTAAGTCAAGTCAAGAAGCTTTTATCAAGTGCTTAAGTGTTGGGAATATGGATGTAAAGTATGTCTGTTTCCCATGTATGTCTACATGGTTATGTCTGTCTAGATGTGCCTCAAAGGGAGGTGTGAATACATGTATCTCTAGAGTGTTTTCCATTTACCTTTCTCCAGGGGAAACTGATTTCTGCCTGGAGGGAAGCAGGAGATTGGTGCTATGAGGTTGGCCAATCTACTCTCCTCAGAGGGAGCGTACTGGATGAGAATTATATTTATCTGGTCTACCCTCAATTTTGTTAGTCTCAGGAAAATAATTTTTAAGTTCAAGCTGAGCTCTTAGTTGCTAGCCTTTAATGGGAAAGAACAGTACCCAGCCCTAAGACTTGGTTTATTTCCCACCAAATGCTAGTTACATGAAGACCACACATAGTGAATAGCAAATAAACCCATTTATGCAAGATGATAGTAAACAGAAATGAGAAAAGTTATGCAGAGTAGCTTATATCAGATAATACACAGAGTGAATGAGCTCTCCCACTGGAAGTAAACTCAGGGGTGTGTGTGTGTGTGTGTGTGTGTGTGTGTGTGTGTGTGTGTGTGTGTGTGTTTGTGTGTGTGTGAGAGAGACAGAGAGAGACAGAGACAGAGAGACAGAAAGAGACAGAGAGAGAGACAGAGGGACAGAGAGAGAGAGGGAGGGAGGGAGGGAAGGAGAGGGATAGGAAAAGGGAGAGGCAGAGAAAGAGGGAGGGAGACAGAGAGAGTGAGAAAGAGAGAATCTCTTAGCTATGACCCAAGAGGGTATTCCTTCTGGTAACCTGGGCTTAGGGACACGATCAAGGTACTAGCTGCTAGCTCCTCTACATGTTGGCTTCTTCTTAGAACCCCTCTCTCACTTCAGGGACCTCTCCCTGAACAGAAATTGGAAGTGTGTTTCTTCTCATTTGAAAGTAGAAGCCAAAAGCAGCCAGGCTCCCTCTTATCCCAAGCTCTTGCCAATCATGTAGACATTGAACATTGAGAATAATCATTCTCCATCAATGAAGAAAGTCTTAGGAAAGGCTTGAATCCCTGGTTACATAAATACAAATAAAAAGAGAGTACCTACTCTCAAGGAGCTCACATTCTATCATAGGAAGATAACACTTTAAAGGAAGCTGAGCCAGGGTTGTATGATCCCATTTCCAGTTCTTCACCATCCTGGTCACCTTTCCTTGGACAAGCTTCAGATTGTCAGCATTCTACCTAAAATGCGACATTGAGAATTAAGTATCCTATATTCTTCTGTACACTATCTAATATTATAACATTTACATATGAGATAATAATATATAACATGTGCTATATATTCTATAATATAAATATTTTATAATATTCATACCTATTCTATGTGTGATCTGACAAGAGCAGGGTCATTTACTTCAATTCTATGACCTGAAATTAAATTAGTGTTTATGGTTATGCCACACTGTTTACTTCTTTGAGTTTATATTTTATTTAACTTGCTAGTTTTCTTTTTTCTTAGTAAACTCTTGTCTAGCCACATCTTTCCCACAAATAAGGGCAAAAAACCCTCTTTCTCCAAGTCTAATTAATAGATAATCAATCTGAAACCTTTTGAGAGATTATATATCTCCTTCATGAAATTTTTCCATGTTTTTAGACTTGATGTAATTAGTATGCCATCAGAGAAGAGGAGCACCCAGAGGTCCTTGCCAGGGTCCTCCCAAAGGGATGTTAAAACTATACAGCATTGCTTGAAAGACACATGAGAGAGATGCCTTTGTTTATTGACCTCTGGTTATTAAGAACAAGCTGAGCATAAAACGTACTCATTAGACATGTTTGCCACTGTCACGGAGGCTGTCCAACCCAGAGTCCAAAATGGACAAGCACTTCCTGTAAATGGCAGGGTCCCTCTGAGGCATATTTCTTTAGTGAAATATAATTTGCTAAAATAATTTCACTTGTACAAATTAAACTGGTTAAAGTCAGTTATAGACAAATATAGCATAGGATTTTTCTTTAATCAGTATTGATTCCTTAAGAAATATAATTGCTACTACTACTAGGTCGGTATCCCAAAAGAGATAAAAAAAAAAAGGAAAAGGAACTATATGTACAAAAATATTTATAGCAGCTCTTTTCTGGTGGCAAAGAATTGGAAATTGAGGGGATGCTTTTCAATTGGGAAATGGCTGAAAAAGTTGCAGTGTGTGATTGTGAATACTATTGTGCTATAAGAATTATTGAGTAAGATGCACTCAGAAAAACCTGAAAGTATTTATATGAACTGATGCAAAATGAAATGAGTAGAACCAGGACAATGTTATGTATAGTAACAGCAATATTGTAAGATTATAAATAACTTAGCTATTCTCAGCAATGCAATGATCCAACACAACTCTGAAGGATTTATGATGAAAAATGCTGTCCATCCCCAGAGAAAGAACTGCTGGATTCTGAATGGTGATTGAAGCATAATTTTTTACTTTATTTTGTTTTTTTTTGGTCTGTTTTCTTTTACAATATTATTAATATGAGAATATGTTTTTGCATGACTACACATATATAACCTGTATCAAATAGTTGGCCTTCTCAGTGAGGGGAGTGGGAGGGAGGAGAGAATTTGGAACTCAAATTTTTTAAAAACAAAAGGTGAAAATTATTTTTACATATAATTGGGGGAAAGTAAAATACTAAATGAACAAAAGGAATGTAATTCCATACTTAAAATCAAAACAGACTCTTGTAAACCTTAGAGGAATTGCCCTTCTTGCCTTTATGTGAATAGAAAACTGTCACCTCAGTCTGGCTTCACATACAGAAAGGAAGGATCAAGTTGAATGAATATTTACATTTCAAGAAAATATTCTCTTGCATGTATTATTGCTTTTTAAAAAGATTGAATAGTAGCTATGATTTTACTGGTATTCTGGGAATTCTAAATGAGAAAATTTCTTCTACCAGTGAAGGTCACAAATAATGTTTAACCTGTAATCTTAAAGATTTGTCTAGACAGGATTTCTTAAACATTTTCCACTTGTGATCCCTTCAGCCACCCCATATGAAGTGGTGACCCATAGTTTAAGAAGCACTGACCCTAGGGCACTGAGAGGCTGTTATGTCACCTGACCAGGATTCACAACCAGTATATGTTATAGGTCAAACTTGAATCCAGGTCTTTAAGACAATAAAGCTAGCTTTCTACCTGCTGTGCCACTGTGTCTCCTTGTTTATTGCTTCTAAAAATAAATGTTCATGGATAGCAGCTACATATACAGATTTTTAAAAAATCAGTGAGTTGTGTTGCCAGCAATGGAAGCTGGCTGGTGGCTATTGAGAATGAGAGAAAGCAGATAGATAGTCCAAGTGTTACACTGGTACCTCTGAGAGTGGAACATCACCAGAGGAAGGCCTCCAACATGCTGAGTGGGCTTTGGTGAAGGATTTACAGGGAAAACATGCAAAGGAATAACACAGGATAACAAAGTACGTTAGATTTGTGATCTAGTAGAGGAAGTGTTCATGCATGATGGGAGCATAGAACTATCTAAACAGATCATTGTTTTCATGTAAATTTTTATTCCAAGTTAAAAAAAATGACTGTTGACTTTTTCTCTCTACCCACTTTGGTTCAAACACTCAGAAATATGTGATATATGACAATCTTATCTGAGAGTTCCTTGCCAAATATTTGTAATCATGTAATCGGGTGAGTGGCATAGTTCCTCTTGTGTAAGAACTGGTTCTGCTTTTGTTTCCCTGGCTACATGGCTTACCTCAGCTTTGCTAGAGAAGCATGGCCAGTAGAGGTGGTTTTAGTATAAACAAGTCTTGAATGAGCTTCCAAGTTAATTTTACCTGTAGAATTATCAAACTGAGGTCTTAATACACTACATTAAAGACCTACAATGAGTGTTTTGAGAGCTCCCTGACATTGATGGTACTCTATGCTATTCATTCAGTTTGGTCATCCCAAGTTTTATTTTTTATTTATAGTTTATTTTTAATATTCATTAAAAATTTTTAGTTTGGAATTCTCTCCTCTCTCATCCCTTATTGAGAAAAACAAGAAAAGCAATATAAATTATATTCATGAAATCATGGGAAACATTTCCATATTAGCCATTTGCAAAAAAAGCAAGAAAATAAAAACAAAGTAAAAAAATGATGTTTCAATCTGCACTCAGATTCAGTTCTTTCTCTGGAATTGGAAAGAATTTTTCATCATAAGTCCTTCAGAACTGTTTTGGATTGTTGTATTGATCAGAATAGCTAAATCATTCACATTTGGTCATTGTACAATATTGCTGTTACTATTTACTAGGGTTTCCTAGTTCTGCTCACTTCACTTTGCATCAGTTCATGTAAATACTTTCAGGTTTTTCTGAAACTATCACCCTTGTCATTTCTTATAGCACATGACACGCCATCATAATCATATGCCACAACTTGTTCAGCTGTTCTGCAATTGATGGGCATCCCCTCAATTTCCCATTCTTTGACACCACAAAAAGAGCTGCTATAAATATTTTTCTACATATAGGTCCTTTTCCTTTTCCCTTAATTTCTTTGGGATATAGATCTAGTAGTGGGCATGTACAGTTTTATAGCCTTTTGGGCATAGTTCCAAATTGGTCTCCAGAGTGGTTGGATCAGTTCACAACTGCACCAACAGTGCATGAGTGTTCCAGTTTTCCCACATTCCCTCCATTTGTCATTTTCCTTTTCTGTCATATTAGCCAATCTGATGGGTATGAAGTGTTTTAATGTGCATTTCTCTAATCAGCAGTGATTTAAAGCATATTTTCATGTAATTGTAGATGGCTTTGTTTTCTTCTTCTGAACACTGCCTGTTCATATCCTTTGGCCATTATCAATTGGGGAATGACTCATATTTTTTATATATTTGACTCAGTCCCTGATATATTTGAAAAAATGAGGCCTTTATTAGAGAAATTTGCTATACCACTTTCCCCTCAGTTTCTTATTTTCCTTCTAATCTTGGTTGCATTGTTTATGTTTATGTAAAAACTTTTAAATTTAATGTAGCTAAAATTAACCATTTTACTTCCCACGATCTTCTCTATCTCTTGCTTGGTCATAAATTTTACCCTTATCCATAGAGCTGACAGGTAAAATATTTTATGCTTCCCCAGTTTGCTATATCCTCTTTATCTAAATCATATACCCATTTTGACCTTATCTTGGTGTGTGGTCTGTTATTCTATACCTAGTTTCTGCTAAACTACTCTTCAGTTTTCCCAGCAATTTCTGTCAAATAATGAGTTCTTGTCCCAAAAGCTTGGTTTAATATTAAAGATGATATGATATCTTTTTTTCTTCTTCCTCCTAGGTGATAGTGAGTTAACTTTACCATGCTTTTTTCATCTCTTTATGATTGTGAAATTGTGACGAAGTCACTTCTATCTATTTCTCTACGGCATAACTAAAAAGTTCTCAGCTGAATTATTTATGAAATTTCAAAAGCTTTTGTAGTTGGATCTAGACTGTGATAGAGTATTTTAAACAACTGACTTTGGGAAGTGATATTGTTAACTTCATATGATTTCCACACATTGGGGTAGATTTTGAATTATGAATGATTTGTGGTTATTTTTTGTACAAAATACATTCCAGATAGTTTTCCCAAACTGCTAGGAATTCTCTAGGTAGCGAGTGCACTCTTTTAAAGCATGTATCAAGTGAGGACGTATCTTCTAGATTGATAAAGTTAAGATCCCAGGGTGTGAATGATAAGATATTAGAGCTACAGGGAACCCTTAAGATTATCTGTTCCAACTCCCTTATTTTATAGATGTGGAAACTAAGGCTGGTAAAGTTATGTGTTCAAGGTCATATAGTTAGTGCCAGTAGGGAGGCACCCAAACCTTATGAGAATGGCCTATCCTTTGGGTTGTGATTTAAGGGGTACCTGCCGCCTAAATATCTCCTCCTTCTGTCCTACTATGATACCCACCTCTCTTCCTACTTGACCTGAAATTCTTATCACCAGAATCATTCTCTGAGTTAGACAACAAAGGCAGTTGCATTGTATCTGAAAATCTGTTGTGACAATGGGCACATCAGCTAGATGAGAGAGTGGATTCTCTCCTATGAACCCATTGGCAAAAAATACCTAGTTGCTGTTTTACAAAGAAGAGAGCAGGGCATTAAGCAAAGGTAAATTGTATTTAGCAGAAATATGTCTTGAGATGCTAATTGAAGTTCACCTACTTTGTCATTTTTCCAAGGGCCATCCTTGTTCTTTTAAAGTCAGTAACAACTACCTATAGCTGACTGCCAGCAACATATAAAGGCCCAGGTCTTCTGATTTGACTTTACTAAGGATTACCTTGTTTCTTCTTTTCTTCACATTTTTCCTTCAGCCCAGAATCAGAGGGTGGGGTAGGGGAGGGCTGAGTTCAAATCTCAACTCTACCACTAATTCTGTCCCAATCTCTGAGCCTCAGTTTCCTCATTAGTATAGTGAGAGGATTGGATTAGGTGGTCTATATTAGAGGGCTATTAATGGGAGACAGTGACATACAGTGGAGACAGCATTGGTTTGGAACCAGAGTACCTGGGTTCAAATCCTGACTCTTTTGCTTACTAGCTATGTGATCCCTGGCTGAACGAAAAACTAGCTGTGTGAATTTGGACAAATTACTTAACCTGTCTAGTTTTCATGTTCCTCATCTGTACAACGAGGTTGTAGGCCTAAGTGCTTTCAGGCTCAACATCTGTAGTACTATAATCATACAAACTAATGTAGCAATGCATTCTATCACATACTATCTGACTAACTGTATTTCTTCTTTTCTACACAAAATGTAGAGTGTATAATTAGAGGGAAGAGAGTAACTATGTTTTTCTTCACTAGTTTCTTAAAGCCTTTGCCACTCCTGGGAAGAAATTTTGTACTTGCAAAAGTACAAAAATTTGTAAGTATAGACTGATTCTGATAACAAGTCAATTGTATTGTTTTTTTAAATTAAATTTTGTTTATTTTTTAGTTTACATCATTCATTTCCACAAGATTTTGAGTTACAATTTTTCTCCCTGTCTTTCTCCTACCCACCACCCCAAAACAGTGATCCCACTGTATAGCTCCTCCCCCAATCTGGTCTCTCTCCTATATTCTCCCCCATCTCCCCTCTAACTTTCTGGTAGGGCAAGATGGATCTCCCTACTCCAGTGCCTGTATATCTTATTTCCCAGTTGCATGTAAATATAAATATATATAAATACATATACATACATACATATATATATATAAAACATTTGATTTTAAAACTTTGAATTCCAGATTCTTTCCCTTCCTTTTGAGCCTCTTTTTCCATTTGAGTTTGTCTATTTTTTAAGGTGTTATTTTCTTCAGTCAGGTTGTTGACTCTTTTTTCATGATTTTCTTGCATTGTTCTCGTTTTTCTTCCCAATTTTTCCTCTACTTCTCTTATTTGGTTTTCTTCTTAAGCTTCTTCTTAAGCTTAAGCTTTCTTCTTAAGCTCCTCTATGGCCTGTAAGCACTTCATGTTTTTCTTGGAAGCTTTTGGCGTAGGAGTTCTGACTTTGTTTTCTTCCCGCCATTCCATTTTGTCCCCCAAAAAGGAGTCTAAAGTTGGACTGCTGTGCTTGCTTTGCTTCCTTTGCTTGATCATGTTGCCACTCAATTACTTCACTTTTGAGCTTTTTGCCACAGTAGAACTCTGCTTCCAGAGGGGAGAACTTTGTCCCAGATTGCTAGGCTTTTCACAACTGCGGGAGCTATTAGTTGGGTGCCCTCTCTGAAGCCTACACAGATTCTGGCACCTGGTCACACACCCAAGGACCTCCACCCAAGACAGTGATCCAGATCCAAGCAGGTTAAACCAAGAGTGATTATCCCTCAGAATGGTTGCTTGGCCCCTCTGCAGTCTGCAGGCCAGGGGCTCTGAAGCAGCCACATGGAGGTGGCTGCATGGCCACTGTGTCCGAGTTGCTTCTCCCTTCTGGGGGGAGAGCGTGGACTGCACTCTTGGTCCCCCTGTTCCCAAAGTCCACTGACCTTTAACTTTGCCTTTGGCATTTATGGGCTGATAATTCTGGAAATGGCCACAGCTGCTGGTGATCCACTCTCCTGAAGTCCCTCCAGCCACCCTGGAGGCTAAAACCATGGGCTCATGTGCGGCTGGGCTCAGCTCCCAGTGTGCTGCAATGGATCCTTCCTGCTGGCCTGCCTGGGTGCCTTCAATGGGAGATTTGCTTCTCTCTGTTACTTTACGGGTTCTGTAGCTCTAAAGTTTGTTTAAGAGTCACATTTTATAGGTATTTGAGGTGGTTATATGGGGAGCTCATGGAGTTTTCCTGCTTCTATGCCTCCATCTTGGTTCTACCCAATTGTATTGGGTTTTTTTGGTTTGTTTTTTTCCTCTAAGATCATTAATGCCTCGTTTGTACATGAGAAAAACCACAAATCCACTCACAAATGAGTATATAGGAACTGCCATTGTCAAAACAACCATTATGCACTTTTTCTTTCAGCTATCACATGCATTCATTAGTCTTCAATGAGCTAGTCAACAGTACCTAATGTGTCCGTGATACAGTAGCAATAATAATTAATGTTTATGTATCACTTTAAGGTTTCAAAGTGCTTTGCATGTAGCGATTTATTTGAACCTTACAACAACCCTATGAAATTACCCTGTATATTACTCTTCTCATTTGACAGCTGTGGAAACTGAGTCTCAGAGAAGTAAAATTACTTGCTCTAGGTAAAACAGCTAATAAATGTCAGAAGTGAGAGTCAGCCTGGCACTCTTTCCTCTATCCCTCAATAAAAATTGGAGGAGACATTAAAGGTCATTTAATTTATTTCTTTCTATCCTTGTCTCTCTACACATTTTTAAAGTGCCCTCTAAGAGGTATGTCCCCTAGCATTTAGATTAGGTAATAAAGATCCTATGTTACTGAAACTTCAATTCTACGGTTTGCACCTTACAGGTGAGTTTATGTAACAATAATGCGTACTACCATACTGTCATTAAAAAAACCCCAACAACTAATTCTTTTAATCCTGCAGGTTTGCAGCAGAATGTTTGAAGGGGTTCAGTTCAGATCTATTAACTGATAGTATGAAGGTCTATGTGCTGTTTATTTTACGAGTGAAGAAACCAAGGCTCAGAGAATAACTTGCCTGAGCTCACATGGCTTGCTGGTTGTGCAGCTAGATCTAAATCTAGCCAACTTTGAAGGTCTGCTGTGGCTCACTTACTGTTAGCCATTCTCTGCCCTCCATTTCCCCCCCCCCCCACCCCTTACCCCCTTGAGTTTAAGCTAGTTAATCAGGAAAATCTCTAACTATCTAAGACTTTATGGAAGTACAGAGTGTGTATTGCATCCTACCCAGGCAGGGTATGATAAGGATGTGCCAAGTCTAGGAAATAATTTCCCAGAACTCTCTGGTAGCCAACAACCACTGATGCGATTGTTGTCTAATAAAGCCTCGTATTGGCCAGATTTCAGGCCAGGGTTTTGTTGCTTTCTCTCATAGCATCTGGCTGTCCTGCTTCATGAAGTTTATTAGGGACTTGCTTAGCAACTGTGGAGGAGAGGGCACAGAAGGAAAATGACTAGTGTGGGACTTAGAGATGGCTGTGTTCGTGAAGTCAGGTTTTGATGTATTCCAGAGATCACAAAGTACCCAACAGAGGAAAGCCTGTGGCTGACCAAACAGCAAAGATACAATCAAGCACTGACCAGGGAAACATTTGGTCTGGATTAAATGAGATCATGCGTGTTATGTTAGAGATTAATGATGGGAAAGGAAGGCTTGCCATCTACTTCTTGTTGGCAGTCAACTTGTGAGCATCCTCATATTCCCAATCAGGATGGAATGAATTGAGGTGTAGTTCTGAGATCTGCTTTGGAGGAAGGGAATGTTTACTAAGCTCCTTGAAGAATATTTCTTTGTGTACCCTGTATAGCTAGCATAGCACATAGTAAGTGATCAATCCATATTTTTTTAATGAACAAATGAACATAGATAAAATGAACCAAAATAAAAATTTTGGATGAATGTAAATAAACTTTTTCCCCCCATTCATGTGTCCCAAATCAAGGAGAGCAGAGATGTCAAAATATACAGCTAATTCTGGAGTAATATTCCTGAATGAGACCTGAATTAGATTAAAATGTAATTGGGAAATATTTTTTTAAAAAAATAAAAATACAGTAGAACATAGATAATGTTAACATGTGGTTTTCTAAGTCAGTAAACAGAGTATGTATTCCATCCTACCCAAGATGATGAAGGTGAGCCAAGTCTAAGAAATAATTTCTCAGAACTCTCCTGTAGTAAACCTTTATTTATGATGTCAAATAAAGTCTGCTATTGACCAGACTTCAGACTTGGGTTTTGTTGCTCTTTCTTATGTCATCTGGCTGGTCCAGCAGGGATCCTCACATATGGTTAAATGACCCTGATTCCTATCTGAGTTTGACACTGCTGGTGTAGAGGAGAAGGGACTGACTTTGGGATCCACAAGATCCAGATCTCACACATACTGGTTATGTGACTATGGGCAAATCACTTCAGGTGCCCCATGAATCTCTCTAAGCCTGTAAGTTAGAATGGACTTGATATTCTATATTGATGAAGACAGTTTCTACCTTGAGGTTTTCCCACACCAAAGAAATTGCAATTCATTGGATCATAGATCTGGAGTTGATCTAGTCTGATATCCTAATTTTGCAGGTAAGAAAACTGAAGCTCAGGGAAATTAAATGATTTGACCAAGATCACACAGGTAGTAAATAGGAGAGGAAGGATATATGTATCTAGGTTCTCTGATTCTAGAACCAATGCTCCTTAAAGCTATCATACTGCCTCCAAAAAGATGTGTGAAGAAAAATAAATAAGTGAAAATATACTCTATCAGAATAATGCAGTGCCCAGAGTAATTTGAGGCATAATAAAAATAACAAAATATGCAAGGGGATTCACATAAAATATTAACTTCTTTGATGGTTTTTCCTTAGTTCAAGAGACTGGTACAATCCTGGTAAAAATAGGTGGGAGTGAAGAAATTTCCAAAAGCATGTTCATATAAAATTGTCCAATGTTAAGTACAATCCATTTCCAAATTGTCATAGGTGGAGTAGATCTATAAGGCCTTCTTTTGCTTCAGGGAACCAATGTTACCAAGATGTGGTTAAAATAAATTTCAGGGTACAGCACTAAAACAAAATTTGAAATTGTTTCTAAAATCTCTCATTAAAAAAACATGCATGTTTATGTTTCTTTTAAAATTCAGAGAAATGTCTCACAGCATGAGTCAGATATATTTCCTGCTGGTCTGGTTTCATTGTAATGGGAATAGTTTAAATCTTTTACAAAGGCTGTGTAATTGTGAAGTTTGATGTGAACCTGTTCAGGGAACATAAATGAAGTTGATCCAGGATCTGGCATCTATTAAACTATGTTGTCAGGGAAGCTTCTTGCTTTTTTGAGTGAATAGATTTTCATTCATTCCTCAAGCTTGCCCAAACATCTACTTTGAGTTCTTGGCTAATCTTCAGGCATTTTAGAATTCTGCTTATTATCTCCTGAGCTATTTATCTGGGTCAACAGATAAATACACCCACATCTGAATTAGAAAAATTCCGATCTTTGTCATGCAAGTTTTCCGTGTGAAAAAAAAAATGTGCCCTTTTTAAGAACCAAAATAGAACACAAAGATTGGAATGGAACAGACATTCTAACAGTATTTAGAGGCTAGTATTCATGAATTACTTCCTATTAGCAACAATTTGTTCCATTGTTCTTCATTAACTGGACATGAAGCTTAATGGCACACAAAGGGCTCCCTCATTAAGTGTACAATCTCTGTCTGATTTTATTGTGTTTGCAAATAATTTTAAGTCTAAGGGTGTCTCAATTATTAATTATTTTATTTTTCACTGCAATGTTCATTTTACTCACACACCAAAATAGAGCACTTTCCTATACTGTGCTTTTATAAAATTAACTCTTAAAGGAAGCTGCTATAAGTCTGCTTGTCTTAGTAGGAAATTGTGTGAAGAGATTTAGTTCATATCTATTTGATAACTGGCATGAAGGGTTACCCATATAATGTTCAGAGACCAAGCAGGATTGTTAAGGGCAATAAATTCTCTCAAGGTCAATGGTTCTTAGCCTTTGTATTTTTATTTTTTTAGTGAACTCTTTTAACAGTCAGTCGAAGCTGATAGACACCTCAGAATAATGTGTTTAAATGTATAAATAGAATTACAAAGGAAACCTATTAATATTACAGAGCAGTTATGGAAACATTTTTTTAAACTCCAAATTTGCAGAATCCAGATTAAGAACCCCTGCTCTTGGCCACTTTCTATGTCAGACTCAATCATTCAATCAACATTTATTTAGCACCTACTAAGTTTCAGGCACTGTGCTAAGCACTGGGAATCCAAAAGAAGGCAAAAGACAGCGTTTGCCCTTAAGGAGCTCATAGTCTAATACCTCCATTAATGGCTGCTATAGAGTTAGTCTTAGTTCATTTAATGTTTATGTTTTGAGGAAATATCTATTTTATTAATAAAATTATTTTGATCCTATAGTTGTATCTAATATACTTTTCACACTAGCTGAGAGGAAAGAAGCCATTCTTGAGCAGGAATCTCTTTGACAATATTTTTAGTGAGTGGTCTTGTAGTTTTTGCCTGAAGACCTCCAGCTTTAGAGGACTTATTACTTCATGAGGCAACCCTTTCCACTTAGTCAACTCTAACTGGTAGTTTTTACTTGCATCTATACCCACCTGAAAATTTAACCTGTTACTCCTATGTTTTCTTTGGGATCAAGCAAAGCACTTCTAATCCTTATAATTGTGGGGATGTGATGGTAGACTGAAGTTCTGGTATGTGCTGCCCCTTGTCTCTCCTTCAGAATGCCTTGCTTCTCCAATCCAACTGGGTGAGTGACATTTGCTGTTGGTGGTGTCAATGATGGTTTCCAGGGTTCTTAGTACTATTACTCGTATTTTACTTGTAACCTATGAAATGAAGAGAGGTTGTTCTCCAAGACTGCTCTCCTGAAGAGTTCAGGGGATCCTTGTTTCAATTTCCATTTATACGGATGAGTCAGGTTTCCCAGAGGAAATCTTGGCTATATAATCCCTATCAGGGCTGTAGGGATATCCCCTGAGAGGCTGAGAGTTTCTTTCTCTAATGCTATTGGCTTAACCCCCATTCTTAGATGTCCTCCCAAATACCAATCACCAAAGATTAGCACTTTAGTGTCATTTAACAAATTAACATCAATGAGTTTTTACAAAAGGATAGAAGATAGAGCAAGAACAGAGGAATGCAAGAATATCTTCTCCCCAACACCCCAAGGACTCACTCTCCATGATACTCCTGGGACCAAGGAGAGTAGGCTTAAACATAAAGCAATTTCTACAAAGCATTTGCTCCACTAAGTTTTCTTCAGAAGTGGCCTACCCTATGGATGAGTCCATCCCTTTTGTAGGACTGGCATATTGCCTCCAAGTCTAATACACTAATGTGCTGAGTCCTTGTTACTCCACTGGGCTGTGCTGGTAGACCAGTTCAGACTTAGCTGGCATGACCATGACCTCCTGGAGCTCTGGTGGTTCTCCTGGCCTTTCAAAGCTCAAATGGTGACAGTCTACTCTGTTCTATCTCCAATAGTCCCTCATCTAAGGTAATAAAGAATAGATATAAGAACAGAAGCAACAGCAGGGCCATGTGTTCATGGGCCACATATTGGCTTATATGGAAGAGTAGGGGGCTGCCATTACTGTTTACAGTAATCTTTATTTCCTTACTTGTACACAGCCAGAAAGAGTGGGAGAGAGGGTACTGTCTTTTAAATACACAACCAGTTCTAGCTTATCAGTCAATCAACAATCCATTTTCTATTTTTACTCATGGTTAGGAAAACAGAAACAATCATAGAGTAACTGTAGATGTTCTGAAGTGAGAGAAGGGACCTTCCATTACATGTCATCATCAACTTCCCAAATCAAATTCACCAAACATTTCCATGTGTTTTGGCAACAGACAGAGTACCCTGTGTATGTTCTGAAGATGGGGTTCTTGTTGGCCTTGTTCCTTGCTACCTTTACACCTGACAATCCTTCACCTACTTGCAGATGGGTGTGTCTCCTAGAAGAGGCATCATGGCATAGTGGGTAGAGAGTAGACCCCAGAGGAATAAGGAACTGACTCCAAGTACCACCTCTGACACAAACTGGCTCTGTAATGTTAGGTGAATACTTAATCTCTCAATCCTAGACCATGCTCTCCAACATTGTGCAGAGAGGAGCTCCCTATACCAATAAGACCACATCAAGTTGAACAAAAATTCCCTATAAGCCTTCTTTGTTTTAGGTGAAACCTTTCCAGTCCCAACAATTCAAAACTCTGGGGCATAGTTTTCATTCTCCTTAGAATCTTAGTCATCTTCCCTTGCATATTCCAAGTCTTTGATATTCTTCCTAAATTATGGTATCCAGAACTAAAAATGTGTTCTGACCAGGTTAGAGTAGAGAGGGATGACAAATATCCTTGTTATAGACACTATTCCTATTTCTGCCATCCAAGACTGTGTTTAAGAGGCATCATGGCCTAGTGGATAGAATGTTAGAACCAGAGACCTGGGACCAAAACTGATGGTCTTGGATAAGTCATTTAATCTTTCTGAACCTCAGACAGCTCTCTGAACTATTTTATCATTGGCCATACTGACAGATCTGCTGGTCATCAACATAAGTATGCATTAGCCATACTTGCCATATCAAACTGTTGATTCATACTAAACTTGCAATCAACTAACCTTTTCTGATGTTCTTCCAACATAAACTGCTATAGAGTCATGACTCTCTCAGACATTGTGGTATGGTAGAAAGATCACTGGCTTTGGAGTTAGAAGGTACAGGTTTGATTTTTCAGTTCATATCCATTTATTCTTTCATTCGGGATTATCTGTAGAACCTGAGGCAAGTGATTTAATCTCTCTGGACCCATTTCCTCCCTGTAAAATAAGTTGAACTAGATAATTTCTCTTGATTTCTTACACTTCTAAACCTGTGGTACTGTGATGAAGTAACCTCAAATTTCTAAGCCATGAGAGGACTGTAATAAAAGCATTCAGGCTTTCTCATTGTATTGGGTTGGGAGATTCTCCACTCCTGGTCCATGACCCCAAATTAGACTGTGAGCTTCTTGAGAGCATGGACTGTCTTTTGCGTTTCTTCGTGTCCCCAGTGATTATCATAGTACCTGGCACACAGTAGAGGCTTAATAAATGCTTATTGACTGACAGGTGAGAAAGGGCTAGTGAATGCACTGGAGAGGTTGTGGGTGGAACATCCCTGCCCAGGGAAGGGGTGTGCCATTTTTGCAGCTGTTAATCTCATTCATTTCTCCCGGGTCTTAGCTTCTCACTAATTTAGAGGGTCACTGATCACAGATTTAGAAGTGGAAGGGTTAGCAATTTTAATCCCCTTCATTTTACATATGAGAAGATGAAAGCATCAGAAGGGACGTGACATGCCCAAGGACATTTAAATAATAAGAAGTATAGCTGGGATTTGGACCCAGATTCTCTCAGTCCAAAACCAATGTTTTTTTCTGTGGTGCTATGTTGCCTAAGAAGTTCATGAGAGTTGGGGAAATATTTTGTTTAGTCAGTCAGTTGTGTCTGACTCTTCATGAGCCCATATGGAGTTTTCTTGGCAGAGATACTAAAGTCATCTGTCCCTTCCTTTTCCAGCTCATTTTATAGATAAGGAAACTGAGGCAAGCAGGGTTAAGTGACTTGCAGAGGGTCATACAGCTAGTAAGTGTGTGAGGCTGGATTTGAACTTAGTCTTCCTGACTCCAGACCCAGCTCTCTATCCACTGAGCCACCTAGCTGCCTCAAGAAGTATAGTATAGTCCTATGGAGTTGGAGGAGTTATTGGTTGGGGAGTACAAGGAATCTAACTTGGCCAGATGCAGGATAGTTGGCATGTTTGTCAAAGCTGAGGGAGATAACCAATAAGTTGGATAAAGGAACTGCTATCCAAAATGATCCCAGCACCAACAACAGTGGTCCAGATTAAATATAAAGTCCTTGACTTCGTTTTTAAAAATGTCTAATGTCATATTTAAATATAAAATGGGGGAACATAGAAATACAAGAGGAACATGAGTTTGCAGACTTGGCATGAGAAGGGATCTCAAAGTTTCTCTGGTCTTTTCTTATCTAAACAAGAAACACAAGAAGAACACATACTCCAAACATACATTCAGTCTTTGCTTGAAGATGTCTAGTGAGGGGGAATCCATTGCATCTCAAGGCAGCTCATTTTACCTTTGGAAAACTCTAATGGACAGGAAGCTTTCCCATCTGTAACTTGGCTTCCAACCAAACCTGGGGTGTTTTGCAACATGACTGTACGTGTGGAAAGAGATATTACTCCTCATTGACAGGATATGTTGAGTACATGATGCTGCAGATCTCTGTCAGGGATGGAGTTAGTGGCAGAGACTCTGGGAGATATTTTTAGTTCCTATAAACTCTTTGGGGAGAGACAGACAGATAGAGAGATAAACCCCTCCCCCCCACACCCAGAAAGAGAGAGACAGAGACAGAAACGGAGAGGCAGAGAGCCAGAGAGAAAGTGTTCAAATGTGAGGGAAGATGACTCCTCAAACATATCCCTGATTTCTAGCTTGTCTCCCCATAGACTGCTGAAATAGATCCCTGCAGGTTAGGTCGGGCCTCCTCTTTTGATTTGAGATGAGACTTCATTTTGCTCCCAGATAAGGAGCTCATTCACTCTTGTATATTCTTTGGCATAGTCTGTATCTACATAACTTCTCCAACTTTTGTCTGTGGTTTGCATGGATAAATGGTTTTACTCCCTATTTCCCAATTTTGATCATCTTTTGAGTAATCAGTGTCTGGTAGAAAGAAGCTAAACTGGAAATCTAAGCTAAGGTCTATCTTTTAAAGGTCTCTCCCTTTAAGAGTTACTAGGGAAGGACCTTCTTTCTGAATTAGACCTCTACACTTAGACTAGACCAGAAATATTTGAGGAGCCAGACAGAATTTGACTTCTCTTGGACATAGATGAGGGAATGAGCAAGTGCCTAGCTCTGGGGAGCCTCCACTGCCCCCCTCAAGGCAGAAATTGCACTATTCCTTGGCTAATGGTGTATGAGATTCCAGAAGTATCTATTCATGAACCTGTAAGTCATGTCTATGCATTTAAACAAGCCACACAGACCTGTACATATCTTTCATGGGAATACCTGTCTTACTCCTACATTAAACCCAAGTCTTTTTCTTTGTAGTTTCTTCTCTATTGCTTCTCACTGTGCTTTCTGGCTATAAACAGAATGAGCATAATCCTCCTTCCATAGTATTGTTCTTCACATGCTTGAAGGTCATTTTCAGGTTCCCCAAAACATTCTAGTCTCCAGAGTAAAGAGTAAAGGTCCTAAAATTCAGTTGATCCTCATATGGCATGAGCCTAAGACCATTGACCTTCTTGCTTGTCACCTTCTGGTGGGTAGTACTAGGAATGCATAAACTCTTTGGGAAGAGACAGATGGACAGATAGACCCCCCCTCCGAGAGAGAGAGAGAGAGAGAGAGAGAGAGAGAGAGAGAGAGAGAGAGAGACAGTACCAGAGAGAGCCAGAGAGGGAGAGCCAGAGAGCCAGAGAAAGAGAAAGTGTTCAAATTTAAGTCTGTCAACTGGTATTTAAATACTTTAATAGACTTTTGGCCTCAGTAATATCGATTTCTTCACCAGTGGTACACTTTATCATGCATATTTTGGCATATGTACATATACCTTTTCATTTCATGTGACTTTTGTACATGTTCTCCTAGAAATCCTCTATGGTGGTCCACTCAATGTGATGGTAGCCTTCTTACTCTCTTGACTTTGCCCAGATGCCATTGAAGCACAAGGCTGTTCATTTGTTCTATATCACTCTTGCTCTATAACTGACCATCTCCTTTCTTGATAATTTCTGAAGTTATTCTCTACATTGCTTCAGGCAGCCCAGTAGTAGAGTGACTAGAGTGCTGGACCTAGAGTCAGGAAGTTCCCATCCAGGCTCAGATACTTCCTAGCTATGTGACTCCAGACAAGTCACTTAACTGCTATTTGCCTCAGTTTCCTCATCTGTAAAATGGGCATAATAATAGAACCTACTGCTAAGAATTGCTGGGAAGATAAAATGAGATGTCTGTGACATACTTTGCAACTCTTAAAGCACCATAAAAATGCTAGCTACACATAGCTGCAAAATGCTAGTTATATTTCTGCACAATTCTTCACTGGTAATATGTTATAATCTACTCATGGTCACATGCTTGCTCTGCCCCTTTGCCTTTCAGGCGACCTACCAATTTAATTCTTCAAAGACTCTAGTATTCATGCCTGGCAGAAGTCAGAGAACATCACCAGTAGAATATCCATATTAATACAGTGAGGACTGTCCAATGAAGGTTTAGTCCTTAGGAAATATGCAGATATAGTCTGCCAGCTTCTTTTTTTTCTGCCAGCTTCTAATACAACCATATGGAAGCTTTGGTGAACCAGTTTTGAGACATGAGTGACTCAGAGGTTGGTACCATATGAGGATAAAGTCTTCTAATTGGCTGCTGAGCTGGAAGAACCCATGACTCAGGAGTTGCTGAGCCAGAATGGAGTATGCATACAAAAGATTTGGCCTGCCCATCTCTCAGTCTCTTTTCCTGATGGCTCCATGTGCTTTCAGTTCCTGGGTGGGAGAGAGGCAGCTGGCCACATTCCCCCCACCTAACCATGCTGTGTCCATGGACACATAGCACCTATCTTTCTTTTGGGTTTATTCTTTTCTCATCTTAGGTGAATGAACATTTGAACATGAGAGCTCCTAAGTGACATAGGGAATTTGGGAGATCCAGAGGTCCCACTATCAATCAAAGTCATCAGCAGAGTCTACTGGCAGCAGTCACACAAGTTGGGGCATGATCAGGCAGCAGTATTGTCATGGGACCTGCTTGGGCACTCCTCTGGTGGATCTGGAGAGACTTCTAGGTGGCAGCTGAACTGTCTGTTCCTCAGAGTGTCATGCCTGCAAGGAGCAAGCCCAGTAGAGAGGTCTGGCCCAGGAGAGACCTATATATAAGGCTAACTTCATGAGGATTTCACTAAGAGAGAAATGACTTCCAGGGCTCACAGTTGGGAGGTACCTCTTTGGCCATTCATGTTCTCTACAGATGTTCCTCACTACAGTTTTACTTTTTGAGTCCACTTTTCCTAGGGACCTCATGTATACAAGGAGAAGGGGTGTACCTGGTTCAGGGCGGTGGGGGTAATGTTTTGTATCAGTTGTTCTTAGTATACTGTGAACATTCTTTCTAAAAGCTGGTTGAAGCATAGCTGACTGATGTTAAAGGGAAGCATTAAGGAGGGAGCTTAGGAGCAGTGGTGTTAAAAGACTCACCCCTTACAGTTACCCATAGAACCCTAAAGAGAGTAATAGTCAGCCACCTTCTGTGGACCCCAGCCTCTCGGTTCAAGTAGCCACTTAAGGGAGTAGCCTTCATTTTTAAGGAAGAACTTGGTGTCGATGATTTCCTAAATGCAATGTACTCGCTAATTTTGGGCCCAATTCATGGCCCATCAACAGTATCTAAGATATATCTAATGATGAACCAGTTTGATGGGAACTTATATCATAGTATGATAGTATCATAGTTTATATTGTAGTATGAATGAAATCCCCTTGGATCGCTGAGAATGTGAGGAGAATGAGAAAGAATAAAAAAGAATAAACTTGGCCATTTTATTCCTGCATTACACTCTGGGAAAATTAACTATTTTGCTGCTCAAAGTTGACTTGTCTTAGTAGGAAAATACATGAGGGCACCTGTTAAATGCTAGCACGAGGAACTACATCAAACCCATGAATTGTGAAGAAACAGAATGAGGATGCTACCGATGGTGCCTTCCCTCCAAGTCACCCCATATCAAGGGGATGTCCTTTTATACCAAGTTCCATTAGCAACGACTATGGAAACAAAGAAACATAGATTTAGGGCCCAAAGGGACTTTAGAGGTCATTTAGTTCAGTCTCCTCATTTTACAGACAAGATTTGTGAGGTTATAATACAGTGAGGTTATAATACAGTGAGGTTAATTGGCCTGCCTAAATGACAAAGATTCTCAAATCCACATCTTCTGACTCCGTATCTAGAGCACTCAAGGTGCTCTGCCATCTCCAATTAAAAGTCCTAAATCATTTCAAGTCTTTGCTTTGGGAAAACATTTCTTCAATCAAAAAAAAAATCAGTGTAAACAAAATTAAATAAATCCTGGAACTATTTTCTACCATGCTCCTGAGAGTGGCTCAGGTTTCTTGGGGGAATTATCAAGGAGCCCAGAATCATTAATCCATGAGAGGGAGTTAACAAAGGAACCCTACTGTTCTCATTTAGTTGAGGTGAGATTTCCATTATGGCTCCATGGACCCAAAGTATGGTCAGGAAACCCCAAGGGAATGTCAAAGTGGAGCAGAAAATTTTCACAAATTCTGCAAAATGGTATAAATTATGGCAAGAATGCAGGAAGGTATAAAGATATACCTGTTGCTGCTGCTCCAACCTCTGTCTATTAATTCCTACTCAGTGGACTAGTAATTAGTGAGTAAATAGGGCTAGGTTTTTGGTTTGATATTTAAAAAAAAAATTTACACATTAGCTAAATTCCTCCTACTTTGTTTAAGTTCCTTGCAAAAAGGCAGAATTTTAAAGAATTTTGCATGGAACTTACCAGTTTTTGAAGTGGAAACGAGTAGTCGTGTGGACCTATGTGTATATATGAGATAAAGAATCATGAAGGAAGCAGGACATATGTACGGCATGATAAGTTGTTTTTTTTACACTCCACAAAATTCAAAAGGAAGCAACTACAGACAAGACTACCTTATCCCCAAAATGAGACATGAAGAGGCCTTAAAACTTAGATTACAAGTAGGGAATCTGTGATAGTACCTCAGAACAAAAATGTTAAAGGACTGAGATAAGGAAGTCATTTTGTGTATCTGTAGGAGTAAGTGGTGGTAGTAAGACTTTGTACTTGGTTAACAGATGAACACCTTCTCTTTCTGTTATCCAGAAAACCCCAAAATAGAGTCGCAGAGTCAGACATGATTGAAACAACTCAACAACAACAACACTCAACAAAATCCCTGTTATCTACTCCTTATTTTCTGTGATTATATCAGTTTGCTGGAAGATAAAGGAAAAACAAATCCCCACTACATCTATGTTAAAAACATACACGATTCTTTGACAAATGCAGCAATAGATATAATTTTGATAATTCTCTAATTATTGATATCAAACAAGGCATAAAACAGGGAGATAAATGCTCACCAAAAAGTCTTTGCCAGTGTTGTGGAGGATGGCCAATGCAGAACCCAAATGCAAAGGTTCGTTATATAGATTGGTGAGGTTTTCCAAATGCCCCTGTTCCTTGTCCCATGGCTTATAGTACAATGCCATATCTCCAAATTCAATCAATTAAGCAAGCATTTATTAAGTACTTTTTCATGAGCCAATTACTGTGCAAAACACTGAGAAGACACATTCAATAAATGAAATAATCCTTATTTGCAAGGAGTTTAAACTTGTGTCTTCTCTGTTTTCTTGCCTTCTTTCACCCAAATTGTCCCTTAAATCTCAGCCCAACCCCTGCTGATCTTACCACCTTCAAGAATTCCCATTGGCTCTGGTTATAATTGGGATAGTTATAACTAGATATGGGAGGAAAACTCATGGGAATGGCTTATATGTGCCTTTAGAGTTTAGATGTAGGGGATTATTAATCTGGGCCACTATTTTCATAACTATATGTCACTAGAACTGATTTTCTTTGTAATTCTATGTATTTGATTTTACACATTTAAAATGTAATTCTGGGTAGGCTTCGGATTACATAGGATTTACCATATTCTGCCAGAGGGGTCTGTGAAACAAAAAGACTTAATAATAAATAAAATAAAATAAAGCTTAATAAAAGAATGTACTTAAACTGGAAACGGAATTCCAAATGTCCTGAAGGTGGCAGTAGAGGGATAGGCATCCCTTTGAGTGTTGGTGCCTGGGAAAGATCAAACCTTAGACCTTAAGAGTTGCACTCAATTCATTTTCCCCAACATATGGTTGTGTACCCTTTCCCCCAGTATTTTTCCTCCTTTCTTTTCTCTTCTCATTTCTCCTCTCAGAGTTTGATATTCTCTCCTCTAGTTTCTTATTTCATCTTGATTTCTTACAGGGTCTCTAATTTGTGTCGTTGAGGAGTTTAGATTGTTACCAGACTGGCTTGCTATGTGGTTTTATGAACATAGTGGGATACTAGATTAAGAATCAGACATGTTCTCTCCCTCATTGACTGGAATGACTTTGGGCAAGCAGCTGTCTCTGTTTGAACCTTACTTACCTGTAATTCCTGAAGGTATTTGACTAGGTAATTAAGCTTCCTTCTAGGCTCAAAATTCCATGGAAAACCCACAATTTTTTTTAAAAAAGAAGCATGTCTGTTCATTGAGAGATGGTTTATCATTTATTCTTTGAGAGACAGAGAGAGTTGTAACTGGGATGGCATCAACCAGAGCTTTGCCCCAGGGCACTAACATTTATAGGGCACTGACAGTACATACCTTCACCCTTTCTCCCTCCCTTTTTCTGTGGGGATATTTTGGTTCCTTCAAAGACTGTAGGGAGTTTCCATGGAACACCTTTGTGACATTCTAGGAAAACAACAATGATTACACAGAGGTGGACAGAGAGTAAGCCAGTGGTCATTCATTTATTGATTCTTTAGCATCTTAGTTCATCTTCCCACAAAAGCCTATGCTACCACACCTCTGTAGAGGACTTTTCCTTCATTTGGAGTCTTCTAAGAATATGATGCTAATGATGCTCATGTTGTGAAATTATCTCTTTCAAGCTAATCAGCACTGTGAGGGCTCAAAAGTTGATGACGATGCTTCCCAGTCACCAAAGATTAAAGGTGAGTCAGTTAGGTGGCTTTGACTTTCAAAAGAACATAGTCTCTTTTGCGGGTAAAGGCACAGGCTGCACATTTATTCATGTAACTCAGACTCTGGCTGTTATTACTCTCCCTCATCTTCTTCATGACAAAGGGCTGGGAAGCTGCATCTTTTCCCCAGTGGGTCTCCAGGGAAAAGCTAGACTGGGATCACCTGGGATTGCAGAGTTTCTGTGGAAAAGAGTATTTCCTTTGGTATTAGAAGGACTACCCAGGATGAGTAATTCTGGCTACTAGAGAATGCCATTTTTGTTTCTCCCAGCAACTCCATCTTTCTGACAGTAAGACAGCCTTTCAGGTATTGCTTTATTTGTCTCGTTTCAGCTCTACAGCTCAGATCTTTCATTCCACTGTTTTCATTTCATTAGCTTCTAATCTGCATTCAAAACTCTCTGGAAGATGGCTTCTGATTAGAATATAGTTACTTGGAAATCAAGGACATTTAAAAGAAATGCCAGACAACTCCATGTAGTTTAGCTTAATTCCATCCTAAAGCCTTTGACTATGCCTGCAAATTGCCTTCCCTGCCCCCCAGATCGGCTGCAAATGCAAACAGGGAAGATTTTTTTCCCTTCTATTTCTGTGAAGTACAGACTAGACTGGTCCTGAGTAGCCCCCTCTGGTGGATTAACCTCATTCAACTCCACCACTGGTCTCAGACTCACAGCAAAATCATAAATGTGGATTGTCAATATATTTGGCCACGGGATGAATGTAAAAGTGCAAGGAGAAGTGAATAAAAAATATGGTGCATGGGTATTTCTGGAACTCATAGAACTGCATGAGAAATAGACATAATGCAACATGTTAATCTTAAAAAAATTTTTTTTAACTTTTTTTTTCTTTGGAGGGGGGAAGGTAGGTCAGTTGGGAGTAAGTAACTTGCCCAAAGTCACATGGCTAGTAAGTGTTAAATGTCTGAGGCTGGATTTGAATTCAGGTCCTCCTGACTCCAGGGCTGGTGCTCTGTGCACCATGCTAATCTTAAGGGATCGTTTTGGAAGAAGAAACTTTTCATTGGTTTCAATAGGAAGATTCTGGGCAAGTATCTGAGTCCCAGTTTTCTTCATCTATGAAATGAGGAACTTAGGTTTCTAAGATCCCTTCTAGCTCCAATGTTCTATGATTTTATGATTCTAAGATTTTAAAAACAGCCCACTCCCTATTTAGTCCTTATTATATCCTAACTAAATGAAATAATAACTGTGGAGCATTTAGCACATTGCCTGGTGCATGGTAAGCACTTAATAAATGTGTGTTCCCTTCTTCCTTCTTTGTACTGCTCGATGACTTTATAGTTCACCTTCTATTTACTTTTATTTTGCTTATGTGGTTAACTATGTTTTGAGATCTAAACACTTTATCTCTTCTGCAAGGGAAGTTTGAGAGAGGAAAATTCTAGTTAGTTGCTTCTAGATAGAAGAGAACTTTGAGAGAACTTCATTTCCAGACTTGCAGAATTTTAGAATAGAGAGTGTTTTGCTGCAAAGAATCATGCAAGAATCCAGATAGGGAACTTGGATGCTTTTCCAATTTATTCTGAGTCAGGTCTTCCTACTATAGTTTTATTATGTTGTCTGAAGTGATTCTCAGAATACTAGATATACCAATAAACCCAAGTGTTGTCAAGTGACAAAAGCCTTTTAATTGTTACTCATGTAACATGTCTTTCTGTTCCCCCATAAGCCTAAGTGTCAGACTTGACAATAAAATTTCACATAACTGGTTGGTTAGGAATGTAATTAACGATTAGTTTTTTTCCCCTCACATGTCTTTTCAAGTTTTGAACATAACTCTTATCATTTTATTTTATTGTTACTCTCTAGTGACTACCAGAAGAAAGGGTAGAACCAGCTTTTCAAGGGTGAGGTGAAAAAATATTAGAAATTGGGTTCTTTAATAAGGAACATTTGGCAATGAAAGAAAGGAGAAACAGATCATTTTCTGGAAGGAACAGGAAGGTCAAGTGTAGATTTTTCAATATAGATGCGACCACTTACTGTTTGAAGGCATCATCCTAAGATGACTGGTTATACTTTGATCTGGCTGGCCATGGGTGGATGTGACAGAGGGGCAGATTTAAGCACCACGTAAGGAAAAAAAAACTTCCTATCAATCAGAATGAGTTATGTTAGAGGAGGAATAGGTTTCCATTCACTTGAAACCTTCAAATGAAAGTCTGTTAAAGATGAGGCAGAGGAATTCTCATTCAGGGATCGGTAGTCTGAGATGCTTTCTGAGGTGCCTTCTAACTCTGAGATTCTAGGATTCTGTGAACAATCACTTAAGGAAATGATGTGTGTGAGTGTCTTTTTAATTGTGTATACAGACTGAAACAAAGACTTATCAGTTATCTTGTAAACCAAAAAGGAACTCTCCTTTGTAACAAAATAAAAGTCAAGTAAAATTGACCAATACTATAGTAATATCTGAGAGCATGTACAATATTTTGTAGCCATGGCCCCTCACCTCTCTACTCAAAACAAGGAAGTGCGTTTTCCTCATTGTTCTCTGGGACCAAGATTGATCATTGTTTTAATCTGAGTACAGATGTTTTTAGAATTGTTTTTACTTACCTTTCTTTAGTTACTGTGTATATTCTGTTTCTGCTTCCTTGAGAAGCATCATGGAATAGGGGGAAAAACCTTGAGTTAGTCAGGAAGACTTCAAACTGTTACTATTTGTGTGGCCTGGGCAAATCACTTAAACTTTTGTCCTCAGTGCCTTCATCTGTAAAATGGGGATGATACCGGTACCTACCTTCCAAGATTGGCACAAGAATTAAATGAATAAAGTAGTTACAGCACTTTTCAAAACTTAAAGTTTTCTAGAAATGTGTTATTATTATTTATATATATTATCTATGTATCTTTCACTATTCCGATTTTTGACTTTTTTAAGAGAATGAAAATATATTGACTAAACCGTAGAGTGTTTGAAAGAGGGAGAGGACAGAGTAGATGAGATAACCTTTGCAAGATGCTCTGCAAACCTTAAGACATCATGGAAATGTTCACTATTATATTATGAAGTATTGACCACGTTGCGGGTGCTTACCTTGGGATGCAGGTTGGAGTGTGGTCAATGGAAATCGACCCTTCTAACTGTCTATATTTAGCTGTATGACAAAATCATGCCATTTTGTGGGGTTTTTTTTCCAAGGATTCAGTGTTATTTTAGAAAAAAAATTATTCAATTCAATTCAGGAAGTTTTTCTTATGCACCTACTGTGTGTCCGGTGCTGAGCTGGGCCCTGGGGGTACTAAGTCAAAGACAAAATAGTCCCATCCGCCAAGAAGTTTATATTCTATTGAAAGATGCCGGAATATGTTTATAACACTTCAGTTGGGATTAGGCCTACGGTGTTCCCTGTGAGCTAACTGGTTATATCAGGCTTTTACTATAGGCTGTTGTTACATTTGAGGAAACATAATTTGAACCTGGGCACTAATGAGTTGTGCAATAACATCTACCACATTTACAATGCCGCATTCAAATTGAATCTAAATGTCAGGTGCCTGGATATGAATACCAAATATCAGGATTTCCTATTGCTGCAGCTGAAACTGAGTTATGGCTGCCTTAAGGAGAATCAATAGTTTTCTTTTAAGCCAAACAAAGACACCTAAGAGCGTTGTCAAATGACAAATAGGAAATGACAAAGGAAAATATTAAAGACGTCTCAACAGAAAAAAGAAAACTCAGTGTTTAGAAGGGAAATGCTGCTCAGCTCTGAGAGAGACAGAATGGTCGGCTTTCTGATCTCTCTCTTTGACAGAAAGATCTGTATAGGGAATAGCACTCTGGACATGGAGTCAGAAAGCTTCTGGGTCTCAGTTTCCTCATCTGTAAAATGAGGGACTCTAAGGAAAAAGGGTCAAACATATGGCCCACTGGGTGTAATCTGCCTGTAAAATTCCTAAGTGTGACAGGAACCAGATTAAAATGTAATCAGAAAATATTTAGCAAGCTAAATAAAACTACAATGTTGTGTTCAGTTCTGTTCAACTCTTCATGATTCCATGGACCATACTTGTCATGAGATTTTCTTGGCAAAAATTCCAGATCGATTTGCCATTTCCTTCTCCAGTCCATTTTACAGATGAGGAAATTGAAGTGAACAGAGGTTAAATGACTTGCCCAGGGTCACACAACTAGTAAGTGTCAGAGGCTGGATTTGAACTCAGTTCTTCCTCACTCCAACCCAGCACTCTATCCATGAACCACCTATGCTTCCAAAAATACAGTACAACAAAGATGATGTTCATTTGTGCTTTTCTAAGTCCATATGTGATCTGGCAGGGATCTTTTTCTATTTGAGCTTGATAATGGCTGTTAGAAGATGCCTTTGATCTCTAAATCAAGAGGCCTTAACTGGGTCCAATATACCTCAATGGGTCCATGAACTCTGATGGGAGAAATTACCTTTTATTTTCACTAACTTTTCTTTTTTATGTCATCCTATGTATTTTATTTTATGTGGTTTAAAACATTTTTATGAGAAGGCATCTCTCAGCTTCAGCAGGCTGACTGCCATAAGAGTTCATGAAATTAAAACAAAAGGTTAAGAACTGCAACCTCAAATCTTTGATACTCTCTCCATATATCTTCTCCTAAGAACTGGAGCCTTAAGCTCCCATGGTGCAATGCAGGCTTCAACTCTATTGCTTAATTAAAGGGTGATAGGGATAGCCATTCATGCCTTAATGGAGGTTTACATTATTCAGATTCAGGACGAAGAAATAAGTCTCCTTCTTTAAAATTATCATCCCCCTGAAATTCAAATTGGAACAGAAGCAAGGCAGCAGGTACAGTTCCTATTAGGCCTAAGATGTCACAGGGAGCATGGTACCTGCAGAGCAAGCTGAAGAGATGACAGTTCTTGATTGAAGGACTTAAGAAGTGCTCTAATTAAAAGTTCCTCATTACTCTTTTCCTCTTCAACTGAATCCAAGTTGTATTTTCTCCTTCCTTCCAAAGTCTGACAGCCACCTCCCCCTTTGAGTTTTGGTTTTTTTTTTCTAACCTCTTTATTCTTTAGAGAAGCCACAGAGCATTACATGATGTCTTTTAATGTTTGAAAGAAAAGATTCACTCCTTCATTTTATTTGTACTGGAAAGAGCAAAGGGCTTTGAGCCAACCAGTTTGATCGATTGTAGTCATATCCTAGTCCCTCGGGAGGCCTGCCTATCAATAAATTACTCCGACATAAGGATGGTTTTGATTTGCAAGGTCTGTCCCCAAACTCTGGCTTTCTGGATGAAGAAAGGCCAGCTCTGGTACTGCAAGTCAGTTGCTGCTGAGAGACATAAATAAAATGACTGCTAGAAAATAAAGTAGGCAATTTTTATAAATGCCTGGATAAATTAAAATAAAATACAGCGGAATATCAAGAAGGTCCAGAGCTCATCTGGCATTTTGTTCTCAGAGACAGCTGGTAAGTTTTCAGGTCATTTTATTATTGGATATTTTTCCATGATGAAAAATAACCTAATACATTCATTTTGTGGGCTAATTTCCTCTTTCTTCATAAAATTCCATATGTGATTGTAACTTACATTAAGGTAATCTCCTACAGTGTTCACTGTTACTGTGATCAGAAATAAATAATATGGAAGTTTGTAAAAAATGTTAAGTATGCAGCTAAGCAACAAATAAATGCATCTTTAGACAGCCAAGGCTTTTTCTTTCCCTAGTCACATAGTAAAATAGAATTTCAGCTAGTTGAGCCACGTAAAGATAATGTAAATGAAGTATAATTTAAATGAAAAGCAGTTTAGCAGTTTTCTAGCATTACATCTAATTTAATTGGACTGAACTAGATCAAGCCAACACCAATAGGCCCAGGTTTTTAAATTAATACTAGTTAGTGGACAAAAGGTAATATTTTATAAAAGTTAAAACCATATTTTCTATAAGCGTATACATGTATGTATGCTTATGTTTATAGATGTGTATATATATATATATGTACATATTCATGCTTAATTGTAGGATGGGTGGAGGGGAAAAATAAAGTAAAAAGTGTACAGCAGAGAACAAAAGACAACCAGCAAGGAGGCAAAGAAAAGCTGGGCAACTTTGAAAAAATTGTGTAGTATTTATTATATAAAGGTTTTCTTGAAATGGAAACTTCATTTTGTATTGAATCCTCTCTTATGGTTTGCTATATATGTGACAATGTTTTTTTTTCTTTTTTCTTTTCTCATTTTGTATTTAAGAGTAAAATTAAAAAAATTTTTTTACAAAAAAATCCTACATGTAACTTCAATTCTTTCTTTCCTCTAAGAATGTATCTTTAGCCCAGAATATAATGTATAATAATATTTTCTTCTATTCAGCTATTATGAACCAAATGCCACCTGTCTTCTCTAATGGGGAGCAAGTTTGCCTTAACCTATCTTTCTAGCCTTATTTATTGGGCATTATTCTTCTTCCTGCACATGACTCTCCAGCCAACCTGACCTTCACTTAGTTCCTCACACCCAAGGCTTCCATCTCATTGGTGTCTTTACACTGGCATCCTTTATGTTTGGAATGTACTTCCTCCTTATCTTTGTCTCATTGAATCTTTCTTTTCTTTCAAAATGTAGTCAAGCACTGCCTTATATATGAAGCCTTTCTTGACCTCAATTGCTAGTGCCTTTCCTTTTAAACTACATTGCATTTACTGACTATTTATTTGTAATTCTATTTTTTCAATATTTATTCTACATGTAGTGTTGTCTCTGGAACTACTGTTACAGCTCTCATTGTCTAGCTACTTCTGTCCCATGTATACTGATAGCACACTGATGAATATCCAAATCCTCAGGTCTCCCAAAGTCCATATGGCACTCCTATGATCAAAGGGGTGGGGAGAGAAGAAATCAAGACCAAGGCAGATGGCTCCTCTCCTTTCTCCCAAGCCTCCATTAGTCTTCTCAAAGATTAGACTAAAAGCTTCCATACTCATCTATGAGATGCTCAAATCTCTGACTTCCATACAGGCCCACTATTTTATAGATAACAAAGAGGGTATGACCAGATTTCCTCAATCACTCCAAATATAATTCCTGTGCAAAAAACTCTTAGTTTATTTCATGACTTTCAAGGACATCTAAGTTTGATCAAGGACTTTTTTTTGTACTTGGTGTAAAGCCTATAATTGGCTCAATATATATAAAAAATTAAACCAAGTTAAATTATCAGGGCGTAGCATCTTGATATTTATTTTGAGTGGAGGTGGGGGGATTTGATTGGCTGATTCAGTGAATTCTCACTTCTGTATCTATGTACTTAAATATGTCTTTGTTGTTTCCCCCAGTTAGAAGTACTTTGTGAGTAGGAATGTTTTCATTGATTACATCACATCTACTATGCCTAGCAGTGCCTGACATATATTAGGTATTAATAAATGCATGTTGGTTGATTGAATATATACAGTAAAGGGACAGATATCCAACACGAGACTAATTTTTTTTCTCTTTTAAATTACTAACATCAATTACAGACGTATGCTTTTAGTGCATTTATTTCCCCACTGTTTTACGGGACAAAATGACTAAGTACAAAAGCTAGTCATTTATTCAGGTACAAACCAGTGATCAAATTAAAAGTAACATTGAATAAGAGGCCTGTGACACAGCTGCATTTTCAAGTTCTGTTGTCCAGCCCATCATTAATCACATGTCCTTTTACACTCAAAGTACCAAAGTTAATTACAGGCCTGCTCAGTGGTCTATGAGATACATTCCATACCCAAAATATACCGTGGCTAATTTTAGGTTTCTTTAAATGGGAAATGTAGATCAAACTAAGCTTCCATGTTGTGTCTGTTCTCACGTAATGGCTTCAAGCATAGCTCAGACCATTCTATTCTTATGGCTGATTTTACTTGTTAGAGTCCAGTGTCAGCCTTGCTAGCTGTGAGTAGAGGTTTTTCATTTGTAATATTCCAAGGATGTGATTTTGAAAGTTTAAATAAATAAAGCTCCTGTTTGCCCAAATTGCCAAATATCTCTAACAATTCAATCAGTTTGGGAGAACGGATTGATTTGGTTTTCCTGATTTACCTACCTTGCTTTCTTTATCTTCCAAAAGAATCCTCTTTTCATGCAGCAGTGTGACATTGGGGTGACCCTTAGTTTTTAAAGGCTAAACTACTGGCAGCAAAAATTCTAGTGATCTTAACAAATAGGAAAGACCTTAAGTATAGGTCAGGAGGTGGATGTGACATCTATTCTCGGAGTACCAACTGATCAAAAAGCATTTAAGTACTTATTTTGTGCTAAGAGCTACACTAAGCATCAAGAAAACAAAGAAAGGTCAAAACAGTCTCTACATTTGAGAAGCTCCGTCTTCTAGGTAAATATGTAAAAATGTAAATATGTATTTACAAATGTGAGCATATATTTATAAACGTAAATATAAATTCATATCTATATAAAAAGTAGATAGGAGCTAAATATCAGAGGGAACTCTAATAAACTTCATAAAACAGAGAAAGGCATCAAGTAGATCCTAAAGGCCTTTAATGTTGACTTTAGCCTAAAAAAAAGATAATTGTTGTAACAAGGTATAGCTAATTACATTTCCAGAGAGAAAAAAGGTCAGGGGGAGAGGGCAGTGACTGGAGAAAAGAAGTTAGGAAAGGACTGGGGAAGGATTCAGCTCTGCCCCTATTAGGCACAGAGGAGGGAGAAACTTATAGGCCAATTCTTCTCTGGACAATGACACCCTCCCAGGGATATGAGTGCACCTGCCTGGACAAATTTCAAAAAGACTAATTTTTTTTTGTGCCAGTTGATTCATTTTTAGTCACAACCACTCAAGAAATTATCTCCTGAGACATGGAGGGGTTACAATTTGCATTGGTAGAAAGGTTCCTATGTATGTAAAAATCAACCAACAAACATCTATTAAGTGCCTACAAGCACTGTGCTAAGTTCTGGGGATACAGAAAAAACAAAAGACAGTCCCAGCCCTCAAAGAGTTCACAGTTTATTTGGGGAGACAACATACAAACAAATGTATATAGACTAAGTTGTATACAGAGTATATAGGAAATAATTACCAGGGAATGCACTAGAACTAAGAGGGGGTGGGGAAGGCATCCTGTAGAAGGTGAGATTTTAGTTTGAACTTAAAGAAAGATAGGGAGGATCAGCAGTATATGAAATAAATAGGTAATACTGGGATATGTTGTGAATACCTGAGAAATAAGAATAAGAGTGGGTGTCTTTCTATACAGATGATTCTAGTAATCAGAGCCATACCTAATTAAAACTATATGTGGGGCAATTTCCCTTGGCAAAGTGGAGGTTGAGAGTGGCAGAGCAGTGCATAGGGCAGGCCCACCTTGGGAAAAGTGACTGTTGGATGGATGAGCATATCCCCCAAAGAGCTGGGGGAAAGGAACATTGTGGTTGTGCTTTGGACCTCCCAAGAACCATGAGGGAAGTTATGGGGACTTTGATAGTCATAGAAAAGTGTAATTTTCTGGGGATGTGGTACACCCAAACCCCGTTCCCCAATCAGTGCTCTGGAGTAAAACCCCATTTTTCCTGTACTAGTTAATAGTTTTCTTTGTAAGCAACGTAAGTATTTTTATTTGTTTGTTTGCTTTGTTTTTTAATAGCCAGTAAGAGTTCTTCTTAAAAGTCACCTCTACCTTCCAGGTTCACTTTGTTTGGGAACAGAAAACTGCTGGCTTTGTATCAATATAGTCAGTATTATATTGACTCTATGGAAAAGTTAGCCACTTTCATACTGTAGTAAGAGAAAGAGAGTAAGTAGTACCTTCTTTGACCTTGGTGATTCTTTTGGTAGAGTGTGGGCAACCTCTGCAAAAGCAGATGAACAAATGAAAATCTTGTCAGCATCTTGAGACGAGTCAAAGTGTCTTTACTAATACTGACGTAACCCCTGTGTCAGCCCATTGGTATGGGTCTCTCCTTCATGGTGGAGATGAATGCCTTGCCCTGTGTGAGGGGCAGGGTGAAGTTGGTCAGAAGTGAAAGCTATAGTTCTCAGTCAGTCTCCCTTCGGGCATTCTCCAAGTGACTTTGAGACTCTCCAAGTGAGAGTCTTTTTTGAGTGAGCTTCAAGTTGGCTCCCCAACTTCTCAGGCCAATCCCACTTCAGATTGCTTAGGGAAGACTCTGGAAAGAGATAAAGGGAGTGAAAAGTCTCAATCACACCCCTATTCTTAGCTTGCTATACTAGAGGTTTCATGATGTTGCCCTTTGGGAGAGAACCAGAACCTTGTCTCTTGGTTGAGGTGAGTTATCCTACTCCCAGTGGGTGCTCCTTTGCTCTTTATTGTCTGGTATATATTCTCCAATGTATACTTTCTTTGATTTCTGTTTTGCTACTGATTTGGAGAAATGGGTTTCTTTGTTATTTGGTCTGTGTATTGGTTATGGAATTGGTATTCGGTGGGGAAGGGGTCAGACATTGGATATAGAGCTTAGGGTCCTTCTTCACCCCAAAATGACAAAGTGATCAAAAGTTAGATATAACCTGATCATATCCCCTAGACAAATGATGTTTAAAAGGAGAAGATAGGTATATTTCTAACCAGATGCACTCTTTCTCTTAAGAGAGTAGAGTGGTGGCCTCTGGCCCCAACGTCTTGCTTCTTCCACCTCCTGGCAGGAATGTGTCTTCCTCAGGAGAAGATGAAGGGGAAGGGAGGAGAAGAGGCTAGGGATATCTATTCTGCCTCTCTTCAAACCACATAAGGACAGACCCTTGCCATACATGGGTCTGTCCACACGTGGGGCACCATGTCACTATCCTGAAAATAGTAGGTTCAGAGAACAAAAGCAACAAATGATCTCTGATGACCTATTTGAAGCTTTATATGTGGTAGCATTGAAAAATTATGTATGTTAGTGCCAAATGAGTGCTGAAATGGGACCCCAAGGGAATGTGAGCTTCCTGCCATTATCTGCATTCTCCCAATAGAAGAAATGAATGTATCTATGTGTATGGACGTGTGTGTGCTCATGCATGCATGTGATTATAAAGAAGGGGGAGGTGTGGCAAGAAGGATGGTAACTTAAATGAGCATGAGCCATAGCGGGTGTAAAGTGATCATTTGATTCTGATAGTTTGTTGGGCTGACATTCTAGTCCATTGTCTCCTTTTAAGTATTTGTAACAACAGTGGCAAGTATCTGAAGGAACTACAGTAACATAAGGACTGTCTCCAAGATACTGGCAGTACTTCAGACCTTTCTAGAAAAAGAAATGCATTGTATGATAGCTCTATCCTACCATAGGTAGGTCCTAGGCAGATGTGTTGATAAGATTTGGATTTTCAGGCCTTATATCTTTTCAGCAAAAAGAATCTGGCAAGGCCACTACTCTTCAAATCCAGCCACTTTTGCTCCTTTCTCTCTCTCTCTCTTTTTTTTTTTTTGGTCTTTTTGGAAGATGTAAAGCAGGACAATTGGGGTTAAGTGACTTGCTCAAGGTCACATGACTAGTAAGTGTTAAGTGTCTGAGGCCAGATTTGAACTCAGGTCCTCCTGACTCCAGGGCCAGTGCTCTAGTCACTATACTACCTAGCCACCCCTAAATAGTATGGTTTTTTTTTGGTTTGGGTTGTTTTTCTTTTTTTTTTTTTTTTTTGCTTTTTTGGAGGGGGGAAGGAAGGGGAATTGGGGTTAAGTGGCTTGCCCAAGGTCACACGACTAGTTTTTGTTTTTTAAGTGTCTGAGGCCAGATTTGAACTAAGGTCTTCCTGACTCCAGGGCCAGCACTCTATTCACTGTAAAACTTAGCTGCCCCCTCTTCTCTTGTTTTAATCCATTTCTGCTCAGTTAGCAATATTTCAATTAAAGCACTCACTCGCATTTTCCTAGATCATCAATTTTTTTTTCTTTGGACCACATTATTTGTCAGTTTTTTAGTTCTCAGGATTAATTTTCCTCTAGACCAGGGGTTTTTACCTTTTCTAGGGAAGCAGAGACCCCTTTGGCAATTTGGTGATGCTTCTTGATCCCTTATCAGATTAGTATTTTAAAGTGAATAAAAAAGGACATAGGATTACAAAGGAAACCAATTATATTAAAGATACAATCATCAAAATATTTTTTTATGAAATAAGTTTACGGACCCCAAGAATCACTGCTCTAGAGTAAGGAGGATAAATGCCCAGCAGGGGGCAGCTAACTGTAGACAATTCACGTTGGGCTGAAAGAAACATGGTATGAGGAGGGGATGGCAGATAGGAGGGAAGAGAAGGGCAGGATTTGGACAAGAGGCAGGACAGCAGAGATCCTTCAAAGCAGATCTGTGGGAAGCAAGAAAGTCTAGGTTGCCATGGTTTTTTTTTTTTTGGTCTTCAGACTAGCTTGCAATTCACAGCTGGACCATAATTATTGAAATCTCAAGAGCTAGCTTTGTTCTAAATGAGAAGCATCCCATTTTAGTATTGAAATAAGCCACAAACATTTGGGATTAAATCTTTGTGCCTAAGGGATTCTTGCAATGATTTTTTGATATGATTTTTCTCTGTCATCATCTTTTTCAATGTTCCTGTTGTCTTCAGATTTCATCCTTTCCCAATTCTACCAACTTTGGTTTCTTTCTCTACTATTTTCTTTCCCTCTGCCATTATACATACTCATACCACCAGAATCTAGAAAAATCCTTGATTAACCTGGATACCCTTGTTCTATTTACCTCCTTCCATTTACTATCAACCTTTGTGAATCACTAGTTTTCTCCTGCTGCTTCCATTTCTGACTTAATCTCAGCCTCCCCCTAAATTTTAATTATCAGTCTTTATTGAAATTCACCTCTTGAAGATTGTCAGTGACTACTTTTTAAACAAAAAGGAGCCTTTTATCAATGCTTCCTCTTTTTGATCTCTTTCAACATTCAACAGGATTTGTGAGACCTATTTCTTGAAACTTGAATGTCAAGAAATATAATGAAGACATTGGGAACTAACTGCATTGTCCCAAATTAGCACCTTCTCCTTGGGACCTTTATTTTATTAGTGGAATCACTAACTATCTTCTTAGTTGTCCAGACTCACAATCTTATATTGTGATGAATTTTTAAAAAATTTAAACATATTTTTACTTATTTTGTTAAATATTTCCCAATTATATGAAAAATATCAACATTAATTTTTAAAATTCTGAGTTCCAAATTCTTCTTTCCCTGCTACCCCTTCCCTACTCCCTTGAGAAGGCAAGCAACATGATATCAATCATACATGTGAAGTGACTTATATTTTTAAAAAATATTATTTTAAAATATATTTTTAAAAAATAAGTTTATGGACCTCAGATTAAGAACCCTGCTCTAGGATAAGCAGGGAGTAGTTAACCCTAGATAATTCATGTTGGGCTGAAAGAAACCTGGTACTGGAGAGGGTGTGGCAGTAGGGAGGACTAGAGGGTAGCATTTGGAGGAGATGTAGGACTGCACAGATCCTGTAAAGGGAAAGTGAGGAGAGCAAGAAAGTATAGGTTGCTCTTTTTTTGGCTCATTTCTTTTTTTTTCTGACTCATTTCTTTATCACTCATGTTTCATCAGTCAGAGAAGGAGACTGGTGTAGTGGATAGAGAACTGGCCTCAGAGTCATGTAGACCTGGGTTTAAATGCCATTTCTTTCTAGTACAAGCTATGTGAGCCTCCTTGAACTCTATGTGCCATAGACACATCTCTGAGGCTATAAATTTCAGTTGTTGGTCTGTGTAGATAGAAGGAATTTCCTAACCCAGGGCTCTGTATGCAAATGAATCATAGGTGTGGCCTTCCCTCAGCAGTGGTCAGGCAACAGATCTACGGGATGTCTATCCCTTCTCTCCCATCCCAGTGCTACCACCCTAAATATCCAAGAGCATCTAAACAAATAATTTGCAAGCACAATACATGGAATTATGACTGAATCAGTTTCTCATTGATCCTCCTGGATACATTTTCTTCTGCTCTGTGGTGTTTGTGGTTTATTTCAGTACTACAAAGCTTTACCTTCCATATAGAACAAAGATAGCACTGGAGATTTCAATAGCTCCTAAAATTCTACTTTATCATAGTCCCTCTCACCACCCTCTTTAAAAATCTTTGCCGTTGGCAAAGTCCAAACTACTCATTTTGCCATTTAGTTTCCTTTACAATCTTCCTTTATCCCCCCTAGTTCCTTCAAATGGACCTTCTTCTCCAGCCTGCCTGGATCCCTCTTCCCCTTTTTTCCTCAATTTCCTAATATATAAAATGATAGGGTTGACCAACATGACCTCTCAGTCCCCCTCTGACCCTATAATTCCTTCCTGGATTGTTCTCCTGATTGTCCCCAATCATGTCAGATACCTGGATTGCATCCTTTCTGATCCTCTCTGGTTTTCAAGATCGTGCCCATCACTTTGCTGCTAACTCAGGAGCTTCATGCCACTCTGGCCTCCCCTTCTTTGAGATGCTGTTGTATTATGGTAAGAACCACATAACTCAGGCCCTACTCACTCTTTTATAGTTTTACCCGTATGTTTTTACTCCCCAGTGAGATTTTGAAGTCTTCAAAGGGAAGAATTATATCTTCTTTTTATCATGGGGGAATTTCAACCAGTAAATAATATGAAGCCATTTCTCTGAGTATAATAGCATTCATTAATAGGAGCATGTCATCTATTAATTAAAGACAGGTCAGTGGTGAGCCTTTATTTGCACCAAAGACTGAGAGCTGGCAGGATCTTTTATACCCAGGTATATCTTCCTTCTGATTGGCCTGACAGTACATTATTGGGACCTCCCCTGGCAATCCCAATTGGTGATTATTTTAATGAGGAGGTAGGCTAAGAATTCACAACTCCCATGAATAGTGTACCAGGCCTGGAATCAGGAAGACCTGAGTTCAAATGCAGCCTCAGACACTTACTAGCTGTGTGACCCTGGGTAAGTCACAATTCTTTTTGCCTCAGTTTCTTCATCTATAAAATGAACTGGAAAAGAAAACTGCAGACCATTCCAGCAAATCTGCCAAGAAAACCCCAACTGGTGTGGCAAAGAGTTGGACACAAGTCTGAAACAACTGAACAACCACAATGCAGTGGATTAGCCTTCAGATATGGCCTGTCACACCCCTCTCTGATTTGTAAGGAATGCAAATTGCTAGTAATCTTAACCAGAAAAACATAAGCCATCTCAATCAGGTTGTCATTGACTTGTTTCCCCTTTGTAGACCAGATCACCCCAAACTTTAATGAAGGGAGCAAGGACAAAGCTCTTTTCCCAGGAGGAAGGTCAGAGGTTCCCAAAGTGGGCAATACTTCCCCCTATGGGGAACTGGAATAATCCAAGGGGGTGGTAGTAGCCTCGGGTGCATTGAATAAAAATAAGGGGGCTGTGGAAGCATAAGGAAAGAAGAGAGAAGAACATTTTGAAAAATCGCTAGTAAATGTTTCATCTCTCATCTTATAGATTTAAACTAGTAGTGACTACATTATTTTCCAAATCAACACACAGAATGCAAGTTATAACTGATCAGTGGTCAAATGCACTGACCGGTCTTAACAAGCAAGTGTTGCCAGGTGAGCATGTTGTGAATTGTTGGGAAGTCCAGCATGCGTTGGTAGAAGTATGTGCATGTAATGACTCGCTTACAATTTGATATTAGAACAACAGTTACACAACTCAATATTGCATCATCAAAATTTCAATACGTGAAAAACTCCATGACTTTACAATAAATTATTAAATTTAAGATGTCATGTAAAAATTATATTTTTTAAAAATGGTACAAATTTTAAAAAATATTGAAAGGGTAAAGAAAGTAGATTTCTAGGTGAGTGCTGAGTAATTTTTTTTTTCAAAAAGGGTATTGTAGGTCAAGTAAGTTTGAGATCCTCTGGTCTAACTCAAACTGAGTCCTGTTTTTAGAATAAACAAAAGACAGTGTCATTTGGGTGAGGCTGAGCCCAAACCAATAAAGGTACAGATGCTTTGGGTGCTAGGATGATCACATTACTCAGTTATTCTTCAAAGACTGCCTGGTCTTTTCAGGAGTGGAGTCTTGAAAAAAAACAGGAGGAAAAAGAACGGAGCACACATTAATAATCATTATTAATATAATGCCATCATATTAATTTCTGTCCTCTTCCATATTCTCTCCAGTGACTTGCCTAATCCCATCATAGTAGGAACTAAACATTTGTTAACTCAAACTGAATGAATCTAGGTCTTCTGTCTCTCTTGCTATTTCATTTTTCTTATATCTTCCTTTAACTTAGGGAATTTTTTTCTGTCCCAATTCATACTGCATCTTTATGTTTTTTCTTTCCATTTTACTGTATTTTTATTGACTTCTTGAAGTTATATGACATTCATTTCTGAATATGTCCCTTTCTCTTTCCCCTCCCCGGTCCACTCAGCCATCCTTTGTTAAAAAGATTTAAAAAGAAAACTAATAAAAGCTGCGTCACAAAATCAATCGGCATACCAACTGTGTCTGACAATATATGCAATATTCCATCCATAGTTCCCTACCTCTGAGTGAAGTAAGAACAGTACATTTTCTCTATTCACCTTCAGAGCCAAGCATGTTCATTATAATTTTCATAGTGTATTCTGCTTCTTTTCCCCCCGTTTATATAGTTATGATAATAATAATAATAACAATAATAATATTAGCTAACTTTTATATAGCACTTTAAGGTTTACAAAGTACACACCTTTTCTCATTTGAGCCTTACAAGAACGCTATGAGATAAGTGCTATTACTATTCCCATTTTACAGATAAGAAAACTGAGGATGAGAAAAGTTAAGTAACTTGTCCAGGGTCATGCAGCTAGTACATGTCAGACTGAGTCATTTGGACTCAGGTCTTTCTGACTCTAAATCTAGTTTTCTATCCACTCTAGGTTCTAGTTATATTGTTTAAGGCATTGCAGATATTTTTCCTCATTTTATTTATTTTATTTCATTTATTTTTTTATTTATCTTTATTTTATTTATTCAGCTCCAAGTTCATGTCCTATGCTTCTTGCGTTTTTTGTATTTATTGTTTCCTATAGGACAGTGATATTCCATTACATCCACGGACTACAGTTTGTTCCACCATTCTCTTTTTGGTGGGATCCCACTTTGCTTTCATTTCTGTGCTGCCATACCCAAAATTGCACCGCCATGAATACATCCAGATGTTTTTAAATCTCCTTCCTTGCTACTTGGAGTGACTCAGAATCAATCCTCTTATACCCAAGTAGAGATGAAAAGAAAATGAGGAAAGCAGGGACTAAGCATTTATATTTTGCCTACTATGATCCAGGAACTGCATTAAGTACCCTATTATTATATTATTAACATAATTATATTGTATGCATATCAATACACAATATTATTAAATTATAATCTATGCATAGGAATATATTATATTATTAATATAATTACATTAGACACATATTTCTATAATATTATTAAATTATGGTATATGCACATGAATATATTATATATCAATGAATATATATTATTAATATAATATTCCATTTGATACAACAATCTTGTGATGTAAGTGCTATTGTTATCACTATTTTACCATTGAGGAAACTGAGGCAAACAGAGGTTTGTTTATTTTCCAAGGTCACACAGCTAGTAAGTGTCTGAGGTGAGATTTGAACTCCAGTCTTCCTGATTCCAGGCCCAACATGCCACCAGTTGCCTCGATGAGAAAAGGAAATGGATATGTTAAGTTGGTTGTTTGAATTCTTGCCCTATCCCTGCCTGTAACTGCCTTTTCCTTCCTCTTCCTCAACTATCTTCCAAAATTTGGGTGTTAAAAATGATGTTTTCCCAGTGGCCTAAAGTTACATATGGAAGAACTTCTGGATGAGATTCTCATGGATGTCCAGGTTAGGTCAAAAAAGAGAGAAATTTGACTAATAAAAATCTCTTAATAACGAGTGTTTTGGGATCCCTTGAATAGGTGTGTGTCTATTTTTAATAAAGGCTCTTGCTTTCTGTTCAGTAACTTTCAGGCAAGGGGCTGTGATTTATAAATCTTATAAAAGCACCACATGAATGTGAATCGTTATTGTGATACAGACGTGTGTTGCTTCCCTAAAGTCATGCTTCAGTGCTTCACCATGGTGCCTAGGTGACCCTGAGTTCTCAAAAACTCTGTGAGGGAAGTGCAGGGTCTGGTGGGGCCTGCCCAAATGGGAAGCACAGTTTTGTAGGTCTGAAGATGTGTCATCTGAGGGTCAGTTTAGTCTGAATGGATCCAGGTACACCTTCCTCTCATTCCTTTTCCCTTATTCTCTTCCCCCTCGCCATTTATCATACAAAATTATGTTTTATTATTATTTCTAATTTTACAGGATTTGTATCAGTGTCTTTTGAAATACTTTTCCAAATGGTTGGTTACCAGATGATAATGTTGTTGGTTCTAAGAAGTCATGAAGACCACCTACTAAGGCAAGAAAAGGGTTATCTGTGAAGAGACTCACACCAGTGAAATCACATTATCCACGAAGCATTAAATAAAGTACAACTATGATTTGTAGCATTTTCTTGTTTTCTTTCTACTATGCCTACATTAAAAATTTCTGTTGTCTAGAGCAGGGGTTTTCAATAATTTTGTGTCAGAGAACCCTCTGAAGACTGGTGAAATATGGATACTTTTTCAGAATATTTCTTTTAAAATTTGAAGGAAATGCTAATTTCAGCTAGAGGTTAGTGAAAATAAAGATGTCATTTTTTTCTCCTATCCAGTTTCTCGGACACTTTCAAATCTCTCACTGGAGTCTAGGTTAAGAACTCCTTGTCTAAATGTGTAGTTGGAGGGACAGGGCATCCAGATGGTGCCATAGTGCATAGAGTCTTGGGCCTGGAGTCAGGAAAACTTATCTTCCTGAGTTCAAATCTGGCTTCAGCCACTTACCGACTATGTGACCTTGGGCAACTCAACCCTGTTTACCTCAGTTTCCCTCATTCTACTCATCTGTAAAATGAGTTGGAGAAGGAAGTGGCAAACCTCTCCAGTATCTTTGCCAAGGAAACCCCAAATGGGGTCACAAAGAGTCATATAAGACTGAACAAGTTGGATGGACTATTCCTAGAGATGAACCCTCAGTTACATATGTTTTGTGTGGCTCTTCAGGTGTGCAAAAAACTGGACCCTGAAATGAATAAGAGGAGAGAGAACTTAGATTGACTTTGGGAAAGAATAAAATACTTTTAATGACCTTAAACTTTTCCCTGAAACAAAGGCTTACCTTTTTAAAAAATTTTAACAACACCAACCTCCTTCCAACAACTCTGTGTAGCTATGATTCATGTGATACCACAGTCTCCAAGGAAATAAAGTTAAGGGTCATTCAAAGGGCAAAAGTTAGATTCCTGCAGATGTGTAGTATGGACTATGGCATTTAACTGACAAAGAATTATATAGGAGAAACAGTGTAAAGGATATCTTTAGAGGGGCAGCTAGATGGCATAGTGAATAGAGCACCGGCCCTAGAGTTAGGAGGACCTGAGTTCAAATGCAGCCTCAGATACTTAACACTTTCTAGCCATGTAACCTTGTTCAAGTCACTTAACACTAATTGCCTTGCCCTCCCCCCTCCAAAAAAAGCCAAAAAATACCTTTAGAGTAAATATATATGACCAATCGTGCATGAGAGAGAGGATAAACAGATGGACGGAAGATATGAATTTCATCAGTTTCTCTAAAATGTTAAGAAATCTTCCTTCTTCTTCTCCCATATACTTACATATTGAGTATATTCCCATGAAGGATTTATAAGAGAATATAAATAAGAGCTGTATAGTTTGAAAAGGCATGGATGGATGGAAATTTGTAGCATCAGAGGAAATGCCCACATCAGTGGGATCATAGTTCCACTAGAGTGTCAACAGATGCCCATGCAGTGATTCGTTGGCATATCTGGACACTTCAATAGATCCATGATCTTATTGACATGGTTATTCATTCCAACAGTGAAGATCACAACCCACTATACCTTTTTATCTCATCAAATTCTTCTTTATACCTTTCCATAAATCCTCTGTTAGGTTATCTACCCAAGTATCCTGGAGATCTTTTTCTGGTTATTTTTAATATTTTGTGAATATCAGTGCACCACTTGTCCATTTTGCTAACTGCTCTGTTGACTAACAAATGTCTATCCATTTTTAAGAAAATATTTTATTTCATTAACTATTTCCCAAGTACATGCAAAAACTTTTAAACATTCATTTAAAAATTTTTTTGAGTTACAAATTCTCTCCCTGAAGTCCCTCCCCATTTCTTGACAAGGCAAGCAATTTTATATTGATTTTACATGCAAAGTTATGCAGAACATTTCCACATTAGTACTCTTGTAAAAAGAAAACACAGACAAAAATGAAAAATTGGAAAAGTAAAAAAAAAGTGTGCTTTAATCTGCATTCAGAATTTATCAATTCCCTCTGGTGATGGATAGCATTTTTCATCATGTACCCTTTAGAGCTGTTGTGGATCATCATCATCTTGATCAGAGCAGCTAAGTAGTTCACAGTTGATCATTCTTAAAATATTGGTATTAATGTGTACAATGACCTCCTGGTTCTGCTAATTTTGCTTTGCATCAGTTCATATAAGTCTGTTGGGTCTCTGGGTTCACTTAGGGTGAACCGATCCTCAGCTGACAGGAGTGCATGTGATCACCTGAGGGTGGAATGCGAAGGCTGCACCTGTTTGCAATAAGCAGGATTATCTCTCCACCTTCAGGGTGATGCACGGTCAGGCCTTCCTTCAGACTCTTTGACCTGATATTCCTTAACTGACAGCTAACACTGGATCTGTCTTTCTTCAGAAAGTCAGGATTGCTTTTAGATTTCATGATATCGTATCCCGACACCAATGTATTTTCAGGAGACTTCACCCAGTGCTTCTGTGGCTGCTTTTAGCTGCTCTTTCAACCTGCTGATATCACAGTCTGCCTTGGCCTTCATAATACTCAACTCTGTGTAGATATCTTTGTACTTATCACTAGCATACTTCTTGTCCTTCAGTGCTGTCTGCAGCTCATCCTTGAGAGAGCTGATTTCCTGTTTCAGGTACTGTATTTCTGATTCCTTGACCCGCAATAAGACCTCTAATTCATAAGCATCCTTGCCCTATGTAAGAGGCCAACCAGCAGCCTCTCCACCACCCTCCCCAGTCAGTAGTGTTCATAACCGAGTAATCTCTGCAGCCAGGAGGTTATTTAACTCCTGATTATGTGCATTGAGCTCCTGAAGAGTAGCCTTTTACATCTTGGATCTGATCTCCTCCCCCTAGGCGGTCACCGGCAAAACAAGAGAGGGAAGATGTTGGGTCTCTGGTGCCTCAGGTAGGGTGAACCGATCCTCAGTTGACAGGAGTGCACGTGATCACCTGGGGGTGGAATGCGAAGGCTGCACCTGTTTGCAATAAGCAGGATTATCTCTCCACCTTTGGGGTGATACACGATTGGCTCACTGTGGTGAGGGCGTGGCCAGGGGAGGGGCCCTAAGGGGCCCTGGAGAAAGGACTTAAATACAGGCTACCCAGAGGCAGAGGGAGTTCCAGCTGCCGGGTTTAGAGAATGTAGCTAGAAGCAAGTCCTGTGTCCTAAGTTTTCTGTGCAGCTATTTCTCCCGGAGTAAGCGGGAGCGGCCTGTTGAGGAAGGGTATAGATGAGACCTATACATCCTGACCCCAAAACCGTAGCATAAGTCTTCTCAGGTTTTTCTGAATCCATTTTGCTCATCATTTCTTCTAACACAATAGTATACCATCACATTAATATACCACAGCTTGTTGAGCCATTCCCCAATTGATGGGTATCTCCTCTATTTCCAGGTCTTTGCTGCCACCAAAAATATTTATAAATATTTGTAAATATAGGTCCTTTTCTATTAAAAAAATTTCTTTGGGATGCAGACCTAGTAGTGGTATTGCTATGTCAAAGGGTAGGCACAGTTTTATGGTCCTTTGGGTATGGTTCCAAGTTGTTATCCAGAACGGTTGAACTAGTTAACAACTCTACCAACAATGCATAATGTCCCAATTTTTCCACATCCCCTCCAACATTAGTCATTTTCCTTTTCTATTATGTTAATCAATCTGATAGGTGTGAGGTGGTATCTCAGAATTGTTTTAATTTTCATTTCTCTAATCAGTAGTGATTTAGAGCCTTTTTTATGTGACTGTTGATAGTCTTGACTGTCCATTTGTTAATCCTTTACTCTCCCACCTAATTTCTGAACACCAGTGACCATGTATCTTTGTTTGATGCCTCATTTGATATCAATAGTCAATGAGTCATTGAGCAAAGCTATCCCAGTAGTTGTATCTCTTATAGAATCTTTTATCATCCCAAAATAGTCTATTCTTTTCTTCACCAACTCAAATGTTCTTTTGTAATCAACTAATTTCAAACTAATAAGCACACTGGGAGTTTATATTCTCTATACATCTTAGTTAAGTGTGTGTCTGTGAAGAGGTGTTTTGGTATAGAAAATCACATGATTTTCTATAGATAGAAAGCCTATATATTCCATTATTAATTTTATCACTGATATACTTGATGTATTCATAGACTATTTTCATAAAGATTTTAAAGAGATGAGAAAGTAAAATATTGATTGGTAGATACTAATGTTTTCTTGGTTGCCTTTTTGGTGGAAGGTGCATAGGGGTATTAATTTCATTCTTTCCAATCTCTTCAAATCTTTTCTTTCTGAGACATCTTGAGAACCAATCCCTGAATACCTGTATTGTGTACTAAAGTGAGAGTGAAATTGTGATGATTCTATTGTCATTAATGATAAGAAGAGGTCATTATAGAAACACTGGTATATCAGTTCCATTTCATATCCATTCAATATCCTTCTTCCAATTTAGTCTATAATTGTCCTCGAAATGATCCAACCTAGTTGGGTTTTGAACATCTTTCTGGTTTGTTTTCCTTTTCACTTTTTGTTGTTTTGTGAGATTGTAGTGCTGCTAACTTTACATCCTCCTTTCTCATGTTTTGCAAACGAGCACACACTTTAAACCACTTTTGACGTTCCACTTGACAAAGAGATGAAGTGTTTGTTGTATGTGGCAAGCTTCTTTAGCCTCCTCATTGTGGCAATTGTTTTACATTGTTTACATTTCTTTAACCAGAATAAATGTCTTTGATTTTTATCCATTTCCTAACTTTTTTTAGCATCAGCTTTGCTGAAGTTTAATTACCAGTATCATCTTATTGTCATCTTTATCTTTCTTTTTTTTAACCTTTGCTATATGTAATTGATCTGACCAGACAGACACAGCTGATACTGAAATAGCTCCCAAATCAGTAACTAGTCATGTTACTACGCAGACTTTTTTTTATTTTATAGTTCTTGCCATGTCTAGCACCTTCTGACTCTCCTTTTAAAGAAAGTATCTGGTCTCTTTCATACAGTTAGGATTAATTTGAACTCAAGTTATTTGCTGTCTAAATACATACATACATATATGCACACATATATATATTCTTTTAATTCAGCACTCATTTATCTAGTTATTTCTCTCAATGAAGTAAATACATCTAATTTAGAAACTGTATTACTATTCTGATCTACTTATAAAATTAAAAAAAAATCATCAAGTGAAAGAAATCAGACATAGCAGAGAAAGGAAAGCTACAGTTTTGGTGAGAAACTGAGTCAATGCAAGAACCTTCTTGAAATATCTTAACCTCAGGAAATCTTATTTATCTTTGTCATGATATTCTGTGACGAGGAAGAGTCAACTAGTGGTAGATGAAAGCAGGGAGAAAGATCACATCAGAGTAATTTCCTTTTGCAAATACAAAGCCCTTCTTTGGGAAGAAGGCAAACAACCCCAAAAAATGAAGGACTGAAGTTAGACATTTTAAGTTCTAGGTTTTTTGAATGTAATCAGCTGAAACTTTGTAAACATTTAGCATAAAACTCATTTTTAATCTCATAAACTTAATTTTTTCCCCTTAGCATATGGGATGCATAAAAAGGATATAAAACTTTAGTAAATTGAGCCTTACTTGTGCTTTCTAAAGAAGAAATTGAATTGCTCTAATGGCAGCTGCATCTGGCTTTCAGCTCAGAACAACCAGTGTAAATCTCATTTTTAGTGCTTGATTTAGTAAACACTCAGCTGCTGATATGCTTCGAAAACAGTCCTGAATGACAGGGTTTGTCTGTAAAGACAGTTATGTAACCTTTGTGTGGTGCTCTTCTGAAATGTGTGAAGCACAGCAGAAATCCTGATTGAGACATCTCCCAGTTCTCTCGGACTACATATTTAAATCTGCCAAGCATTTGCAATTTGTTACCCATAGAGGTAACACAAATGTATCCTAGCTATGTAGGGATTCAAATCTCTATATCACATACATTAGATTCAAAAACACATAAAAGCACTAATGAGCAATTAGGAAGGACATATGGCTTAGCTTCCTCAAGGTGATAATTACCATTCACTTTTGATTCTGTCCTTTCCTGAATCTTATGTCATGCTCCCTCACACTAAGGAGCCACACGTAATTCTGGCTCTACTTCTAGTTAGCAAAAGCTGCACGTGCCCAGCTTGTGATTTTTTTTTGCTATAAATAGACAGAAAATCAGGAACAGGATGAGGCATTCAGCTCCCTTTAAATCGACACATACAGAGCCTTTAAGATAATAATGCCAGTTGAGTCATAACAGAAAACTATTGCTAAATGAAATTGATTACTTTTTTCTTTTTGGTTCAAAGGTTATCAGCTCCTAAATAAAGCCACTCTATCGATGTCTGTTTCTCTCTTTGTGTATATACACATGTGTATGCATTATAAGTAGTTGTATGTAACACGTGTTAAAGATGTTAATAATTTAAGTGACATGGCTGATATTAGGTTCATTGCTAAGAATTAAAAAGGGGGCTTTTCAGACAAATTGGATGATCCAGTTAATGTTGAAAGGTTAATAGTCCCTTGGTATGTTTACAGGAAAGACACTACTAGATGTAGTCCAAGTCTGGGAGCATGGAGGGCAGTGGCCATAAGGGAAGGGTATTTGGGCAAATTCACTCCTCTACAAAATGTAGTAATGGCAGCACCACCTGAATAAGGAGCAGTAGCTATTCCTGTAGTAATTCAATCTCCAAAGTGGAACAAAGGTCCAAGGAAGGGATACAACTGAAGATGTTACCAGAGAACATCAAGTACTATGGTCTTCAAGCAAAATCAGGAGAAAGATCTTGTGAGTCCTTCAAGACTTGATATATCGTTACATGAAGATTTTGGGAGAAAATGTTCATCATTTTTCCAAACATCAGGGTAGTGGAAGAAAACAGAAGAGAGTTGAGGCTTTCATAGGGAGGGGCAGGGTCACTTTCAGGTGATCATGCATTGTATTGATTTGTCACCTTGGCTGTTACAGGTAGAGAGGAACCACTCATTGAGGCTGTATAGAAGACTGAATGAAACAAATGAAAAGATATTTGTTAAGTGCTTTCTCTGTGCTAAGTACAAGGGTTACAAATAAGAAAGAGGAGATAGTTTTTGCTCTCAAGGACCTCACATGTCCAGTGATGATGACAACACATACAAAGGAATTTGGTCACAGGATAGATAGAAAAACCCAGAAGTCCTGAGATTATCAGGTGCGGGGCATGGATGACAAGACCCAGTGGGCCTTAAGGTATACCAGCAGGCCAGAAAACAGTAACCAGGGAACTGAAGAACATAGTGGTAAGGTAGATGGTAAGGTCTATTGCCGTCTTCATCTCACTGAAAACGTTAGAGATAGTTTCTACCTTAGAAGGTTTTAGGTAAAGAAAATTCCAGATACAGGAACTTCCAGAAGAACACAGGGAATGAGAAACAGAAGGTACCAGGGAAAAGGATGAGGCTCAGTTAAAAAGAAACAGCCTGTTGAGAAAATTCTTCCTAATCTCCCCTCCTTCTCCCTCCCCCCCCCCCCCGGACAAATGCACACACAGACACACACACAGACACCTGGGCCCTCAGTAAAACTGTAAATCCTAGAATCCATTCCTCTACCCCCCCCCCCCATATCTCCCACTTGTACTTTTTGGTTCCTTCAAACACTTGTCCTTCTTTGGGGATCTTAATTCAGGTTTTTGTCAACCAGTCCCAATAAAGGATCATTAAGGAATGAGAAGATTCATGATAGAATTCATATCTATGATATTTGAATTTTAAAAGGAGATCCTAGAAGAGAAAGCTTCAAGTAGTACAAAGTGCCCTTGATTGGGAATCATAATTCTGTGTTAGAATCCTGGTTCTCTCATTTATTTTGCTGACTATATGGCTAAGGACTTTACCTTGCCTTCAGTTTCCTTTTCTGGAAAGTGAGGGTGTTGGTCAATGTGAAAGTCTTCAAGATCTAAGGAAATGAAAGTATAACATTTGAATGATAGGTTTAATATTTTGAGTGGAGTTAAAATTGGGGATCTGGGAAATGAGTGCTCTGTCTAAACTAAGGTTCATATTGTGGATTCTGGGTGATCTTGAATAGCATTCATGGAGTAGAGTAAGAAGAACCTATTCTAGAACAATTTTCCCTTTCCAAGTATCTAGAATTTTGGGAACCCAAATTATTAGATAAATGTTGCTATGCTAAAATGCGAAAGTAGGACTCTCATGTAGAATTGAGTAGTGAAGTTGATTTGGAATGGGGGAGACATGATTTTAAATCTTAGCTCTGCTATTCAGTACCTGTGTGACCATGGGAAATTCATTTAACCACTCTGAATTTGTTTCCTCATGCATATACTGCAGTGTTTTGAATAGTTAATGGATTTCCAAGTCCCTTTCTATGCTACATTTTCTAATTCTATAATTTTTATTCAAGATGACATATAAAAACTCCATTTTCTATTCCAGATGAGAGTGACTGTCTCCTTCATGAGCTTTGCAGAAAAATAAGAGTGTAATCAAGTGAGGAATAGTGTTACCTGTGGGAAATGTCTAGTAATGGAGAAAGCAGAGAGATCATGGATTCCAAGGAGGTCAAAATGTCAAGAATACAAATAACAAAGAGCTAGAAACTTCATAGAAAGTTATTGGAGAAGTTACAGTTGAGAGACTTTCAGCAAGGTGATTGAGTGAGAGATTGTGTCTAAGATGAGTTTTCCCTCCAACAGTAAGATATGAATCAAATAAAGTCAAAGAGCCACAACAAAAATGAGAAGGAGAAGGAAAGCAGTTCTTGCAAGGAAATCACCAAAAGTCTTCACAGAGGCTAAAGGAGTGAGAAAGAAAAAAAAAACCTTTTAGGAAAGAAAAGCAACCTTTGCTACAGGGCAAAAGAATTCAGGAAGAAAACAGTTGGAGAAGTGGGGGAAAATTTCAATAACTACAACTAGAAAAAAGTAATGAAATGGGCCCAAGAACTTCTAGAGTGGCTGAACAGGATAATAAAATAATTTAGGGAAGAGATAAGGAATTAAATTCGATCTCTTAATGAAAAACAACAAAGATAAGGAGAATAGAAACTGGAAAATCTTAAAGTAGGGAACAATCTAAAGATGGAGAATAGAGAAGATAGGCCTCAGAAATGTAATTCAACAAAAGCTGTTAGGACAAAGTCAAAGGAAGGCAAAACCAAAACACGGGAAATCTCTACAAACAAAGACCTAGAAAAACAAAGGGGAAAAAGAAAAAATAGGAATTGCTGGGTCCCAAAAATCAAAAGAAAAAACCTAGAATTACATATTTCATGAAATAAAAAAATAAAATTTCTCAGGACCAGAACCATTGGATAAAGTACTTATGTGGAGAATCCAAACATGCCTCCAGAGAGTAACCTTAGGGTTAATTCACTCTTTAATTTAATTGCCAAGATTCAAAGCTTCTAGGTGTAAGAGAAAGTGTTACAAGGAGGTAGAAAGATAATTTATGTATCAAGGAACTCCTTTTTGAATTACAAAGGATTACTCACCAAAAAAGGAGAAAATTCTCCTAAAAGGGGAGACAAAAGTATCACTGTCTGATGTGAGTCCTACCTTGTTGGAGAGTCAGTAAATAAAGGTACAGTGATATGTACAATAAGAAATATTAAAGAAAAGAAAGGAACTAAGTATTGTAGTGTTTGTTAATCAGGGCATGGCTTATTGTTTTGTTGATTGTCTAGACTTAAGAAGGTGACAGAAAAAAATTTAATTATGCATACTAAATTTTAAAAGTATATCGTGAACTTTTTTTTTGAAGTTCCACTTAATCATATGCCTGCACACCCCTGAAAAAAAGTGAGCCAGCAATTGGACTAGACTATGAAGGGGAAGGAGTTTGTGTCAGAGGGTGGGGTCAAGAAAGGGACAGCATCAAGCAAAACAAAGTATAGTTATAGAAGGCTGATTCCAAAAAAGGGGGAGGGGGAGATCAAGGCACAGTGATACAGGTCAGGGCTGGATAGTAGGGTTTGAAGGGAGAGGACTGCAATCAAGTTGTTCCAAGCAAAACAAACTGGACATACTTAGTGGTGAATTTTTCATTTTAAAAAGAAGAAAAAAAAAGAAAACTTTATAAATGGATTTAATAGCTCTTTGGAGGAAAAACAAACCTAATCATAACCATAGATAGTAAAGGGATAAGAATGGATTAGAGAACAACCCTTTCAAATTTGATGTAATACAAGAAACACACTTAAAAAATAAAGTCACACACAGTTAAATGAGAAAGGCTTTAGGGAGAAGTTATCATAACTTACTAAATGCAAAAACCCCCTCAAAACCCAAACCAGAAAGATTTAGGACAAGGCCATAGTAAACTAGATACTTTCAAAAGAGATAAACAAGGAAACTTCATTAAATTTAAAGAAACCATAGATTATGAAACAATATTAATATTAAATATAGGAATACCTAATGACTTAGTATCTAAATACACAAAATAAAAGTGAATGGAGTTATAAAAAGAATTGGTTAGTAAGACAATAATTGAAGGTGACATCTACCTGCTTCTCAGCGACCCAGCCAAATTTAAAGGAAAGAATTTATGAATAAATACAGAAACATCTACCAACATTTATAGACCATGATGCTAGGTAATTTGTTATCAATAAAGGAAATATAAACAAAAGACTGAGATTTTAAAGGAGGTTAAGTAATATTATCCTTAATAGTGAGTAAACCAAAGGAAAAAAATCAGAGCAATAATTAAAAATATGACTTTTTAAATTATATAATGGAGGGAAAATATGTTGAAATTTACGGAATCCTGCTATAAAAAAATCTGGACATACTCAGAACACATATCTCAAAACATATATTGACAAGGGAAAAAGAGATGACTAATGAATAGAGAATAAACCTAAAAATAATAGAGAATTAACTAATTAACAATACCAAACATGAAGAAATACATTTCTTTTTTATGTAATAAATTTTATTTGTTTCTTGTTTACATCATTCATTTTCATGAGATTTTTGAATTACAGATTTTCTCACTGTCTTTCCCCTACCCCAAACCCAAAACAGCACTCCCATTGTAGAGCCCCTTCCCTGGTCTGCTTTCTAACTTTCTGGTAGGGCAGGAAGGGTCTCCTTATCCCAGCCCCTGTATATCTTAATTCCTAGTTGCAGGTATTGCAGAGCTTTAAATTCTAGGTTCTTTCCATTCCTCCCTTGTTACCCACCTACGGTGGAAGGACAACCAATTCAATACAGGCTGTGTAGGTGTGATTATACAGGACATCTTCATAGTGGACATATTGTGACAGTGATCATATGTCCCTCCTTCCTATCCTTCCCTCCTTGTTCTCTTCTCTAGCCTGTCCCTGTCCCTTTATTGAACTGTGAGCATCCAGCATCCCTCCCCCAGACCCTGCTCTCCCCCCCATCATCTAGCCTTTCATCCCCACGCCCCCTACTCTCTTGTGTGGCATGATGCCCAGTTAAGAATTTATGTCATTTCTTCCCTAAGCCAGATTCAATGAGAGTAAATGAAAGTAAAGTTGTAACAGTTATCCCTTGCCTCTTCCACATGGGATGATTAGCCCCACTTTGTCTCCTCTGTCTCCTCTCATTCTA
>CM053597.1:48948911-48968540 GCA_028646575.1 Pseudocheirus occidentalis
TTTCTATTTTTTTCATTTCTGTGGAACTCTTTAATAGTGTTTTGGTTTCTCATAAAGTCATTAGCTTCCACTTGCTCCACTCCAATTCTGAAGGAATTATTCTCTTCAGAATGCTTTTGAGATTCTTTTTCCATCTGGCAAATTCGACTTTTTAAGTCATTCTTCTCCTCATTGGCTTTCTGGACCTCTTTTGCCATTTGGGTTAATCTATTTTTTAATGTGTTGTTTTCTTCAGTCAGGTTGTTGACTCTCTTTTCATGATTTTCTTGCATCATTCTCATTTTTCTTCCTAGTTTTTTTTCCATTTCTCTTATTTGTTTTTTGAAGTCCTTTTTTAGATTATCTATAGCTTCTAGGAATTTTTCAAGTGTCTTGGATGCATTTGGTGTGGGAGTTCTGACTGTGTTGTCTTCCTCCCATTCCATGCTTTGATCTTTTTTGTCCACAAAAAAGGGTTCTAGAGTTTTATTGTTTTTATTTTGCTTCCTTTTCCTCATGTTGGCCAGTTAATTAATTGGTTGGTTTTTTTTTTACCTTTGTGAAACTCTGCTTCCAGGGGGGAAAGTTCTGTTCCAAATTGCTGGGGTTTCCCCAGCTGCCGGAGCTATTTGGGGGGTGTTGCAGTCCCCCCCCAGCTTTGGCTTGCTGAAAGTGCTCCCCAGGACCACCACACAAAACCACTATCCAGATCCAGGCCGCTCAACACAAGAGCACTCGGCCCTGATCAATCAACTCAGCCCGCCTGCCAGATCTGCAGGTCAGGGGCTCTGAAGCAGTTCCTGCTCTTCCTCCACTGCTTCCTTGCCCTGGGGGTAGATTGTCCAAACTACTTTTCCTACCCCAAATTTAGCTTGATAGCTTCACTCACTTTCACTGACCTCTAATCCTGGCTCAGTAGATGTGAAGATTGCTCCAGGTGCTTTAGATCTTCTCTGAAGTAGACTCATGCTGTGGCTTGGGAGACTTTACTCCTCCCAGCAGCCCTGGAGCCTGGCCACATGGTGGTTTCAGGCTAGGCTGGTCTCAGCTCCCGGCCAGCAGGCCTGGGGATGAGCCTCTCCTGCCAAGCTGCTGTTCTCTAATCCCTATTTTTCACACCTTGGTAGATGTGGTGTTGCTGGAGTCTGTAAATCTTCTCGCTTGTAGACTGGCTGCGGCTCAGCACGGCTTGGCACCTCCTGACTGCCCTGGGACCTGGCTGCATTTTGGTTTCAGGCTGCTGTGATGATCCCCTGCTGCCGAGCTGCCTTCTGCTAGAGATGTGTTTTCTGTATTTTTGTGAGTTTGAGAGTCATAGAATTTGTCCAGAGTCATATTTTATGGGTGTTTAGGGTGGCTGTGTGGTAGCTGCAGGACCTTGCTGCTTCTATGCTGCCATCTTGGCTCCACCCCCAAGAAATACATTTCTAAAACCAAAGAGTTAAGCAAAAATGAAATAAAAAATTATTGAGTAGATATTAAAATATTCAGATGGGAACTATGGTTTTATGAACATGGGCATTCTCTTCAAGGGTACAAATCACAACCTATCTAAGCAATCCCATCTTCAGTGACTCTTATTCATGTTTTTCCATTAGTTCACTACAGAACTCAACACTCCAGGGTAATTAATCACTTACTAAGAACATTGAAAGGATGCCAGTGGAGTACCTAGCTTCTCCCCTGGTCTTACCACCTAATCAGATTATTGTTTTTTGCTCATACATTTCTTTGTTGACATCCTTTATATCACTTCTCCTCATTTGTCATATGTGGCTGGCTATTCGCAACTGCCATGCATCTTTGTATTTATTGTGGACTGGAAGCAGTGGTAGTTCATGTGGACTAAATGAACCAGAAGTCTCTGCAGGACATATGGACTGAGTAAGACAGAAGCAGCTACAGGCTGACCTCAACTAGCTAGCTAATTGCATTGGTTTGCAACAGAGCCCAAAGAAGTCCCTTTTTGTTGTTTTGATACCCTCCACCCCACCCCACCATTTATTCTTTATTAAGGAGTAAGGAGATGAGCTGTTCTACTATGATGTTGGCATTGTGATCCTGGCCACCTATGTTACTGGCAGTCAGAGGTCATGGGGTGGAATGTTGTTGGCCAAGAAACTGGTGGAACTGGATAAGCTTTAGAAACTGCCCTCCCTCCCTCCATCCCTCATGTCCACAATACCATTTGGGATTGTTATGAGCAAAGAAGTTAAGAAGCAGACCTGGGGCAGTTTGAGTTAACTTTGCTACCAGGTGGATTGAGCTGAGACCCGGCTCTGGGCTCTTTGCGCAAGGAGAACATAAACGTGGCCCTAAATCTCTGCCAGTGAGTGCCTGAGTTCCCAGAAAATTTCTTTGCTCATTTTTACTTCCTTGCTTGCAACTTTTTTTTAATCTTCATATAAACTGATTTTTAGCCCCATTGGGAACTGCTTATATCTGGGTGTATTTGAATATGTTTTTATTTGAGGGAATGTTTATTTGAACTCTCCCACTCTGAGTGATTCATTGTAAAAGATGCAGAATTGCAGCTGGTCATCCTTGAGCTGATCCACGGTAACAATTCTTTGGAGAGTATATTATTTCATGTCTTTCAGGCATGCTCTAGCACTTGGAGTATGTGGGTTTTGAGAAGATGGGTCTTTGTTTCAAGAAGTTTGGAGTCTTTAAAATAACTTGTCAGTTTCCTCAAAGAAATTCACTCCATTCTTCTGTTTGACTCCGGGCTGAACTATTTACAGTGTCTGTCCAAGACGTAGGCTGATAGATGAGTTCCATAGGTGATTCATTAAACCACCTATCATAGTCCATAGAGTCACAGGCTTTATTCATCCCCTTCCTTTTTCCTTTGTTCTAGTTAAGCCAGTCTCCTGAAAGTGATTATGAATCTCATTTAGGAGTATCTGCAATATTTGGGCACTTAACTCAATACAATGCCATCCACAAACAGAAATATCTGGAAGATTTCAGAGTTTATAGGTAATCCTTCCCCACCCTGGGTTCTGTGCTCACTTACTTCCACAATAGTGGCAAATACCTTTGATGTGCCTCTTTATTTATCTTCTGTCTGATAATAATAAGAGTGTCATTGAACAATATTTTCCATTGTTTTTTGAGGAATATTATACGATTTCAGACATATGTTACATCAGGAGCTATTAAGATGGCATTCTACTCTTCTGAATAAATCCTTTTTTTCTAGTAATCAACAAACAATAGGCACAATGGAATCTTGTATTTTTCAGTCAAGTTTTATGAGGGTAAAGATGTGGTTTACTATGGAATATCACTTGAAGAAGCTTGTCTCTTGCTATCTAATACTCATAACAAAGATGGTTTTAATATGTTGGTAGATTATTCTAATAAAATTTTTAATAGAGGGAAAGTAGGCATATTGGTTGGTTTCTATTGTGGTGATTATCTTGTTCATTGTTTTATAGCTACAATATAAACTATGACATTTTTTCCTTATCTCTCTCCTTCAGATTTCTTGAGAACTGGTCTTTCAGTGCCGGCAAAATTGTTTTACCTCCCTCAGCATGAATCTTCCCTCCTTTGTATTTACTTGCTTTGGTCCAGGCACTTTACCCATCTTTGCTTCCCTCAATGCCATTTCCACCTCTTCTATAAGCACATCCTGATGTAAAAGAACAAATGTTGTAGCTTTCCTAGTAAATTATTTTTTAAAAAGCATTTGTAACAAATATTTGTGAAGAACTTTGCCCCCTAAGTTCCTGTCTGTTGTCTTCCTTCCCATTTCATCTTTAAATGTACTTGGACTATCTTTACTTTGGGGTCCCCCATGAAGCTTTTTTTTTAACTATTCCCCCCTCCCCCTTCCTCTGCTTCTCATTGTTTTATGAGGCCATACAGCTCATAATCTTCCACCATACTTCTCCATGTTTTATGGATGAGTTTATATTATAAACCAGTCTTTCTGATCATTACCATATTTCTCTTCATTCCTCTTTGGGCTCTGTTCCCAATTCTATGAACTTTTTTCTCTCTACCATGACTCTACAAGTCTTGGAAGATGACTCTGCCTCTGCAGCTCCCTCTTCTGGTGAGTTCTAACTAGAATCTCTATTTTTAGCTGAGTTTGCTTCTTCATTCCTCAATCCTTGATTTCTTTCTCCACCATGCCTCCATATAGAAATCTCTCTCTCCTCTTCCCACTTCCTTTCTTTTTCTCTTCCTTTCATTTGTTGTCTTTACCCATTAGGATGTAAGCTCCATGAGTATAGGAAAGGTCTTTCTTTTTGCTTACATGTATATTTTTAATACTTAGGAGGGTCCCTGGAACATGGTAAACACTTAATAAATGCCTGGTGACCATGACTTCTTTGCTTGCAACTAAATAAAATATTTGTTGACAAAGATAATATTTAGATTATATGGTCTTCTCAATAAGGCAACTAATTTATATTGCTTAAATAACTAGAGAAAAATGCTATAATTTGTGTTGATATTCTTTCTCCCCATACAACACCCCCCTTTTTTGGTACAAAATCTGATCTAAATGTGTCAGTTTGGAATTACTTTTCATTGAACATTACATATTTTCCTCATTTTTATTCTATTTTTATATGAATTTTTACTTTTCTTCTAATAAATTGATGGTGTGACTATTTTGGCTGTTGATTCATGACTCCTATATCAATAATTCAGTCTGTTAAAATGCAGTCAAGTTGTATTTGTAGTTTTTTGGGTGTTATTCAGTATTTGCCACTCAGCACCTTCTGACTTTTTCTTAAAGAAAGCAAAGCTTCTGTGTAACTTATGCCTTTGGTCTCTCATTCTTTGCCCTTGAACCAATATATTTTCCACTATCTTCATCTATTCTTATCTTTGCATCCAACTCACCACAAAGTATATATTGATTTAGTTTGGAGGGTCCTAAAGATTTCTTCATATAATTTCACTACTTTATATCCTCTGCAACAAATATTGGCACATACACTGCAATTATTTTCATATTTTGCTAATACATATCATGAATACTGCAACGTGAGATGGACAAGTGTCCTATGTTGCCCTTGAATGTATAATAAAACCAACTTTGTCAGCTCTGTTATTTGCCTCTCTCCAAAGAAAATCTATGAATTTCCTTCAATGTAGTTGCAACTTCCTTCTGTCTTACAGTTTCATTTATGGTGAATATGCCAAGACAGATTCAACTCAGTTACTCCAGTAACATCTCTATTCATTGGTCACTGAACAAAGATCTTGCACTCAGGTTGCCAACATCTAAGTTATTGTTTACAGTCATTCCAGAAACTATAATTCTCAGCACCATCTTATCCCTTTTTCTGGGGATGGATTTACAAAAGACATTCTATCAAACATTAAAAAAAATCTTATGCTAAATAAATTAGTCTCAGAAACAAAGAAGGCATCTCAGCTAACTCCTTTTATGATCCCGGTGACCAAACCATGGAGAGAAAAAGTAGAGTGGAAAAATTATAGACCATCTCATGAATGAACATTGGTACCAACTTATTAAATAAATATTAGCCACAATATTCTCAAAGTTGTTCATTATGACCAGGTCAAATTTGTGTTTGGAATATAAGGATAGTTCATTAGTAAAACTACAAATATAACACTAATAGCAAAAAAGAACAAAAATCACATTTAATAAATAGAAATGCCTTTGACAGTATACAATTCTCATTTGTATTAAAAAGAATCTAAAAAAACAACTCAACCTTTATAAACAAATTATTGACTGTGTTAAATGGTAATTATATGGAGTGAAAGATTATCAAAAACAATTATAACAATTTCTTATAGAAGTTTAACAAATGTAAATCACATGTCCTAATGGAGATTTTTTTTAAAAGCATTTATTAAATGTTTACTATGTGCCAGGAACTGTGCTAAGTAGTGAAAATAGAAATACAAGCAAAAAGAATGACAGTTCCTACCTTCAAGAAGAGTATATTCTAATTGAGAAGACAGCATTAAAGGGGAACAGAAAAAAGGAACAGGGATAAGGAGAAGCACCAGGTTTAGAGTGAGCTTTACTGACATAGGTGCTTCCTCAAAGAAGGTTCAGGGAGGAGCTCACTAATTGGAAAGAGAAGCTGTAGGGATGGAAGTGTTGCCAACATGAGAAGGCCACTGAGGTGAAAGTGGAGAAATGGGCTGGACCAGGCTTGATGAGACCAAATAGAGAGGTAAAAACCAAATAGAGACCAGATAGACCAAAAAATTAAACAAAAAAGTACAAAAACAAAACTAAAAAAATTTATTAGTCAATAAACTCGACATACTTTCTGAGAAGAGAGGCATGTTGATCAAAGGTAAGACTGCTTTAGAATATATAGTCATCTATAAAACCTTATAAAGAATGATGATTGATAATTATAAACTGTGTGATATTGTAGAAAAGTCACATTTAATAAACAGTGAAAAGTAAAATGGATCTGAAACTTGAGGATTGGGATTGCCTCTAAGGTCTGATTCCTTCAGCCTATGTGTCAAAGTGGGGCTGGATGATGCATACCCACTCCTTGGGACTCTCTTGGTTTTGCTGATATATCTTATTCCTATTTAGACAGTTCATTTACTGTGTATATTGTCTGCTGTATTCTCATCTGTATAACTCTTCTGATTTCTTTTCTGTCACCTCAAATGAATGGATTTATTTGCTATTTCCCGTGTGTAGTCTTTATGGAACTAGACTTTGGTGGAAAAGGAATCAAATCTTTGATATGTAGCTTGATGTACCTCTTTTCCATTAAGGGATAGTGACCAGAAGCTCAGCTTGAACCTAAAAATCTTCTCCCCTAGTCTAAGAATATTTAGGACATAACTTGTAAATATAATTCTAGCCAGGTACTCTTCATCTTATTGAGCAGAGTGGCAGAGCTCATGGTCCCAATCTCTTGCTCACCTCTAGGCAGGAATCAAAGTCTCCATTGTTGGGTGGGTGAAGGAGACTAGAGATCATGCTTTTCTTAGAGCCACATTTAGACAGACTCATGAAGAGACACACAATCTATGTGGGCAATATAACAATTACATTTATTTTTAATTTTTAGTTTTTTAAATTAACAAGCATTTTCTCTCATCCATTCTCTCATCAAAAAGAAAAAAAAATTAAACAAAGTTCTTATAACAAATATAGACAGTTAAGCAGAACAAACTCCTAAACAATCCATGTCCAAAAATATATATCACATTCTGCATGTGGAATATATCAGCCCTCTCTGAGAAGGGGGTGTAGCATGCTCACCATGGGTTGTCTGGCATCATGATTGATCGTTGCATTGATCAGAGTTCTTAAATCTTTCAAAATTATTTGTCTTTACAAGGTTGCTGTGTAGAAATTGTTGTCATGGTCCTGCTGCTTATATGACTATACTTTGGTTCGTGCAAGTTTTACTAGGTTTCCTTGAAGCCATTCCTTTCATTATTTCTTAGAGTACTATCATATTCAGTTACCTTAATAAGTTCTAATTGGTTCCATCATTCCTCAATTGTCACTATAAAAATGTGCTGGTATAATTATGGATATTTTTCCTTCTTGGGTATCCCCCAAATAATCTCTTGAGTCTCTTTGGGTACACCCATTAGAAGTGGTCTAGTAGAAGGATCACTGACTCCAAGGATAAACATAGTTCAGCGATTTTGAGGGCATAATTCTAAATTGCTTTCCCGAATGACTGGACCATTTCACAGCTGCACCACATTGTCAACATTTGTCATTTTACTTTTTTTGTCATCTTTAACAATTCCATCCCATCTGTGTTCATTCTAGGCTGTAAGCTCATTGAGTGGAATTGCCTTGATTATTTAAAAAATTTTTTGATATCTTTTGTTTTCACATCATCCAGATCACTCCTGTGTCTCATTCTCTTCCCACACAGAGATTCATCCTTTATAAACAGGAACATTTTTTAAAGAAAAAGAGGAAGAACAAAAAAAATTACCAGAATTGATCATTACATCAAAAACATCTGAAAGTATATGAAATGTTCCACACACACAGACCTGCCACTTCAACAAAGGCAGGAAGGAGGTGTCTTATATTTATTCTTCAAGGCCATGCTTATTCTTTATAATTTTGCCACTCAGAATATCTAAAGTGTTATGTTTTAATCTTTTTTGCTACTTGTTTTTGAATTTCTATAAGTGAAATTAATTTTTATAGATAGGCCTTCTTGGTCACCCTTCTTCTATTTTTCCCTATCCAGTTTCAGTCTCATCATATCACAGATAAAATTATCTGTCACTTTCTTGTTGTACTGGAATGTTGTATTTATTTTTTTGTTTAGTCATTTGTCAGTCCTGTTGAAGTTTTCATGATGTTTTGGGGTGTTCTTGGCAAAGATACTGGAGTAGTTTGTCATTTCCTTCTCTGGCTTGTTTTACACATGAGGAAACTAAGTTAAATAGGGTTGTTATTTGCTCAGTGTCACACATCTGGTATCAGAGGCCAGATGTGAGTTCAGGTCTTTTGGACTTCAGACCCATCCTTTTATCCACTGTATCACTTAGCTGCCCTTGTATCTACAATAACACGAATGAAAAAGTCTTTAGTGAGGACTTGCTATGAATTCATCATCATGATGGATGTTGTGGGAGAGATACAAAAGAAGTATTATGTGATTACTGCTCCCCACAAAGATGGGGAGTCAAGATATGTACAACAAATAAACACACAATATGAGACTGTATGCAATGAAAATGTGCCACACTATGTGGTCTATCTTTGTACTTTCTGCAGAATGAGCTCTTTGGAAAGGTGCTAGAAATCAAAATGGTAGGTACTAAATCTACTTTCCCATGGGAACATTTGTAGTGCCATTGAAAGATGCTGGGATATTTTTGTGTGGTGGAGGTCAGAGAGACTTTCTTTAGCTTTACAATGGTTTGGTGTCAAGTGACAGTCCTCCAAGTGGACATTTCAAATAATTAGTTGGAGATATAGGGGCTGGAATCTTGATGAGAGGATAGGACTGGAAATAAAGACTTGGGAGTCATTGGCCTTATGATTGATACTTGAACTCATGAGAAAGAATGAGCTTTGGAGGGAAGGAGCAGAAAGAGAAAAGAACCAAAGCCCGAGGGAAGATGAATTTTAGAATAAGCCCCAGTTTGGGGCTCATTTAACATAGCATTATTATTTATAAAAATACATCTATAATTTTCTGTGGATAACTTAGAAAAGCCACACAGCCTAATAGCATATGATTCTATTCATTTATTTCTTGACTTCTTCAAGCATTCTTTGTAAGTCTCTCAATAGTTTTAGATAATTATTTTGAAATTTTCTTCACTTTATAAGTTGTCTCCCAGAAGAATGTAAGCTCCTTGAGAGCAGTGATTGTAACCTTTTTTGTTTTTGTATTCCCAACATATAGCAGATTTTGCACGTGATAGGCACTAAATAATACGTTTGTGGAATTGAAGTTGCTCCATACATAATAAATGCCACCCATTGTGTGTGTGTGTGTGTGTGTGGGGTGTAGTTCAGTTGTGTGTGTGGGGGTGTAGTTCAGTTGTGTCCAACTTTTCTTGATCTCATAGACCACAGCATGTCAGGCCCTTTTTTCCTCCACTGTCTCTTGAAGTCTATCCAAGTCATATTCATTGTTTCCACAACACTATCTATCTCATCTTCTCCCATCCCTTTTTTGTTTTGCCTTTAATCTTTCCCAACATCAAGAAAAGATTCCAATGAGTCCCATCTTCTCATTATAAAATATTTAAATGTAAATTTCAGTATTTTAATCTTCCAGTGAATAGCTTGAATTAATATCTTTAAGTATTGACTAATTTGATCTCCTTGCTGTCCAAGGGACTCTCAAAAGTCTTCTCTAGTACCACAGTCCAAAAACATTGATTCTGGAGCACTCAGCTTTCCTTATAGTCCAGCTCTCACAGCCATATATTGCTACTGGAAAAAGCACAGCTTTGACTATATGGACCTTTGTTGGCAAGGTGGTGTCTCTGCTTTTTAGTATGCTGTCCAGATTTGCCATAGCTTCCCTTCTAAGCAGCAAGCATCTTTTAATTTCATGGCTGTAGTCACCATCTGTAGTGATCTTTGAGCCCAAGAATATGAAATCTGACACTGCTTCCATTTCTTCTCCCTCTGTTTGCCAGGAAATGATGGGACCAGTTGCCAAGATCCTTGTTTTTTTTTTAATGTTAATCTTCAAGCCAGATTTTATACTCTCCTCTTTCACCCTCATCAAGAGGCTTCTTAATCGTCCTTCACTTTCTGCCATCACAGTGGTTTGTGTGCTGCATGTCTGAGATTATTGATATTTCTCCTGGAAATCTTAATTCCAGCTTTTGATTCATCCAGCCTGGCATTTCATGTGATGTACTCTGCATACAAGTTAAATAAATAAGGTGACAATATACAGCCTTGACATATTCCTTTTCCAATCTTAAACCAACCACCATGTTTGGTTCTAACTATTGATCCTTGGAGTGTATACTTCATTTAAAAGTAAATAATTACTTCACTAAGACTTTTGGGACACCAAATATATGTGTGTGTATGTGTATATGTATATGTTTTTGCACATTCATATGCACATGCATATATATGTATTATAACATACACCCTCCTATATATACTATATATAATACAGAGATACTCTATACATATGTATGCACATATATGTACATATAAAATCATATAAGAAATTCATAATGGCCTTGTGAGATAGGTGCTACAGATATTATTATATTCCTTTTACAGATGAGTAAACTGAAACTCAGATTTAGTGACTTGCCCATAGTCACACAGCTAGTGTCAGAAGCAAAATCTGAACCCCTGGCCTCCTTATACCAGATCCAACGTTCTTTCTACTGATCACTTTGTATCTCTCTATGTAAATTCCATGTCTAGTAAATCCACTAAAAGGTGTAGGGAGGAAGGGGGTGGTTAACATTAGGTTCAACAAACAGGCTAGCATGTTATAGCAGCACAATTTATTTCTCTGGCATCGTTCCATGTAAATGAATAAGTGCCAAGCTGTTTACACATTTTGAACCATTTTCTTGGAAATCTTTCCCAAATGCAGTGCCCCTATCCTTGCTATTTTAAATAGACACAGTGTAATTCTTTCTAATGTTTCAACATCATTCTCATGACCATTAATTATTGTCTAGTGCCAAATGTGGTGGTTTTCTCTTCTCCATCATCAGCTGTCACTTTGGCTGTCAGTCCACGTGCTGCTTCCCTTTCCTGGTTCTAAATTGCAGGCTTTCATAGTACTGTGGTCTGAGAAATCAGTTAACCAAGGTTTTTAGGCTCACCTGTGAGGAAAGTGTGAGGTTCACTTCCATACTTCAAAAATGTGAAAGCTTTTAGTTAAGGGACTCTGTGACCACTGTTTTGGCTACTCAGCATCTGGAGTATTTCTGTTTCTTGTATTCCTTATTAAAGTTGTGGGAAGTCTGCCCTATGAATAAGTGCATTGTTATCATATCCTTATTATGTGGCAGTAAAACCTCCTCAATTCAATCTAGATTAGAGACTTGACCTATGATTTCATTGATACAGAGAAGATCATATGGGGAAATTCTCTGTCAGTACAGGTTGATGATTCCTCTGAAGCTTAAGGTCTTAGACCAATAAGACTTGAGCAGTGAGAGATAAAGAGAGACTTAGTCACACAGTTAGGATAGGTCAAAGGCTGGACTTGAACCTGGGTCTTCCCAGCACTACATCAAGCTTCCTTTAGTTTAGTGGAATAATTTGGAACTTTTGAACCTTGGAATAGAAAATGAGTCAAATTTTTACCTTTGACCTACTTATGCAAACATCCCAAGGTTCAGATTGAAATCTCCTAAGCCTAGAAGGAAGGAAAAAGTCTTGGCCTAGGTTCCTGTTCAGGAAAGGTCCAGAATCCTTGCATTGGTAGTGCAGGGTAGAGTCTGTTTTACCAGATGTGGGTGCTGTGCTGAGAGGCTGGAGACAAAGAATGTTGTTTGGGTTAGAAATAGTAAGTTAAAAAGTCTACAAGTTACCCATGCTTTCTCATTTGACTAATGAAGAACTGGAAGTGATTGATAGGTATAGCGTCTTAGAGTTTGAGTGCTTACTACTTGCTAAGTGCTGGTAGTGCAAGGAAAAGCAAAAATAGTTCCTGCCCTCTGGTTTCCTTCAAGACTCATCCCAAAGTCTCATTTCTGTAGCTGCAGGAGAGGATAAAGACCTCTTGCAGAAAGGAGCATTTGAGATGAGTCTTAAAGGAAGTCAGAGATTCTAAGAAGTAGAGATAGGGAAGGAGAGCATTAGAAGCATGAGAGATAGCCAGTGTAAAGCAGATGGAGAAAAGATGGAGTGTTATATATGCTAAACAGCAACTAGGACAATGTCACTAAATCATTGAGTGCAAGAGGAGGAGCTTTAAATGCCAAATGGAGGACTTTACATGTGATCCTGGAGGTAATTGGGAACCACTGGAGTTTATTGAGTAGGAGATGACATGCTCACATGTATGCTTTAGGAAAATCACTTTGGTTCTTAGAGATGAATTGAAGTAGGGAGAGATGGGAGACACATTAGACCATTGTAATATTGTAAACAAGAGGTGATGAGGGTTTGAAGTAGGGTGGTGGCTAGGGGAGTAGAGAGAAGGGGACTTAAATAAGATATATAGTAAAGGTGGAAAGTACAAGATTTGGGCAACAGATGGGATATATGAAGATAGAGGAGAGAGAAAGAAGTCAAAAGTGATGGAGAAGAGTAAGTGAAGATACGTTGCTTGGAGGTAAGGCTGAAAGTTTACTTGTTTATTCTTTGTTCTCAAAGAGGATCATTGATGTCATAGGATGATGTCTTGACTTGCTCATGAATTGTATTTAAGTGAGGCAGAGTTGTGCAGAGTCCTCCAGAATTATTGAAATCCAATGACAAGAAAAAAGTCAAGACAATTGGCAATGGCCTTGGATCTAGTGGGCGACCTTGGCCTTTCTAAATTAAGGTCTTTCCCAAGTTTCAGTTTGTCTGAGGAAACGCCCATTTGGTGATTTCCAAATTTACTGACATATGAGTACAGCACTTTAGCAGCACCATCTTTGAAGATTTTAAATAGCCCTGTTGGAATTCCATCACCTCAACTAGCCCTATTGTTAGCAAGACTTTCTAAGGCCACTTGACTTTATTCTTCTGATCTAATGAAGGTTTGATACTGAAATGACAGAGAGGGTTTGAGTTTCACACTGAGTTCTGATTGTTTTCAGTGCTCTCTTTTCTGCAGATGAATATACATGACTACCTATGACCAGAGAAGCTTTCTAGACTTAAGAGAAATGCAGTGGGGAAGCTCTTAACTTAAGCAATAGTGTTCTTTTAATTTAGAGTTTTATTGACATCCTTTTTAATACTACAGCTATCTGGGGACATGTTCCCTTTTTCCTCCAAATAAAACCCTCTCTTATTAAAAATATATGATATATTATACATAATATATGTAAAATATATAATAGATAAAAATAAAATATGAAAAATGTAGAATATATAATATGTGTAAAATATATAATATATTATAATATATAATAAAATATGCACTATAAATTTATACACATATATGTATAAAGACAGGTGTATAAACATATATAAAGATAGGTATATATACACATACATGTATAAAGATATGTGTGTATACACATATGTATATATACATGTATACACACATACAGTAGATATAAGTACAGATAAACAAAGCCAAAGGATAGAGCAATGACATTTGCTAGTGTATGTAACATTTATCACCCTTAGCGCCCCTCCCTCCCCAAGTCATTTTGTATGCAGAAGAGGGAGGTATCTTTCAATATCCGCCCTCTGGAATCAGTATTGATTATTGCCTTTAATCTGAGTTCAGCTACCTTTTAGTGTTTTGTGGTTTTTTTTAAAAATGTACATTATCATTATCATGTATGCAGCTAGATCCTAGTTAGTGAAAATAATAAGTCCTTTGAAGTGGTCACATTATTTGAATTTATATTATTTGAAGTTTCAGTTATATATAAATGTGATCATTGGTTCCAGCCCCATAGAAATATTCAATGAAATTTTTTACAGTAAGATTTTATCTATTTATTAGCATAACAAAGAATAAGAAAATGCATTTTTGATTTAGACATACTACAAAGTAATAGAGTAGCTACAGAAAGCAAAATTTTAAAATTACTGAATATTATAACTAAAGTAAGCCTACAGTGACAATATAACAAAAACATTTTTATCGTTATTTAAAACACTAGCACTGAAGACTCAACTGTCTTCTCTTCCTTTAAAACTTCATCCATATCTTTATGAATTTGCATGCTAATATTCTCACATGATGATCCAAGTAGAGTTGGATAACCTGGGCATTATCTAAAATCAGGAATGCTTTAAATGTGATATTATTGTCCTTGCAACATCTTTCAACATCTGGGCTAAAATAACTTGAAAACTAGTCTTGGAAAGTAACTTTAGCCACATGAACTATCTTATTTGACTCTTAAGGAACTGGCAGCAGTTGGTGGTTGTAACCCCTCAGAATGCAAAGATTTTAAGACCAATAAACAAGCATTGGTTTTATCTTAAAATCCTCTTGTGAGTTGTTATTTTTATACACTTTCAATCCAAGTTGTTTTTCTTAGAAATTTAAGTTCTACAAGGCATCCTTATCCAAAATAAGCCTGTTTTCATCTGCTTTAAAACTTTATTGATCAATGAATCTGCCTTCAATGATTTTCTTCAAAATATCAAGATGTTTTGCTGCTACATCCTCAACTACAGGGGCCACCTCTCTGGTCATTTTAGCATAATACAATTGAACTTGATTTCCAAAGCAATATATGCAGCAACAGCTTCACCATTCATTTCCATTTTCTTTTGCTGCCTTAAATACACTTGAAGCTTTTGTCTGAATGACTGCTCTGCAAAAAGGAAGGCATTTTTGATTGCAATCTTTGATCCATACAGCTAAATGATGCTCCATTTCCAGCATTGTAACATTTCTATTCCTTGTAGTTGTTTGCAAATGCAAAAAAAAGCTGATTCAACTTTGTCTTTTTCTTTTGTTTTATACATTCGATACCATAAATTCAGGCACTGCAAAATTTTGTTCTATTTTAGTTATTTGGACCACATTCATGCAGTTTAATTACATAAATTTTTTGTTCCAATGCAATAACAACTATAAAATTCTTTTCTTGTGCTGGCACTATTTCCATCTGAAATCTTCCTTTTGTCAATTTTGTTAAGGGTTCTTTAAAAAAATTGAACACAAATTGTTGGGAATATGGTATGCAACAGCATATCACATCTACATGTGATGATAGGCATGTGCAGACTGCTAATAAGCTCTCATCTAGCTGGCATCTATCTCATTAATTGAATTTTGGATCTTATTAAACGTGACCTTGTATCATCTTATGATTAGCATTAAAACGAATTTTGCATTATTTAAAGCCACTCTATTGCTCTCTCGATTCTGCGTTTTTCTCTTTGTCACTTTATACAGACCTCCTCATGCTTCTCCAGATTCCTTGTATTCATTGTTTTATTCACTACAAAAATTCACTCACCTCAGTCTAGTCCTCCGTCCCCCAATGAGTGGGGACTGACTTGTTTCCAGTTTGTTTTCTTAATCACAGAAAGTGATGGCAAGAATATTTGGATATCTATGTGACCTTTCTGTCATTGACATCCTGGGGTACATGTCCAGGAGTGGATTCTATCTAAGGAAATGGATATGAATAGCTTAAGGTTTTGCTGTTGTATATTTTGCATACTGCCCAATATTTTCCAGTACATTTGAAATAATTATTCCTTAACAACCAATCAGCAGTCAGACCTAGGTAGCTTAGAAGTAGACATTTACATACAGTCTGGGGGAATAGGGTGTTTTGGGTTAATTGAATTTTCTAATTGATTTAGGAGGATCAGTTGAATATAAGGTCCTAGAGGACATGAATTGTTTTATTTTTGTCTTCTTATCTCCAGCATGTCTAGAAAAGTGTCTTGTACATAGTAAGTATGTGAAAAATATTAACTTGAATTGTCTGGAAAAATGACTCTTCATTTCAAATTTTGTTGTTGAAAATCTAACTCTAAAATGCACCAGTGCATTTTCTGCCTAAATAATTATAGTAAAATAACCCTAATTTAATAATGACAGTAAAGTAACCTTAATTTATTCTTATTTTGATGATTGAAAATCTTGTGGTTCCCTGAGTGCCATAATTTTGAAAATTGGTTTCTATTATAAGGTACTTTATAGATAGAGATGTTCAATAACAAGTTAAATCAGTTAGCCAGTATTTATTAAGTACTTAGTATATGTCAGGCACAGTTTTAAATGCTAGAAATACAAAGAAAGGCAAAACAGTCCCAGCTCTCAAGGAACTCACTTTTTTTGAGACTTCCAACAAGGACAGTTAGGTGGTACAGTGGATAGAGTACCTGCTATGGAGTCAGGAGGACCTGAGTTCAAATCCAGACTCAGACATTTACTAGCTGTGTGAACCTGGGTAAGTGACTTAACTCCAATTCCCTCAAAAAAAAAGAGAGAGATGAAACTTGAGTTCAAGATCAGTGGAAAGTCATTTATCTGCAAATCTATTTCCTCATCAGCTTTTTTAAAAAAAGCACCTATAATTAACTACCTCACAGGGTTGTTCTGGGGATCAAATAAAATAAAATGATTCTCAAATAACTGCATAGTGACTAAGTGTTTATCCTCTGAGACTGATTATTTCTAATGTCTTGTGTATTTGGTACATACATAGCTGTTTGTATGTTGTGTTCCCATTAGATTGTAAGTTCCTTTAGAGTGAAGATTATATTTTGCCTTTCTTTGAAGCTCCAGTACTTAGGAAAGTCCATTGGCACATAGTAGGCACATAATGCATGTTAGTTGATTAGTATTCAGGATCACAATATTTCATTAATATTCCCATTACAGATTATTCTCATCTTATTCATTGTGATATTGCCTAATTACTATTCCACTAAGACAAATTGTTAGCCTGATTCAGTTTTTCCTATGTATGTGAAAGTAAAGGATCACAGATTTAGAATTGGAAGAGTCCTTGGAGTTCGTCTAGTCCAACTCACTCATTATCTATGGGAGGGAAATAAGACCCAGAGCAGGTAAGTGACTTGCCTACATTTATAGAGTTTATTTTAAATACTTCTCTGGGAAAAAAGAGTATATGAGACACACTTTTTAGTTTAGTCTGCTATTAACATTTTCTCCATTACTTTATTAGTCTAAACAACCAACAAAACAACAAAGCAGTTTGTTCTGATTGCTGATTTTTGAGTTGAAAATGCTCACACTGAAGATTTAACAATCAGCTCTTGTGAGCTGGTACAAATGGGCTCCAGCTCATCACTGCTTAAAAGGTATAGTAAGAACCAAAGTATACCCCAAACCAAGGGTTATCTCTCTTCTGCATGCCCATGTGATCCTGGAGAGAGTGGATTAAAGCTTAAAGCATTTGCTATAAAACATATCCATCTTCCCCTCCACCTCTCACTTCTGTCACATTCATTTCTGAGTGTTACATAATTGATGGACAGTTTCTCCCTTGCTCATTTTGGCTAGCTCCTTGCTGGGCTGGGTCAAGCATGTCATTCTCCTTCTGTACAAGTGGGAATACAAGGCAGCAAAAGTCGCTGCCCCTCACCATATGGGAAGGCTTATAACAAGAGCACCATCACTGAAGAGAGTGAGAGTTTAGCTACACCAAACTTTTGTATGCTTGTACAGTTCTGCTCAGCAACCAATTAAAAGGCTTTTTCCTCACCATGCGGTAAACCCACAAGAAACTCTCAGAGGATGCCTGCATGTGTTCTGAAGGGTTGGTAAGGGCAGGTCCATTAGGCATGTGGTGAAGCAGGCTCATCAATCCTTCACGTGGATCAGAATCAGGCAAGATATATGGAATACACTGCAAAGTCTGGGGCTTTATTAGGTAGTCCCTCATTATATTCTTCTACTCCCTTCATCCCCTTCCCCCCATCACCTCCTTAAAATATAATTTTGTCATTCTCAGCATACTGACTGAGGTCCATTTTGAACACATTGTTTATATTCCCATTCCTTCGTGATCTTGAGGAAGCTTAAGCATTATTCTTTCATTTGCTTGTCCACTGTCATCCGGGAAAGCATCTCAAAATGGCACCATTCATAGTCAAGGCTGGAAATTAATGTATTTTCGTGCTTCCAAATACACAGTGACACAACCTAATGTATAAAATATAACTTTACAAAGTTCCCTTAAGTTTCGCATTTTAATGCTTATAAAAGGTCTTCCTGAAGCTCAAACCAATAAATGGAAGGAAAAGGACAATAAAATCAAGGCTCCCTTCTCAGAGGGAATTGATTGGCCCCTACAGAGCTCTGGGCATTCAGGGCTCATTCAACTCACTGGGAATAGGCACCTGGAAGTCCCCATTTGCCCTTCTGGTGAGACACTAAACCAATTTGGCTTTGGGCTAGTAGAGCCACACTCCAATAACAATATATGGCTGTGAAAGTTGGATTATAAGGAAAGCTAAGCACCACAGAATTGACACTTTTGAATTGCGATGCTGGTGCAAACTTCAGAGACGCCCTTGGACAGGAAGGAGATTAAATCAGTCAATACTTAATGAAATTAAATCAAGCTGTTCAAAGAAGGTCAAATATTGAAGCTGAAACTTAAATACTTTGACCACATAATGAGAAGATGAGACTCATTGGAAAAGACCTTGATGTCAGGAAAGACTGAAGGCAGAAGGAGAAGGGAGCAACAGAGGATAATGGAGAGATAGTGTCATGCAAACAATGAACATGAACTTGGACAGACTTCAGGAAATAATAGAGGATAGAAAGTCCTGGTGTGCTACAGTCTACAGAATCACAAGGAGCTGGACACAACTAAATATAAAACAAAAGCAACACTCAGGTACTAGGTGGTACAACGAATTGGTGCTTGGGTCTGGAATAAAGACTAGGTCACTTTCTCTCTTTTTTCCATTAAAGGAATTTCCCCTAATCCCACCTCACCCCCTACTTAGGGTCTATACTCACTGAACCGTTTTAATCCTATAAAATTTGTCAGGGTCCCTGCAACAACATGTAGACTGCCTAGATTGTCTCAGTGAATCTCTATCTAAAACACATAGAGGATCCAAATGGAAATTCAGATAAAATTTCCCGAGTTCCTTTCCTATATGGGGCATGCCAAAACCCACTGAATCCCTGAAATAACCCAAAGTGTCCAGAGTTTTTCCAAGAATCCCAGAAACACATAGGGGATACAACTTTCTATACAAGGCTCACCAAAACGTTGGGCGGGGGTAGAGGAGAGGGTTCATGTTCCATAGGTATATCAGCAAGCACCCTAGCATATCCAGGGCAGCTGCTAGTACAGGTTCTTAGATCTGCTTTTCTAAAGGAAAGCAACTCAAAGTGAGTTAACAATTTTTCTTTAATCAAACAAGCGTATCATTTACCTAGTTCAGGGGGAAAAGTCAGCATCCTGAACTCCAGAGAATACAAACCCAAATTACAACCACAAGTTACAAACAGACCAAGAAACAGATCAGCAGATGGGCGTCCAACCATCTGACCATCACATCCATTACCTATTCAAGTTACCAGAGAGAGAAGCACCAACATCTGGGCTTTT
>CM053597.1:48969040-49051181 GCA_028646575.1 Pseudocheirus occidentalis
AAATGAGGTCTTTATCAGAGACACTGGTTGTAAATATTCTTTCCCAGTTTCTCACTTCCATCTTAATCTTGGTTATGTTGTCTTTGTTTGTACAGAAACTTTTCAATTAAATGTAATCAGGATTATCCATTTTGTATTTTATAATGCTCTCCAACTCTTCTTTGGTCATAAAGTCTTCCCTACTCCTTAAATCTGACAAGTAAACTATTCCTTGCTTCCCCACATTATTTACAGTGTCAGCCTTTATACCTAGATCATGGTATAGACTTGACTTTGGTGTACGGCATTAGATGATGGTCTATGCCCAGTTTCTGCCATACTACATTCCAATTTTCTCAGCAGATTTTGTCAAATAGTGAGTTATTATCCCAGAAAGTGAGGTCTTTGGGCTTATCAAACAATACATTACTATAGTCATTGACTGCTGAGTCTTTTGCTCACAATCTATTCCAGTAATCTACTACCCCATTTCTTAGCCAGTACCAAGCAGTTTTGATGACTGCTGCTTTATAATACAGATTAAAATCTGGTATGGCTAGGCTACCTTTCCTAGCATTTCTTTTCATTAACTGCCTTGGTATTCTGGACTTTTTGTTCTTTCAAATGAATTTTGTCACTATTTTTTCTAGTTCTATAAAATAATTTTTTTGGTAAATTGATTGGTATGGCACTAAATATGTAGTTTAATTTAGGTAAAATTGTCATTTTTTTATATTAGCTTTACTCAGCCATGAGCAATTGATGTTTTTCCAATTAGTGGGATCTGATTTTATTTGTGTGAAAAGTGTTTTGTAGTTGTGTTCATAAAGGTACTGGGAAGGTGATCTTATTCTTGACCTGTTGCTTACTAAATAGGAGAACTAGTTGCTCAAAGAGAAATCATTAGAACCCATTGGGAAGCCCAATCTAAGAAAAAAATGAAAGAGGAGGAAGGCTGGCCATAGTCTGATATGTACCCTAGATTTTTTAGGAGAGACTTTAGTAGATTTCAGAGGGTTCTGAGAAAGGATAGGCAAGATTCTGTGGTCTAAAATTCTTTATAGAAAATCAATCCAAGAGATATGAGAAGCTAAGAAGAATTTAGTCGTGAAGACAAAGCAAAGACTATTTCAGTGAGAAATAAAAAGGAAGATTCTTATTCCAAACTTATTGATCTATTTTTAATTTTAAAAGATAGGTATACTATATTAGATTGTTCACCACCTCAGGGGTGTAAGCCAGAGAGGGAGGGAAGGATAGAATTTGGAACTCAAAACTTAGAAAGAAAAACATTTGAAAAACCCATAAAGACCCCAAAAGTTAAAAATTGGTTTTACATGTAATCGGGGGAAAATAAAATACTATTTAAAAATATTACTCTAAATGCCCCTTAAAGTAGGGATAGTAGGTGAAACTTGGGGAAAGTAATAGAGGATAAATATAGGAGCAAGACAGTCCTTCCTAAAAGAGTAGTGTTAGAAGCTTTAAAATTCAGAATGAGCTCATCTAAATGAGGAAGGACAACAGAAAGAGACATCACGAGGAATGTTTAAATGGGATGATAAGGATGAGGATGAGGCCGATGCTGTTGGAAAATCAAGAAGGCAGAGCTACTCAGATTTTAATTTGTATCTGTTTTCCTTTATTGTTTAGCTTTAATCTGTCCTGATGGCTTTTACTTTGTATATCTCATTCATTTCCAGATACACTTTTCTAACCCCAATAGAGCCTTCTCTTGTAACAAAGAAAAAGAGTTAAGCAAAATCAATGGATGGTATGACCACATCTGACCACATATGCAACATTCCATGTCCCTATTCCCCAAACACTCTACTGAGAGTAGGGCAAAGTGGAGAAAATGCAGTATAAACCTTAAAATTGCTATGCATAGGGTGAGTTATTACTAAAATCACCAAGTATTGATGAGGGAACACTATGTTCTGGGGATTATGAGACTTGAATAAGAAGCGCCACAAAATATTTCTACTCTCCAGGCACTTGGGGTCTAGTGGGGAAGATAAAAAGAAGGGGGGGGGGAGGACGGAGTGGTGTGATCACAAGCAGGAAAACAGGGATGCGTGTAGTAATAGGAGGGTGATGGAAAGACCAGTCTGATTAGAACAGAATAACAAAATGATATCTGGGAAGGGAGGCAAGGAGGGAGAGAGAGTTGGATATTACCAGGCTCTGAAAGCTAGACCAAGGAGTTTAAATGAACTCCAATCAGGTAATTGTAGGTTCTTCAACAGGGAGTGATAAGATTAATCTGATAGTGGTCTACACAATGACTTTATGGACTACTTATGAGAAGGGAGGCCAGTTAGGAGATTGATATAATAATAAGGGGGTGGGAGGTGGGAGGAGTTGTGGGGAGGTGAAGAGTGGAGTGGGGAGGAGGGGACAAATTATTTTGTAGCCAATATAGCCCTTGTCCTCTCTCATTCTTCATTAAGGTTATTTCAGCATTATCTGAACTTGTCTTTTTTAATCCAAGAAACCCAAATTCTACCCAGTGGCCCTCACATTTTTTATTGCATCTCTAAGCAGTTTGTACATGACTCTGTACATCAGAGAGGTGAAGGAAGCTATGCCCAAGGGGTCAGTGACAGAGCTGTAACCAAATTCAGGCCCTTTGACTTAATGGATGCTACATTCTACTTTAATCCAATGGTTCTCAGAAATGTAGACTAAAGTGCTCTGATGAGTCCCATGGACTCTTTTCTTCTCAGAGCCTTTTCTTCAACTATAAAATGGGAATGACAGTATATAACTAGGGCAGCTAGTTGGTGCAGTGAATATAGTGCTGGGCCTGGAGTCAGGAAGACCTAAGTTCAAATATGGCCTAAGACACCTGCTGTGTGACCCTGTGTAAGTCACTTAACCCATTTGCCTCAATTTTCTCATCTGTAAAATGAACTAGAAAAGGAAATGGCAAACCACTCTAGTATCTTTGCTAAGAAAAACCCAAATCAGGTCATGAAGAGTTGTATACGACTGAAACAACTGAACAAAAATGTATATATAATCACATGTAATTGCATCTGTTGATCAAATGAGATGGTGAAAAATATTGTATAAAGGAACAGAGCTAGAGGAGGAACCTGTGATTCTATTGGTATAGGGAACAACTGGGTAAGGAAACTCCCTCTGCTAATTCTAACCTGACTCTTTTCTGAAATTTATGGACTTTAGGGAATTGCCTGCAACAACAATATCAAACTCAAACAGAAACAGATCCCTGCAGACTTTATACTGACTTATAAAGCCACAAATTAACATTATCTAGGTTTTATTGTATTTTTATCTATTTTGTTGAACATTTCCAAGTTATATTTTGATGTGGTAAGGCCTTAATTCCTCAGGCAGTGAGGTAGATACTGCTGGCCTGGAACCCTGAGAAAGAATTTAAGTGACTTGTTTAGGGTTACAAAGCCAGAGGTGACAGAGATGGGATGAGAATCCAAGTACTCCTGGCTTTGAGGCCTGCTCCCTGTCTATTCTGCCATGCTGCCTCTCATAAATGAGAAGTATTATGTTATTTATTATCATTGTTATAAAATTATGAAGCCAGTACTTTATTTTGGATGTTTCTTAATAACTTGCCAAAAAAGTAGCCCATTATGGGGAACTTTTTTTTTGGTAATGAAAATAAAGAATGGATGAAATAATAGATTCAGGTCTGAGACTTTCCAGGCCACCAAGTCCAACTCCATCTTTTTATAGATGAGGAAACTGAGTCTCAGAAAGGAACTCCTTTGTCTAAGATTACATTGTTAAATTCTAAGTTACTAGGACCAGGAAGCGATCCTCAGTTTACCAACTCTAAGACCACTGCTTTTCCCCCCATACTACAAAGTGGCCCATGTCCTATCAAACTCTTTTGTGGACTAAAAAAATAAATTAAGATATTTGATTTATAATAGACAAACCCTTCTTTTACCCTTACCACATTCATTTTGATATTCCATTCAATGGACACCAGTTAGATGACAGGGTTGGGTTTGACTCACCTGATGAGAAGATAATCCAGGAATGGAAAGATCATTCCCTGCAGGCCTCCTCACATTCCCCATAAGGGGATCATGGTTTAAGAGCATAAAGTCCTTAAGAAGCCATTATTCTGCTAAGGAAGAAACTGAGGCAAAGAAAGGTTAAGTGACCTTGGCCCCTCCTGGGACAGGACCCATTTATGTTCTCTACTCAAGTGAGAGGAGATAAAAAGAAATCACTGAGAATCTTTAATAGGTTTGAATCATTCATTTCCAATAGACTTGGTGCTTCCTATTTTCATATTGTTAGAGGGATTGTAATTTGGGGCTCACAGTTTTTGCTACCAAAAATATTGCTTTCTTCTTAGTGACTACAATAGAATTCTTTAAAAAGGATTTTAAAGTATAGCCTTGAGTGAAAGTGAAATACCACATGGGTTACATTTTTTTTAACTTTTGTTCTCCCCAAATGGAGCAAAGATGAGGTCAGAGATGAAAGATATTTGTGGGAAAAATACCACTATGCCCCAAGTGACAGATTGTCTTTTATTCTTCTGTGCTTTGGAATTTTACATGTTGGAAAGTATATGAAAATGTCAGAGAAAGATCCCTCAGGGCCAGTCCTTCCTCTTGCCCAATAGTTAGGATTAGTAACAGTTCTCTGCTCTATGGTTAAGAGTTAGGCATAAAAAGGGACAAAGAAGAATGAACTTTTGTGTTGTCATGCTCTGCCCCCTGGATCTGCTGCAGATGCCACCATTTCTTAGGCTGGGAAAGGTTTGATTGGGGTACAGAGGGGTGTGTGTATGTGTATACACTTTCATGTACATAAACATGTTATTCTTAAAAATAATTAGCCTCATAGGATTATAGAAGATTATATAGCCTAGGAGGTACTAAATCCCATCCCACCTTGAAAAGAAAATGGGGTAACAGAGCAAATTTTTAAAGGCAAATATGGTATATTGACAGAAGAAAATCTCACTTTTCCAATCTAGTCTTATAAGGATATAGAATACATTTTTACAATTTTTGTCATATATTCCAGTGTCTTATTACTAGTAATCAGGCCAGTTGGTGATGAATTCATTGACTATGGCAACTCATAAAAAGGGGGTTACAGTCTACATCTTTGGAAGACACACCCACACCAATGATGTCACATGTTCCCACCAAGGAGTGGAGTCATCTCCACATATTTAGGACATTCTTCTTTCCTGACAAATCTTAAGTCCTTTTGTTGCTGTTGTTCCAGCATCAGTAGACAAAGAGAACAGTTTATCTCCTTTCAGCAAACTTATCAGGTAGGGAGGTTGTTATATGTACTTCCCCCTCTATTTCATTTTATCTCAGGTACTAAAGCCAAGTGGAGTTTTTCCTCACACATCCTATTGCTTACAGTACTAGCAACATCAGCAAGTTGAGTTTCTTTCTAGTTGAAAGTCCTGGCATCATAGGATTCTGTGAGGGTCATTTACAAAGAATATTTAGAAATCTGGAAGAACATTGCAGTTGGGTTAACACTGGGTGGATGGGTTGAAAAAAGTTTATGGGACCACATCGTGCAGCCAATTCAAGCCAAGACTAAAGTCTTATGCTGGTAATGCAACTACATTAAGTACTAAATGTACTGATCCCTAACTAGAATGAATTCGGTAATAACAGTAAAAGCCTTAGAATTGAACATACTCCTTGTGAACGAGAATTATCCTAGCAATTACCCCTCAAATCCAGGACTGTTCTGTGCTGGAGAGCATTACTAGTCTTGATATTTTCCTCAGAGATGACCAAGTTCATGATAGGATTTGAAGGGTAATGGAAGTTTTGACCCCCGAAATATTTCCTTTATTTTGTCGTTCAATCCTTTTTCAGCTGTGTTCAATTCTTCATGACCCCATATGGAGTTTTCTTGGTGGAGATACTGGAGTGGTTTGCCATCTCCTTCTCCAGCTCATTTTACAAAAGAGGAAACTGAGGCAAACAGGTTGAGGTGACTTGCTCAGAGTCACATAGCTAGTCACTGTCTGAGGCTGGATTTAAACTCAGAAAGATGAGTCCTTCTGACTCCAGCACCTACTATATGTACCATGGCACCACCCAGCGGCCCACATTGCTTAATACTTCTTTCCAAATACCTCTTATTTTGGGTTAAAATATTGAAGGCCTTTGTTAATATAGATCTGCTTTGGGAAAGTAGTAGAGTAAGCCATTATGAGCCATTGGCACATTAATTTGAATTAATTTACCAAATTAAACCTAGCAGTGAGTAGTCTTTAAGGGAATGAGAAGAGGAGCAGGTGAGTTTTCTTAGAGTGAAGAGTAACGAACAAGTCAGATTACTGCCTGGGGAGTGTAAACCTGAATGGGGTATCACTGAGGGAGGGGTCTCTGGACAGTTGGGGGCAACATAAGGGGAGTTGGTACTCAGAGGAAAGTGCTGAGAAAATGCTGAAATGGAAAAAAGAATACAGAAAGGAGAATGGTAGAATGGTACTGAAACTAAATATCATAATTTTCCTGGTCTTGACTTTATTATTGTCTCCCATGCATCATTAGACTGCTGGCTAATCTTACTTTTCATTCCACAATATCAGCCACATTCATCCTGCCCTTTTTAATTCATAGTCATCAACTTCTATTTTTATCCCATTATTATCCTTATGTTAGCACCTCCTATGTGCTAGGCACCATGTTAAATGCTGGGGATGAAAGAAACATGAAAACTGTTCCTGCCTTCAAGGAGCTCACAATCTGGGCAAGGAGACAAGGCAAGTAATTGATTGTCATTGGATTGTGAAGTGGAGGGGAGTAAAGTGTAAAAAGACTGGAATAGCAGAAAGGAGTCACATAATGAAGGGCTTTAAAAAGCCAAAGAAGAATTTTATATTAGATGCTTGGAGTAAATATTGAACCATTGGAGTTTATTGAACAGACACTTGTGCTGAATATGGTTTGAAATTTTGGCAGGAATCTGGAATATTTTGGACAATGTTGAGAATTTTAATTTGTTTTTGTTTTAAATATATTGGTTTTTGGTTTTGTTTTTATATTGTCTTAATTTTCCCTGTATTTCTTCTGTATTTCCCTGTATTCCTGCTCACTTCTGATGTATAATAAAGACCATTTTTAAAAGGAAAAAGAAAAAAACAGCAAAAATCACCAATAAAGCATCAAAAAATATCTGGAAATATATGCAATGTTCTATAGCTGTAGAGCTCCCACTTCTGAAAAGAGAGATCCCATATCTCTTTTTTGGGGCCATGATTGTTCACTTTAATTATACAGCATTCACTTTTGAGTGTTTTGAATCTTTCCATCCTTCCATCGTTGTGATCATTGTGTATATTGTTGGCTCTGTTTACTTCACTCTGTATCCTTTCATGGCAATCTTTCCATGACATTTTAATTTTATTTGATATGAAATTATTTGACCTGTACCACCTTCCTCCTTCTTCTAGAAGGGAGTTCATCTTTAGGTATTTTATAATATTGTCTCTAGGAAAAGGAACAGAAATATATTTTCTTGAGGAGTCTCCTCAGTGTCTATATTCTTTATTATATGATTCTTCTGTTTTTAAGATTTTTTTCCTCTAATTTGGTGCTGGCTACTGATCGTGTACCTTCTTAGTCACCCTTAAATAGCTTTCTTCACTGCTGCTGCTATTGCTTCTCTTCCTTTTCCAATCCCTTTCCCATGCCCAACAATCACATTTTCCTAGTCAACTCTTTTTTTTCCTGACCACCACTCCTCTCTATCTGCCCTCCCTTCTATCACTTCCTCCCCCTTCTCATTTCCCTCCTCTCCTACTTCCCTATAGGGTAAGCGATTTCTATACCCAACTGAGTGTGCTTATTATTCTCTTTTTGAGCCAAATCTGATGAAAGTAAGGTTCAAACAATGCTCACCCCTCTCCCTTTTTTACCTCTAGGTCATTTGTACCTCTTCATGAGATATAATTTACCCCATTGTGCCTCTCCCTTCTCTTTTTCTCCTGCAATCTTATTTTTCATCACTTAATTTTTTTGTATCACCTCATCAAAGTCAACTTATACTTGCACCCTGTGTGTGCTCTTTTAAATTACCCTAATAGACATGTAGCTTTTTAGAGTTACAAGTATCATCTTCCCATGTAAGAATGTAAACAGTTTAACCTTTTGAATAATATGTTTTTTTTTCTTTCCTGTTTACCTTTTTATGCTTCTCTTGAGTGTTGCATTTGAAAGTTAAATTTTCTTTTCAGCTCCGGTTTTTTCATCAGGAAACTTTGAAAGTACTGTATTTCATTGAATATCCATTTCTGCCTGAAAGATTATATTCAGTTTTGCTGGGTAGATGATTCTTGGTTATAATACAAACTCCACTGCCTTCCAGAGTATCTTATTCCAAGTCCTTCAGTTCTTTAATGTAGAAGCTGCTAAATCCTGTGTAATCCTGACTGTAGTTCCTTAATATTTGAACTACTCCTTTCTATTTTCAGTGTTTTCTCCTTGATCTGAGAGTTCTGGAATTTTACTATCATAGTCCTGGGAGTTTTCATTTTGGAATCTCTTTTAGGAGGTGATGAGTGGATTCTTTCAATTACTATTCTATTCTCTGGTTCTAGTATCTCAGGATAATTTTGCTTGATAATTTCTTGAAAGATGCTGTTCAGGATCTTTTTTTGATAATGGCTTTCAGGGAGTCCAATAACTTTTAAATGATCCCTCCTGGGTCTATTTTCCAGGTTAGTAGTTTTTCCAATGATGTATTTTACATTTTCTTCTTTTTTTTCATTCTCTTGATTTTGTTTGACTGCTTCTTGATATTTCCTAGAGTCATTAGTTTCCACTTGCCCAATTCTAATTTTTAAGGAATTATTTGGTTCAGTTAGCTTTTGTACCTTCTTTTCTATTTGACCAATTCTCCTTTTTAAAGACTTTTTTTTAAAGAAAAAGAAAGCTATTGACTCTTTTTTCATGATTCTCTTGCATCACTCTCATTTTCTTTCCCAACTTTTCTTCTACCTCTTTTATTTAATTTTAAAAATCTTTTTGAGCTCTTTCAGGAGAATGTTTTAGGCTTGAGGCCAATTCATATTTCTCTTTGAGGCATTGCTGTAGGCATTTTGACATTATTGTCCTCTTCTGAGTTTGTGTTGTGATCTTCCCTGTCTCCATAATAGCTTTCTGTGGTCAGGGATTTTTTCTTGGGGTGGGGGATGGATTTGCTAATTTTGTGACTTTTAAAGTTGAGGTCTCTTCCTAGGGTACAAAGGTCACTGTCCCAAGCTTCTTGCACCAGAAGTCAGGGGCCTAGTCACTTGCAGTTTGCCCATTGTGCTGGGGGTTTTGTGGCTGGCAGTTCACCCATTGCACTGGAGTTGGCTGGCCTAATCCTGCCTGTTGTGCCAGAGTTTCTGGGGCTATCAGTTCATCTGCTTCCCTGGGGCTGGAGGCTTCACAGCTGGCCTGTTGTGCTGCTGTTCTGCTGAGCCAGGACAGTGGGACCTCTGTTACTTATTTGTGCTGGGGCTAGGAGCCTCTCACTGGCTTCCCTGGACACCTCCTGCCCTTGGCTGTGCTCCCCTTTTACCTAAGTGAGACAGACCTTTCTTGCAGACCTTCTAAGTTATCTTGGGCTAGAAAATTATTTCCCCCAACTTTATGTGGGTTCTATTGCTCCAGAATTCATATTGAGGCTTGAATTAAAATTATTTTGAGGAAAACTAGGAAGAGCTCAGGCAACTGCCTGCATTTTTTCTGCCATCGTGGCTCCACCTCTTCTTTTTTTTTAAATGCTTGGTATCACACCAAGTCATGAGAATATGAGGAAGCCCCACCTATCTTTAACATATTAGGTGAACCCAGTGGGGTTTGTGGGAAAACATGGACTAGGCTCACATAGGACAGTTTGCTTGGGTTGCCATATGCAACATTAGGAGGAATAGACAGCTTCCTTGGAGTAGTGGAAAGACCTGGGACTTGGAGAAAAGAGAAACCTAAGTTTGAATCCTATTTCTGGTCTTTCTAGCTTCAGTGACCCTGAGAAAGTTACGTAACTTTTCTGGGCTTCTTTCTCCATCTATAAAATGGGTACAATAATATTGATACTACTTACTTCATGAGATGGATATGACAAAAGTGTTCTGTAAATATTAAAACATGATAGAAATATGTTATTACCAGTTTCCCAATCTAATCTTCCCTGCATCTTGTTTTCATTATAAATTCCTTTTGACTCTATGTTCTTTCTTTAAAGTATTTAGTCTGTTAAAATTAGACAAAATGAGAGTAAATTGGCTAAAATTACAATACTAAGCAAGTATTGGACCATCCCTCTTTTGGGGGCATCCAAAGGTGACAAGGGAAGGGTCAATAAGACAGACTAGCTTATGAGCTTGTGTAAAACCAATTTCCTAGGAAGACAGGAAATAGCGAAAAACTATTTTAGATCACATTTCCCTGCCTCAGCCACTTGGGTGGTGTGGTGGCAATTCAAAGTTATAAATAGAGATATTTTGCTAGAAGCATCTTACAGAACAACCATCACTGTAGTTTGCTGCTGACTGTTCTTTTTCATGGTAATGTAGAAACTACATATAAACAATTTATAAGACTAGCTTTAGTTAGCTTTTACAAGCACAATTCATGGAAATTATAGCACCTTTGTCAATTAGTGGAGTACTATGGGAATTCTTTAAAATAATTCCAGCCAATTGTCTGTTTTGTTAAGCTTCTGGATAGCCAAATAGGATTTGAATGATTGATTAGCAAATTCTGCTAATGATTTTGATTAAGTCTATTTGTTTTTCCTGTAATTATCTCTCTCCAGTAATTAGAATTCTGTCATAGTCCTCAGAGTTGATATAATTTTGGATAAAGATCATACCAGTAAGATTTGGATGTATTTATAATTTCCAAGCAATTATAGGGCACATTTGGCAAAGCCTTAGAATTAGCCCTCCTTTTGAGGAGGAAAAAATAAGCAATTGTCATCTATGAAAGATATCTGGTAATGTAAAATGAATGATTTCCTTAAACCAGTTCTTCCCAAGTTAATTATTTGCTCTGTAAAGATAATATTAATTTAGAATAAGTCTCTTAAAAAATGGGGTGTGTGTGAGGAAGTATTTAGATTACTAATTTATTTTTACCTCTATCCCTCCACCTCCTCATAGAATAAAATCCAGCTAGAATAAATTTATCCCAAAGAGCACACTATTCAACATAATCCATAAGGCACATCTTTGTGTCATCAAAGACACATCTTCCTGACTTCAAATCTGGCTTCACACACTTAATAGCTGTGTGACCCTGGGCAAGTCACTTTACCCTGTTTGCCTCAATGTCCTCATCTGTAAAATGGGAGGCAGTGTGGTCCAGTGGAAAGAGTCCTGGATTTATAGTCCCTGATTCTATCACATACTAATCCACATGACCTTAGGCAAGTTCCTCAACCTCCCTGTGCTTCCATTTCCTCCTTTGAAAAATCATGGTTGTTGGATTAGATGACCTCTACCTAAGGTTCTTTCCTGACTTTGATCTAGGCTTTTACAGACAAAGAATGTTAAATCTTCTCACTGTGTGGTAACATGGTATGGCTAAACCACACATCCCAATGCTATACAATTCTGCCAGAGAGCTGCAGTTCTCCAAGGTAGAAACTCAACACTTTGCTAATTAGGGATAATAGATTCCTCAGGATGTGCTTTCTCAGCCACCTGGTGGTTTTGAATGGCAGCTTTTAAGCAGGTGAAGAACTTCCTGAAAATTGATCAAAGTCAGCATTAACGCTCCTGCCTAAACAGTTTACCCATGCCTGGCTTCTTTCCCCAAAAGTGCTGCTGACTGTGACAACTGATGAGCTAAACAGGGCTAGAGGTCAACAGTTCTGTGAAGTCTCTTAATTATTACAGGATCAACATGTTTTACAAATGTGTGTCCTGTATGCATTGCTAAACTGCTGTGAAAATGGGAGTTAAGGCATTCTCCTTACATCCCTCCTCCCCCAGAGTAAGGAAGGGAGCCAAAGGGCTTTCCTGATATTCTAAATATGGAACTGTAGACAGAATGAGGATGAAGCTCTTAATTACTCTCCATATTCAAGCTTTACTGGATAATTGAGTATATCTGCTCGTTGATGTACATTTAATCAGTTAAACTATGACCCCATGGTATACTGTGCGTGGGATATATCTACTACCAAATCTAAGAGCATAACTTGGTTGTACTTTATGTGTCTGCCTGAAATTAGTAGCTTTTAAAAAAACTCTTAAATTAAGCTTTTCAATATATAATTTTGTGCCCCCTGCACCACCTTTCTCCAAGGTAAATGTTTCTGCATGGCTAAAGGCTGGTTCAGAATAAAAAAAAACCCAAAAAACAAACCCTCTTCCTCTTCCTCCCTTCCAGCCTTACTCAAGCACAGTACCACCATTTTAGGATGCTTTTTCTCATCCAGTTTTTTTCATCAATAAGAGTTCTTTATCATCTTGAAGTCTTAGTGGTTATATAAACAGTGGACATTGGCTCAAAGGAGGATTTTGGTTGCTACTTTCAACTTATTCAACCTGAAGAGGAAGAGCAAGAAGATAGGGAAGGGAATAAGACTTTATATATTATGTACTGTGCCATCGTGCTAGGGGCTTTTCACAAAGGTCATCTCGTTTGATCCTCACCCACAACTCTGCAAGGTAGGTGCTATTATTAGCCTCATATTATAATTGAGGAAACCAAGGCAGACAAAGGTTAAGTATCTTGCCTAGCTAGTAAGTGTCTGAGGCTACAGACATAGGATGTTAAACTCTTCTTGCCATGTGGTTACACAGTATGACCAAAGCACACATTCCAATGCTGTACAATTGTGCCAGAAAGGTGTAGCTGTCCAAGGTAGAAACTCAACACTTCGCTAATTGGGCACAATAGATTCCTCAGGATGTGTTTCCTAATTCCAGTGCTCTACCCACTGAACCATCAGCTACCTGCAATAGCATTCTGACATCAGCTTGTCAAAAGCAAGACAGTGCCAGTTTGAGTGCCACAGAACAATTGTTTCACCTTCTGTGAACATACATAGGTTTATTATTTTCTCCTATCTTTTTCTAATATTTCCAAATATTAAGCAGAGTTTCAAACAACATGCAGCCAAATCAATAGAGGAAATTCAGGTAGTCCCTGAGGGACCATTTTAGTGGGATTTGGCCTGAAGGGAAAAAGCATAACTATATAATATTGATGTCACTTCAGATATGACCACTAGCAAGGGAGACAAGGTGCAAGTAAAATGATGATTGAATATGTCTTCCTGATACAAGACAGATCTTAGAAAGATGAAGCTACAAGTCAGGGAGTCTCCTGTTCAAATGAGATTGTTCAGTTTAATTCCATAAGCATTTATTTAGGAACAAAAATATATAATAGTTCATTCTCTTGAGGAACCTACCTTCAACTGCAAAGAAGGTGCCTATGTGCAGATAATTAAATACAAAATAAATCAAAGTAATTGGAGAGAGGAGGGAGAACAGGAACAACTGGTAGAGTCAAGACAGGTCTCCCTCTTCAAGGAGGTGACTTTGGCAATGACAGTTGAAGAAAGCAAGGGATCCCAAGAGGCAGATGTATAAAGGTAGAGCATTCCAGATATGGGGGACAGCCCATGCAAAGGCATGAGGGTGGGAGATCACATATTGTGGCTGACACAGTGGATAGAGTGCTGGGCCCTCAGACTCAGGTCTTCCTGACTCCAAATCTGGCCTCAGATGCTTACTGGCTATGTGACCCTGGGCAAGTCACTTAACCTCTGTCTGCTTCAGTTTGCTCTGCAAAAAGGAGGAAATAGTAACACCTACATTCAAGGGTAGTTGTGGAGATCAAATGAGATATTTTCAAAGCATTTAGTATATATAGCGCCTGGCACAGAGTAAGTACAAGATGAATGCTCGTTATGAAGATGATGAGAGAGGGAATGTAATAATGTAGTCAGCTCAGAAAGATAGGTTCAAGTCACATTGTAAAAGACTTCAGATTCCCGAGAGAGGAGTTTGCGCTTTAGTCTAAAGGTAACATAAAGCCAGCAAAGCTTCTTGAGGAGAATGGTATCATCAGTTTTGCACATTAGGGATCACTTTAGGAAGTGTATGGAAGATGGATTGGAAAGAGGACAGACAGGAGTCTAGAACAAGTAAGAAGTAACTATGAATGTTTGTTGTTGCTGTTGAGTCTTTCAGTCATGTTCAGCTCTTCATGATCTTGTGAACTATGGCACACAATACCGTCCATGAAGTTTTCTTGGCAAAGATACTGGAGTGGTTTGCCATTTTCTTCTCTAGCTCATTTTATAGACAAGGAAACTGAGGTAAGCAGGGTTAAAAGTGACTTGCCCAGGGTCACATAGCTAGTAAGTGTCTGAGGCCAGATTTGAATTCAAGTCTTCCTGACTCCATGCCTAGCACTGTATCCACTGTGCGACCATTTTTTAATGTCTTACAGACCTAGGGTAACTTGGCATCATTCTGAGCTGTCCAGCACTGTGGACCATAGTTCTGTCTCTGGGCCTGAACAGATCTCACACTCAGAACTAAATGAATGTACTCCAAGTGTTTCAGAGAAAACTTTGTTATGTACTACCCAACCAGAGTGGGTGGAAGGGATGAATTAGATGCACCTTGCTTTATTGCCTTTTGCTCAGTTATAGCAGCTAAGTATGAATTAACCCCACTAAAGGAACCCTCCTCCTGGGTCCAATTATATTGAGTCACTTAGAGTTATTCACTATAGCAATCAGAATGAGGACTGCTGGTTTTAAGATTTTACAGTGAAGGAGATAGTTTCTTCTACCCATTCCAGTTCCTATATTTGGTAGCAAAGGCCTCTCCAGATAAGTGATAATGAGGAAAATCAGTGTGAACACTAAGGAGAAAAAGGAAAATCTTTGAATAAGATTTGCATGTTATAGATGAGAATAATGAAAGATTATTTTATAGAGTCAACAAGGGCCTCAGGAAAGCTAGAGCTAGGAGGGGTTGTGTGGTTTTGCAAGTCTGCACAGATGTTGTAGTAATGATATGGCAGTTCACATGAAGGTTTCCCAGACTTCTTCTGTGCAGGAATACTTCCATCTCTGTATAGGGATACTAGTTCACATTTCAGGGACCCCACAAGGGTGACTTGCTTAGAAATATGGTGTTGTATTTTGTCTATGTTTCCAGATGTACACTTTGGGGTATTTGAGTATTGTAATTGATTGAGTTTTTAATTGTGGTTCTAGAGAAGACTTTTGGGAGTCTCTTTGTCAGCCAAAAGATCAAATCAGTCAATACCTAAAAGAAATTAATTCAGACAGTTCATTGGAAGGTCAAATACTAAAGCTGAATTTTAAATACTTTGACAATATAATAAGAAAACAGGACTCATTGGAAAAGACACTGATATTGGGAAAGATTGAAGGCAAAAGGATAAGAGAAGGCAGAGGATAAGATGGATAGATGGTGTCATGGGAAAATGAACATGAACTTGAAGAGCTAGTGGAGGATAGAAGGGTCTGGAGTGCTGTGGTCTATGGAGTAACAAAGAGTTGGAAACAACCGAACAAGTGAAGAACAATAACAAGAAAACTGATCCAGGGGCAAAGGAAAGTGGGAAGAAAATATGACTCATTCCATGGCTAACTTTGGGCTTGTTTTCATAGAGAAAGGATTCTGTTCTTTATTACCTTGAATGGACAAACATCTTGAGAAATTCTCATCTCATCTGCATAAATGAACATAATCTCACACAAAGAACAAAGGTACCAAAGTTTGTTTTTGGCCCTAATTTCTGGTTTAACTCTTACTTGTACTGCATGCCAGTCTCCGAAGTGTACTATAGGTGCAGTGAACAGGTTTACATTCATTGAGGGGAGAGTGTCTTTGTGGCCAGAAGTGACAAACACACAAGCCTGACTCTCATCCCTTTTGAAACCAACTTTGGGCATCTACACTTACTTTTTGCATCTTGAGCTCACTAGGTATATCTTCTAGGACAACTGTCATAAGCACGACAAGACCAGGGGTGAAAGAAAATACTGCCATAAGAAACATAAATATAAACCTGGCTGCCTTCTGAACAACATCTAGGTCAGGCCTCCCATACACATTGTCTATGTCTGAGATGGCAATGAGAAGAATTGGGCACTGAGGCTGAATGTGGGTCATTTCTCTATACCTCTAAAATCATACCTCTAAAACCAAGACACCATTGATATGATCTGTCATGTTTACAATGATGAACTGGTCCAGACTGACTTGTTTTGTTTATGCAGATGAGAGTTTCTCAAGATGTTCATCCATTCAAGGTATTATTACCTAGAGCAGAATCTTTTCTCTATGAAAATAAGCCTGGCAATGACTGCATTATGCTCATAGATGCTGGAGATATGCAGCATACTACATCCCAAGCCTAAAGAAAAGGACAAAACTGACTCTCAAAGAAAAAGAAATTTTATAAAAGAAAAGATCAAAGAAGATAAAGAAGATATAGAAAGAATAGAAGAAGAATACCAAGATCATTTCACTTCTGAAGGAGTAGTTCTGGGATGGCAAATTGCTTTGCAAGGGTTTGCAAGTAGTATGTTAGAGAAAAGAGTGAAATCCTAAAGGAGGCAGTATCCTATTTGATTTGATCATAACTAACTAATCTCAGAAAAAATCATTGTCAAGTCCTATGGGAAAGCTACAAATCCACTAGACTGTAAGTATGTTGCTTCAATGATTAGTCTAAGTTCACTTTTCAGAGAGGGAATATGTCAAGTGACATATGTTTTTGATATCTGTTAATGGGTTTATTTTAGCCCTTTGTGTCTTCAGCATCTATTGGAGAGGTAAAATAAAGAATGCCCCATATCTGGTATGCATTTACTACCTTGAATACTTATAAGGGAGTTATGGACTGTTTGTTACTAAGATCTGTAGAAACCTAGACGAGCATATTTGAAATTTTTTTCTGAAGTAAACTCATGATGAGGAGTAATAAGTCAAAGAGAAACTATGATGCCTTTTGGTCAGTCCTCAGATTGGACAAAGAGTGTGTGAATCCAAGTTTGGAGTGTTTATAGAAAGAAGGACCTGATCCACAGCTTACAAACATGCTTATATATTATTCCATAATCTGGAAGTTCCTTCTACTTCCAACTTCGTACTATAGTTTCACTTATTTTTAATTACAAGTATCCTTTAACTTTAATCCAATTTCAGCAAATATTTATTAGGTCCTCATTCTGTGCCAAGCACTATTCTAGGTACTAAGGAAATAAAAGCAAAATCATTCTTGCCTTCAAGGATCAAGGGGAGATATAACATCTACACAATATAATAGGAAGAAAATTGAGAAGGAAAAGAGAAATAAAACATTTTCAGGGGGTGGTGATCAGAAAGACTTTAGGGAACAGAAAACTCTTAAACTAAGCCTTGGGGGAAGACAGTATTTTGAGCAGTAGAGATTAGTCAGGAGAGAGTTACTAGCAGGAAGGACAACTTCTGGAAATGGAAGGAATGTTGAACAGGGACAATAGATACTAAGTCATTTTGACTAGAATGTAGAATTTGTAAAAGTTTGTATGAAATAGTGTGGTACAATGGAGTCAGAGGACCTGGTTTCAGATCCTACCTCTGATGCTTACTACATGTGTGACCTTAGGCAAGTCATTTGATTTCCTTGGGTCTAGGTCTTCTCAACTGTAAAATGAAAAGGATGGAGTAGATAGCCTCTGAGGTACCTAAGTTACCTACATACCTCAAAAAGGTACCTAAGAGGTACCTTTCATTTCTAAGTTGTGATACTATGAAGTTTAGAAAAAAGGTAGTGGGAACCAGATTGTGAATGGCCTTAAATGCTGAAGAGTTTGTATTTTATCCTGTAGGAAGAAGGGCGCCATTGATTGTTTTTGAATGAAAAAGATTATTAAATTTTTACTATTCTCCAGGCAATGTGCTAAGCCTTGGAAATATATACACCAAAGAGAGAGTCCCTGACCTTAAGGAAGGCCTTCTGTGTTAATAGAGAGAAAGGACACACATAGTGGAATGGTGACTAAGAAAGGGTATTCTGGTCTGGGACATCACAGGGATGGTGAGTGGAATTATAGGGCAATTCATAATTGACATGCTCTTCCCAGAAGTATTGATTTAGTAAATGTTTCCAGAGCAAAAGGTAGAAAATGGTAGGGGGTTGTATTCCATTTGCATGGTGGTCAGAGAGATATCAGGGAGGCAGTCAGGGATCTAGGTCCAGAGCTGTCATCAATGAGGACAGCATGGACTTCTGTGTGTGAGGTTCAGAACTGAGTGGATTAGATGCTTCAGAGCATGGTCTCTGTGGAGTAGGTGGAAGGAAGGTGGAGAGGTTGATGGGGTTGACTTATGGTCTGTAGTCTGAGCTTCCTCACTATGCAGCATAGTCATATCCTGTGCCTAACAGAGACTACCTCGGCATTATTTTTAGCAGAATTGAAGACTAATTAAGAAACTATTAAAGAAGTCCAGGAGAGAGGTGAGAAGAGATACTGAACTTCAATAGTGACCTTGTGACTAGAGAGGAGACAAATGGAAAAAAACACTTAGAGGCACAGTGAAGAAATATTTTATTATGCCTACCTTTCCCCCCTGCATAAGATTATACATAAAATACATGATTAATTATGAGCAATGAACTTAGTGAGAAAATATCTAACTAACATTCATTATTACAAATTCAGGCTGTCATCTGGTCATGTGGGTGTGAATGTTTGAAGGGAAACTTGCACAATGTTAAGAGGGTGAAGTTTTGTGAAGATTTAAATAAGAAAGGTCAGTGGGCTGAAATCTTAACTAAAGGAATCGGTAAAGATTAAAAAAAAATCAGCGGGTGAAAAATAACTTCATTAAGTAGGAGATATTGTGGGGCAGTTCCTGAGTGCACACTAATTATCTTTGGAAACGGCTTGTGATCATTTACTACTCTTATTTTTGCTTCAGAAATGAGCATCTCTGTTGGTATTTTCTTTCTCTGGCTTGTGCATGAAGACTACTTTTGCTCTAATGAAAAATTAAATGTAAGCACCTTCACTCTGCTCTTCCTCCTTTGAATAAGTGAACTACTTGTAATTTTTAGGAAAATTGTATCTCTGTGATTTGAATTCTAAGCTATTACAGTAAGTAACTTAAATAAGCTCTTTTTGACTAGGGCTTTTCTTGGTTTGGGGGAACAAATGTTTTGTTATTTTTCTTGTTTTAGTGTAGCTTCATTTCCCTGGAATTCCTCTTTTATTTAAAGATGATCTTTCAGATCTGGGATACAGATGCCTGAGGTTCTAGACCCAGTCCTTCCACTAATTAGTTGTAAGACCTTGGTCAAATCTCTTAGTTTTTGTAGATCTTCATTTCTTCATCTGTAAAATGAATAAATTGAACTAGGTGAGCTCTCCAGTGGAGAACCATACCTAGGGTGAGGCAACTGGGCTTTGTTCCAAGTCACATACATTTAGAGGGTGGTGTCAGCACTTGCATGAACTTGAAAACTTAAACAGCATGAAAAAAATCCAAGCTTAGCACCGAGTTAGCCATATAGATTATTAAAAATGGGAAACTACCAGAAGGTATACTTCTTCCTTTAGCCCCTGTATTTCAGGAGAGCTCCTTCCTAGCCCACTCTGATCCTATTCCCCCACAAACATAGCTTCATCCCTCAAAGTATTCCCTAATAGCTGGTTCATGGTGTCCAGGGATCTTTTGCCATCCAACTGAATTTGACTTAGAAAGTTATTTGAGTATATAGTTAATATTGTTCCAGGTAAACAAATTACTAGCTATAACTGTGGTCTAAAATTCCTTCTGGCTCTAACATTTCAGGTCTGAAACACCTTTTCTTCCTAACTCATTGGAGGTGTGCAAAGGACCAACTCATTCTATACATGCTTGTGTTATGCATTGATTTTTAAAGGACTCCATTTTTACTTGCAAGGACAAAGTTACACAGTGTAACACCCACTCAGAGAAAAACGGAAAAAGTATCATGGCTTGAAAGCTGTTTCCAATTATCTTCTGTCCTTTCTTTAAAGGACAAAGACCTAAATGAGAATTTGTACATAGAATTTCTTGCCTGAAACAGAGTGTTAATTGCCAAGGGTTTTATATGCTGCTGAAGAGGTGCTGAAAATATAATCCATAAATTTTGATATAATACCTATGCCAACTGTAAAATTTTTACTTGGTCTGATTTCTTTTATGGGTATCTTTGCAAAATTGATGCAGCTTCTTTTATATCCTCTAACAAAAATTGAAATAATAAACCATAACCGACTTTTCTCAAATGCATGAAGTATATTTAAACCTAACAATGGTATTTTAGTCGTCAGATCTTTCATTACCTACATTGACAGTGGGAACAGTGGTTCTCTGATAACTAGGCTGTTTTATTTACTATTTCTGCTTATTACCCTAATCAACAATAGTAACTGACTTTCTTTTATTAGTGGTCAACTGACACTTGCCCTGTTGATCCTGTTTTATTAATATATGCATATGTTTTAAAGGTTCTGTTCTTACGACTCAGACCTAAGGGTCCATCATAAGGTTTCTTTTATTTTAAAATCAGAGAATTACTTGTCCATAATTGTCTACTCTTGGTTTCAGAATCATTTGGGTTATTTTCCTGTAAGAGTTCCCATTTGATATAGACCAAAATATAATTAAAGCAAATGTAACAGCACATATTATTGCATTAAAGTTTGTGAAGTGCTTTCCTCAAATCAGTCATGTGAATTAAATCATAGAAATGTTCTATCCATGTTTTTCAGATGTGGAAACTGAGTTTAAATAAATAAAGTTTAAGTCACTTGCTAAAGGTGGTTATTGGAACTCAGATCTCTCCTGGTTCTGTCTGACAACTTAGAACCACTTATTGATAAGCCCCAGATAAAGATACCATACTGGCCAAGATGACTATATAATATGGCTCTCTAGCATGTTCCTTTCTTGCAGAGGCTACAGTGGTCTGACTGCTTGATCAAGAATTAGAGAATATAGAGGCTTGTAGGAATTGCTGGTATAGAAATTATAATCCTGAACTGTGAAAAGGGCTCCTAGAATATGGAATCCCAGAAGTCTGCCCAGAGGTCTAGGATCAAATGGATTTCCATGGTTGTTCAGGGATCAAAAGTTTCAGGCTATTACATACCTAGGAAGACTAGTGTGGGTTACTAGTATGTTCCATTTAGTCCTATGGAGACAGTGATAATAAATCATCAGGCTATTTGTTGGAGGAATGTGAACAAAATTTCTAAGGCAAGAAACCCAACAGAAAGCTGAATTTTGGGATTTTCAAATTCTCCAAAGTGATGCTCTAGTTTTTAATTTGGCCCAGCCTTCCCTTCACTTCTACATGACTTAGGTACATTCCTGGTATAAATAATACATAAGCTTATTTAAGCCTTGCTACCCTTTTTGATTTGTAATCTGTCAATTAGATTCTTGGCTAGCTACTTTTATTGGGCACTAGAAACTCTCTGGAACACTACAACATAAAACCTGACAAGATAGAGATACTTGCTTTTAAAAACCAGATACAAAAGAAATTGGCAAGTGACATTGATACACAAGACAAAAAAAATCATTTTCTGCTTGCCCTGGCACTTCCTGATCTGTATTTTTCTTTCCATCAGCATCTGAACCTTCATCCGTCATGGTATCCCTGGAGAGGAATGAAAGGTGTCATTCTATCCCTCACCCACATCCCATTTAAGACATTTTCCCTAGTTACAGAAGCAAGAAGTGTTGCCCATGATGCAGTTGTATGACCTGGGGGACAATATTATAGTTAGAGTGTAGGATATTCCTTTTGTGTATACATGGGTGGGGTCTATTAATATGTTTTTAATACATCACGAAGATTTAGGCATGTCCCTTACCCATCTGTTACCAGATCTGTTATCTCTTGTTCTTAAAAACTCAATATTCAACCTTTCTAAATGAGAGTGGAATTAACTTTCTGATACAAGCCTAATGGAGGAAATGCACAACTAACCAGTCAGGTCCAAATCATCAACTGGAAACATTTAACAACCATAAGAAGCTTTTCATATGAATGCTTTCTGCTGTTGGAGCACCACAGTTACTATGTGACTGAATTATCACTGGACAGCAGTAAATTTAAATCTGTTGCTAGGTTCTGTCACCTTTAGTTGCCCCCAAGGTTGTTATACACTACAGCAAATTCTCAATTAGATTTCTGTTATGTGCCCCTTATTTGCAGTATCATTTCCTCTTTGCAGTATTCAGATTACCCAGAACCAGAACATTGCTGAGGATTTGCCAGGGTTGACTGAGACATGCCTACTTATCATCAAAATGCTCAGGAAACATTTTGTCCATAAGCATGACAATGAGGTAGAAAAATCCATGTATTTTTTGTTTTTCTTGTACCAAGGGATATTTTACTTCAGAAGTATAAGAGAAAGACAAGTACCCCCATTTCCTGGGGGACATACTCTACCTTATACCATCTCAGTCTCTGTGGGGAATAGACTTACAACTTCTAGCTGAGTTATTATAAGCATATTACAGAGATTGAGCTACCACCAAGTTCCCACCCACCTCTGGTTTCCCATCTCTGTTGGATGAGTCCTTGTCCTCAAGGTCACTTTTATCCCTCAGGGCATCAGTGCTGTGCTGGCTCTGGAACCCAGGCTCTAGAACAATGCAATTACTAGAATACCCTGCTGAACTCACCAGGGCAGAGGCTCCAGTCTCCTTCAGGTGGAAAGAAAAATAAAGACAGAGTCAAAGGACCAAAAGTCTGTTCCTTGTGGTCATATGGCCTCAGAGAGAAGGAGGCCCCAGGGCCTCTCCCTTCATAACACCTTCTCTTGCTGGATGTCATGAGCAAAGAAGTCACTAAATCAAATAAAGAGGAGAGGCATGTTGTCTCTTCTTTTGAAGAGAGTAGGAAGTATAAACTAATAATTAGGGATTAGTCCTTTGAAAAATTTCACTACAACACAATTATAGTTCCCAGGGGCAACAGAAATAGGCATCATTTTTAGCTCTAGAATAAAAAGTTAGCAAGGAAGAGGCCCTCCACTAAAGTCCTACTCTGATGCCTCCTTGTAGTGTGGAAGCAAACCTGGGTCCTTGGAGGATATGCCAAAAGTGTAAATAAACTGGCATATTCTACCACACTAGTGAGTCTTAAAATATTGACTTGATGATAGACCTGAGTTAATGAGGTCATAGTCTAGAATTAGGAACTCCAAATTTCTCATTTTGCTGATGAGACCCAGGGAGATTGAATGATTTTACCCAAGGTCACAGAGGTAGCAAGTGTTTTGTTATTATTTAAGGGGACTGCAGTCATTTTAAGGTCCTACATAGAATCATAGATAAAGAACATTAGAGGTCATCTACTCCAAATTCCTTATATAATTAGCATAAATGAGATTTCATAGGAAGACTTGGAGACACATAGGAAATCTCATTAATTATTTAAATTCAATTAATTTCATTAATATGGAAGATAGTCCCCAATAGCTAATGAAAGCTTTTATTCCATATGAAATTGGCATGGATACAATTTATGCTAATTAAATACAATGTTGTTGAAAATCTCATTCATTTTATTTCTTGAAAATATGCATAGTTGGGGCAGCTAGGTGGCACAGTGAATAGAGCACCAGCCCCGGAGTCAGGAGGATCTGAGTTCAAATCTGGCCTCAGACACTTAACACTTACTGGCCATGTGACTTTGGGCAAGTCACATAACCCCAATTTCCTTGCCTTCCCCACTCCAAAAATCAACCCTCCCCCCAAAAGAGAAAATATTCACAGTTAATGAGATTTCATATGTGTCCAGGCTTTAGGGATACCCTGTAGAAGGTTTGGTTTGCTCGTGGGACACCCAGGAAGAGATTATCTTGAGAAAGCTGGAGATGAGATTCAGAGTCCTAACAGAGTAACTGGGCCTAGAAACAGAGATTTTGGAGTCATTTATTTAGTAGCTATAGTTAAAGCTCTGGGAGGAATGGGATCACCCAGAGGAAAGAGTGAGCTCCTTGAGGGCAGGAATTATCTTTTGCCTCTGTTAGTATCATCAGCTCTTCGAACAGCCCCTGACATATAGTAGGTGCTTAACAAATGTTTATTGATTGATTTATTGATTCAAGAAATGACCCTTAAGGAAACCTTACATTTAAAGGATGAGAAAGGAACAGATGGAAATCTGGTTCCTTCATGCTGCTTGGTTGTGAAAACCAAGTTGCAATGATCTTGATGATCCTCAATGGACCCCAAGGTCTGCCCTCTTTTTACTGCATGCTTATTTGTTCCTTGCTGGCCTTTACGGTAGGTCATCTTATCCCCAAGAATAACCCAGTGCCTTAGAAACTCCACATCCAGTGATATCAGAGGAATGAGAAACAATAGTAGTAACCTATGGACAGGCAATGTCTTGTGATTTTACAGTGCATCAGGAAACTTCTTGCATGTACTAGACAGGCTACATATGAGGTTGCCAAGCTGGGGTTTGCATCATGTGGATGATTGCTCAGTACAATGTCACCTACCATCATCCTCTGAGTATTTCTGATGTAGGAGATTTGCTCAGAATTGGACCCTCTTTCCTATTCCCTTTAGTAATCAAAGATAAATGTAGGGTATGATAGCTGAGGTCAAGAAGTAGGGTAGGGGAGTTAATTGGCCAGTAATTAGGATCTGTGGTTTCATCAGCTGAGGGAACTCCCTTGCATTATTTAGCAATTTAGTGGATTAAAAAAGGAGAGGGGGGAGTTGAAGCAGGGTGGATGCTCATGGCCCTCTCTAGGGGCTTGCCTAGCCCCAGGGATGATACTCAGAAAGGAGTTCCTAAAGTACAATTCTTCTTTCAGATCCTCAGAGCAATGACATGGAGAACATCTCCATTCCTGCAATGGGTTGGGGTAGCAGCGCTGATCCACTTCTACTTATATCTCCTTTGCCCTTTCATAGATACTACAAATGACTTTTTTGGTGGGAAAGATGCTGGGGTTTATGAAGCATCTACAAACCTCATGGCATCCCTTCTTTGTACTTTAAGAAGGGAGTAGAACTTTTTGAGAAGGGAGTGAATGGAATAAAGTGAAAACTTCTCAGGTAACATCTTAGAAATCTGAACAGAATTTTAGTAAAATTCTAAAGATCCAGCAACCTGAGGCCTTTTGTCCTACTCCCCTGGTCATGAACTGAAGATTTCAATGAGGGAAAGTATATGTTTCTCAAACTTGGCTACTGACTTAATTTCCCCTTGATCTGTACAAATTCAAATTTGGAAAGATTGATATACAGATTGGTCATCATGTTCCAAAATTTCCATGACTCATATGATATCTTCTACCTTCCTGTTGCAAGGGAGGTCACCACGACCCAAAGTCCCCAACATCCCTATTATTCATGAGACATTGTCTACTTTCATATTTGCATTGAGAAAGTGGATGTCTTCCAGCTGCTGTCATATTTATATTTTGACGCTATTAATAAAGATGACATTTATCTGTTATGATAATGATGCCATATTTTGTCTGTTTCCATATTATCCAGAACTGTACCTTTTGCTTTTTGACATTGTTGACATTTTACCTGCAATGCCAGCAGATTTTTGCAGTTAAGAATGTGCACCTCAGTTTCTGATTAATGGTAACAGGCAGGGGGGAAAGGGGTGGTCTTTTGGGTATATGACTAAGCTTTGCATTTTGTATTTTGCCTCTCCTACTAGACTGCCTCTAGTAGCAAGACTTCCCCTTCTTGCAAGAAGAAGAAATCAAATCCTTCCTGTCTCTACTTGGAGATATCTCTGCTTGTTTTATTTGGGCAAGGGTCATCTTTGTCCCACACAGGAGGATGTGGGGAGGCCAGAGCAATGGAAGGATACCTTGGACTCCCATGATGATGGCAGAGATTGATCTGTTGACCTCATCCTCTTCTTTCAGTCTCTACCAGCGAGAAATAAGCTTTTTTGTTATTGAAAGATCTTTTCAAAAATTTGCTAGGGAATGCCAATGACTTTTCCACATTTAATGCCCTCCTCTCATGGCCTTAATACTCTCAATTTCTGTAGAGAAAAAGAGAGCTAGCTCACGGAGGCAAGTTGGATGTCTTTCCAGGACCTGTGAATGCAGCAAACCCCAAAATAAAAGATCTGGAGCTGAAAGGATCTCTGAAATCATTGGTTTAATCCATGCCTCACTAGGAATCCTCTACAACACTTCAACAACCATCACCTGAAAACTATTAGTGAAACGGGACACCATGCAAAACTGGCAGGCTCCAAAGTTGGAGGACCTAGGTTCAAATCTGAGCTTTTATGAATTGTTGGACTGGGCAAATCACTTCACCTCCCTGGGACTCAGTGAAAATTTGTAAAATGAAGGGATTTCATTAAAATGATCACTAAGATTTCTTCCTGTCTCAAATCCTAGCATCCTGTTCCTTTTCCTCTGTCCAAATTCAAAATTAATGAACTGAGCGAAGTCCTAAGTGTAATGTAAACCCAAGATCCTCTTTGTGATATGAATCTGGAGGAAATGGCCTTTTAAAATCTTTTAAGAATTAAAGGATTAAATCAGATAAATGTTTAATATTGTTCCCATAGTTCTCCTGGGTTCTGGGAATTCCTGTTCCTCAATCACAGAGGGACAGGCTACTAATCCTTTCTTAATCCTCCCCCTTCTTACTCATTCTTGGGTAAGTCTTAGGACTCATTTTCCTCACCTGTAGAAAAAGAGGCTTGGAATAGATGACTTCTGAGTCCTCTTCTAGCTTTATAACATTCTGAGTTTCAGCTCTGGGGTATAAAAACTGTCCAAGGAATGTATAAGAAAACCATGATGGGCCTTAGAGGGATCATGGCTTCACATACACTAATGTGTCCATAGAGAGAACATTCCTCATACTATTCCTTTAAATAGAATTAAAGTAACATAGCCTTAAAATATCAACATCCCTTTTCTCACTTAAAACATTTTAAATGACCTCCTTCACACTGAATTAATGCTTTGGGACTATTTCTTGACTTAATTTGATACACTTCCATTCCCTTTCCTCTCCTGGTAAAGAGAAGACATCATTATTCTCTGTCTCCATTTTTCAGATCTTGCCAAATGGCAGGCTCAACTGGATCCTTTCATTCTTAAAAAATAATCAGGATATACTTCTTGGGCTTTTGTTTTGTCTCTCCTTGCCTTAGGCTCTACTGAAAAGGCTTCAAAATATATGGGAGGAGTGGGGATTAGGGACTAGCAACATAGACATAGTAGAGAAGAACAGTCTTTTATTTTTGGTTCAATTCAAAAGAGGTAAGGGATGAGCACTGAATTATTTTCCCTTTTGTATGTGGGGTAAGAGAACATTAAAGACAGGTACCTCTCTAAGGACAAGGTAAGTTGGGCGGGGGTCTTGGATAGGAAATAGGACAGTTATTTCCTTTTAGTGGCCAAGGTAATTCCTAAAAATAGCTCTGCCAGCATTTTCTACCAATGATCCTAGGAAGAGGAAGAGGCAGAATGAGGAAAGAGTTAAGGGAATATCCTTCCAGCTCCAAGAGGAGTTTGTGGGCTAAAAGGACAATTGAATTTGCAGCTTAATCCCTGGGAGATGTTTCTGAGAAAGAATTAAACATGTAGTTGTTTAATTGGGGTTTCTAGTTCTGCAGCACAACCCAAAATATGGGAATCATGATCTCACTTGGCTGAGGATAAAGTATACTTAATAACTACTGGTAAAAATGTATTTTCGTGAAGACTTGAAACTTCTATGTAAAAGACTTTAAGCAAGAAGGAGGCAAACCCCCCCCATCAAACCAATAACTGTGTACATATATCTTCCAATATATATCCAACACATATCTAGGTGCTAGAGAGAGGAGCTATGATGTAGAAAGAAGAATAACAGTGTAGATATTTCATAATCCTAACACTGAGTCTGCCATCTTTGAGTCACAGATTGCCTTCACCTTGGCTGTAGGAATCACCATGGTCTCAGATGCACTGTGTCCATGGGATAGGGTATCCACATCCCTTTAGTTCATTTAAGAACTTTCCTCCCATCCTTCCACTTGTGGCTCCTTCCAACAAGACACCCCTAGAGTGAGATCACTGAGGGGCTTTGCAATGACAACGTAATTTCTTCAAAAATCTGTGAAAAAAATGACCAAACCCCCAAAGTATCTTCAGTTCATGATATTTCTTTGGATGAGATCAGGTAATGAACACTTCTTTCTCCTCAGGTTTAGTATCTACTCCACACTGAGAAACCTCATGATCCATATATTGACAGGTGGTCTGCAAACATCACAGTTTGCAAGTGAAAGATTTGGGCCAGTAGCCTATAACTTATACCACACCTTCACTAGCCTCTCCTCCTCATCTTCTAATGATTTCCTAAAAGCAATAAGCTCATCCAGATAGACCTGTACTTCTAAGAAGTTCATAAAGTCTACCACTTTCTCAGTGAGTCTCTGAATAGGCTTGTGTTTTAGAAATCCCATGTGACATGATTTCTCTTCGGGGAAAATGAGAACAGTCTTCTCCTTATCTTTGCCATAGGGACTGGATTGTAATATATATGCAATATAGAGAACCAGTAACTGCCATTTAATGGTACTGGGCATTTAAAATTCCCGATAAAATTTTATCTAAAAGATTTTGAACTAAAAAAAAAGGAAAGAGGTAAAAATAAAAGCATGATAAAATATGGTTATCTATCTTGATTCATTTATTCAGAGTTTAATTGTTTGCATATATTCTAATCTTAGTCTTTTATACCTTTATTATAGAAGACAGAAGCAGTATTATGTAGAGGCCACATAGAAGGCCTCAGAGTGAGAAAGATCTGGGTTTAACTACTACCTCTGATGTCAGTTGATTGTATGACCTTTAGCATATCCCAGGATGATATATGTAGACTTAGAAGGGGCCTGAGAGGCCACTGAATCCAAATCCTTTCATTTTCAAGCTTACAGAGCTTGAGGCTTTCCCAGGGTCATATAGCTAGTGAATCTTGGAAGCAGTATTCAAATTTAGGTCTTCTTGACTCAAAGGGTAGCACTCTGACTACTATGTCTTTTAGTCATCTCTCTATCACATATGGTAGTGGTAAACTTTCAGTGTACTAATCAATTCTCTAAGAGAATAAGGTTCAGCCCCTAAACCCAACACTGTCTTGCCATTTATTGTTCAGTCATTAAGTTGTGTCTGACCCTGTGACCCCACGGACAAAGTTCATGGGGTTTTCTTGGCAAAGATATTGGAATGACTCACCATTTCCTTCTCCAGTGTGTCCCCATTTTACGGATAAAGGATGGAGGCAAATAGGGATTAAGTAACTTTCCCAGGATGACATAGTTAGTAAGTGTCTGAGGTCAAATTTGAACTCAGATATTCCTGATACCAGACCCAGGGCTCTATCTATTTTACCATCTAGCTGCCCCTGTCTTGCTGTAGATGATGTAGAAGGGCTAGAGGGCTCTGTTATCATGCTGCCGACTAGTCAGTATTTTAAGGAGTTCCTAAGTCTTCCACTGAAGAGACCAGAGTGGGGTGAGGGCTTCTGGGAATGTTCTCTGACAAGTTGGACATCAAGGAGGTAAATAGTGAATATTGTTCTCTGCTCACTCTACATCAGTGGTTCTCAAACTATGGGTTATGTTCAATTTAAATACATGGTGCATATCAGATTTTTACATTACAATTCATAACAATGAAGTAACAACAAAAATAATTTTATGGTTGGGGGTCACCACAACATGAGGAACTGTATTAAAGGGTCGCAGCATTAAGAAGGTTGAGAATCACTGCTCTACATGCTACTCAAGCAGTGAAAATAGTCCCACCTCAGTGTTGTTTCCTTCACAGATGACTCTTCCATGTCCTGGTTGCTGTGGAGTCTACAAATTTAAACCTCTCATGATTCAGTTATGAATCTGATGGCTCATAGCATTAGAAGTGTAGGGTTTCTGAAAACTGCAATGCCTTGCGAGCACTGCCTGGTATTCTTTTCTAAGTTTCTGCTTAGGAGGCACGGATAGTCAGAGCTCTGATCCTCTTTCCTTTCCCAATGCTTGCTGCCTACAGTACCTAGTAGACACCTTGAAGAGGCTGGTGTCTGTGTGAATGACAATTGCACCTTCAGAAATTTTATGAGGACACAAGGAAGACACTATATCCACCTCTCACCTGATGTCCATTATCTCCTTTGGAAACTCTCAATGTGCTCTCTAGGGGGTCTCTCTCTCTTTCTCACTCTAAGGGGGTCAGTCCTTTTCACCAAAGTCACAGAGGCTTATTCTTCTCAGATGTCATAAAGCTACCCTGCCTCCAGTTTTCTTCAATAAATGGCTTAAATATAATTGTTATCTGGGATACTTCAAACTTTGCTTTCCTTTTGGTATGTGATGCAATGGGTACTGATATAATGGACCTAGGGCTAGAGATTATTTTTAGGGACCAAGGTTGGCTGTCATCCCTAGCCCTGTCACTATAAATCATCAGAATTTATTTTGTTGATCAGTTTCTAAGACATCAATAATATATTCTCCTCTTGGAGATACAGCAACATAAATGTTTCCATTTTACCCATAGCAATGGTGTCCAAACTTGACTTTTCTTCATTCTACTTGGAAGTAGGATGGGGATTGAGAAGTAGCCTCCAAAGCAGTGTGCATGGCTTGGGATGTAGTTATTTTTTATTTTAAATAATAATTTAAACAATTTATAAATATATTATTTATACATTATAAAAATAAATAATATTATAAATAATAATTTAAATAACAAATTTTATTTATGTATAAAAATTTATATCTTCCTTGATGTTATTTATTTTGTCCATAGTTGAGTAGATTACTCAAGAAACAGCTTTTGCTTAACTTTTGTTTCTCATGACTACTCAAAGAGTCATAGAAATCACAGCATTTAAATGGGATTTCAAAATCATCTAGTCCACTCCCCCTCATTTGACAGATAAGGAAGACTAGGCCCAGAGAATAAGTGACTTGCCCAAGGTCACATGCAATAATTAATGAGCAGATTTGGAATTTGAATTTAGGTTCTGTGACTCCCAAGTTTAGCACAGATGTCTCTTTCTTGGTAACTTGGAAATCTCCACAGCTTGAGGTCATTCATGCAGGAAAGTAGAGCATTTTCTGCCTAATATTCTTTTTTGTTGTTGTTTATTTTATTTTCAATTCATAAAACAAAACAAGCATTTTCATAACATGGTACAATAAAAAGGATGATTGCACATGCAACTGACAATCTGCCATATTATAACTTGTTATTCCCTCCAAATATGCAACAAAGTTGTTCCATAAATTTCTTTTTTTTCCTTTTTTTTCCTTCTCTGTACTAGGAATCTCTGCTATTAGACACAAATAGGTATATACACACATATACATATATGTGTATAAACACATACACATACACACATATATATGTCTACACATACATAAAATTATCCTATACATACTTCTATTTATCAGTTCTTTGTCTGGATGCAGATAGTATCTTTCTTAATATGTCCTTAAAAAAAATTTGTATGTTTATAAGTCCAATCAAAGTCATTCTTAAAACAATGTTGCTGTTACTGTATACAGTGTTCTCTTGGTTCTGCTTGCTTTGCTATTCATCATTTTATGCAAGTATTTCCATGCCTTTTTAAGATTATTGAACACATCACAGCATATTTCTCAAAGCACAATATTATTCCATCACAACCATACACCACAACTTATTCAGCTTGTTAAAGCATTTTTAAGTATTTTTAAATTATTTAAGTAATTTACTTGTTAAGTAAATCACTTAAACTCTCAGAGTCCCAGGCAACTTGTAAAGCACATGTCCAGGGACAGAAATATATTCTTATTCTAAAGGTTATTCCTTGTAAGAATAAACTATTCTAAGCTATTATATAAACTAGTTGAATTTTATTTTTTCCAATTAAGGAACAAAACCACCACAGCTGGAAAGATTTAGTTTTAGAACACAAAATCAAATATGGCACAGTGACTACTACAATACTTGCTTCACAGCTAATGAGGAGCTTGAGAACAATTGAACCACTTAAAGGAAACACACACACACACACACACACACAGGAATTCTCACCCTGTATTTCCTTGCTTCTTCCATATTTTCCTGAAATGAGAACCCATTGGAGAAAATGAGGGAGAGGATAAAGATGAAGGGAATGCACCTATGCTGCATTTCTCAGGGTTGTGTTGGAGTAGAAACCACCATGAAATGCTGGAATTGGAAGGGAAATGAGCAATCTCCTTCAGGGGTGGGGAACCTCTGGACTTGAGGCCTCATGTGACCCTCTTGGTCCTCAAGTGCATCCCTTTGATGGCATCATGGGGCTACAGGTTTCCCCATCCCTGCCTTAGGTCCATCCCCTTATTTTTATACCTGATTTCCTTGTGGTCCCTATACTTTTAGGAGTTGGTTTTGAATGATTTGTAAACTCATTGACTATGTATGTTGTAAGGAACACAAAGTGATTGTATTAAAAGATAGAATCCCTGCCTTTCAGAGATTAAGGTCAGTTATAGCCTCTCCCAACTTGTCAAGCATAAACACAACTTTTTACAAATCCAATCAAATCTTAACAGTCACATGTTACATTTAAATAGTTTCACCACAGTGATAAATATAAAAATAATGGCATCATGGTGAAGGAGGGGACCATGATAATGGCCACAAGGAGAACTTCTACTCATAGACTGGTTTAAGGCTTATAAAGTATTTTATTTACAACAATGAACCCCTGATATTGGCAAGCCAGTGCTTTTTCAACTCTGAAAATCCTAAATAGTTAATAAACATTTCTTAAGCTAAGTGCTGTGCTAAACTTTGATGATAAAAAAAAAGATTCCCTGCCCTCAAGGAGCTTACCATCCAAAGGGGGAAGACAATATACAAAAAGAAACTGAAACAGGGTGTGGGAGGAAAAGTATCTGGTTTAGGTGCATGACAGAGTCCAATTCAAAGGAGTTCAACTGGGTAGTAAATAAAGAGATGACTGGCCTGGGAACCTCCATAAATGGAGGCTTTGAAAGGAGTTCTTTTCTCCACCTTGCAGACCTCAGGAGCAAAGAGTACTGATGATGAGGATGCGTTTTGTGATGATGAGGTTGGAACATGATTTAGATCAATCTAAAATAGTGCAGCTGGTGAGAAATGAAGAGACCAGTGCAATCAGATGATCCTAACTCCAGCTATTCTTTGCCCCTTCCCACTATCCCCATGAAAAAATCAGATGTCAGTCTCTGCCATGCTGGGAATGGCTCACTCTGTGTTTAATTCCACCTCTGCATGCCTAAATGCCCCCAAACTCCCTACTAGATTACCACCACTAAGCTAACTAAATTATGTGATAGCGTGTCCCCAAGATTCTAAGAACTACACCTAGGAAGACTAAATTTCTTTAGCAATTGTTAAGGGTTGACAATAGCTTAATATATGACTATTCCCAGACAACCTTTCAAATTTAACTGCCTTTAGTGCCAATGGAATGGTTCCCCCAGGAACAGACTTCATAGCAGGACCAGTGGTAAGGTATTTTAAGAATTCACTTCCAGTGTCCTCAAATTGCTCCAAATTTTCTGTGAACCTAAAAGGAAGGTTCAGGTGTATGGGGTAGTTAGCTCTCCCAGTTCTCGCATTTTCACTCTACTCAGTCCTTGATTTCCTCACTAAACCTCTTTAGCTTTATTTTGAGGGAATGGAGCGAAGAAGAAAATTGTTGATAAATATTGGTGGAAGATCTCTTTCCTTTTAACTGTATTAAATTGTTGTTCAGTCGTTTCAGTCATGTCCAACTGAAAGATACTGAAGCCATTTGCTCTTTCCTTCTCCAGCTTATTTTACAGATGAGGAAACCGAGGCAATCAGGGTTAGGTGACTTTCCAGAGTCACACAGCTAATAAATGTCCGAGGCCAGATCGGAACTCATGAAGATAAGTCTTTCTGACCACAGCATTAAGAAAACCTTTTCCTCTCTTCCTCATGTAAGGAAGAAAGATCAGGAGATACTAATCTCTCTTTCTCCCTCTCCCTTTTTCTGTTTCCTGTCTGTCTGATTTGTAATTCTACCCCTTTGTCTTTTGGCCTTTGGCCATCTTTACAGTATAAAGGTCACAATGCTACTGTGCTCTTCAGACGAACAGGAGAAAGAGCCTTCAGTCTGAATATGGTCTATTTTCAGATGGAGGCCAGGCTAAAATTATCTTGCCTTTTGCTTTTGCTCAAGTGTTGAATCCACTATTCACACATACACTGTAGTGGGATGATTTCCATATTTGGTGTAAATCCATTGACTTTGAAAGATCTAAGAACCCTAACTCTTATGAATAAGAAAATTCTGTGTTATTGAAGGCTCCTTGAGAATTTACGTATTTCCATTTTGTTTCTTCACACGTTATTGCCAGAAAGTTAAATATTTGTGTTCCATAAACAGTAGGATGAAGTACAATTATTTCTCTAATGGGTAAAGTGGTTGAAGAAAAAATTCAAACAAAAGCTTGGATTCATATGTTTTCCAGCTATTTTCCATGACACTCTGTTATTTAAAGCTCATTCATTAAACATCTGATGAATAGGCCTATTACATTTTTTTTTACCTGATTAAGTGCTCATTCAGGAAGGAGGGCATGAATTAGCACACAATTATTCCATAGCAGTACATCTTTATAGGGGTCTAGTCATAAAGAATTAAGTAAAAATTCACTTTACAAACTGACAGGTTAGTGATCATTATTTTGGTGGCACGAGCAGGAAATAATCTATCTCTAACTTTTCCTATTGGGGTGATAGAGGAAATGGTAGTGAAGATGCCTTATCAATTGTGTAGTGCAGAAAATCTTGCCACAAAATAAATCACACACCAGGCTGTCAAAATGGCCCCCAAAGGATGACAGGAAAAATGAATAGTCACAGCTCCCCATCAGCGCACAGTGAAATAACTAACCATTTGTTAAATATCCCTAGAGCTGATTAAACTGGCATGTGATTGGGTTGGCAGCTGCCAGGTCACAGTGGGAACCAATTAGAATCCACCAAAGAAGAAAATGGATAAATCTAAGGGGTGGAACTATGTTAGATTTATGTAGGGAAAAAAATCCCACCGAGCCTAGAAAAAAATTTGTGTGCATTCTTTAAAGTAGGTTGGCAAATGGAGGACTGTTTAGTTCTACTCTATTCACGGTATTTTGAGTTTTCAGCCACAATATTTCAGGTCATTTACCGCAGAGGAATTGAATTAGTCAGATTTTGCCTCTGTGATGTGACAGAGTCATCCTCCAAATGCAACCATTATTAATTTTGCTCCGTGGGCAGCCTTGCATGAAACATTTGAGTGATTGGCCTTTTCTTTTTGCATCCTGACGACAGACGAACACCGATTGCTCCAGATCAATGCAACAGAAATACTGCAGATCAAATGAAGATACTTTTAAAAGTCAGATACTCAATTGTGAAAGATGTTAGAAAATCTCATGATGGATGTTGGTGAGTTCAGCTGCCAAGGGGAGCTACTGCTGTATATCTATGACACTGGCTGCGTTTTTGCAGTCATGATTGAGTTGTTGAAGGAATAAGCACAACAAACAGCCCAGCATTAGGGTGCCAATCCGTGCCAAGTTGAAACACCATTGGCTTGCTCAGCAGTAACAAACCCACAAGGCAAATGGGGGTAGATCCATTCTAGGTGATATTTCCTTCTAGCAGTAAACAGATTTGGCCTCTTTTAGATCAGGGAGCACAGATTCAACACAGTTATCCTTATTAAAATAGACTAAGGAATTTGTCTCAAATTAGGTTCCTGGTTATCCTTGGAAAACTGTCACAGAAAATATCCAACTTCTCTTCAGTGGCATGAAGTTATCAACTGTATCCAGCCAGACTTTCTTCAGATACAGAATTTATTGTAATACTCTTACATAAATAAAAAAGCTTGCATAGACCACAGGGTAAGAATTGTGTTATAAAAACTCTTACCCCAAAATAAGGGTGCTGCCCTCCTCCAGAGACACATCAGTGTTTTATTTATTTTCTTACATTGAGTTAAATCTGTATCACAAATGTCATCACTAGCATTTAGGACAGTGCCTCGAACATAATAGACATTTAATAAATGTTTATTATCCAACTGTCCTTGCTGCCATGAATAATAATTAGAACTCATATTTATAGAACATTTTGCAATTTATAACACATTGTAAACCTCACAACCTAGAAAAGAAAATACAGCAAATAATGAATCCCATGAAGTATTCACATTTGTTGAATATTCATTACATATTTCCACTGGGCTGGAACCAATGATCATATTTTACATATAATTATAACACCAAATAATGTGAATTTAAATAATGTGACCTCTTCATAGGATTTCTTGTTCACACTAATCAAGAATTAGTTATTTCTTTTTTATATTTCACATTAGTCATGTTGTGAAAGAAGAATCAAAACCATGAGAAAGAAAAAAAGGAGAAAAAATAATATGCTTTGATCTGCAGTCAGATTCCACAGTTCTTTCTCTGGATGTGGATAGTATTTTCTATACTGAGTCTTTTAGAAATGTCTAAGATTGTTGTGTTGCTAAGAAGAGCTAAGTCTATCAAAGTGGATCATTGTAAAAATTCACTTTACAAACTGTAAACTACATAATAGTACAAACTACAATAGTGTTGCTATTACAGTATACAATTCTCCTGGTTTTGCTCATTTCACTCAGCATCAGTTAATCTAAGTCTTTCCAAGTTTTTCTGAAATCACCAGCTCATCATTTCTTATGGAACAACAGCATTCCATTACACTCCTATACTACAACTCATTCAACCATTCCCCAATTGATGGGCATCCCCTCAATTTCTAATTTTTTGCCACCACAAAAGGAGCTTCTATAAATATTTTTATACATGTGGGTCCTTTTCCCTTTGTTATGATGTCTTCGGGATACAGACCTAGTAGTGGTATTGCTGAATCAAAGGATATGGACAGTTTAAAAGCCCTTTGAGACTAGTTCCAAATTGCTATCCAGAATGGTTGGATCAGTTCACAACTCTACCAGCAACGCATTAGTTTTCCAATTTTCTCACATCTTCTCCAACATTTATCATTTTTCTGTTTTATCATGTTAGCCAATCCACTAGGCATGGTGTGGTACATCAGAGTTGTTTTAATTTGAATTTCTCTAATCAATGATGACTTAGAGCATTTTTTCATATATAGAAAGGTTTAATTTCTCCATCTGAAAACTACTTGTTCATATCCTTTGACCATTTATCAATTGGAGAATGATTTGTCATCTTATAAATTTGACTCTATTCTCTATGTATTTTAGAAATGAGGCCTTTATCAGAGATACTGGCTGTAACAATTGTTTCCCAGCTTTCTGCTTCCCTTATAATCTTGGTTGCATTAGCTTTGCTCATGCAAAAGCTTTTAAATTTAATGTAATGAAATTATCCATTTTAAATTTCATAATGTTCTCTATCTCTTGTTTGGTCATGAATTCTTCTATTCTCTATAAATCTGATGGGTAAACCGTTCCTTGTTCTAATTTGCTTATAGTATTACCTGAGGACTTAGTTATAATAGTGATAGGCACTCTACCTGTGACTTTATTGGCATGGGGAGCTCTCGTTAATAAACTTCTTCTGCCAATACAAGTCAGAACCTTGTAAACAAGGAATCGCTAAATTGCTATACCTCAAAGCTCTTCATGTAAATTGTACTCTCTCTATAACTTTGAGAGTCATTGTGACCAAAAGATGCATTACCTCTATGATTAACCTGATGATCAGCCTCCTCAAGCATAAGTAGGTTGGTCTTTAGACAACTGACAGATCATCCCTTCAGCAGACCCATACCTGCCTTTCTATTGATAGAACCAGCTTGAATTTAAAATCCATTGACACAACCTTAGAACACTAATTGTCATCTCCATGCCAGGATGAGGCATCAATGTGTCAAATAGTGGTTAGAGCTGACATATATATGGTGCCTTATGATTCACAAAAGTGCAGTGGAAAGTGTTTGGGTTTAGAAGTTTATTTAGCCTGGGTTCAAATCCCACCCTTGCCACTTTCTACCTACAGATTTTCTGGGTGTTAATTTTCTCATCTGTAAAAAGAGACGGTAGGCACAGATGACTGATGAGGTCTCTTCCAGCTAAAAAAATATCTGTGATCCTCATGTTGTTTACATGTTTACACTTATCTCAAAGATCGTTTTCTTCCTTGTGACATTTATATTGTGCTTTTAAGGGTGACTTTAGAAACATCATTTCATCATCACTATTGCTGTTTAGATAGTTACATTTGGTCCATTCATGATATTTTCCACCTATGGGAGTTCTTCTTTTCTTTGACTTTTATCTAGAGTTTGGTCTTTGACTAAAAGACCAGTAATTTTTATTATTACAAGAGAATGGCCCATGGGACCTCTGCTGCTTCTTTTTCTCCATTAAGTAGTCCACTACAGTTTAATTCCTACTTATTACATCTACAATCTACTCTCAGTTTTTCAATATGACCTTGGTAAGTCAGTGATCCATCTTATTTGACTCATGGTTGGTGGGTCTGTTCTACTTGCCCAGGTGCTATTTGCTACAAAACAATACAACAACCATCTTATGGGCAAAGGGGAAAAGAGGGGCTCTGCAGTGCAGGAGCCCCATCTTCGTGATGATGCTTGAGCTTCTGGGATGGGTCATTGGTCTCTTCTGCATTGAGGTTTCAGAACTGGGAAACTAAAGGCTCTAGACACTGTGAGGTCTCAGTAGGACCATGGATGACTAATTGTCATAATAGTAGCATTTATAGAGCATTTTAAGATTCATAAAAGAGTTTACAAATATCATCTCATTCCTCACAACAAGCCTGGGAGGTAGGTGCTGTTATTATCTTTTACATGTGAGGAAACTGAGGCAGAAAGAAGTTTAGTGATTTTCCCAGTGAGTCTGAGCTCAAGTCCTCCTGTCTCCAGGCCTAGCAGTCTGTCTACTTTGTCACCTAGCTCTCTCTTTAGACCATGGTCACCTAAGGTGTCTTGAGGTTAGAAAAACAGGTAGATCACCTCAAATCCCTCTCTTTGATGGTAATGGTGGACCATTGCTGGGCAGTGTGGTGACTCACAGATATTATACATACATACATACATAATATATACATGCACATGATGCCCCTAAATTTCTCCTTCCTCATTCCCATCAAGGTCAACACCATTGTTCTTCCCAAGATGCTCCAGTTCTCTTTGTGGCATCCTTATGGATACTTTCTCAATTCATTTCAACAATTATTTAAGTCTTTCCTTGGTTCATTTGATTTTGTTTGTCTACAAAACTTGGAGAGCTATGACTATGTCTTGTCTCAGGTCCTGCATTTGCTCTAGGAATGACCTCAGATGGTGGGATAAGTTCTAGGAATACCCTTGTAATACAATTACAATTGAGGAAACTGATTTAAACAAAGATTTTTTTAGTAGTTTGCCCAAGTTGTCACATCTAGTAAGTGTCTGAGGCCAGATTTGAACTGAGGTCTTCCTGATTCTGAGCCTGGTACTCTCCTTCTATGAGATGTCTCCTTCTATGGATAATAGAGAACTATAATGAAGCTAGTAAGTTAATGGGTCAGACTTGTGAATTTAGAAATATCCATTTAGTGGCTGTGTGAAGGATGAATTGCAGAAAGGAGAGTTGAGTCTAGGAACCAACTAGAAGGTTATTTCCACAATCACATAGGTATGGCCTGATCATTGAGTGCTCCTCCAGAATGATTTTACATGATATACACTTCCCGTATATGCTATTCTCTGAGATTCACTATAAATCCTAAGTTGGGGGCATTAGGGCTGTGTATTACAAAAGCTTATATATGTGATCCAGAGAAAGTCAAACCCTGAAGCTCCCGTACATGAAATACACTTCCCAACTTCCCATGTTCATCTATTGAGGGAGTAGTTTGGAATTGAACTGATGTCTATTCTCCTCATGTCCCCTGCCCAGCTGAGATAAGATCTTCTTGCCTCCTGGAAGACTGCACTTTTTTCTCTGACATGTGGAATCACTTTCTAAAATGCCACTGATTAGGCTGAGACTCCACTCCTGAGGGAGCTTGAACTTTCACCACTGTCCATCAATGGGCAATCTGGGGCTAGCCTGGGTTGGGAAGCTCTCCTCTCCACTGATCTTTCTCCTGTTGAATCTGATCAAGTCAGTAGTTCTCATCCATCACAGCACACTGATAACTGAGCCAAGTCTACCTTTACCAGGGCCACTTCATCTTCTGGGAGCATCACAGGGACATGGTGACTGCATTTATCATGAGGGGATTATAAATGTTCACTCTGACATTTCAAAGAAGACTGGTCGTATGTATTCTCACAAGATTCTGAGAATCTGTGCATGCATCATTTGTGCAACTTGAGTTACTATCATCTTGACAACCTCCCTGTCTCTAAAATTATTTAGATTATTGATTTCAAGGCAGTTGGTTCAAATCTTCTTTTTTTTAATATTCAGATTTCAGTCTTTCATAAACAGAGGATCTTTAAAACTTTGGAAACAGACAAGTAGCCTTGAAAGTGAAAATATTTTAAGAATTATTATAATTTCAATTTCTCGAGCTTCAGGATCTGACTTTCTTTGGATCCCATATATAAGCTTTTGTAATACACAGCCCTGATACCCCCAACACAGGATTTATAGTGAATCTCAGAGAGACTTTGGAATCTTTTCCTTCAAACTCTTTACTTTTTAAATGAAAAAAAAAACTAATCTCAAAGACAAAGGTAGTAAATGGCAGAGCTGAGATTTAAATCCAGATCCCTGACTCCAAATGCAGGACTTTTTTCAAATGAGATGTGATACATACATATATATATATATACACACACACACACACACACACATATGTAATGTTTTATAAACCATAATGCTATATAAATGCTGATTATTGGCTGCTAGCTATTATACCTATTACCTATGGAATGAAATATAAAGTTCTCCATTTGATTTTTTATATACATTTTATTTCCCCAATTACATGTGAAAACAATTTTTTAACATTTAAAAAAAGTTTTGAGTTCCAAATTCTATCCCTTTCTCCCTTCCCTATACCCTCTGTGAGATGATAACCAATCCAATAGAAGTTATACATGTGTAATCATGTAAAGCATTTCTATATTAGTCATTTTATACAAAAAGACTCAAAGAGAGAAAGAAAGAAAAAAAAGAAAGAAAGAAGAAGAGAAGGTAGGAAGGATGGAAAGAAGGAATGAAGGAAGGAAAGAGGGAGGAAGGAAGAAGAAAGGAAGGAAAGAAGGAAGGAAGCAAGGAAGGAAGGAGGGAAGGAGAAAGTGAAGAATAGCATGCTTCATTCTGTACTCAGACAATATCAGTTCTTTCTTCACAACCTGGCCACTTTCTCCCTTTCTAGTCTTACACTTAACTTGCTTCAATGCACTCTACTCCAGCTGCACTGGCCTTCTAAACTCATGCAACACTCCATTTTCTGACTCCATGTCTTTCACTGACTGTCCTCTGGAATGGTCTCCCTCCTCACCTCCAGCATCACCCTGCTCAAGTCCTATCTTCAACACGAGGCCTGTTCCAATACACCCCTACTGCTAGAATACCTCCCCTCTGAGCTCATCTTCCACTCACCCCATATATATCTTCTACGTCCGCGGTTGTTTAGCTATTGTATCCCCCTTTAGAATGGGAGCTCCTTGAGGGCAGAAACCTTATTTTTACCTTATTTTATATCCCAATTGCTTACTTAACAGAGTCCCCAGAACATAATAAGTATTTTAAAAATACTTGTTGACTGACTGACTACACCCCAAGTATATATGTGGATTCTGAATTTTAAAGTTTTGACTCGTGTATAAAATTTCATTCATTCCCTCCTTTTTCTGACAACTTTTTAAACAATTCTGTCATCTCATAATTCCTTTTTTCTTCTATTTAATTTTTCTGTAGGTTCTCTCTCTTTTATTTTTTAATCTTTCCATGCTGATTATGTCTTTGTGAATCTTTCAGTGAGGTTTTTATCCTTCCCTTTGCTCAATATCTGCACCCTTTAATTTGTGACATTATTTCCTTTCTTACCCCAAAGCGTCTTGGGTCTTGTAAAGTGAAGCTCTTCCTCCCTCTCTCTAAGGCTGCCTGTGCTGCACAACTGCCACAGGATTCTTTCCTTTGATGGGTTTGGACATCTCTGCATCTACAAGACCTCTCAGGTTATATCTGCCGCTAGAGGAACACCCTGAGGTTTGTGGGTACCCTAAAGTTCAACAGGTGAAGCATGTTTTGAGATGTGTCTTCAAGAAGTAATCCTGGGGACTATTCGTTGAAGTAAGTGCTTGAAAAGCCCAACTATTATGTGTGATGGAGATTCTACAGAGAATGGGTTTGCTTATGGGAGTAGAGCCTCATGCAACTGCTTACCCGCTCACAAGTTCTCAAACTTTGTCAGCAATGCCATCATTGCAGACCTTTGAGTCATGTGTCATTCCATTAGCCCTAACTACTCAGAAGGTAACTCTAACTCCTTAGTGGCAATGTTTCCTCAGAAGTCCTAATACTATCCATTTTATCTCCTGGGAAATTTAACCCAATGCAATGAAATCTAGTGGTAATCAAAGAAGATTTTCAAATGTAATAGGTAACCTAGTGTTTTCCTGGGGCCAGTATAAGGGGACATTTTCTTCCAAAGTTATATAACGTGGTGACTGTTTTTTACTCATATTATGAGGGTGTTACAGATGTTTTGTGCTCCTGGTGAGGCTCACAAAGGGTTACTGTGACAAAGTCTGACTGAAAATTGGTTAAATTTATTCCTGTGTATTTTGTGAATAGTATATGACTGGGCAAGTTTCGATCCCAGCTATGCCATTCCTAATTAGGTGACCTGGGATAGGAAAATTAGTAGGTCTGAGCCTCAGCTATCTCATCTCTAAAGTCAGGTCAGAGGTTGGACTGAATAATCTTTTTTTTGTTTCCTTCCAGTTTTGAAATTCTAGGATTAGAAATTTTCAGCCCAAATTGAAGAATTTTATGTTGGAAAGGGATTTCTTCAGTCTTTATTTTTTAATATTATTTAATCAATTGATGAGGCAACAAGCATTTATTAAGTTCCTACTATGTTCCAGGCACCATGCTAGGTGCTGGGGATTCAACCACAAAAATGCAATAGATCCTATTTGCAAAGAATATGTTTTCTGATTAGGGAGACAAGAATACATAAAAATATAAATAAAATATATGAAAACGCATTAAAAGGAGTATAAGGAGATTGTGAGGGAGTGACCAAGCAGTTGAGAGGGTCAGGAAAAGCTCCATGCAGATGACTGTCCTTTAGCTACTTTTTATTAGTAAGAGAAGGTCTCTGTGAGGAGGAGTAAGGAAGAAATACCTTCCAGGCGTGTAGAATGGATGGTGCAAAGGCATGGAGGAAGGAGATCAAGAAGACAAGTTTGCATGGATCACAGAGTAGGGGATAATATCCAGTGAGGCTGAAAAGATAATTTAGGGCCAGAATGTGAGGGTTTTAAAACCTAGTAGAGTTTATATTTTATCCTTGAGGCAAAAGGAAATCACAGGGATTAGGAGAGTCACATGATCAGATCTGTACTTGAGAAAAATTGCTTTGGCAGCAGTTGTGTAGGGTGGACTGGAGTGGAGAGAGACTTGAGGCAGGGAGATCAAGGTTGGTTGGTTGTTGGTTGGGAGGTTGCTTCAATAACCAAGGTGAAAGTTGATGAGGACCTGAGCTAAGATGGTACCTATGTCAGTGGAGAGAAGGGTTCAGAGGTGGAAGATGCTGATATGTCAGCTGATTAGATTGGCAGGTAAGGAGCATAAGAAGTCAACAATAATGCTGATGTCTTGAACCTGGGATGGTGTTGTGTCCAAGAGATGCAGGAAAATTTGAAATAAAGGAAGGTTTTGGGGAAAAGATACTAAGTTATCTTTGGGGCATGTTGAGTTTAAGATGTCTTTGAGACATTGCAATGTGAAATGTCTAATAAGTAATGTCAGTGTTGCAGGACTAAATAGGGTGAGACTGGGGCTGGTTATACACACAGAAATACATACATAATATGCATCTACAGTCATATTATACATATATACATATATAAGCATATATCTATGTACATAGATCTCGATCACTATACCTATCTCCATCTTTCTGTCTCTGTCTCTGTCTCTCTGTCATTTACATAGAGATTATAGTTAAACCCATGGGAGCCAATGAGGGAAGAGAAAGAGAGAGACAGAGAGACAAAGATACAGAGACAGAGGAGAAGAGAGAAGAGAAGAGAAGAGAAGAGAAGAGAAGAGAAGAGAAGAGGAGAGGAGAGGAGAGGAGAGGAGAGGAGAGGAGAGGACAGGAGAGGAGAGGAGAGGAGAGGAGAGGGGAGGGGAGGGGAGGGGAGGGCAGAGGAGGAGAGGGGAGGAGAGGAGAGGAGAGGAGAGGAGGGAAGGGAAGGGAAGGGAAGAAAAGAAGAGGAGAGGACTTTGATAGAGATAGAGATGGAACTTTGGGGAACAGAATTAGGGGACATGGGGTAATAGAAGACTGAGGAAGAAGGGTAAAATAGAATTAGGATAACCAAGAGAGTAGCATGGCAAAAATCCAGAAAAGAGGGAGTGTACAGGAGGAGAGGACCAATAGTATATGTTACCAGGATTTTGTTCATTTCTTTTTAAAAAAAATAGTGAAGGATGATATGGGGGAGAGAGAATTAATGTTTATTAATTGAAAAAAATTACATACAACAGTGTCAAAAATAGCAGATAGGTTGAGAAAAACAAGAGCTAAGAACATCAGATCTGATGACAAGTATGAGATCATCGGCAGGATTTAGTCCAGTGATGAGGTCAGAAGCCAGTTTACAAAGATTTGAGGATTGAAGGGAAGGAACTGAAACAGAGGGAGAAAATGCAGGCAGATTTATCAAAGAGTTTGGATGAGAGAGGAAAGACACAGAATAGCATGAGGATGATAGGATTTGGTGAAAGCTTTTGTTTTTGTTTTTGTGTTTTGATAGAGGAAACCGACATATTTGACAACAGTAGGGAAAGAACCAGTAGATAAGGAGAGGTTGAAGATTTGAGGGGAGGAGAGGGGGGAGAAAGGAAGATGATTGAGGATCCAATCTGTTGGAGTGGATAGGAAGGGATGAGATGGGATCAAGTACACTTGTAGAGGAATCTTCCTGCTAAAATGCATAGTGATTGCTTCTTTATCAGAGACTTTGGAAAGGAAGAAAGAGTGGAAGATGATATCAAGAGGTTTTGAGACAAAAAGAATCTTCATTGAGATGAAGAGAATCTCAGGAAAAAGACAAGGTCCACAAGTCAGAGAGAAAGAGGAGGGAGAAGAGTGAGAGATTTGAGAAGGGAAAAATATCTCCCATATTAGTTCTGTGTCTATCTGGAGTTAAGCAGGCAGAGCTTAGTTATATACTAGGTGGTACAGTGGCCAGAGCATGAGACCTGGAGTCAGGAAGAGCTGAGATCAAATGTCATCTCAAGCACCTGTTAGTTTGTGACCCTGGGCAAGTCACTTAATGTCTGTTTATCTCAGTTTCCCCATTTACAAGTGGAGATAGTAACTGTACCCACCTCCTAGGGCTGTTGTGAGGTTCAAATATGATACTATTTATAAAGTCCTTAATACAGTGCCTGGCACATAGTAAGCACTATGTTATATAAATGTTATTTGACTATGTTATGTAAATGTTAGATATTATTATTATCATTATTACCTCATTGGTTTAAGTGCTAAGGAAAAATTGCATTGGATTTATATAGTATATATATATTATATATTATAAATATATTATATATTTATATAAAATTGGGAATTTATATCTTCTGGAAATTTTTTTAAACTAATATAAACAATTGGGAGAATCTTTACGAAATTTAAGCTACTTAGCTTCCTGCCAACATAGCAAGGTGATACAGACACTGATAGAAAGAGAGCTGTTTTCTTGGGCTTAGAATTTAAACTCATTTGTAGCACATGCATTGGGCTCTTCCCCAAATCCCCCTTCCTATTTGTAGGCTGGGTCTCCAGAAGGTATTTACTGCTTCTCTCTTCAGAATTCTAGGAGTAGATTCTAGTGACTGGGACTAGGGAGAGGATTTTCTAAGGGACAATAGGGAAGGGAATGAGCACTTAACTATGTGCCAAGCGTTGTGCTAAATACTTTACAAATATCTCATTTGATCTGTGCTGCAGCTCAGCATCACCCACTGGTATTTCCCTCATTGTTTATCAGTTGACATCAATTAGTCAATTGGGTTTAATAAGCTCTTAGACGAAGACATTTACTAAGGTGGAGTAAGAAAAACTGTACAAAGAAAGAACAATTGGTTAAAATAAATTCTCCCCAAAGCCTGTATCATACTTTCCCATGAGTACATGGAGTCTGGGGCTTAAACATAGAGCATTTGCAGGAAAGGGAGGTAATTTACAGTTCCCAGAATCCTTGTGTTAACAACCACAAGATGTTCCCCTTAAGTGTAGTACAATTTTCTGCTGGGCTCTTTGTAGAATCCTGAAGTTAACTTTTGTTGGTGTGCCCAGAATATATATCCTCAACTCCTGTTGCAGACACACCGCCAGTCACTGCTGTTCTGTGGATGCTGCTGGTCAGCAATAAAAAGTTCAAATCCTTTGACCCTCCAAAATTCACAAAGTCCTCTCTGATCAAGGTTGAGGGAGAAGGGGGGTAGACTCTTTCCCATCCTTCACCTCCATCAAGCATTTCCTTAGTAGGGGGTTGGCTAGGTTGACTTCCATAACTCAGCTACCCACTTCTAAGGTAAAAATAAACTAACTTTCTGCTTTCCTACAAACCGGCTGAACTTCTTCAACAATCAGAATATAGCTCTTCTCTTTGTTTGATTTATTAATTCAGTAAAGGTCTCTATCCCTTGTTTTCACAGTTAATTCATACCTCTGATGGGCACTGTGGAGCTCCATTATGTGGGGGTTGCATGATTGATTCAGTGGACTCTATCCTTACATATGTATTGCTTACCCAGAGAGCAGCCTCCCTCCCCCTTCAACTCCCCCGCCCCTTTCCTTAAAAGTGGCCTGAGTAGAGTCTTCTAGCGGCAGCTAGGTGGCGCAGTAGATAAAGCACAGGGCCCAGAGTCAGGAAGACCTATGTCCCTGAGTTCAAATCCAAACTCAAGACATTTACTAGCTATGTGACCCTGGGCAAGTCACTTAATCTTGTTTGCTTCAGTTTCCCCATCTGCAAAATGAGCTGGAGAAGGAAATGGCAAACTACTCTAATATCTTTGCCAAATGGGGTCATGAATAGTTGAACACAACTGAAAACCACTAAACAACAACAATAAATACCCTCTAAACATGTTTCTTTTAGAGCCTTTTCCTTGCCCAAATATAACCTGAAGTGGCCCAGGATTCTCTACTCAGCAAAATCTTTTGGATATTAGAGTCAAAGAAATGTGCTTTGTTGTGAATTTGTAAAATTATGATGAAGCATCGACTCTGTCAGACGTTCTAGAAGAGTATTTTTAGGATGGCATTTAATCAAACCTAATCCAAAACTATCTGCTTGGCTGTTGGTCATTATCCATTCTCAAGTATTTCCTTGATGGATTATTTCATACCTTCAATGGGAAGTGAAAAGTTGCACCTGAGAGCTGGGTAACATTAGTAGCCCTGCTAACAGACTTTGATATGCAGACTCTAAAATTGAGGAGATAATTCACAGGAGTGCCTTCAGTGGTTCAGAGGGGGCCTTGTGTGCTTTTCTTTCCATAATGATAATGAGGATGTGTCAGCTTCCATTAGTCATCCCTGGTAGCTTCTTCTGCAGAAACTTCCTGCCTAATCTGAAACCTCCTTTTCCAGAGAGGAAGGAATCTCTTACCTCTTTTCAATTCAGTAATACGGTAGACTAGGACAGTGACTTCCTTTCCATCAGCAGCGAACTTCTGGGTTAGGAAGCAGAGCCCCACCAGTGTCTAGTGTCTTCCAGGAAGAACTAAGAACATTCTAGCATCCTTCTTTCTCATTGGTTTTCAAAAGAAAAAAGTCTAAGGCCAAATCTCCAAGATGGACTGATATAAAGGAATGAGTAGCTGGATGGGAGCCAGAAGCTGCTGAAGAACAAGATGTCTCACTGTTTAAAATACTGAAAGAAAATTGCTGCCCTTCCCAGTTCTATGAATGTTTTATTGAAACTACAGCAGCTTCCACTCCAAAGACTACTGGTGTCCTAAGGGAATAAATATTTTTCTAATCACAGTGAATATGGTGGGACTTTTTGGTACCAAGAGAATTGCAAAGTCTAAGAATTCTTATCTGCTACTTTTCTGTTACTTGGGATTGGTGCAAATGTTCTAAAGAAAGGAAAATGCTACTTACCTATAGATGGCAAAATTCTTCTACTTATGCAAAAAAAGCCAGAAATATTGGAATTTTGTGTGAACAAAATAAAATGATCATTTTTTCCCTAAATCATACACCAACATACTTTGAGGAAGAAAAAGGAAACAATAACACATAAAAAACTTTAGAACAGTGAAAAAATGGATAGTGCTTTCTCCTTGAGTTGCTTAAAGGACTCCATCTGGGCATTGGTGGCCTAGAGTAGTACCTAATTAGAAAGTAAACAGAAGACGTAGTTTTGCTTGGGGGATAGAGGAGAAAGGGAAAGGCAAGAAGAAATAGTCTTACTCAGACCCTGACTCTATTTCTGTACCATCATCCCTTCTACTTCGGGAGCATAAATATACTCTCCCAGAAGCCCTCAGCTTGTAACATCATGGTCCCTTGTTATGAGCCTCACTGTTTGAAATTCAAACCACACTAGCCATTTTTAGATTTTCATGGATTTACTGCTCAGCATGTTATTAGCTGGCTTTGAAGAGCTCTGTGAAATTTTAACTCCATTTTAACTATAATTTTAATCACTTGTCTGCAAGGAAGAAAGTTGGTTTAGTGACCAGGAAGATGTATGTCTGATCTTACCAATTCTTAGTTTAACATGCCCAACCAGTTATATTATCTTCGCTCTGTATTTCCAAAGTTGAACAACCTCTTTGCATGCACTAATCATTTCTTTGATGGCATTGTTGGGGTTTCCTAACAGCTTGAGCAAATTGGCAAGTGTTTGATAGCATATTGGCTTCTTCCTCTCTTCCTCCTCCTCTCTCTGCCTTGCCCTGATGTTATTTTCTTCTCTTTTTCCCCTTCCTTCCCTTGCTATCTTTTCATTCTCTCCTTCCCCTCTCCTCTTGTTCTGTATCTTCCATTCCTCCCTTCTCTCTCTCTCTCTCCTCTCTCTCTCTCTCTCTTTCTCTCTCCCTCTCCCTCTCCTTCTTCCTTTCCCTCTCTCTCCCTCTCCCTCCCTCTCCCTCTCTCTCTCTCTCTCTCTCTCTCTCTCTCTCTTTTTCTCTCTCTCTCCCTCTCCCTCTCCTTCTTCCTTTCCCTCTCTCTCCCTCTCTCTCCCTCTCCCTCTCTCTCTCTCTGTCTCTCTGTCTCTCTCTTTCTCTCTCTCTCCTCTCTCTCTCTGTCTCTCTATCTCTCTATTTCTCTCTCCCTGTCTCTCTATTTCTCTCTCCCTGTCTCCCTTTGTCTCTGTCTCTGTCTCTCCCCTTCATCTCTCTCTTTTTTCTTTCTTTCTCTTTCTCTCCTTTGAATCCTCCCTTTCCATTGTCTCTACTCCCCCTTTCTCCTCCCACTCCTTTCTTCTTTTCTTTCTCATTAGACAATCCCTACTGTATTCACTGATTAATGTTTAACCCTGGTATTTTTTTCCTCCTTTTCTTGTACACTTCCTTGTCATGTCAATAACACCTCGATCCACTTCATGATTGTTTCTGATTTTTTTTCTCCAAGTCAAAACTGCCTAATATTCTTTCCAGCAGAATATCACTTTAGCTCCTTAGACATTGAGAAGCAGTATTAGAAGTTGCAGATCAGAAGATTCTTTATCAAATAGAGTGTGCACTGACTTGGAGAGAAATGTGTTCTTTCCATCATGATGATAGAGTGGGATGCCAGTGAGAATCAACTCATTTGCTCCCTAAATAGCTATATCTATAACCCAAAGCTTTAAAATCCCCCCAATACAGACCACAATCTCTTTGTATAGCATCAAGACTTACATGGGCACTTTCCAAAATCCTGATTCTACTTTGTGAGCATAAGTTTTGTGCTATGATCACTGTTGTGGCAGTTCAGAGCCAGAGTGAGGAGTACATTATTTGAGATTTTTAACATATTTATCAAAATGTAATTGCTTACTGAGCTGTAACCTTTTTTTCCTTAATTTCTTTTCTCTCTAATAAAACACACCTTATTCTTCATTAGTATACTAACTTGGGAGGACAGAAGGTATATTAACAGGGACCTCTGGTGGCTGTGAGCCATCTCTACCACAGAGGTTGTACCTGCATGGGCATACCATCTAGTTCCACCTCAGGAGCCCCATGGAAGGCAAAGATCTTCTCTCAGGCACACTAGGCCTATTGACAGCTTCCTTCTTGCCTAGCACCAGGGATTCAAAATCCAGCTGGGCAGCTCTGACTAACTCAGTAATATCATATCAGGATATTATCTCGTCCATTAGTAAGCAACACAGCATAACCCATTCCCCAGGGGGCCTTTATACCTGAGGAATAGAACCAGCCTTATGGGAGAAAAAATATGTGAAGCCAGAGGATATTGATAATATTCCTTGAGGTCTGGATAACTCCGGGATTATAAACTGAGTCTCCTCTGTTTCTCCTCTTGCACAACCTCCAACCTATCCTGAATTACTCTGATATAATTTGATAGGTTGGAGCTTCTTTGCTTCCTAGATTCATAAAAAAATCCTGCCAGGTAAAAAAGTAACAACAACAACAACAACCCAATTATTTGACTTGATAAGTAATAGAGGTACACCAATAATCTCAGGGTCTCAGAAGTTAAAGACTGGATCAATATAAACAATAATAGCTTAATCTATATATTGTATATGCTAAATAGACTCCTTTTCCCTGAGTATTGCTTTGACACCCTGGTAAATCTTCATCCTGGGACCCCCTTTGTCATCGGTAACTTCCTCCATGGGATGGCCATTTTAGGTAAGATTCCAACCTCGTGTCTCCTTATTCTCACCTCAACTGTCTTCAGGTTCCACATCTTTCTCCTTCATCACCTCATTGTCCCCAAGCAGGCATGCTTCCTCTCCTTCCTATGCCCTTACATGTGTTGTCTTCCCCCGATTAGAATGTAAGTTCCTTGAGGACAGAGATTTGTATTTCTCGTATTACTTGCTTGTATTTCTATCCTTTGTGCTTAGCATAGTGTCTGGCACAAAGTAACAACTTAATAAGTATTCTATTTGTCTGTCCATCTGTCTGTCGGTCCATCCATCCATCCATCCATCCATCCATCCATCCATCCATCCATCCATCTATCCATCTATCTATCTATCTGTCTATCTATCTATCTATCCATCTATCTATCTATTCTCCTGTGTATCTATCCATCTACCTATCTATGCCTGTCACATAATAATAGCATTTTATGTTCCCTTTTAAGATTTATGAGGTGAATTTTTTACAATACTGCCAGCGAGGAAGTAAAACTATTATTAAACCACCCCTTTTATAATTGAGGAGACTGAGACTCTGAGAGAGTCTTCCCTACAATCACAGAGTAAGTATCTGGAACTAGATGAACCAGGACTTATGATCTAAGTTTAATACTCTATCCACTAAGCTTGACAGTTTCTCAAGTTAAAATGATGAAGTAACTTTTTCCCATATAAAATCACATCCGATCAACCAAAAATATCTAATTCAAATGTTTTTCCTCAAACAGACAAGCAAAGCAGTTGATGGATCAATTGGTTCATCATGTACCCAAAGGCAAGAAGAAACATAATTATATAGGACACTTGTTCATCTTTCCTTGTAGTGGTCACAGCATGTATAAGTAAGAAGACTACTAAGAAGATAATTGCAGCTTATGGTGTAACATAATATTAGGAATAGTTAGGTGGTACAGTGAGTAGAGTGCTTGTTCTAGAGTTAGAAAGACCTATACAATCCTCCTTCAGATACTCACAACTTGCATGATTTTAGGGAAGTCACTTAATTTCTATCTGCCTCAGTTTCCTTAGCTGTAATATTGTTGTTGTCCATCCCTTGTTCTCAAAAAGGACCAATGACCTCAAGAGGGTGATGTCTTGATTTGCAAGTCAATTAGATTTAAGTGAGGCAGGGCTGTGCAGTCACCAGCCTCACTCTCTCCTCCAGAGTCATCCAAGTCCAGTGGCAAGACATAGATCAGGACAACTAGTGACAGCCCAGGATGCAGTGAGAGATCCTGGCTTTTTAAAATCAAGGTCTTTCCCAGGTCTGTTTGAGACAATATCTGTTCCATGATTAAAGGCTAGGTAAGAATTGAGGCAAAAGATGGCCTAGTTTGACGTCCCAAAAGAATCAGTCTGGGAGGAGAAGACCTTCAAAGTTTCTGGCCATAACAGAAGCAATTGCTATTTACACTCACTTGGAGCCATCAAAAGTCAAATGATGACAAGTGAGGCTTTTGCTGGGACCTATTGTAACCATAAAATGGAGACAATATTAACACCAGCCTCCCAAGGTTGATGTGTCGATCAAATGAGGTATTTGTAAAGTGCTTAGGCAAGCACATGGTACGTAGTAGATACTTAATAAATGTTTCTTTCCTTCTTTCCGTCCTAATGTTGGTTTCAAAAGATGAAACATGTAGAGCAGTTCAATGAAAAAATTGTTGAGATCTCCTGAAGTCAACATTCTCTTAGCTACTAAGTGACTTCAATTTTAAAATGAACATAGAGAAGGACAATAAAAGCTATGTTGGAAAATACAGTACCAGGTTATGAAATGAATACAGAAATCTAGACATCATTAATACTTTCTTCCGGAAGAGTCAGGAAGTACTGAACATAATGAGCAGTGAATATTATCACCTAAAATGAAATGGTCTCTATCTTAAAGCATAGGAAATTACTTATTGACATTATGAGCACAGTTTCAGAATCAGCTTTTATGTGTAATCAAATGATCAAGTTGCTAGAGCAAGGGTCAAAATAAATTGCAAATCCATAGGAATTATAACAATGAGATGATGCTGAATGTAATTATAATGGCTCCAACTTGACTTGCAAACATGTCCATGTGAAAAAAAAGTTATTTTATATAGAAGAGTAATTGATATCAATTGATAATTGAGGGGTGGGGATGGAGTATACAGGTGGGGGCTCATGAGCTATTGAATTAGAATTATATCCTATAACACTTTAGAGCTATCGATAGAGGATTGAAGGGAAATGAAGCAGCCATCTTCTGGGGACTTAGCCTACTGGTGCAAATTGGCACTGGGAAAGTGAGCCCAGAGCATGAGCTACATTACTTTGGATGTTGCTTAGTGATTACCATGGCTACTACTATAAAACTTTTTTCTTAAATAAAATATCCATGACATAAAAATATAGGCTTCTGCCTAATCTACAATTTTTTGGTCTCTCTTGTTTCTTATTCCAGAGCCATCTTTTGTAAGATATGAGTATTATCCACAGACACACACATATGTATGTAGACATAGGCATATATTTTATATCCCTGTCTATGCCCACCTTTTCACTGAAGTCACTGAATAATAAGGTAGATGTTAATTTAAACTGAAGGGCCGTTTCCAATTATTTATAGAATTGCTCAACCTTTACATACTCTACAACAGGTATTGGTGTATAAATGTCAATTATCTTCATGGTGTTGAGATGGTTAGATATTATGATCTTCATTAGTATAGGGAGTACCTGCTCTGCCACAATCATTCATCTTTGAAGTATTCAGATATTGACTAACTGGTCCAAAAATAAAAATTTCATGGTTTCCTTTAAAAATATTTTCAATTTAATTGAATTAGTGTTTTCTTAAATTAAACTACTTACCAAATCCATATTAAGAAACTCTGCTTGAGATGATACAAATTTAATGGTGCTCAAGAGTTTATTTTTAAAGTATCATGGCATCATAGATTCATATATTTAGACTTAGAGGGTACCTCTCATACAGAGGTATCCTATATATATATATATATAGTCCATGGGTAACATGTGGCCCACAGCACTCCTGAAAGTGGTCTGAACAATATTAAAATGTAATTCCTATCTAATTTTAAAAGTATTTATGTATTAATAATATATGTATATATTTGTGCATATACATGTTTATAATATACACATGTGCATATATACCTCTATGTGTATATGCACACACATAAACATGGATTTGACTAAGTCAGTGTGTGACCTATGGATGGCTTAGTGACCTTTGTTTCTATTTGGATTTGATACTACTACTCTTCTCATTTTACTGATACTACTATAATCTTCTCATTTAACCTATAAGGGTGAGGGAGAGAGAAGAGAGGGAGAAGAAAAAGGAGAGAGAGATAGAGACAGAGAAATAGAAAAACAGAGGATTATAAAACTGCTTGCTTTGCAAAAGATGTGGATTGTTATTTATCTTATTGTTTAGAAAACTTATCATACTTTCAAATTTAATTTTCTGTGACTAAAGATTATTTGAACCCAGAATATTACCCTGACCTCAGTAACTCTCCAGGAATACTCGAGATGGCTACAAGGATCCCCAGGTCCTGGATTCACCACACTCTTTTCTTTGCTTCCCTTCCCCTAGGTCTTGGTTTGGGTTCACCCACAATTGTGTTTTGAGTTTCCTTTTCCTAAATTTTATTGAATGTTTTCATTTACTCATCTCCATCTCTACCTACATTGCTTTCAAGTTGCCCTCTTGGCAAAACTGCTTGACTGTGTATGTGTGATTCATGTGTGGGTACCCTTGTCTAAATCCTGTATATTCTAACCCTTCCAAAGCCTGTTTGAGAGAGAGCCACAAATCCTTTCTGGCTTGTTCTCCTCAACCAAACAACCTAATCACTTTTTTCTGAAATTCTTTCAGATTTTGAGGTTTATTCTCATGGACAACACAGGTACTCTACCAAGTGCTAAGGATGCAAACACAAGAAAACAATATGGTCTCTGTTTTCAAGGAGGTTATAATAGCACCTTCCTCTCTGTAATTTTGAGAATAAAACTAGATCATATTTTAAAGCATTTTGGAAATCTTAAAGTGTTATATAGATGCTATCACCAACTATCACCACGACCACCACCACCATCATCATAATTAGATGGTTTTATGACCCCAAAAGGTAACTGACTAGACATCAGTAATCTCTGAGTCATGTACTTTCTTTCTCAGCCCTATAGAATCTTTATAAAAATGACTTAATCATGCATCAAGGTTTCCCCAACAAAAAATTAAGCTGAGAAAAAAAATGGCTTCTATAGTAGGTGGATCATTCTCTATAGCAGATCAAATCTTCATAGTACAAAATAACTCACCTGCCATGTTTACTCTTAGCTGATTACCAAAAAGCATTTGACTTTTTGGTCAAATGACTGGCTTTTGGCCATTGGGTCTTCCTGATTCCAGGTCCAGCCCTCTATCCATTATACTCCTAAGCTACCGGTGACAGATTGGCAGACTGAGTACTGACTTGACATCCATGAACAACCTAGAGGAGGACCTCCAGAATGTGTGGTAGATCATTTTTAGAGAATTTATTGAAAGACACAGAAGAGGATCAGAAGACATGGAGGGGTTATGATCTGTGCTGGTGAAAGGAGTACCCATTATCAGGGATACCACAAATCTACCGAAGCATTAACGCAACTAAATTGTACAAGTACAGAATATTTCAACATTGCAAATGGTGGTAAGTACAAGTGGCTAGGTGACACAGGAGATAGGGAGCTAGACTTGGATTCAGAAGACCTGCATAAGTTCAAATTCTGCCTCAGATATTTACTAGCTGTGTGACCTTGGCAAAGTCACTTCACCTTAACCTCAGTTTTCTTCATTTTTAAAATGGGGGTAATAATAGCACCTACTTTCCATGGTTGTTGTTAGAGTCAAATAAGATAATATATATTAAATACTTTGCAAATCTTAAAGTTCCGGCTATTGCATCTACCACTGCCTTTCAGACAAGTTGAACATCTTTAACTCAATATATCCAAAACAGAACTCCTTGTATTTCCCCCTAAATCTTCTTCATCTCCTTTCTTTCCTATTATTGTAGAGGCCATCCTTTAAGTCCCTCAGGCTCACAACCCAAGGTCATCCTGGATTTCTCACTATCTCTCTAAATATGAGCTGACTATTGTCATCCATTGGTAAGACTGGTGGGCCAGAAGAAAAGTCAAGAGAACATACTCAGGTGTATGGGATTGTATTAGGAAAATCAAGTTCTGTGAAAATGGAGTGGGGTATCTCTAGTCTTCAGTAGTTTCTTTCTTTGTTCATTTCTCTTTATTTTCTTCTTTCTCAGTGATAATATATCCCAAAGATATACTATCTTTGTCATAGGTCTGTTTGGAGAAAGCATGAAATGTAGGGAGAAGTAGAGGTGCCCCCTCCTACCAGCAACCACTTAAGAGTCAAGATGTTTATCAACAAGAAAGCCAGAGGGGGAATGGACTGGGATGGGCGATGGATGAGTCCCTGAAAGAAATAAATCAAACTTGGTTTCCTCTATTCAGATGCAGAGGAATTATGGGATCATCTTGCCAGAGGATGAAAACTAATAGGAGGAGTGTAGTCCTTGATACAGGTGGTTAAAGTGGACCCTAACTTTAACTCTAATCCTAACCCTAACCCTAAATGCACTCTAATCCTAACCTAAGAACACGGACAGTACGGACCCTCATTATTTCCATTTTTCCTTCTAGAGTGGCCTTCTTAGGCTATGAGGTTTTGTACCCATGGACACTTTGCCAAGGACATCTTTTCCCTAAGCTGTTGTCATCTGATGATTGGCTGAGAACTATATGAGCACATAACCTATACTCCATCAGGGTTCCAGAAAGCTACAATCCCTTTTGATCTTGTTTTCACATACAAATAAGCTTTAAATGTTATTGTCAGAATTTTGTTAATTCATTTCAATTCAGTAGACATTTATTAAGTACCTACTATGTGCCAAGAACTGTGTCAAATCCTGTATTGTTAGATTAGAGACATTTTTATGAATTAGATATGGATTATTAAAGCTAAGATTCCCTAGGTAAAAAAAATTAGAACAGCTAGTTCCCAACATGAAGTATGTATACCCCCAGGAGATTCTAGGAACTCGTTATGGGGGTATGGGAAGTATAATGTAAATGAGTACATAATTCTACTGAAATTAATCAATTTCTTATGTCCACATGCATGGCAAACTCTAGAATTTAATTCATTTCATAGGGAGTAGGATGTGTGGGAAGGTTATACAAAGAAATCAAGAGGGAATAAGAACTAAAAGAAGGTAGAGAATCCCTGATTTAATAGATGAGTCTACTTGGTTTTGAGCTCAGAATTCCCCAAAGCAATCAATGAATATTTTAATCTCATGTGCTCAATAAATGTACATTCCTGTTCGTGAGAAGTCTGTGGGTGATTTATTGAGTCCGATTTGCTAAGAGTCACTATCAACAAGGTCAAAATATCACATGCTTACGAAAGACTCATTCTTCTGGACACTCTGTAGTACGTAGTCTTAGTGTCAGTTCTTGTGAAAGACAGGCATTCCTGGCTTTCCTGGCAAAAATCCCTCGAATATTTTTGCCCAAGAAGTTAAGAAATATTCTTACAAGGATCATAGGAATATGGATTTAGACCTGGGAAGGTCTTTACAGGTCACCTGGTACAACCTCATCATTTTGCAGATGGAGAAACTGAGACCCAGAAAAGTTGAATGTCTAGCCCAAAGTTATACAGGTAGTATTAGTAGTCTAGGCTCTCTGAGTCCACATTTAGTGATCTTTCCAATGAATCATATTGTCTTCTCAAATATTAACTTCATGTGTTTCTTAGGCCCTAGCATATTAGGAAGCTAGGAAAGAAAAAAGAATATCCTTTCATAATTAAGTCTTTTATACTGAGTTTGATACTTTATATAGATCTGTCCATCATTAAAGGCAGTTGAGTGACTCAGTGGTAGAATGCTGAGCCTGGAGTCAGGAAGACCTGAGTTGAAATTCAACCTCAGACACTTACTAACTAAGTGACCCTGAACCAGTAAATGAATCCTGGTTGCCTCAGTTTCCCCATCTGTAAAATGAGCCAGAGAAGGAAATGGCAAGCTACTCCAATATTTCTGCCAAGAAAACCCCAAAAAGAATCAGACATGAAAAGTGTCTAAACAACAACAATCTATCACTAGATAGAAACAGGTATTTTCCCATGTAGGAAATGCTAATGGAGGCCAGGAGCTATCCATGATTAAAGTACTTTCAGGTCAACAAGGAGGGTAGAGTGAGCATTATATTTCAGGGCTCAAAAGGACACCAGCAGACTCACTGTATTTCCTAAGTTAAATACTATAAAGATCTTTTTCTCAAAACCCCAGAGTTTTGAGAAAAACTTCCCATACCCCCTTAACAAGTTCCTAGAATCTCCTGCACAAACTTGGACCATATTTATAGTTTTCCTTTTGGATTCTGTTGCTACCATATTCCAGACCTGTTCTTCTGGATCTCTAACACACCCTGTGCCATTAGCCCTTCTGTGCTAAGTATCTTACAATAACCTGACCTTTTTAAACAACCCAGTTATTACTTCCACCCCCTCAAATAGTCCAGAGAACCCCATCCCTACCTGCTTGTAATCTAGAAAGTGAGTAGAACTGGGGATGATGATGCTAACATTTTGTTGCTCAAACCAGGTTATTTGAGAGCCAATAGTTTATACCATAGGAATCTGTCAGTTGTAATCACTGGCCAGTCCAGCTATTGGCTCCAGGCAGACTAGTGTTAGATCAGGGCTTTTTTTTTCTATTATTATTGTTGTTTTAATTTGCCATATACGCAAGAAAAATTCCATATGAATTGAATTTTTTAGAGTAAGCTTTTATTTTTAGCACACAAAGGGAAGATGATTTTATAAATTGAATGATTACACCGTAATTTGTCTGTTTTGGAAGTTTTTATTTCAATGCATCAGCTTTCCTTAAAGGATAGCAATCTGTCCCTTCTGCCCTCCAGGAAATAAATTCTGCTTTTGTTCACATTACAATCACACTTCCAGTTCCTATGCAAAAATTCTAAAGCACAGAGTCTAAGAGATGGAAAGGCCCATAGAGATCATTTCATCCAACCCTATCCCTTTAGTTTTTAATACAGAAGAGGAATTTCTACGTTATTAAAATGTGCTGCTAGGAAAGGGCAGGTAGGTGATGCAATAGACAGAGCTCCAGACATGGAGTCAAGAAGACCTAAGTTCAAATCCACCCTCATTCACTTACTAGCTGTGTGACCCTGAGCAAGTCACTTAACTATGTCTGCCTCAGTTTCTTCATCTGCAAAATGAGCTGGAGAAGGAAATGACAAACTACTCCAGTATCTTTGATAAGAAAACCCCAATTGGAGTCACAAAGAGTCAGACATGACTGAAATGCCTGAGCAACAACTAAATTTGCTGAACTGATTTTATTCCAAATCTAAGATATGCATTTCTAATCACTATGGATTTTTTGGTACCCTTTTAGTAAAGAAATATCTTTCTTAGGCATTGAACTCATTGGGCTATGTCCCTTTAACCTCATCCTCAAGCTTCCTTCATGAAAGGTACTTCTGTCAGATCTTACCCTTCTTCATGGAAGAAGCTTCCAAATGGAAAAGACCAGAGGGCAGAGTAGGGATACTCACCACTGTCAATAAATCAGCCACTTGAATATTCAAAGGAGTTGAGTTGCCTGCAGCTGTCCTGAAAAGAGGAAAGTAGACCAGGGATTCATATACTTGAATTCTTGGTCCATGGCCTCATATATCATCTTTTTCATAAGACTGCCACTGGCTTTAAGAATCAGCAACAAGCTTCTGACGTTCTTCCTCCCAAGTGGGCCTCTATCTGGAAGACTACACTGTTCTCCTTGTTGTCATGAGGCTAGAAGGGTATTCATGGGACTTTTGGAATTTCATTCAGCGTAATATACTTGAAAATGAATTCGTTTGTCAGAGAACAATTGACAAAAGAAAGAGAAATCTTGATTAAACTGAAGGTCTAAAAAAAGCTGCATTAAATCACTTTAAAAAAAGTGGTGCTCTATTTTATGACTGAGCCTTCACAATCTGCAGCCCGGAAATGTGTCCAACTGTGTTCCATAGAGGTGCTTGCTAAGTCTTTGTAATGCTTGGTGTAACACTTAATAAAATTCTAGGCCCATATTTTACATTGACCTGATAAGAGACCACTGGGTTGTCTCCCATGGTAGAATATTTAAATCAAGTTTAAGTGTAGTGTTTCAGGAATCCCAGGACAAGTTTGATCCATTGGCCATGGTTGGTGACTTGGTTCCAATAAATAGAACCTAAGTGAAACAAAGGAAACATCATGAGAGTCCCAAACTCACCCACTCTAACATCTGCACAATGACACATAAGACAGCCCATCCATTGTCTCACAGTCTTTTTACATACCATAGTGTCTCTAAAAGGACCAGTGGAGAGGTTCCTGAGCCTGTGAACTGCCTTGCGCATCAGTGTGTCTTACTGACATGTATAAACATCTCTCAATTCATGTGATAGCTCAATTAACAAATCCCTCTGGTTGTTCTATTCTGGTGAAATGTAAGTTCCCTGAGAACATTTTCATTTTTGCCTTCCCATCATATAGCAGAGTGACTTGTATGTAGTAGATACTTTAAAATGCTTATTGAATTGAATTTGGAAGTAAGCATTAGTATATATGTCATGGATCAATTCATTTTAACTCAATAAAGATTTACTAAGTTCTTGTTATGTACGAGACAGCATCATTTGCTGAAGATACAAAGATGAGAAATGAAATATTTCCTGACCTCAACAAGTTCACAATTTTAGAGGTAGAGAAATGTGTACCCAACAAACTGGAATTGATGTATATGTCAGTGTTTCCTCTCAACTCTTCATAGACACTGATGAAAGGGGCAAAATGATTCAAATTGCTCTCAGCAGTAAATAAGCCTGACTAATCATAGACAAATTTTGTAGAGTATCCTTACATACTTTCCCATTTGGACTCCCCCTCCCCACTAGTGACTCCCTTCTTCCATCTCTTAACCTTCATCAATGCCTTGGTCCTAAAGATTGCAATAGTATACTCTATGTTTTCCAGCTTCTGTGTTATATATAGATGCATGAAATTCTAGAACTGGAAGGTATTGGGGCTCTGATTTTGCATCAGAAAAAATGTGCAAATAGATGTAATATAAACATTTCTGATCATGATATATGCAACTTTTAATGAAAAATAATCTACTCCTTTAATTCTATTTCATGGCAAATGTAGTAGATATCAGCCAAATTATCTAGATATCTAAGAGACCTTATCAAATGTTACCTAGTGAAATGATCAATTTTTGTACTATAACCCCTGTTTTCTATAACCTGAAACATAGCCTAATGACAACTATGTTATTTCTACCCCTTGTAATGGAGTTTCTGACAAGAGATTGTATTTCACTGAAATGCATCCCCTTTGTTAACAGAGCTATTATTGTATGCATTTTTTTTCAGTATGGAAGCTGCTTTTCTCTTGTAACACCCCAGGAGGTGGACAGGTAGTTTTCCATTTTCCCTACAGAAAACTGAAGCACTCAGAAATGATAGAAACCAGAATCTTCATCTCCCGCAAGACAATACAACCTCCTCCCCAAACTGTCAGTTTCATATCATTTCTAGGGTGCTATTAGAGACAACAAAGAGTAATGAAATGAAAAATAGGACTTGACAATATCTTTTTTTATTACAAACCCTTCCCATATGATGAACTTCAATCCCTAAACAATATTATTTTTATGACAAAGTTAGCCTGCTTTTATTGTGTTATTAACTACAAAATTAAACTTTAGTTTTCTGAGCAATTTTTTTTTGTGTGTGTGTGTATGGATTAAATAACTCATTGAGATCACACATGAGAAAATCCAAATTTCAGAGAGAATTCATAATACAGTCACATTTTGAGGTTAAGAAAAATTCAACATTAGAAACACCTTTTCCAAAGATCACGAATGTCAAAAATGTTCAGAATAATCGATGGCATCAAGTATTTGACAATCCTGATAACGAGATTTATTGAATACCTTCTAGGCTGTTAATTTTAAAATTGAAACTGGTGAATTGTTCACAATAACCTTTCAAATCCACTGGAAGAGAGAATAGATGGTGTGCAATTAGTCATTTCCCGTAATCCACAGCCTTCTGGGGTTATGAACTATTTCTAACCAGACTTTGAAATTTTCATGGCATTTGGTTGTGGACCAGGACCCTGTACCCAACAAATCCTACTGTTAAATGATGATAAAAAATAACCAAAGCTTTTAAAATCTGGTAGAAAGAAGTAGTACCTATTTTTAAATCTACAAATTGAATAGTTGAGGAAGGTGGAGATGTGAAAATAGCTTAAAGAACATTTCCTGGGAAGGGATAAAAAAGATTGGCATGTGCATTTCTAAAAGGATTATCATCAGGCTCAGTTTTGAAGTCAATCAAATAATTCTAAAAATCTGATTTTTAACATGAATAAGGTAATGTACAAAAATTACTCTTGTCTGGAATTATACCACAATTTGTAAACATTTACCTTAAATGACTTCTAGTATGTTGATTATGAAGTATAATAAAAAAAAAATAAGTCAAATGATATATTTTTTGTTAAAAATGGTATTATTTGGCATATATTTGTAGGAGATGTATTTATAAATTATTTATGATATAAAGTATATTACATACAATATGGTTGCAGGTCTGTGTAAAAGTACTGACATAAAAACAAACAAACTTTTCATGGCCACTACCTGGAAAATCTGAGTTCAAAGCCAGCATCAGGCTCTGAACTGTGATCTTGGTCAATTCATTTAAACTCTGTTTACCTCAGTTTTCTCAACCACAAAATGGGGATAATAATAGTACCTACTTCCTAGGGTAATTACGAGGATCAAATAAGGTAATATTTGTAAAATTCTTAGCACAGGGCCTGATGCAAAGTAGGTGCTTAACAAATATTTGTTTCCTTCTTAATTTTTTATCTTTTTTTTTTTTACCTGTGCTAAGTATATATTTGACTGGAATTTTTCTTACAGATTTTGTTGAACTAATTTATGTAAAAGTCAAAAGCCATGGTCTGTTTCCTGTGGCAAGATACAGTAGCTAGAGAAAGACTTGCGAATGTCTTTAATGTTTCCTTACATCTAATTGAATCTATTTGGGCAGTACCATGAGTTATTGCTGGGGCATTATGGATGGAACGATAGAGAGAGTATGTATGCATAGGCCGAACACCTTGTATGGGTAGCATTATTCAAAGTTAACACCAGGTATAATCTAAGGATCCAAGTGGAAGGCAGATTGACACCATTAACACTGTATTGTTTTCAGACTGGTGTCTGACATAAAGGGATTCCTGCTTTGACCATCTGCACCCTCCTTCTGGTCTGTGAGCCAAGAAGGCCCTTCACTTTAAGAACAAAAGTTGAGTGGTGCTTGGAAGACTGCATCAAAGGAGCTTTTGTTCCCTGAATGATCCAGATGAAAGTAATATTCTAACATATTTTGGGTGCGCTATCTGAATGGGTTCTCTATAGTCACAAATTGTCTCCAGTAAATGAGCATGACTAACCTTAACACAGAGGCAACTGGATGGTGCTGTGTTTAGCCCACTGGACTTGGAGTCAGGGAGACCTGAGTTCAGATCTGGCCTCAGAACATGCTTACTAGCTCTGTGACCTCATATAAATCAGTTAACCTCTGTCTGCCTCAGTTTCCTCAACTTTAAAATGGGCATAGTCCATTTGGCAGTGTACCTGACAATCTTTCTTATCCCTTTCCAGGAAATGTCTCTAAAGCTATTTTCACATTCCCACCTTCTTGAACTACTCAATTTATAGTTTTAAAACTATGTACCTTCCAGGGTTATTGTAAGGATCAAGTGAGACAATGTTTATACGGCGCTTACTTGGCACAGTGTCTGGAACATGTTAGGTACTTAATAAATTCTTGTTCCCATTATTCAGTGACAACAGAACATACTTCATTGGAAAAAATTCTCTAGATTACACTTCTCGGAATTCTGTGCATGAGATCATAGCATGGTAACGTCAGGTTAAACCTCTTATTGGTAAAGAGTGGTTTATAAGGAAATCGCTTTAAAAATGACACCATCTTTATGGGAGCAATATGTCTCAGTATGGATACATAGTGAGTATACACAGGCACAGTAAAACAGAAATAACACTGGACACAAGACTCGAGTTGTGGTTTGAATGTGGTATCAGACCCTAGAAGAATAGAGACATAGCTGGACCATGATGATTCTAGAGCTGAAAAGGGACTTACTGGGGGAGAAAAAAACTTTAAACTTTTGTTGCTGGAGCTGCGAGTTCTGAGGTGATGATGTTTCCCCATCTCCTACACTGCTCTACTAAAGAATTAGATTATAATTGCCCTGTGAATGGAGGAGATTGTATTCTTTTGTGTAAGGACTTTTTAAAAGTAAATTTCTGTTGATTCTGAACTCAACATTCACCAAATAAAACAAACATTTTCATGTATAAAGTAGAACAAGAGAATGATTATAGAGGAAACTTTGAATATTTATTACTTATAATAATATTGCTTTTCAAGTATATGATAAATTAAAGATGCAGCTATCAAAGCTATCCTACTTAGTGTTTCCTTCAGGGATTACTTGCTTTTTTCTATAGTTTTGTTTTTCATTTATTCTTTTTCTTTTTTTTTTTTGGTAAGTCTATTACTGGTCCCACCCCCTTCTCTAAAACCCACTCCCAGTTTTAAAATAAGAAAAACAAAGCCCTTGTAACAAATTATGCATAGTGGAGCAAAACAAATTCCCCAAATGGTTAAGCCTAAACATGTATTTCTTATTTTGTACCTTGAATTAGTCAACAATCAGTCTTTCAGTCAACAAGCACTTATTATTAGAGTAGGTAGAAGATAGAGGCAGGTAGACCAACCAGCAGGCTATTATAATAATCAAGTTGAGGGGATTAAGGTTTGCATCAGTGGTGTAGTGGTAGTAGTGGTAGAGGAGAGAAGGGGACATATTGAGGGATATTACAAAGGTAAAATTGATAGGACATGGCAGCAAATTTAGAATGGATATGGAGGAGGGAGGACTGAAGTAAGCAATTCAGAATGATACCTAGATTGTGAACCTGGAGAAAGTTAAGAAGATGGGCAGGCTTGAAGGGAAAGATAGGTTCAGTTATTGATAAACTGATTTTAAGATGTGGATCTCAAAGTGGATATGCACTTTGAGATGTCAGAGAGGCAGTTGGAGGTCAGGAAAGAGGTTGGGGCTGGATAAGAAGATCTGAGCATCATCGTTGTAGAGATAATTGAATCCATGGGAACTTATAAGATCGCCGAATAAAATAGTATAGAGGGAAAAGTGAAGGGAACCCAGGAAAGAGAGTTGGGAGATATCCACTGCTAGTGAGCTTGACCTAGACTAGAGGAAGATCCAGCAAAGGATATTAAGGAGGAGTGGTCCTTGAGTCTGTCATCTGTCAGGAGTTCTGTATAACGCTTCATCAACACCCTCCTGCTCATTGCATTGATCAAAATTCCGACATCTTTCAAAATTATTCCTTTTTAAAATGTTGTTATTGTATAAATTGTTCTCTAGATCCTGCTCACTTAAATCTGTATCAGTTTATACTTCCTAGGTGTCTTAAAAACTATCCCCTTCAACTTTTTTTTACAACATAAAAATATTCCATTACATACATATATCTTAATTCATTTGACCATTTCCCAACTGATGGGGACTTCCTTACTTTTCAGTTCTTTTCATCTCTAGAAGAACTGCCATAAACATTTTTGTACATATATGTTATTTTACTCTTTCCTTGTTCTCTTTAGGGTATAGGTTTAGTAGCAATATTGCTAGATCAAGGATTGTATACTGTTTAGTAATTTGAGGGGCATAGCTCCAAATTGATTTCCAGAAAGGTAATACCAATTTACAACTCTACCAGTAATGCATTAGTATTTCCTGTAGCCTGTACAATATTTGTCATTTTTCTGTTTCATCAGCTTTACCGATCTGATGAGTATGAGGTGGAACCTCAGAATTGCTTTAATGTGCATGTATCTAATTAGTAATGATTTGTAGTATTTCTCTCATATGGCCATTGATAACTTAAATTTCTTCTTTGAGACCTTTCTATTTTTATATTTTGACCATTTATTGATCATGGAATAGCTTCTCCTCTTATAAATGTAATTTATTTTCCTAATATATTCATTTCCTAATATATCTTGGAAATAAAACTTTTATCAGAGGAATTTGCTATAAAGATTTTCCCCAGTTAACTGTTTCCTATATAATTTTAACTGAATTGGGTTTTTTAAATGTAAAAATTTATAAATTTCATTTAAACAAAATTGTCCTTTTTATCTTCTTTGATCATTTCTATACATTTTCTGGACATGAATGATGAAATCTCCCCTTGCATACTTTTTCTGATGCAAGCTTTTATATCCAAATATGTAGCTATTTAGAACTAATGTTAGCATGTAGTATAACATGTTGTATAAACCTAGTTCTGTCATAGTGGTTTTTTTTCGTAACAATTTGTAAACCTAACCCAGTGGTAGGGTTAGGGGTCTTTGGGTTTAGTGAATAGTTGACTCCTATGCTGATTTCCTTCTTTATATTACACAGTTACACTTTCCCATTTTAATAAGAATAACAATAACAACTAATATTTATGTAGCACTTAGTATATACTAGGCACTTTGCTAAGTGCTTTATAAAAATAAACTCATTTGATCTATTTTAACCAATAATAAATGGTTTCAATGACTATCAGCTTGTAGTAGAGTTGATATCATATACTGCTAGGTTTCCTTCCCATTTTTTTCATTCTTCCAGAGAATCTTGGTCTGTTCCTCAAGATTAATTTGGTTATTATTTTTTCTAGCACTATAAAGTAATCATTTGGTAGACTGATTGGCATGATGCTAATTTATTTATTAAATTAATTTAGGTAGTCTTACCATTTTTATTATGTTGGCATGGCCTACCCATAATCATTTAGGTCTACATTTCTGTAGAATGTCATCCTGATCTATTCTGGCCACTGGACCCAGATGGCACCAGAGTAGAAAATGAGACTGGTGACATTGTACAACCTTCCCACCCTTAAATCCAATTCTCTTGCATGTCATAGCATCACCTCCCCGGTTTTCTTTGAGATTAAAGGACAAACGACAACAATCTGTAGAATGTTTTACAGCTGTATTCATATAGTTCTTGTGTGATTCTTTTTTTTTTTTTTTGCTTTTTGCTTTTTGGAGGGCAGTTGGGGTTAAGTGACTTGCCCAATGTCACACGGCTAGTTTTTGTGTTAAGTGTCTGAGGCCGGATTTGAACTCAGGTACTCCTGACTCCAGGGCTGGTGCTCTATTCACTGCGCCACTTAGCCACCCCTTGTGTGATTCTTGATAAGGAAACTCCCACATATTTTATACATTGGGCAATTATTTTTAATGGAATTTTCTCTCTGGTCCTGGAACATTTTCCTCTGAGAATTCATTTATGGCTTGTTCAATTTTTTCCCCCTGAGATTATATATTTAAATTGCTTTTCATTCACTTTTATTGGTGAATAATTACCCAAAATATTTTCTGATACTTTCCTTTATTTCATCTTTAATTATTGTGAATTCTCTTTTTTTAACATGTGATACTAATTTATTTTTTCTTTTTAAAAATCAGGCTAGCTAATTTATTAATTATTTTATTAGTTTTTTAAAAGCTCAGTTTGGTGGGTTTTCATTTCAATTTTATCAATTTCTTTCTGTGATTTTCAGAATTTCTGATTTGATCCTTATTTGGAGTTTTTGATTCATTGATTTTCTAGTTATTTTTAATTGCATGTATAATTTCTCGATTTGTGCTTTCCCTTGTTTGATTAAAGCATTTGAAAATATAAATTTTCCTCAAGAACTTTAGCTACATTCCAAAAGCTTTAGTATTTTGTCTCATTATTATCATTACCTTTGAGAAGATTTTCTGTTGTTCCTATTATGTGTTCTTTGACCTAACAATTCTTTAGCATTAAATTAATCTCCGATTTTAATTCTCTCTTCAAAGGCCCCTTATTGACTATCATTTTTTTTCACTTTTTGGTCAGTTAAAGATGTATTTAATATCTCTGCTTTTGTGCATTTGTTCATGATGTTTTTATTCCCTTATGCAAGAGTTGTTAACCTCTGTCACATGAATTTGGTTTTGTTTTTCTTTATTGTGACAACTTTTTCTTTATAATTGGTTTCCTTTGTAATTCTGTATTTTTTCTTATGTATTTAAAAAGTTAATTCTGAGAAGGGGAATCTAGATCTTCCTAGGTTTCCCAAGGAGTCCATGATACAAAAAAATTTAAAACTTCTGCCCTAACATACATTGAGTTTCTACAAAGGTTCCATGCACATCTGAGAAAGATACGTGTGTACACACACATACATACTCCTTACTTTCCCATTCAACTGTCACCAAGGATCTATCATATCTAACTTTTCTAAAATTTTGCTCAGGGCTTGATTTCATTCTTATTTATCTTTTTTGTTTGATTTGTTCCAATTTAAAAGGAGATATTGTAAGACATTCTCTCCCACTAATATAGTTTTACTGTATATTTCTCTCTATAACATAATTAAATTTTCCATATGTATTTAAATGCTTTCACATCTGGTACATATGTATTAAGGGTTGAAATTGGCTTATTTTCTGTCATGCCTTTATGTGTAATATAGTTTCTCTGTTTTTAAAAATTGTGTCTACTTTTCTTGTTGCTTTGTCTGTGATAACAATAATTACTCTTATTTTTAGGGATTTAACTGAAGTAGAATAGATTTTCTTCTGGTCTTTTTTTAAACTCTGTGTGAAACTTTATATTTCAAGTGTGTTTCTTTTTAAATTTAAATTTAACATTTTATTTTCCCCCAATTTCATATGAAAATAATTTTACCATTTGTTTTAAAAATTTTTTGTGTTCCAAATTCCCTCCCTCCCCACCCCCCATGTTTGAGAAGACAAGCAATTTAAATATGTGCAATCATGCAAAATGCATTTCCATGTTAGTCATATTGCGAATGACGACACAGACAAAAAACAACAAGGAAAAAAAAGAAAACTATGCTTCAATCTGCATTTAGACTCCATCATTTCTTTCACTGGAGATGATACCATTTTTTATTGTAAGCCTTTCAGAATTGTTTTGGGTCATCATATTGCTGAGAATAACTAAGTCATTCATGGTTAATCATCATACAATATTGCTATTGTTGGATATAATGTTATCCTAGCTCTGCTCATTTCACTTTGCAACAGATGTTCATAGAAATCTTTCCAGGTTTCTCTGAGAGCATCCTGTTCATCATTTCTTATAGCACGGTAGTGTTCCATCACAATAATATACAACTTGTTCAATCATTCCCCAATTGATGGACATCCCCAATGTGTGTTTCTTACTAAGAATATACTGTTGGATTCTGCTTCTGATTCATTTTTCTATCTTCTTCTATTCATATGATTGTTTTCATTCTATTCACATTTCTAGTTATGATGGTTATGTGTTCTCCTTTATCTTCTCCTCTTATATTTCCTCTTTTTGCCCCTTCCCACTTATTAATTGCAAAAAGGAACATGGTGAAATAGTAGTGTGCTTAACACCAATAATCTATAGGAAGGAGATATTTATTCATAATCTATTTCTATCCCTTTCCCTGCCCCCAAACACAACTTTTCTTTTTTCTCCTTTGAATCTCTTTGCATTCCATACTCAAACATCGACAGTTTTTTTTAGCTTAGAAAGAGTCCTTCATTGATCCTATTCTCCTTCGATTCCCCATTCCTTTTCCTTGTCCTTCCTACAGCCTTTTTTGTGGTTAATGTATGTATAAACCAATTTGAGTGTATGTGTAAGTATATTCAACCTTTGTATATATGTTTCAAATGACAGTGAGATTTCTGTGGTGTCTGTTCACCTTCTTTTCTCCCATGTTTGCAAAAGGTTCATTTCTTCTACTTTTATTATGTGAGATGACAAGTTCCCTCCTCTTCCTTTTCCTTCCTTACCTAAATATTCCCTTTTCTCTCATTTTTCTTTCCTTTCTTAAAGCCATCAAAACAGAGCAATTTCACCCCCTGGTCCTCTGTTTTTCCTATTTTATTCCTCTATGACTGTTGAAGATAATAGAATTCTGAAGCCCCCTCCAAATGCTTAAACCTATATTTGGAAAATGCCTTTTCCAATGCATTTGGGGGGAAAAAACTTTTGCATTTTGTCTTGATTCCTTTTATTTTTGTTTCAATTCAGCTCTTTAAAAAATCAGGAATGCTTGAAAGTATTCAGTTAAAAGTTCATTTCTCCCCCTTGCAGGATTATATTTAGAGTCAATTTTTCTTGGTTTTAAGATTTTATTTTTTGCTTTTTGGGAAATCACATTCCAAGATCTTATCTCCCTAATAACTATAGCTGGTTATGATCCTGACTTTTGTTTGTTTTCTTTTTTCCTTGTTGTTTGCAGTACGTTTTTTAAAATTTGACAATGAAAGCAAATTTGTGAAGTAGGTAAAGTTTATTTTCAGTGGTCTCGTTCCTTTTGATATTCTCTCATCTTCCTTTTGCCATCTTTCTTCCTCCTGTATCTCAGTGGGGTAAACCATCTATGAATTGTTCTAGACCACTTCTCTATATCCTATTCCTCTCTCATACAATTCTTCAAAACATACCTGTCATTCTATTTGCTTGAGGCCCAAAAAACCCTTTGCTTTTCAACTTATCTTCCATAATGTGTTAAGGACTGCTCACAAGGGCTTAATGTATTATCCATCTCGGCTCAAAACATTTGCATTTTAATATAGACCTTCCAGAAACACAATGTTTCAACACAAAGCAATGACAATTATGGTGGAGATTTGAATTGGTAGACTGGTGAAGGAAATTTTTATGGGATAAAAGAGCCTTTCAAAACTCTGAAAATTATAGCCCATAGGAAACTGGATGTGCATAGAGTTGGCCTTGGTTAGCACAATGCCAGGAACTAGTGGTAGACTTTATGAAGACACGGTTATAGTAGAAGAAATGTAAATGCTGCTGAAGTTTTTCATCAGCCTTACAGAGATTTATGCTGTCATCTAGGATGCACACTGTCCAATGCTGTCTCAAGGCTAGTCAGTAAACTTGTTATTTTCCACTCGTGCATACCGATTGGAAATCCCAATGAGCAAGTCAGAATATATGCTGAGAAATAGTCAGGCAGAAAATTAGAGGCAGCATTGTATAGGAGAAAAAATTCAGGACTTTTAGTCAGATGAGAGCTAGATTTAAATCCTGGTGGAGTCGCTTATTAACTCTGCAGTCATGTCAAGTATCCTCTCTAAGCCTGAGTTTCTTCACCTATAAAATAGACTTTAGATTAGAAAATGTCTGTTATCTACCTCATGGGGGCTGTGTGGGAATCAGGTGACATAAAGTGGGTAAAGCATTTTGTAAAACATGGAGAACTATATTTGAATCCTGCTTCTGATATTTAGTAGCTGTGACCATGGGCAAGTCATTTTAACTTCCTGGATCTTTAGGCTGCATTGATGAAGGGGGAAGAAAAGCACAGGGCCTTCACATATTAACGTTTCTTCCATGTGATACCAAACTGTAAGGCAAAATTAAGTTCCTATGAGCAATGATCTTATCCAACCATTGTGTCATGGTTCCTGAATCTCCTACAAATATTATATTAGCCTCTTGAACCATTTTAAATGTAAGTGGCATTGACAAATGACTTAATGTTAAATAACAAGATGGGGTCACCAACAATGTCCAGAGTCTAGACCATGGATGATTATTAGAGCCATGTTCCTGTACAGAGGATAAAAGAGAGGATGTTTAAGGAGCTGCAATATGGGGACCTAAAGTGGAGGGAAAACAAAGACCAAAGGCAGAAGGTAGTTTTTGGAGGAGCAGGACGTTCCAATTTTGACCATACACACCGGGGAGACAACAGCAGCTAAGTGGTGGCCATCCTTCTCTGTAACTGCTATAAATGGAGGTTGCTCTTTCTGAGTAAAGATGTCATGCAGTCACTGTAGCACCATGAACTTTTTAAAACAATTCTATGCCTCAGGGAAAGAAGGGGAAATTTTTGCTATGAATAGCAGCTATACCCATAAGTCAAAGAACAGTTTTCACATATATAATGGGAATGGGAATTTAAAGATCTTTCCTGCCCCTTAATAGGCTAAAGGTAATCATCTGGAGCTTGTGGTGGGAGGAATTTGCTGAATGGGTGGAGCAGGAAATGAGTCAGAGCAGTTAGAATGGAGGGAGAAAGAGGACACAGGCCAGTAGACAGCTAGGATAGTGAGTGTTTGTTTGTGGGAATGCCCAAGCTGGAGGAAGGCTTTGGAACGGTGTTGTTTCCTGTAGTGATAATGTATATTAACTTTTTTGTTGCTATGATGGATTCAGCTTTGTGGTGTTGGGATTTGGCTTTCTGGTGTCTAAATATATGTTTCCCTGCTGTCTTATATATGGAGAGTCTGTTATATTTTGCAATTCAGAACTATGCTGGCATATTCATATTTGCCTTCAGTGCTGTAAATATTGCCTTGGCAATACAACATATTTATGAGAAATAACACTTCTTCCTCCAGAAAACAGTATTTATTTTTGTTTAGTCATTTTTTTCAGTCATGTCTAACTGTGACCCTCATTTGTGATTTTCTTGGCAAAAATACTGGAGTGGTTTGCCATTTCCCTCTCTAGCTCATTGTACAGATGAGGAAACTGAGGCAAAGAGGGGTAAGTGACTTGCCCAGGGTCACACAGCTGGTGTCTGAGGTCATAATTGAACTCAGGACTCAGGAAGATGCTTTTTCCTGACTGCAGGTGTAGTACTCTATCCATTATAACACCCAGTTGCCCAGCAGTATTATTTAGGAAGCATCAGAATTCTATTTTAATATAGGTATTGTGTCTGAAGGACTGCTAATCACCCAATCATCTTTTCAATCACATATACTTGAATTTTATAACATCAACATCAGAGATCATGGAATGTGGAAGATGATATGTAAAACATGTGGTTGCTGGTAATCCTTTATGCTTTATAGATTGGCTTTTCCATAGTTATTTAATATGAGCAAAAGTGTTTTCATATTTTGACACTATATTTCCACTTGTTAACCTTATAATTAAATTTCTTTCTTTTAATTTGACCTAATCATTCATACATAAAAGAATTTCTAGAAACAGCCTAAAAAAGAGGATTGTATAAGTAACTGTGAACTTCCATTATTTATTTCTTTTGGCATTTAAGGAGATAATAGAAACATTGTTCTAATTATATTCACTTCTTTGCTTCTTTTTGTTTTCTTTGTATTTTTTAAATGTTTAATTGATACTTTGTTTTCACTATCCTATATCTTACTTTCTTTTTCCTCTTTCCTAATGGAGTTGAACCTCTCCCTTGTTTTTTTTTTTTAAAAACCATGTATTCAAGAAAAACAAATCAAACCATTAGCGATGTTACAGAATATATGTATCATTCTATACCCCTGGTCCATCATTCCCATGCCAAGAGATGGGCATATGTTTCCTCATCAGTCTTCTGAAGTCACAATTATTTGCTGGTGGTCAGAATTTTGAGGTTTTTCAATGTTGTTTCCACTTACATTGTTGCTGTGGTCATTGCATAAATTATCCTCTTGGTTCTGCTTATTTTACTCTGCATCTGTTTATAAAAGTCCACATAGTCATCATGCAGTAGAATTCCATTGTATTCATATCCCAGAAATGCTGAACTTTCTTAGAAGCTGCATTTTCTTTCCTAGAAAGATGTCCCAACTCACTCTCTCTGCTTCCAGGCCTACACAGTAACTAAGTTCCTTAATAGTCATCTCTGAAAGTGTAAGTGCTTTAAGAAATCTCACCTTGAAATGTCTTTGTGTTCTTTAAGTGGTCTAATCTTAAATAGTCCCTCAGATTTTTGTTGGTTTTCTTATCTTAAATCCTCATACATTGTGTTCCACTGGCATATTTGTTAAGTTACAACTTACATTATATTTGTTTGTGTACATGTCTGATCACCACTCTTAATATTCCTTAAGGACAGGGAAAATGTCTTATTTTTGTCTCTCTTAGTGCATAGCCCAGTGCATTGTTCATAAGTAGGACTTTAATAAATGTTTGTTGGATGAATAAATTACTGCTTTAGAGAAAAACTGGAGACAGGTAAGAGGAGAGCTCATGAGGACATGGAGTAGGTGTCCCTGGCAGGAAGTCAAGTACAATGAAAGATGACTTGAGGAAAATGAGGTCGTACAGAATTCCCTGGTGACAGATTTTAAAGCACAGTCAAAATCTTGGACTTGATCACTAGGACAATAACAAGTTAGGTTTTATGATTTTTTAAATGTGTGAATAACAATTTTTTTCTCCTCAAAGCTATTTACTCATTGCTACTGCTGTTCAATTTTAGTAGCTGTAAGCCTATTCGGTTTTACTCTGGATTCCTCTATTTTGTTTTTAATAATACTTATTCTTACAAATATTTTTTATTTCTTCCTCCTATTCTGCTCCCCTCCCCAAGTGAACAATGAAAAATAGAAAACACTCATAATGAATATGCTTAGTCCAACAAAATAAGCATCTATATTACCCATGTCTAAAAATGGGGTCTCATGTTGTATTCCAGCTCTGTCATCTCTCTGGTTGGAGGTAGGTCAAAGATACAGAAAAAATACACATCAAACACATGTTAATAGATACATATATATGTAATATATAATATAGTGTGTGTGTGCACATAGAGAGATACACATATTTGTATTTATTATTGTTGGTCATTTTTAAGTCATGTCTGACTCTTCATGACCCCATTTGGGGTTTTCTTGGCAAAGATATTGGATTGATTTGCCTTGTTTATAATCAGCTGATTTTACATATGAGGAAACTGAGGCAAACAGGGTTAAGTGACTTGCCCACGGTCACACAGCTAGTATTTGTGTGTGAATGTGTATGGGTATGTATGCATGTATTTATATATTTGTATATATGTATATGCATATATTTGTTTACATATATTATATATAAATAAAATGTAAATTTCATGCAAATCTTTTGTTACATTAAAATAGTGATTGGTTACAGAAGCATTACTGAATAAAAATTGAACCCTCTTTAAAAATTCTTTCAAAGAATTCTCTGCTTCAGAACTCTCAGACTTTTTGGTCTCAGGACCCTTTCACATTCTTAAAAATTATTTTTAAAAGCCCCTCTGTAGAGCTTTTATTTATATATGGGTTAAATATATCAATATTTATTATATTAGAAGTTCAAATATCTTAGTATTATTATTAAAATAGTTTTGACCTTTCATGCCCCTGAAAACCCCACGGATTGTCATACCACACTTTGAAAAACACTGCTCTAGTTGCTGGTAAAATCCAGTAAAATTGATAAACTTTGGGATTATGCAGTTTTTCACTTTATATGCTGAGTGGGAAGCTTTCTCTACTTATGAGGAAAGCACACTGAGTCAGAAATCAGAAGACCCAGGTTGGCTCCCACAGGTTGTGTGACCTAGGAGAAATTCACAGTTACAGAAATTCTGAATTGGAAGGTACTTATGTCAAGCTAGTCTGGGTAGTACCTGCCAGCAACACTCTCATCTACAAAAGACACAATAAGACATTGTCAAGTCTTTCATGAAGTTCTTAATGAAGAGGGACTCAGTGTGTTCAGTGACAGTCCTTTTAACTTCTGCTTAGCTCTATTTGTTGGGAAGTTTTTCTTCCCATCAAGGTAAAAAGATGTTTTCTCTATAGTTATTATTCTGATCTTCTGATTTTTTAAAAAAGAGTTCAAATAGAAATGATCTTAGGACAAGTTGTTGTCCTATTTGCTTGTCTAAAAATATTTAATGTTCTGTGAACTGGTGCCCAAATGGACCAAATAATTGCTTTTTTTTTTTTTTTTGGTAACTGACTAAACGTATTGGGACATCCATGCATTTAATGTTAACTTACTGAAAGCTTCTCTGGGACAGCTCAAGTGTCAGAAAGGACATCAGATCTTAAATATATTCATTTCAAATGGTTTTGATATCTTGCTCTGGATCTCTATATTTTGAAAGTTTTTTTACTCCGTTTGACTTGAAAATTGTATATTAGTGTGGTTGTTCTTGAATTTTTAAGGTTGATTGTTATGTCATGGAAAGTGTGGGCTACAGTTGTATCTGTGGTAATATTCTAGTTCTGCTACAGTTTATCTTTTGACCTCTCAAGGATATTTCGAGGTCTGTATTTGTAGGAAAGAATTAGTTGTCTGTTAGTTTATGAAAGATAATTAGCTTTGGATGCATAATTCTAGATTTTAGGTTCTGCCTTGCTAGGTATTTGATAGTTGCTAAATTGTTGCTTCCTGCAGTGATATATTGCAGTTTCTACCATTTTCTTACACAATGTTATTGATCAATAAGTCTGAGTTCAATAGTGATAATTCTTCTGTAATTTCTAGTACTTAACAATTTGATCCTAAATTATCACCATAAACCCCTGTTTCTATAAGCATATATAGAACACAGCCATTTATTTGGTGGATGCTCCTGTACTGATATATTGTTGTGTGAGTTAATAGAGGGCTTTTTTATTGTACTCTTGGATTTTTACCATTTCATAAGGTCCAACTAAAGGTAAACCACTTTTGGTTATATATGACTGGTCTAGCTGCATATCTATATTGTCAGCTTGTATTATTATTGTAGCAGCTAGGTAATACAGTAGATAGAATGCCAAGAAGACTCATCTTCATGAGTTCAAATCTCACCTCAAATGCTTGCTAACTATGTGACCCAGGACAAGTCACTTAACCCTGTTTGCTTCAGTTTCCTCATCTGTGAAATGCACTGGAGAAAGAAATGGCAAACTACTCCAATATCTTTGCCAAGAAAATCCAAAATGGTGTCACAAAGAGTCAGACATGGCTGAAAAACAACTGAATCCCCGCAAATTACTATTGGCAAGAATCATTGTCCAGACCACTAGCCAGAACCTGGCTATATTTTCCATCCTTTACATCCTTCTGTCTATTAAGGGACCAGTCTGAAATCTGGTATTGCCAGGGATTCTGCATGATGGTGATCACATGCTCCACCTCATCTTCAGTGAGCTCACCAACCCTCTTGGTGAAGTCAGCGTCTGCTTTCCTCAGTATGACATGAGCATATCTTCAACCTACACCCTTGATGGCTCTGATGGCAAAAGCTATTTTCCGTCATCCATCAATGTTGGTGTTGAGCACTCTCAAAATGTGCTGGAACTTCTCAGGGATTACAGGAGACATGGCTGCAACGGCAGCATGAGAGCCTTCTCTGGAAGAGCCAGAAATTCTTTTGTAACGGACATCTTTTCTTCTGGTAAAAAGAAACTTAGGTGGTATGGTGGTTAGAGTGCTTTGCTTAAATCTGGGGATATCTGAGTTAAAATCCTGCCTCAGACACGTACTAGCTGTGTGACCCTAGACAAGTCACTTAACCTCTGCCTCAGTTTCCTCAACTGTGAAATGGGAATAATATCACCTACCTCACAGGGTTGTTGTCAGAAAAAAAATAGAGATAATATTTGTAAAGTGCCAGCACAGTGCCTAGCATGTAGTAGGCATTCAATAAATGCTTGTCCTTCATGAAGATCTGCAGCAACTGAAGAAAATTCAGGCACATTGTGGGCTTTGGCATTTCTGGGTCCAAGGCCAGCACACCATGTAGTCTTGGACCAAGGTATGTCCAAGAAGAAGTAAACTATTTCACTGGCCTTGTCTATTAATAAATAGTTTATAACAACAACAAAAAAAGAATTTCTGCAAGTTTTTAAACTTTTTATCATGTGCCCTGGAAAACACCTATCAATCTTCTTCCTCCTTTCATTTAGCACAGCACCTGGCAATAGAAGGTGCCTAATAAATATTTATTGATTGATTTTTGATGAGAAAATGCTAATCTTTGTACAGCTGCCTTAAAATGATAAGTCCTCTGTTTTGTCAATATGGTGTCGGTTTTTGTTAAGATATTATCCCAAATTATTATTATCCAGTTTACTCTAACAGTATATAACATTACAGCTCCAAAAGTGTTCATTAAATTTGCTATTGCATAAAGATTAATTGCTTTAAATATGTCCTATCAATCTTTGATTTCAGCATTCCAATAACTTTCTTAATTAATCCATCAATAAACATGATACACAGAGCCACAGTTTTCTCTTTAATAGTTTTATGTTCAGTGTATCTCGCCTAGATGAGACCAAGTATTCTCTTCATATCTTGGTTCAATTTGACCTCTGTATTTAAACTTGAAGCATTTGGTGTCTACTTTCCTTTAGTCTTACCTAAAATCTTATACTTATTGAGTCCAAATGACATTTTGCTACTTGTTATTAGACAAAGAATCAGTGAGATGAAGACACTTTAACGTGTTTTAGTTGGAACCAGATTGCTTGATGTTACCTGTATATATCAAGTAGTTTGTAATTAATGGTATTCAATCAGTAAACATTTATTAAGCACCTACTATGTGAAAATACTATCATAAGTCCTAGGGATACAGTGGAAGATAAAATACAGTCCCTGCTGTCAAAAATCTCACATTCTAATGGGGGAAACATATGAACAAGAATGTCCAAACAGGCTATTTACAGGATAAATTGGAAATAATCAGTAGGAGGCACTAGAATTAAGAGCAATGAGGAGAGGCATCGAGAAAGTGGAATTTTAGCAAGAACTCAAAGAAAGTCAGAGAAACTAGTAGGCAGAGATGAGGAGGGACCATATTCTAGGTATAGGGAACAACCATTAAAAATTTCAGTAGTGAGGAGATGAATTGTCTTGTTAGAGTAACAGCAAGAAGCCTACTGTCCTTAGATTGCAGAGGGTTTTTTGAGGGGGTGGGAGGTGGGGAGAGTAATGAGTAAGAAGATTGGAAATGTAGGAAGAGACCAGGCCATGAAGAGCTTTGAATACTAACCAGAGGTTATTATATTTGATTCTGAGGGTGATAGGGAACCAATGGAGGTTACTAAGTCATGAGTGACATGGTCAGATTGCTATAGAAAAGCACTTTGACAGCTGAGTAATTATAGTCTGCCTGCCTCAAGTCTCTCTCCACTCCAATCCATCCTCCATTCTACTACTAAACTGATTTTCCTGAAGCACAGGTTTAATCATGTCACTGCTGCTCAATCAACTCCAGTAGTTTCCTGTTGCCTCCAGGAGTAAATATACAATGCTCTGTTTGACATCAAAGTCCTTCATAACCTAGCCCCTGCCTTTCTAGTTTTCTTATGCCTTACTCACTGACACATGCTCTTTAATCCAGTGACAGCAGCCTCCTGGCTGTTGCACAGATGAGACATTCCATCTCTCAGCTCCAGGCAATTCCTCTGGCTGTTGCCCATAGACATAGGAATGTTCTCCCTCCTTCACTTCAACTCCTGAACTTGCTGATTTCCTTTGAGCCCCAACTAAAATCCCATCTTCTGCAGGAAACCTTCCCGAATCCATCTTAATTCTAGTACCTGCCTTCTTTTAATTATCTCCTGTTTATCCAGTGTATAGCTTGTTCTGAATACATTTGTTTGCATCTTGTCTCCCCCATTAGACTGTAACTTCCTTGAAGGCAGGGACTGTCTTTTGTCTCTTTTTGTATTCCCAGAACATAGCACAGTACTTCACAGACAGTAGGTGCTTAATAAATGTTTACTGATTATCATCTTGATATATTTATTATTTCATTGATATGAATACTCCACAAATGGTACAAATCACAATCTACCCATGCTATCTCATGTTGTACAATTCTTGTCCATGTTTTCCAATGATCCTAAATGTTTAGTAAATGTGCTTGTGGCTTTTATCTGGATTTCTTAACACTGAAGAGCATGTGGGCTCTCCATCAGTTGTTCTTCAAATCTTTTTCCATGGCTAGCTACCTACTCTTTTGATCCCAGGCTGATATGATGGTTCTCGATGTTCTAGTGGTGATATTTTGCAGCTTAGATGCTGCACACTAGATGCCTCTCCATTGCTCTTTTAAATGATCCTTATTTTAAATTCTTTTTCAATTCTGGTGTTGTTCAACCTTCATTTTGAAGAAGTCCAATGACATCACAGTGTGACATCTTAACTTGTGCAAGCATGAATTGGATTTAAGTGAGACAGAGTTGCAGTCATCAGGCTCACTCTCCCTTCCAGATCCATGGAAGTCCAGTGGCAAGACAAAAGTCAAGATGACCCAGGATGCATTGGATGACCTTGGCATCTTCAGTGTCCAAACAAACTCTCAGGGCTCCACAGCACCTGCTTCAGCTGCCTTCATGGTTATTGGAACAAACTGTTCTCATCCACTCATTCCACTGGGGGAAGTCTTCACATGCTTGAGGTAGACACCTTCTCCCCCACCAACTCACCAACAGGTTTGAGGTCCATAGGTTACCTTTAACCTGGTTTAGTGCATCTGCTGAGATGGTTTACCAGAATGTGGCTACTGCGCATACTGCACCTTCTTGGAGCCACAGGAGAGTTGAGTTGAGTGCCAGCTGGACACCAAAGATGAATGAACAGCCCTGAAAAGCATCCTGTAAGCCCTTACACCAGAGGTGCTAGTGCTTGAATACTCCATAAATCCCAGCTTGTAGTATTGGGTTTAGTGGATAGAATGTCAGGCCTGTGGTTAGGAAGATTCAGCTTCCTGAGTTCAAATCTGATCTCAAGACACTTATTAGCTGTGTGACCCTGGGCAAGTCATTTAACCCTGTTTGCCACAACTTCATCTGGATGAGCTGGAGAAGGAAATGGAAAACCACTTTACTGTCTTCTCAAAGAAGAACCTAAATGGGTTCATAAAGAGTCAGACACAACTAAAAAACAAGTGAAATGACATAGTTTTTAACCGTACAGCCTCGGTAGAATAGTATTGTTCTTTAGATACTTTTAAATAATAGATACTTTTTACTTTTTACAAGAGTCACATAGCTAGTAAATATCTGAGTCAGGATTTGAACTCAGGTTTTCCTGACTACAGGTCTGGCACTCTATCCACTGCACCACCTAGCTGCCCGCATATCTGTCTTTAGTTTATATTAATCAGCATTTCATTTCAGCATTTTTAAATAACCAAAGAAACAAGCCAAATAGCAATGAATTCAGCAGATGAATGATATGTACCAAGGTCAAAAGTAGCCAGAGGTGAAGGGATGTAAAAAGGGAAGTTTAATTTAATCTGCATTAACCAGGCTATTAAAATGTGACTTCCTAAAATAAATTTTGTTTTCTTGTTTACATCATTCATTTTCATGAGATTTTTGAATTATACATTTTCTCCCCGTCTTTCCCCTACCCCAAAGCCAAAACAGCAATCCCACTATAGAGCCCCTCCCCTCGTCTGCTCTCTAACTTTCTGGTAGGGCAGGGAGGGTCTCCCTATCCCAGCCCCTGTATATCTTGATTCCTAGTTGCAGGTATTACAGAGCTTTAAATTCTAGATTCTTTCGGTTCCTCCCTTGTCACCTACTCCTGCTGGAAGGACAACCAATTCAATACAGGCTGTGTAGGTGTGATTATACAGGACATCTTCATAGTGGACATATTGTGACAATGATCATATTGTCCCTCCTTCTTATCCCTCCACCCTTGTTCTGTTCTCTGCCCTGTCCCTGTCTCTTTATTGAAGTGTGAGCATCCAGCATCCCTCCCCCAGACCCTGCTCTCCCCTCCATCATCTCGCCTTTCATCCCCACGCCCCCTACTCTCTTGTGTGGCATGATGCCCAGTTAAGAATTTATGTCATTTCTTCCCTAAGCCAGATTCAATGAGAGTAAATGAAAGTAAAGTTGTAACAGTTATCCCTTGCCTCTTCCACATGGGATGATTAACCCCATTTTGTCTCTTCCTGTCTCCTCTCATTCTAGTCCTCTCCCACCTCAGAATTTGCCTTTTAAAGTA
>CM053597.1:49051681-49085660 GCA_028646575.1 Pseudocheirus occidentalis
CCCCTTCCCTGGTCCCAGCTCCCTCCTGAATCTGCCAGACAATCGCCTAGATTCAGGAGATGAAAGCTTACAGGTTCTCGTCCAGTCCTCAAGGCAATCCCTGGCACACACTGAAGTTCACCGGACTCAGCACACCTCAAACCCTTCAGGACTTCTCTTGCCTGGAACTCAAGGATCAGCCAGGCCACCAACAAACAAAGTCCCATCCTGTTCATGTCTTCAGTCAGCCACTGAGGAGCCAAATCCAAAATCTGTCTGTCTCTATAAAATTCTCCTGCTTATAAACACTGACCATCTCCCAAGTCAACAGGAGAGTGTCTCAGCCAATAGCATTCTTCCACATCAACAGGGGAATTCACACCTTCCAGACAAGGCTCACACCTTCCAGACAGAGCTCACACCTTCCATACTTAGCCCTAAATATCCAACAAATTGATTACCATTACAGGATCCAGGCCAGAGCACTTGGCCCTGATCAAATGACTCAGCCCCCCTGCGAGATCCACCGGCCAGGGGCTCTGAAGCAGCCCAGTGGGGCATCCGCTGGTTACAGCAGTTTCTGCCCTTCCTCCACTGCTTCCTTGCCCTGGGGGTAGATTGGCCCGAACTGCTTTTCCTCTCCCAAATTTAGTTTGAAAGCTTCACTCACTTTCACTGACCTTTAATCCTGGCTTAGTGGATGTGCATATTGCTCCAGGTGCTTTAGATCTTCTCTGAAGTAGACTCACACTGTGGCTTGGGAGGCTTGGCTGCTCCTGGCCTCCCTGGAGCCTGGCCACATGGCAGTTTCAGGCTGGGCTGGTCTCAGCTCCTGGCCTGCAGTCCTGCACAATGAACCCCTTCTTCTGAGCTGCCTTTCTCTAATCCCTGTTTTTCACACCTTGGTAGATGTAGAGATGCTGGAGGCTGTAGTTCTTCTCTCTTGTAGACTGGCCATGACTTGGCTTGGCTCCTTCCTACCGTCCCAGGGCCCAGCCGCTGTTTTGGTTTCAGGTTGGGCTGTCCTCGGCTCATATCCTGCCACGATGATCCCCTGCTGCCAAGCTGCCTTCCGCAAGAGATGTGTTTTCTGTATTTTTTGAGTTTGAGAGTCCTAGAATTTGTCCAGAGTCATATTTTTATCAGTGTTTAGGGTGGTGGTGTGGGAGCTATGAGGCCTTACTGCTTTTATGCTGCCATCTTGGCTCCGCCCCTGGAACTCGAGACATTCCCACTATTTACTAACACATTCCTAGCTTCCTTCTTGTCTAAAACATAGTAATATGACCCATAGACCTATTGGATCATGTCTTCAGATATTTGGGGATATAAGATGGGAGAAACCTTAGGAAGGAAAGTTGGATCATGGGGAATAGAAAATAATGGGACAAGATAAATTGAATCAAATATGGCACATCTTTAATAGACCTGAGTTCAAATCTGGCCTCAGACTAGCTGTGTGACCCTGGGCAAATCATATAACTCTATTTCCCTTGGTATCCTCCTCTATAAAATGAGCTGGAAAAGGAAATGGCAAACCATTCCAGTATCTTTGCCCAGAAAACCCCAAATGGGGTCATGCAGAATCAAAGAGTCAGATGCAACTGGACAATGCAGACAGACACATAGCCCTACTATCCGTAATTCATTTGATTATATTTAATGTCATAAATCCATTTTTTAAACATGAGAAAGAAGTTACATACATATGTATGTATGTGCATATTTACTTAGGTCACATGACCTCTATCCCAGCCAAGGCTGGGGTAGGGTTGTTGTTGTATGTCTCTAGCAGTCCATTAGCCAGAACACTATGTTTCCATCTTTATCCTTTAGTAGTTCAGTATTTTGTGCTCTATCTCTACATCCAACTAGTTTATTTATACCTCTGTTCGTATCTACTGTACGGTATTTTGTAATTTATAGGGGACTTAATTGGGAATGTTGCAGATCAATAAGAATGATATAAAATTTAAAAGAAAATCCATTAGTGTAGTTGAATTTTTTCCCCTAGTTATCCCATTATGAAGCAAAGTAAAGCTATTTCTTCTTTCTTCATCAAGAGCTATCAGTCAAGGCTATAACAGCCTTAGAAAAAATTCAGGCACATTAAGAAAAACAAAAAAGGAGACAGAACAATAGAACAGAAATCCATGCAAAATAACAGCCCAGAGAAAGAGGTAAAGAAAAGCAATCCAAATGACAGAAGAATGTCAAACATGTAGATTTTCAGAGCATATGAAAGTGGCAGCTCTAAAGATAATAAAACACTTTCATTTTTTTCTGTTGCTTGTGTCCAACATTGTAGATTCCGTTGAAGTAGGTTACCATTACCACAATGTGCGCAAATAGAGTCAACTGTGGTGGTTACTGTATATCACAAGGTTAGGATTTCTAGTCAGGCAAGAGGAGATGGAAAACTACTTCATGAGCCAGAATTCTGGGAGAATGATTGAGTAAAGGGGAAACCCGGATGCCCTGGGATTAGGAAGTGATTGATTTTTTTACTGAGAGAATTAGAGGAATTTGAGGTTGAGCAAAGACCCTATGTTCTGCTATAGGGTTTAAACTGAAGTAAACATTCTGGGGAACAGGAGCAGAAGGACATATTAAAAGGCTGCAACAAGGTAGGAATGGCTGGTGCCCAAGCAAGAAATATAAAGAGGGAAGATAAAGAGATACCTTTTATTTGAGGATCACTGCAAATGAATTCAAGACAGGGGAAAGGAGAGAAAGCATGGGGGCTAAAGAAAAGAGAGTCATTTTTATCTGCAAAACATTTTAGAAAAGATGCTGACAAGCTTGAATGCATCTAAAGAAGGGTGACCAATATAGTGAGAGGACTAGAGATGATGTCACATTTTTATTGGCTCCATATCAGTGACTATACAGGTCAAACTATGAGTACTTACTCTGTGCTCACAGAGTGAAAAATTCAGAAAAAGACAAAGGTCTTACCCTTGAAGAACTAAGGTTCTGTTAAGGAAAAAACGACAACATATGCAATAGAGGGGAAGGGAACTTGGAGACTGAATCCAGCCATTCTCCATATACAGACTCCACAAAGGAGAAAAAGGAAGATAAGACTGGTGAAGTAATTGGCCCAGGTGGCATGGTGCAGCCCACCTAAGACCTATGTCTCCTGACGGACATATCCAATATTCTCTTTACTACACCATATGATGAATTTCAATATGGGAGTGTACAGTACTCTATATAACTCACAACAACTGATTGGCTTTTTAAACATTTTAAATAATATTTTGTTTTTTCCTAATCATATGTAAAGACAATTTTTAGCATTCATTTTTTAAAACAAATTTTGAGTTTGAAATTTTCTCCCTCTTTCTCATCTCCCCCCTCCCTGAAATGGCAAACAATTTGATGTAGGCTATAAATGTGCAATCATGCAAAACATATTTCCATATTAGTCATTTTGTGAAAGAAGACACAGACCAAAAGAAAAAAAACACAAAAAATAGAGTCAAAAATAGTGTTCTTCACTCTGCATTTAGACTACATCTGTTCTTTTTCTGGATATGGAGAGCACTCTTCATCAGGAGTGCTTTGGCATTGTCTTGAATCATTGTATTGCTGAGAATAACTAAACTGCTCACAAATGATCTTCATATAATATTGCCATTATGTGTACAATGTCCTCCAGGTTCTACTTACTTCATTTTGCATCAGTGCATGTAAGTCATTTTAGGTTTTTTCTGAAATCAGCCTGCTCTTTATTTCTTATAGCACAATAGTATTCTATTGCAATCATCTACCAGCCATTCCCCAATTGATGGGAAATTTCCAATTCTTTACCATCACAGAAAGAGCTGCTATAAATATTTTTGTGCAAAATAGATTCTTTTTCATGTAAAAAAATCTCTTTAAGGTGCAGACTTAGTAGTGGTATTGCTGGATCAAAGCATATGCACAGTTTTATAGTCTTTTGGGCATAGTTTCAAATTGTTCTCCAGGATGGTTGGATCAGTTCACAACTCGAATTAACAGTGCATTAGTGTCCAACATTTCCCACATTCCCTCCAATAGTTGTCAATTTCCTTTTCTGTCATTTTATCCAGTCTGATAGATGTGAAGTAGAACCTCAGAATTGTTTTAATTTGCATTTATCTAATCAATAGTGATTTAGAGTTTTTTTCATATCGTTAAAGATAGCTTTGATTTCCTCATCTGAAAACTGCCAGTTCATATCCTTAGAGCATTTAACAATTGAGTAATGACTTATCATCTTACAAATTTGACTTAGTTCTCTATATATTTGAGAAATGAGACCTTTATCAGAGGTACTTGCTATAAAAATTATTTGCCAGCTAATTTTTGTTGCAATTGTTTTGTTTGTGCAACCCTCTTTTAGTTTAATGTAATGAAACTGATCCATTTTACATCCAAATATAATAATGTTTTCTATCTCTTATTTTGTCATAAACTCTTCCCTTCTTCATAGATCTTATGAGAAAACTATTCGTTGCTTTCCTAATTTGCTTGTGTATCATCCTATCTGTCTAAATCATGTACCCATTTTTATCTTTTCTTGGTATATGGTATAATATTTTGATCTAGATATAGACCTAGTTTCTGACATACTATTCTCCAGTTTTCTTAGTTTCCCTATTTTGTTGAATAGTGAGTACTTGTCCCAAAAGTTGGGGTCTTTGGTTTTATTAAACACTAAATTACTATGGTCAGAGAAGAGTGCTAAAGATGGCAAGATTTGGTGATATTCAATGACATACACACATAAACCAGTGCTTTAATTAAACAATACCAGGAGCATAAGAATCCTGTCAAGAAAGAAAATGCTACAGATGAATCAGACTCCAATAACATATGGAAAGTGACAAGCTTTCCCAAGTTGATGATAAACATAAGTCCAGAATCTTCTTGGGAGATATAGCCAGGGAGTTTGCAACATTCAAAGGGAGCATTGAGAGAAGAAAATCAACTTCTTAATGCAGAAAGTCTTCAAAAGGAGAAATACTATTCCTAACAGCTCCCTGCCCTCCAGCTCCTTAGTAAAAACCAAAATGATAAAGAGGCAATAAGACTGTGCACTGACTATTTGGGGATGCTAGACTCAAGGAAGACACCCTCAAAATACATTTCATTGGTTGGCATAAACATTTTCCCATGAAGACACATTTCAAAGTGTCAAGAAAATGTGAAACTTGGGAGGTTAGCTGTAGGAACCTCTTAACAACAATGTTTTTCTCTTTCTTCATTCTCAGGTTATATATTCTCAGAAGGGAAGCAAAAGAAAAACATAGGTTAAAAAGAGGGTGCCTAAGCTTCAAGGACTTAGAAAACTAAGTAAAAGAGAATTATGCTTTTCAACCCAAGGGAGTAGGAGAAGCATGAAATTTTACTTTTGGTAAAAACATTCACAATAGAATTCACTGTAGGCTAGCAAATTAAATTAATATACATTCCTTATTTTGGATAATATTTTGGATAAAACCTATATCCATGATTCCCCAATCATTCCCCAAATTACAAAAAAAAATGAAAAATTGAAATCTGTGGGAATCCCCATCAGCTACCAAGGACTCCAAATTTTGTGTGCATGTAATCTTTTTTTTTTAGAATAGAAAATTGGGTCATTTGAGTTTGAATATGCTTTTTTAAAGGGAATATACATGTATATGTATATACAAAGAAAGATTCTTCAGTCCTTGGTCTGCAGAGGGAACAATGAATGCATAAGATTTGCATAGGCATTTTAAGAACAGTTCTATAGTCACAAATCCCAGAAGCTGCCACTGCCTAGACTGGCCAGGTCTTTATTCTCTATTATATGTGTTGACTTTGAATTTTTAGGCCCTGAACCATTGTGCCATCAATTCTCATTTGCTTTTCTTTTATTTGAAGGTGGACCCTTTCCAACTTGGCTAAGTCCCACATTTAGAATAATTTAAAGTTAATATTGCAGTTGAAAACACATAGTCCTTTCTCCCACCTTGGAGGTGTCCTTTTCCTGATTAATTTATCATCATAATAGTCAATAGCAGTAAAAACCCAAGCAGCATTTAATGTTATTTTTCTTACCATTGCAATGTAAAGATAAACATCTGTGTGGTTCTGTGGGTGTCCTGGTTACGTGTCTGGAGCTAGGCAGAGGAGGCAATTAGACAGCTGAGTTCATGTTTGAAATAATATTTAGAAATCACAGTTTCTGAGTCGTGCTCTTTTTAAAAAAAATAATTAATGTTAGAAATTATTTTATTGGCAGCAAGTTCCTAAAAATAGGCACGACCCCCAAGGTGAATGAATGGACATAATGTGTCCCTCTGAAGGTAAATGGCCCTTATGGTATATTGACCTTTCTAGCCTTTATTCTCTTCCGTCTACTCTATAATTTAGCTGGGCTGGCCTACTTGCGGGTCCTCACACACAAGACTCTGTCTTCTACCTCTGCAACTCGGCATAGGTTATATTCCCCATGTCTGTCCACAAAGCTCAATCCCCTCATCTACACCTCTCCATCTCTTGGGTGTCCTTCAAGATTCAATTCAAGCCCTGCCTTCTACAGAAAGTCCTGGTTCTCTGAAGCTATGAATGTTTTCCCTTTCCAAATTAACTTGGTCTAATCTCTATATTTCTTCTATGCACCTAGCAATTTAGATTTTATCTACCCCATTAACACACAAACTCCTTGAAGGCACAGACTGTGTGTGTGTGTGTGTGTGTGTGTGTGTGTGTTCAGCACTTAGCTTACTTGGCACATAGCACATATTTTACAAATGCTTGTTGACTGACTGCATGACTTGGAGAAGATCTAGTCATAGGATCATAGATTTTTGAGCTAAAAGGAACCTTGGACATCATCTAATAACACTATTAGCACCTTAAGATGTCCAAAATGCTTTACATATGTTATCTCTTTTTATCCTCCCAACAATCTTGGTAGGTAAATGCTATAATTATTACCCCTATCACAGATGAGTAAACTGAGGCACAGAGGTTAAGTGACTTGCTTAGGGTCACACAGCCAGTAAAGGTCTGAGGCAGAATTTAAGCCCACCATAACACTCAATTCACTATGGTACACTTCATCCCTAATCAGGAGTTCATTGATTTTGAGCTGGAAGGGACCCTAAGGATCATCTAATCTACACTCTTCATCTTACAGATGAAGAAACAAAGGCCCAGAAAGGACCTCTTACCTCCAATGCTTACCCCCTTTAAACTATTTCCTATTTACCCTGCAGATAGCTTATTTGTACGTAATTGTTTGCTTGTTCTCTCCCTCATTAGATTGTAAACTCCTTGAGAGCAGGGCTTGCCTTTTGCCTCTTTGTGTACCCCTGACACTTGGCATGGTGCCAGGTGCTTAATAGGCACTTAATAAATTCTTATTGACAAAACCAAGAGAAGGTTGTAAAACAGCAATATTGCTTAAAGAACAACTCTGAATGACTAAGTCATGTTGAGTATTATACATGTTCAAAGTATCTATAAAGGACCCAGGAAGGAAGATGTTATCCCCCTCCAGACATAGAACTGATGAATAGAAGTATATACAGTATGGTTTTACATCTATGTGTATATATACATACATATATGTGTGTGCATATCTGTGGCTAATGGTAGGTATTTCTAGGGTGGGGGTGAGGAGCATGAAGGGAAAAATACCAAAAGGGCACAGCAGAGAATAAAAGAAAATGTAGAAGGAAGCACAGAAAGCAGAACAGCCTTGAAAATGATGAATAATACTTGTTATATAGTTTTCCCAACATAGTAAACAGTGTGAAATGTAAATTCATGGCTTTATAGTGAATCTTCTTTTTTGGTTCTGCTGTGGAAATGGAAATGTTTCCTATTTTGTCTTTATGTATTTAAGTTCAAAATGAATAAATTTAAAAAATAAATGTTTATGGACTGTCTGATTTGCTCGAGTATAACATTTCATTGGTAACAGCAGAGCTAAGGTTAGAACTCATCTCTTTGTTTCCATCTCATGCTCATGTTTCTGAAGGGACATAAAAAGAATGGATAATTTAAACATAATCTATATGTGGCGTTGAAATTTAGTTTTACTTAAATAGGGCTGTTTCTGGTATTCTGGTAATTCATTTTAGGCAAAATAATGGAACTCTGACTTTTCCTTCCTAGTCCTTGCTCAATTTCCCTTTGTGAAGTCTTGCAGGACAAATAGCAATTCACTGTCAGCCTTAGTTTAAACAGAACTGCCTCACCTTAATCAGTGATATGGTTAAATAGTGGGTTTTCAAAGGACTTCCCTCATGCATACAGAGTAAGAGTAAATAGGCCGTAGGGTGTCACTATAGCTAATAATAGAGTAAAATGTCTATCTCTTTCCCCCTAAAAACTAAAACTCTACAAAGCAAGTGATTAAGAAGACTAATAAATGCTTGTTGAATTGAATTGACTGTTACAAGGGTTGACAATAACCTTGATGAAAAATGGTTATAGATAAGCTGTTAGGCAGGTAATTCAGTCATAGATCAAATCAGGAAATAGATGTAAAGTACTTTGTAAAGCTTAAAGTGTGATAGAAATGCTAGCAATGATTATAATGATGATGGTGATGGATAATCTGAGAGCTGGCTGTACTCAGTGACTATTTAATACTTTATTATTGAGGAAATTGGGAAAGAACCTGATAACCAAGCTCTTCCAGAAGTACATTTGAAGGTGAGGAGGGAGGAGAAAGGGAGCACAGAGGTATGATATCCCATACTTCTCCATAGAACATCACGCTCAGAGAAGATGCCGTAAATACATGGTCCTGACCTTATTCCTGCACGAAAAGATCTTTGGTCTTTGAAATTATAGCTCATCTTGAGTTGCCATCCAGATGGAATAATGATGTATGGTAGCTTCCCATGGAGAATTTCTGGGGATAAGCCTGTACTCTGGCCCCTTGGAGGGAACCTACTCATGAAGGCTCATAAGTAATGAATGGTATATGGAAAATCCACAATGCTTTGGGATTACTCCTAGAATATTTGTGGGAGAAGTAATAGCCACACTTCTTGGCATCCAGCCATGTCCTTCTAAAGGTGCTGCTAAAGAATCTGTGTAACTCATTGATTTCTCATTGGTGCATTTGTGTGAATGTGTTGAGGATGATCGTTGACTGAGTGAGTCAGAGATGACCTCCCAGGAAGGTATAAGATCTCTGGACAAGCTCCACCTTCTACTCATGAGGAGCTGGCACTCTTATGGGATACATACAGGTCAGCTCTCCCTTGGACTTTCAGTAAGGGAGAGCTGGGAATTACTCTACCTTCCCCACTTTCTAGTAGCCATGACCATAGTGAGTTAATGGCTGTACCACTCAATATGTATTTGGATGAGCTTGGCCGGCAACCTGAATACAAGTGACTAAATAGCAAACCTGAGAAATAGACATTTCCAGACTCAAAGACTACTTCATAAGTATGAGGGGTTCTGGATATGAACCAAACCTAAGCTTGGTTGATAAGATTTTCCCCTGAGAAAATCCAGGGCCTGATCCATTCTCTTTAGTCTCAGTCTACCCCAAGATTGAATGTGTTTGCTTTGAACCCAGAACCAGAGATCCATTATAGGAAGCACCTCTTTTCTATCCCAGGTCACAAGTTGTAAAAATATATGCTTCCAGATATGGTTTCCTTCATAATTATATATTTAGGAAGTTAGACTGAACATGGCACCATAAAGAGTATAATTATTCTTCTCTTTACTATATAGAGACACCAAAATAAATAATGACTACATTGGAAAATAAGACTTTGACCATTAGCCTAAAAGAATTATCATTTATCTGGAGAAAAGAAAGGGAGAAACTTCATTAAGAATATGTATTCATTCAATCATTTCAATCATGTCTCACTCTTCATGACCTCATTCAAGGTTTCCTTGGCAAAGATACTGGAGTGGTTCATCATTTCCTTCTTCAGTTCTTTTTACAGATGAGGAAACTAAGGCAAACAGGATTAAGCAACTTGCCCAGGGTCACACAGTTAGTCAGTATCTGAGGCCAGATTTAAACTCAGGATGATGAGTCTTCCTGAATCCAAGTCAGGACTCTATCCACTGTACCACCCATTTGTCCTCAAGAATATGAGGATATTGCTAAGTAGAGACAATCACTAGATATTTCCTCTTGTCGTTGAAGAAAGAACTCAGTATTAGAGTTCCAGTCACTGTAAGGTATTTGAGTTGCATATAAATGTAAGCAGGCTCTGAGCTACACACTCTATGAGGTAGGAGCTGTTCCCATTAGTGTCCTTTGCAGATGAGGAAACTGAGGCTTAGAGAACCTTACTCCTGCTTTCCTTGGTGGGCGGGATGCCAACAAGTATGGCTACTACTAGTTCCATAAGGGGTCTAGGAGTAACACTGAGTCATTGTGGGATTTTCTTATAACATTGCTCAGGAGCCTCTATCTGTTGGTTCTCTCTAAAACAATCAACTTGTTACCATCTCTCTAGCATCAATTAACTAATTAATAATATCAATTAATTTTTACAGAAGGGTATTTACTAAGAAGACATAGCAAAGACAGAAGTAGATTACTCTCTTCTCTACACTCGCCCTCAGTCCCTGGGAAAATGGACTCAAAGTAGTTGCTACACAACAATCCCAGCTCCCTTAATATGGGGGAGTGGAAAGGGAGGGCACTCCCTGGGAGTCCTTTTATCCCCTCAAGGATTCTCAGTCAAGTTCATTTCAGATTATTACATAGCTAATGGATGAGTTACTCCCTTGACATGGTATCTAGATTCTAGAGCAGGGGTGGGGAACCTGCGGCACCAAGGCCACTTGTGGCCTTCTAGGTCTGTGGGTATGGCCTTTTGATTGAGTCCAAATTTTATTGAATAAATCCTTTTATTAAGGGGATTTGTTCTGTAAAGTTTGGGTTTAGTCAAAGGGCTGCACTTGAGGACCTAGAGAGCCACATGTGGCCTGGAGGCCACAGGTTCTCCTCTCCATTCTAGAGTATCATCACAATTCACTGTGGCTAGGTCAAGCAGGTAGCTCCTCAGGGTTGGGTCCTCATTAGACTTAGCTATTGCTGCTACAGGTTCTGGTTGCTGAGGGAAACTTCTGACTTTTTGAGAGGGTTAGGACAGGGTCATAACCTGATCTGATCCATCTCTGATATTCATTTACCTTTGAAGAAGCCAGCAGGAACTCATTGACTTGAACCTTTTATATGCACAATCAGTTCTAATTCAGCAGCCAATTAAAAGGCTCTTTGATCACCATGCAGGAAGCCAACACAAAACAGAGAATATTCGTGTATGCTCTGAAATTGGTTGGGAATGTTCCTCTCCATCATGCATTTGTGGAAGCTGGCTCATCAAACCTGTGCATGCAGAGGTACCACCAGGTAGGGCATATCACATATAATTGAAGGAATTATTCTCCCATCTGCCTATTACATAAACAAGATTTATTTCTTTTTTCTTATCAAATAAGCAAATATATTTTCTGCTGTATCTAGCCAAGGCTGGTAAAGAGAGGTACCTCTTTTTAATTTTGAAGAAAGCCCTGAGCATTTTCAGAGTATGAGGGGTTGCTAAGTGGTTGAAAATCTGATTAAAAGAAGCTTTGGAATTGGATGGTCTGAGCATCTTTGAAAAACAGCATTGCTTCTTGTTGGTATGTGGTGGTTTAGGTGTGATGATCTACCTGAAAGGAAAGGACCAGATGAGGTGGCTTCTGATGTATTTGTTGACTCGTATTATTCTGTGTAAAGCTGCTGTTCAAGTAGCATGAGGTTGGCCTCCTACATGAACTTGCCCTCTCACTCTAACTCTGCTCTCAAGGTCCTTGGTATGAAATCCTATAGCTAAGAAGGACTTTTGTGGTCACCTAAATGTGTTAGTTATTTAGCCTTCTTGGATGGGATCTAATAAGGATGTCTTACAGTAAATTCTTCTGCTCAGTGGTAGCTTAACATATTCTGAGGTCCATTGGCACCAAAACTTCGGGAGCCTTTGCTCATAGTTTATAAAATTTAAAAATAAAATCAAACATTACAAACATTATTGCAACAACCAGGTATGGTGAGTTGTGCCGTAATCCTAGCTACTAGGTATATTGAAGCTGGTATATCCCTTGAACCTCTGGAGTTTTGACCCACAGTGGGCCATGTCAATCGGGTATTTGCACTAAATTCAGTTTTAATATGGTGAGCCCCTGGGAGTATGGGGTAAACATACTGCCTAAGGAGGGGTGAACTGAAGCAGAATCTGAAATAGAGCAGGTTCAAGGCTTCCAATCAGTAGTGAGATTGGGCCCATAAGTAATTCCTGTACTTCCAGCCTGGGTAAGATAGGAGACCAAGTCTCTGTCTCTGTCTCTCTCTTTCTCTGTATCTGTCTCTGTCTCTCTGTCTGTCTCTCTCTTTCTCACCTTCTCTCTTTCCATATATAAGCACATTTATGGATATGTATATGCACATAAGTATTACAACACTTCCCTATGGAAAACAAGCTTTTTAGTTCTCTCAAATTGCTTTTTAACAACGTAATTCATGTTTTAAGGTTGAAATATAAAAATGAGTCATTAATACTGCTCTGTTTTTATTTTTAGAATATAATGAGAACTTTAAAATTGTTAGAAACTGGGTTCAGAAAATGTTAAAATTATAGTAAGTGTAAATTAACTTAAATCATACTTGGGATTTTAGTGAGTCTATGATTTCATCATTGTTGATGTGTGTGCAGGTTGTAACCCTTCCATATTTTCTCAGATTGCATGACTCTTTCCATACACAATTAATTGGAGGCCTTCGTCTGAGTCCTTTAATGTCTCCTGTATACCAATACAACATTCAGATTGTCCATTGTCTCTCTTTCCTGTTATGTGATCAACCCACCTTCTTTTCCAGTCCCCATTGATCTTTTGCTCCCAGTGCTACATACCTCTCTGTTGCCATTTGGCTAATATTCTGATGATTAGTAAACTCAGTACTGGGTTATCTGCAGACAAGAGAATCTAGGTTTCTCCATCTGTAGAAAATCTCTCTTCCATTTCGACTTTGCATAGAATATCTTCCGTGACAATTGCAAACATCTTTGGTGAGCCTATTTTGTACCTTAGATATATTGATAAACAGAAGATCATTGAGTAACTCTGGTCTTGCATTAGGGATAAATCTTTATGATATTCACATGTCCAACGAAGACACCTTGTTGAATGAGAACTTTTAAGGTTTTGTTCTGCTCTCAGTAAAATGTTTTTTTTAAAAAGAAAATTGCAATGAAAAAAAGCAATAAACACAATGGGATCTTTCTTTTTCTATATCTTTCTGTCAATTGTGTAACTGTGGAAAATATCAGCTGTAGAAAATTATCAGTGACTCAATATTCTTTCTCCATATCTTCATAAAGGATGCCATTAATTTATAAATAGACAATTCTCTGGCATTTTTATGCAAATGAGAAAGTAGGCAAATGAGTTTATAGTTGTTGATGTCTTTTCAGTTGCCTTTTTTTACATTCATAATGTGATTTGTGACTTTTCCCCATTGTTTTGGTATCTTTGCCTCTGAAATATCTTAAAATTGGTCCCTGAGTACCTTGAAAATTGTGTTGCCTTTAGCATGAATTTGTTCTGTGTGTTCAGGTAGGCCCAACTTCTCCCTGAGTCTTCATATTTCTAAGTGTCTCTTGCCTTTGAGCCTTTCTAAGGCACTTGGGGGTGCAAATTGGGGTGGTTCCAATGCTACCGATAATAAGAATGTATCCCAATAGAGATTCAATTCAATTCAATAAGCATTTATTATGGACCCATTATATTAGGCAGAGAAGATACAAAGTTATTGGGTTTTTTTAAAACAGTCCTTGTGCCCTCAAAGAACTTGTATGGGCAAGGAGGGGGAGGAGGTTGGGAGGAGCAGCTTACAGTAGCTACAGAGATATATAATTAGAAGATAATTTGAGAAGGAAGAGTGCTAACAGGTGGAAGTATATTTTTGGCATGGAGGAAACATAGGATTGAATCTTGGCGCTGGCACTTGTTAGTTATGTACGACTTTGGGCATTTGCTTAAATCCTTTTCTGAGACTCAGTTTCCTAAAATGAAAAATGGAGATAATAATGGGTGAGGATTGATTAAATACCTATTTTCCAAGGTCATGTTGAATAAAGTGCTCTGTAATTTTAAAAACACTATAGAAATGTTTTATTTTGTTAATTAGTAGATCTCAGAATCTTCCATCATCTTTTTCTTCATTTAAAAAATTTAGTTGTACCCTAAACAGATATTGACCTTTGCTCCCACATCTCTCCACCTAACAAGGAGATCAAATATTTGCTCTTTGAGACAGTTTCTGGGTTTTGTTCAGAGACACAGTAGATAGAGAACTTGATCTGGAGTTGAGAAGACCTAAGATCCAATCTAATCTCAGACATTTACTAGCTATGAGACCTTGGACAAGTCACTTAACCTCTGTCTGCCTCAGTTTTTGTATCTGTCAAGTAAGTTATAAGAACAGATTCTACCTCCTGGGGGTGATTGTGAGGATAAAAGTAAGATAACATTTATCAAATGCTCGGAAAACCTTAAAGTGCCAAATAAATACTAGCTATCATTATTATTACCTTGTTATAGCAACTGTTTTACCCTGGTAAAGCTTCTCTATGAAGTAGTAATAATCTGAATTAATGCCTTTACTCTCTTCTACTTTCCATTTTTTCAGAGTCAACAGCTTGCTTAGATAAGATCAGAATGGAGCTGTTGTCATCATTAGCAGAATCTTCTCATCTTTATCCTGTCTTCTAATTTAGGTTTGGTCTTAGTCTCTGCCAAAAGGTAATTGGTTTTTAGTCAATGGTCTGACTGCATACAGACGGCTCATGTGGAAATGACTCATATGTCAGGAACCAGTAGTTTTCCTGTCTGTTAATTTCATTTTTTATAATCTTCTTCAATATGATTCCCAGTTCCCTCTAATTCTCTTTCCCAAAAAATAAAAATATGTTGACATAAAGCTTTTGAGTACTCTAGAAACTTCTGATTTGTTTGGTTTTTTGTTTCTTGATTTCAAACCATCTTCTCTAATAGGTTTATTTAGGATCCTACACTTGCATTGAATTCCTTAAGTTTTGATATATACATTGAATTGGTTTCCAGGGTCTTGACAAATTCCTTATAAAAATCCTTTTACTTTAGCTTATAGGACATGAGCTCTAATTGTTTTCCTGCGGTCTGTTTGTTTTGGTTCCTCATGGACACTGTAAGCAAGATGTCCCAAGAGTGATCCGGGATGCTTACAGTCAGGCTAAACCTGCCTCTTCAATTTCTGCCCAGAACTGATCTCTGGGGTCACAGGATCATAGGATTGTAGGTTTAGACATAGAAGGGGTATTGGCCAGGACCTTCTAGTCCAGCCTCTTCCTTTTATAGATGAGGAGCCTGGGGCCACAGAGGTTAGGTGACTGGATGACAAGGTGCCAGAGGTTTCACATGGAAGAGATGGAATTTGAGTCCAGCTCTCCTCTGAGGCTCAAACAGTATAACTCTAATCTTTCTTTTGCATGGCAAGTCTTCAAATACTTGAGACATGCCAGATTATGGAAAAGCCTAGGTTTTCTTTCCTAAATATTTTCTAAATATTACCTTGGGCAACTCCTTCAGCTGATCTTTGTATGACCTGGTCTCCTACAATTTGAAAAGAACTGATAATAATTCCATGAAATAAAAAATATGGACAAAATAATAAGTATGTGTATATACACATACGTATATGATGGTCTTATATGTTGACTATAATGCCACATGATCCACTGGGGCACTTTGTTAAGGAAATCAGACAGACAAAGCAAGGAAAACCATCCAGTGACTGGTTTTGAGCTGGGATCCTGGAACAATGGGTTTGGGCTTAATGGTGTTTGGAGATGGAGATGGAGATGGAGAATGGAGATCTCCTGGGCCAATGATGATACGTATTCCCTAGAGCATATCCTTTGTTCCTAGGTGTTGAACTAGTAGTCTGAGGTTCCAAGGTTTAGGCAGATTTTGGTAGACAGCATGAACAGGGGTATTATTGCTGTAAACAATGTACTATGTCAAGAGCATTGGTCTTGTAGTCAAGAGATGTAGGTTCAGGTCTCAACTCCCACTCACCAGCTCTATGGTACTCAGCAAGTCAGTTAAGTTCTCAGAGATTCCATTTCCTCACATATAAATGGGGAATATAATACCCTGCATAGAGGGTAACTAGGTTGCTATTTTCTTTTATTGAAAAGTCTCTGTAAACTTTACAGTGCTATATGTTGGTACTGGTGTTCAGTCTTTTTAGTGGTATCCATCTCTTTGTGAGCCCTTTTGGAGTTTTCTTGGAGTGGTTTGCCATTTCTTCTCCATCTCATATTACAGATAAGGAAACTGAGGCAAACGGTTAAGTGACTTGCCTGGGATCACACAGCCAATAAGTGTCTGAGGCTGGGTATAAGCTCAGGGCTTCTTAAATCCAGGCCCAATGCTCTATCCACTGCACTACATTGCTGCCCCACAGTATGTGAGCTATTATTGAGGAGGATAACAATTAAAATATATATGTACCATGATATGTACCATGTAGTAGGAATTCCACGAAGAGAAATCCATTTGACTTTTATATATACTCATTGAGTAATACAACACTGATTTTGCTCATAGCAAATGATGTTGTTGGAACATTTCAGGGTCATTAGTGAGACAGCATGGTGCAGTGGATAAAGAGCTGGCCTTAAAGCCGGGAAAACTTGGGTTCAAAACCTGCCTCTGATCCAAATTGATTGTGTGCCCCTGGGAACAATACTTAACATCTCAGTGTTCTAATTAGTCCTCTGAGATAGGGATTCTTAATCTGGGGTCTATGAACTTAAAATTTTTTTAAAATAACTGTGCATAGCAATATAATTATTTTCCTTTGTAATCCCATGTATTTTTAAGCATTTAAAATATTATTTTGAATTTAACTTTATTAACTTCTGCATTGAAATTTATTCAGGAAGTAATAAGGAAACAATGAAGATATTTGAACAGAAGGGCTTCATGGCCTTATATGTTTAAAATATTGTTCTATTAAAAATATTGTTCTTATAAAATGTTATTCTGAGAGGGGTCCATAAGCTTTACCAGGGTGCCAAAGAGTTCTGTGACACAGAAGAGGTTAAGACCCCCTGCTCCAAGACTTTAAGTTGCTAAGGAAGTATGTGGTGATAAAGGGAGTTTCTCCAGTGGGAGTCCCATTGGCCATTAAAGTAGCTCGTTCAATTCCAGTCTCTTACTTTATTTAAATGTCATTAGATAAGTCAAAATGAAAACCTCTATATCTTATTCAACTTTTTGGCCTTTCCCATTCTGCTCTACCCAGTGTGCTCATGTTCTAGCCTGGCTCTCCCTCTTTCCCCAAGCAATAAAGAAATTGGATGCCTTACCCGAGTCCTTTGCTTGACACAACTGTTCAGCATCACAGGACTCCACTTAAAATGAATGTACTCTAGGGAATAGGCTTCCTCTGCAATTTTTATTATGTCAGCACTTTGCCTTTGTGAAAACTTCCCCTTCCGCACACGATAAAGAATTCTCAGCATGTTTAGTCACTGCTAATCTTATTCCTTTGGGTACAATATGGTACTGTACAGTTTGGAACATTACGATGATATGATATTGCTAGCCAATAAACAGGCTTTTAAGGACTTGGATGTAGTGTGCTGACTCAAGACAGAAATGAGAATATCATCATCTAAAATTGCCGAATGTTTATTCATTTTTCTAAAGACTCCTTGAGATGCTTTTCTCCTTTTATTGTGGTTTGGTGCACCAAGAGTTTCCCAGGGCTCATAGTTTAGTTCTAAAAGGCCCTCATTTTCATTAGCATATAACAAGCAGTTATTAAATATCTCCCAAGACCAGGGCGCTAGGCTAGACCCTGAGAGAGATGTCAAGTTTTGAAACGGAACATGTGTCTACCCTCATGGAGCTTACAGTTGTTCGGGGTAGGGAGGAGGATAGAGCGGAAACAGAAATAATGAAACATATTTTTCAATGATAAGTGCATTGGACAGGTGCCATATACATACATGCATATGTATAAACAGATGTATGTATGTATATATGCATATATATCTCCACATGCATATACATATGCACATGTATATGCACATGTATATGAAAATATGTATATATATATACACACATGTATATGTGTGTGTATGTATCAGATGATGATTCATGGCTGTGGTGACAGTTCACCTAGGCTGTAAAGGACAACTAGGAAGTCAACAGTTAAAGAGGGAAATGAGGGCGCTCTTGCTTTTGCAAATAGTGTGGACAAAATCAGAGAGTTGGAGATCGCAACGCATGTTGGAGAGCAGACCATTTTGCCTAGAATATGGAACATATGGGGAGGAGTAGCATAATATTGGGCGGGAAAGGTAGAGGATAAAGGCTAGTTATAGAGGGCCATGTATACCAGGCAAAAGACTTTGAACTTTATTCAGGAAGCAATAAGGAGACAATGGCCACCGTTATATGTATGTATCATCATAAGGGGCCCTCCAGTTCAAGACTGTTGCTATGATTCAGGTTCCCTATGGATTATAAAAAAAGACACTATGTTTGTAATCACAGCAAGGGAAGGAAGGAGGAGGTAAGGGAGGAGAAGCTCTGGGAGATCTGCAGGTAAGACTCAAAGCAGCCACGAACTGGGCTGGGGAGCCCCCAGAGGGAATCTGTGTGTGCAGGAGCTCTCTAAGATTCTCACTTCTTCTGGGACCCCAAAAAGCAGACCCAAATCAGTAGGGAAGCTGTTCCTTACTTCTTTGCTCCCCGGAAGCCTGCTTCAAAGCAAAGGAAAATCAGAAAGCTTTCCACCTCTCTCACATCTTTGGGCAGCTGGAGAGCAACCTGCATTGATACAGGTAGGTTATATGGGTCCATGAAGGAAGGAAGGAAACAAATACGTATTAAAGCAACCACCATGTGCTAAGAGCTATATAAATATTATCTCATTTGATCCCACAGTGACCATGAGAAGTAGATAATATTATTATCTCAATTTTACATTTGGGGAAACTGAGGCAAACAGAGTTAAACGATTTGTCCAGGATCACACAGCTGATAAGTTTCTGAGGTCACATTTTAACTCAGATCTTTCTGACTCCAGGTCCAGTGTTCTGTGCACTATGGAGCCACTTTGCTGCCCCTATGAAGTAAAGATCTAACAGTGGCTTTTTGCTACTGGATTGAAGGCAGGTAGGCAGAGATGTCATGGGCAGCTAGGTGGCACTGGGCCCAGAGTTAGGAAGACCTGAGTTCAAATGTGGCCTCAGATACTTACTAGCTCTGTGACCTTTGGTAAATCACTTAACCATGTTTGCCTCAGTTTTCTCATCTGTAAAATGAGTTGGAGAAAGAAATGGGAAACCACCCCAGTGTCTCTGCCAAGAAAACTCCAAATGGGGTCACAGGGACAAACTGAATGAAACAATTATCAGTTGCTTTTTCAGATGTTAACTTAATGAATACTCTTTAAAAATGTTTACTATTAGTTTACAACATTCAGCTCCACAAGTTTTTGAGGTCCAAATTTTCTACCCCTTCTCCTCCCTCCACCATGGCAACATGCAATCTGATATAGAGTCTACATATACCTTCGCATTAAACATTAGTGAAGTTGTAAAGAAGAATTATAACCAATGGAATGAATAACAAGGAAAAAGAAACAAAACACAATGAAAAAGAGAGAGAGCGAGTAGTTTGCTTTAATTTGCATTCAGACTCAGTAATTCTTTCTCTGGATGTGGATAGCCTTTTCCGTCATGAGTTCTTTGAAGTTGTCTTAGAACCTTGCATTGCTGAGAAGAACCCAGTCTATCAAAGTCAGTCGTCATAGATACAATGTGTCTGTAGTTGTGTACAATGTTCTTTTGGTTCTGCTCCCCTCATTCAGCATCAGTTTATATAAGCCTCCCCAGGTTATTATGAAATCCATCAGTTCCTCATTTCTTATAGCATAGTAGTATTCTGTTACATTCATATACCACAACTTGTTTAGCCATTCCTCAATTGATGGGCATTACCTTTATTTCTAATTCTTTGCCATCGCAAAAAGAGCTGCTATAAATATTTTTGTACGTGCAACTCCTTTTCCCACTTATATGATCTCTTCAGGATACGGCCCTAGGAGTGGTATCGCTGGGTGAAAGGGCATGCACATTTTTATAGCCCTTTGGGCATAGTTCCAAATTGCTCTCCCGAATGTTTGGATCAGTTCACAACTCCACCAAAAATGCATCAGCGTTCCAATTTTCCCACGTCTTTGCCAGCATTTATCATTTTCCTGTTTTGTCATGTTAGCCAATATGACCTGTGAGATGTGGTACCTAAGAGTTGTTTAGATTTGCATTTCCCTAATCAATATTGATTTAGAACACTTTTTTCATATGATTTATATTTAATATATATTTAATTTCATCCTCTGAAAACTGCCTGTTTATATTATTTGTCCATTTATCAATTGGGGAATGACTTGTATTCAGTTCTCTGTGTATTTTGTAAATGAGACCTTTATCAGAGACACTGGTCGTAAAAATTCTTTCTCAGTTTTCTGCTTCCCTCCTAATCTTGGTTAAATTGGCTTTGTTTGTACAAAACTTTTTCAATTTAATGTAATTAAAATGATGCATTTTACATTTTGCAATGCTCTCCATCTCTTTTTTGGTTATAAATTCTTCCCTTTTCCATGAATCTTACAGGTAAACTATTCCTTCTTCTCCCAGATTTCTTACAGTATCAGCCTTTATATATAAATTGTGATTCCATTTAGATTTTATTTTAGTATATGGTGTAAGATATTGGCCTATGCCCAGTTTCTGCCATACTGTTTCCCAGTCTTTCCAGCAGTTTTTGTCGAATAGTGAGTTTTCATTCCAGAAGCTGGAGTCTTTGGGTTTATCAAACAGCAGATTATTATGGTTTTTGACTACTGAATCTTGAATACCTATACTATTTCACTGATCTACCACTATTTCTCAACCAGTACAAAGTAGTTTTGATGACTGCTGCTCTATAATACAATTTAAAATCTGGTATGAGTAGGCCACCTTCCCTAGAATTTCTTTTCATTAAGTCCCTTGATATTCTGGACCTTTTGTTCTTCCAGATTAATTCTATTGCTACTTTTTCTAGCTCTACATGATCATTTTTGGTAGTTTGATTGGTATGGTACTAACTAGGTAACTTAATTTAGGTAATATTCTCATTTTTATTATATTATCTCATCTTAATAATGAACACCTGATGTTCTTCCAATTATTTAGATCTGACTTTAAGTATTTTACTTCCTCTTCTGTTAATCTGAGCAATTTATGTTTTTGTAAATATTCATCCATTTCACTAAGATTGTCAAATTTATGGCCATATAATTGGGCAAAATAATTCCTAATTATTGTCTTGATTTCCTTTTCATTGGAGGCAAGTTCACTTTTTAAATTTTTGATACTGATAATTTGGTTGTCAATAAAAGTACTCTTAAAAGAGCAAAGGTTAACACTTCCCAAACCCTGGGAAAAGTATCAGTTTCAATAAGAGTGTGAAAAAGGGAAAGCAGAAGGGAGAAATTAATGAATATTAGTCGCATAAATTCTTCCATTGATATGGGCTGTGCATACTTTGTCAATAATACCGCAAGTCTACTGGTGACCTCTAGTCAATTCTTCATATCATCATCATCATCATCATCATCATCATCATCATCATCATCATCATCATCATCAGCACTCACACTTATACAGTACTTTAAGATTTCAAATTGCTTCATAAATATTTTCTAATTTTATACTAACAACAATCCTGCGAGGCGGAGGTATTTATTACCCTTATTTTTACATTTAGGGAATCTGAGGCAAATAGTGTTAAGTGACTTGCCGAGGGTCACACAGCTAGTGTCTGAGGCCAGATTTGAACTCAAATGTTCCTGACTCCAGACCCAGTGCTCTAGTCACTACTCAGCTGCTGCCTCTCAGCTGTTGATCCCTCAAGTACAAAGAGTCTCTTGGTAGGCTGAGACTTCAGATTGCAGAAAAACTTAGGGCTGCTTTCAAGTCATGTCAGCTTTTTGGTCATTGTTGTAAGGTGAGGAAAACACTCTGAAATGCATATAGGGGCCAAGGGCCCTCTTCAATCTCCCCCTCCTCTGCAGCAGTTCAGGTCTACTTTTCTGCTTTTCCTTTCACCTTTCATCTCTGTGTTACCAATTCTCTCTGGCTTAGTTATCAAACCCTGGTAGGGCTGTGAAAGTTGACCCCATTCCTTTGGATACTCAGCTGTTGAAGTACTCTACCCTTCCTCTGAGTCTGCCACGCAGACATGGCTGTCTCTTTGGGACCTTCGTAGCATGAGTCAATTGTACCTTCCAGCTCAAAGAACATGAAAATGTTAAATAACTCTTAAGGCTCTGCCACCTAGATGCCTTCAAATAGATAATCTAGTACTGGCCCTTGAGCCCTGTTGATCGGGTTGTCCAGCTTGGGAGCACATGCCAGAGTTTGCATTTCAGTGATATAGCCTTGAAAAACCTACGGTTAGCCATGTGTATATTTTGATAAGGAATTGGAGTATAACTTTAGTGAAGAAATTACAAACATTTTCTTGTTTGTCCTTTCGTTTTTGAAGAGGACTAATGACATCATGAAGCAATGTCTTGAGTTGCATGGAAATTGGATTTAAGTGAGATAGGGTGGCCCAAACTTGTCGGCCTCACTCTCTCTTCCTGAGTCATTGAAGTGTAATAGCAAGACAAAAGTTAAGATGGCTAGTAATGGCCCAGAATAAGTGCATTACTGAGGGGTCCAAAACTATTCAATCTGCAAGGAAAACCACTGAGGCAGAGCTCTAAGTCAATAAACATTTATTAAAGGGACAGGACCCCTTCATTGATCTTCCTCACAATCTGAGATGCCCCCTTTCCCTGTACTGTTACTTTTATAGTACTTGATACCCAGACATGTGGAAGAAACAAAGTAAAATACTGAGTCTTATTGGTTCGTAGACCTTGATTTTGATCCTCAAGGAGGGCCAGAAATGATGCATGACCACGGGTGGTCACAGGATGGGCAAGACAAGAGTCACTTCCACTGACTCAATGGTCATATGATGGACCCCTCTTCATGTTAGGCAAGAGAGCGGGGTCCTAAGATACAAAAATAATTTGGGGGACTTCTTGTATCACACCAAAACATCCCACGCATGCTGTATATCATCACCTACTCATCACCCCAAAAGGGTAGAGGTCCTTTTGTCAGCATACTTGCTGTTAGGCAAGTGAATTTTATCACAACCAATGAGCTTTATAACAGATTAGTTAACAGTGAACTTACAGCTTTGAGTTTGAAGTTTGGGACATAATATAAGAAAAAAATCTATTTGTCTCCAATTATTTCAATCTGTAAGATATGTAAAATAGGTATTAGTATATGTAATTCCTATACTCATGTTAGTTGACTAGAATTACTAAATGTATATTCATAGATAAGTTATCATACTTATAATTGCTAACAATCACTGCCCCTATGGAATCACACTAAGCTGATTATTACTGATTAGAGGTAAGTTTGTAATAAAATGCGGGTCTAAAATAATCATTTCCCTCATGACCTTGGCATCTTCCATTTCTGACTAAGCTCAAAGCTTTCCATAGTGCATTCATTGGCCACCTTCATGGCCGTTGGAACAAATTGTTCTCATGTGCCCATTCCTCCAGGGGAAGGTTTCATTCACATACTTGGGGTAGACGCCCTCATAATTCACCAATGGGTCTGAGGCCTGTTGGGTAAACTCAACCTGGTTTAGCCCACCTGCCAAGATGGTTTACTGGCAACCGGCCACTGTGCATGCTAGAGGTTCTTAAAGCCAAAGGAGAGGTTGAGTGAAAGTGAACATCAAAGGTGAATGAGCAGCCCTGAAAAGGCTCAGCAAACCCTCACATCAGAGGTGCTAGTACTCCCCAAACACCCCATTCCCCTTGAACAGAAAAAAGATTGAAGTCAATGTTCTTAGAATGTGACCACAAACTTGACCTTAGTGACAAATAAATCAAAGTATCTGCTTCACCATCAGTTTGGTCACTACTAATGATGATTCTAGAAATTAGCAATTGATTCAACAACCTGTGTAGCACAGTCATTTCGGAGGGCTAACTGTCTCTGATAGACTAAATACTATTTGATCTAGAAGACATATCTACATTATGTGAACTGTCACTGTCTTCCCTTGAAGTGTCAGTCAATAAATATTTAGTAATTACCTACTATGTTCCAGGTGCTGTGCTAAGTGTTGGGGATGCAAGAAAAAAGACAAAAGACAGTACCTACAGAGAGACCAGAGGGTGGTGATGAGGTGAGTGGCAAAGCTGATGCAATCTCATCTGTAAAATGAGGGAATCTCTAAGGCCTGTTCTAGTTCCTAATCCTATTACACCTCCATCCCTTCCAAACACCACTTGAGTAAAAATGAGATTTTTTTCTAGTAACATTGCTTCAATCAGTATTGGGACAATATATGGGAGTCTCCTGCTCTCCTGACTGTGTACTTTTACTAACACACACTTGTCCTGAACATTCCTAGATGAGAAAACACATTAGGTAATTTTGGAAGGAAAACTTCTATCTCAGAACTGGTCATTCTGGGACATTTTTCTAGTACCTCAAGTCCAATCCTTGGGCTGCTTTTGCTAACAAATGATTCACCTAACAGGATTAGACTAGTGTCTTAAAATGCCAGAACAAGTCTTATTATCCAGGCAGAGAAGGCATGTGTCTAGGGTAGCAAATATTACTGGCATTCAAATGCTGAGTGACTTTTTGTTGACAGCAGGGAAAAAGAGATGTTTTATTTACAAAGCTTGCTTCAAAAAGACATAGAATTTAAGAGAAAACTTTTAGATCTTGGTGTTTCCATCTCTGCTTCTTTTGAAAAAGGGAAAGATGAGGAAGGGTTACAAATGGGGAATCAGAATGTGCCTCCTGATTTCGAAAAACTCCCAGGGATAGCTCCATTTGTAGGGAGAGGTAAGAAACAAAGATAAACCTCCTTCTCTGCCCCCTCCCCCATCAGTCTACCATAACTCCTTCATCCCTTGCTCTGAAATATAAACCCCAGTAATCTACCAGGGTATCCGGCATTACCAGCTTGGCATTCTTTGCAATTAAAGTATTGATGATATTATACTCTTTGAAGACTAACACATTAGCTCTTGGTAGGATTTATTTATGAGAGAAGTAGATAGTCACCAAGCAAGGCCTTGAGGAAATAGGTCCCAGGACAAGGAAGAAAAGCAATCAGATGCTATCCTGTAATTGGAGGCCCAGAACAACAGGAAGATACCAGTTGCCTGAGGGGTTGCCTTACAAGAAAGGACACTGAAAAGGTCATGAAAATGCAAGAAGCAGCTAACTTTCCCAATTCCATAATTTTACATGGGACCCACTCTAGAGACAAAGCTGCCTAGTGCAGTGGTCAGTGTCATAATAAATACAGTTGTTAACTCTACATTATCCATCCTTATGATGAGTAACCTAATGAGCCATAGGTGAGAGATTTTGTTTGTTAGTAATTGTATGTGGAGTCTGGGACTAGCAACTGCATGGACCCAGAAAGAGAATTTTAGGATGCTTGATCACGTTCTTTGTTTCCTTGTAATAAGATAAATGTTGATAGAGTCAGGTGGTTCTTATACAAGGACTTCTAAGATGTCCAGTTTCTTGATGAAGTTGATTTAAGTAAGATTTGACAGTAGCCTACCCCCCACTTTTAGGTACATTCTCCTCTCCTCACTCAAGGGATGCCTTATTTCCCTAATTCTCCTCCCTCTCTGATTGCTTCTTTTTATTCTCTTGATGATTCCTTGTCCTGTTGATGATTCCTTAAGATGGGTGCTCACTGAAGTTATGTCCTTGGCCCTCTTCTTTTTTCTCTCTATGGTCTTTCCCTTAACAATTATAACTACTCCCATGGTTTCAATTATCACATCTACACAGATTGTTGTTCATCCTTTGTTCTCAAAGAGGACCAAAGGACATTAGAAAGGTGATGCATTGTCTTGCAAGTGAATTGGATTTAAGTGAGGCAGAGCTGTGCATCATCATCAGCCTCACTGGAGTCCAGTGGCAAGACATAGATCAGGATGATGGCCCTAGATTGCAGTGGGCAATCTTTTTCCAGATCTCAGTTTGTCTGAGGCCCACCTTTACATAAGTGACTCATAAACAAACCTATTATTTCTAAGTCTGACCTGTCATATGGCACATAGCATATATCATGGTATATAGCAGCATTCCCCAAAATATTTGTTTACACAATCAGGGGGTCCCAGGCTAGGGTTTTTCCTAGCACGATACAGCCTTAAGAAGCCTAGAAGAAAATACTATACCATCCCACTTCTAGGTCAATGTAAGAACAATCTCCTTAATTCCAAGTGTCCAAGTCCTTTCTAATTTGGCTAAGGTTGATTTCCAAGTCCCATGGTTCTTCTTTGAGCTGACTGCTCCCAACTCTTGCCTAGATTCACATGTAGGCAGCTTCAGCTTGTGGGGATTGCTCCACTCCTGCCCAACAGCAGGCCCCAGGGGCTCCTGCCAGCAACTTCTGCCTCTGGGAAAACAAAGTTTAACGGGGCAACAGCACACACTACCAACACCACCATCTCAATTCACCTCCAAAGTTCAGAGGCTCTGTGTTAACAGCTCAGTTCACTTTAATAGCTCTTAAAAGGGTCTTAAGCTAAGCTTCCCTCTTATGGGCAGGTTTCTGTCCTACAGCTCTATTTGCTTTTACAGCTCCGAAACTCCTTCAACAAGTCTCTGTCATCAAAGGTCTTCTCTTTGTTCTTAAAAGTCTCCATTCCACTCTCAGAGGTCTCCTCTCAGCTCAGAGGTCTCCTCTCCCCAGCTCTTTTAGGTTTCCTTTCAGCTCAATGCTCACATCTCATTCTTCTCTTCTTTTTTGTCTCTTTTCTTCATTCTCTTCTCAATGATGGCAGCTCTCTCAGCGTTGGCTTTCTCAATGTTTGCTCTCTCACACCATGCTCTCTATATTCTAGTCAGCATCTGATTGGCTAAAACTCAATGCACATACAAGTCTCTGATTGACTAGAATTCAATCCAGAAAAAAATCCCACTTTGCTTGCTGTTACATGTGTGTATGTACATGAATGTATGTATGGTATTGCTGTACATGTATACACAGATAAATATTGCATGGTATGTATACATATAGCACATATGAACCTATATATTTAAGGCACAATGGAGAGAATACTGGACTTGGAAACAGTAAAACTTAGGTTTAACTCTTTCCTCTGACACTAATTAGCTATGTATCCATAGGTAACTCATGTAACCATTCTGAGTGTAAGGCAACTCTGAGACAATAGATTAGAGATGGATCATAATTTACATTAGTAGAAGGAGTTTCCATATTCACAAAAGCACAGGTACTTGATATGTTGAAATATGTATAAACATATAAGAGGCATCATGGTATAATTCAATTCAATAAACATTTAGTAAGTACCCACTATGTTCTAGTCACTATGCTAAGTGCTGGGGATACAAAAAGAGACAAAAACAGTTTCTGCCCTTTAAGGAGCTTGCAATCTAATAGGGGAGACAATATGCAAACAAATATATACAAAGCAAGTCATATACAGGATAAATAGGAAATAATTAACAGAGGATAGGCATAATACTTAAGAGTGGTTGACGAAGGCTTCCTGTAGGAGATGAGATTTTAATCAGGACTTAAAGGGAGCCAGAGAAATCAGTAGGTAGAGTTGAGGAGGAAGAGCATCCCAGGCTTGGGAGATAGCCAGAAAAAAATGCACAGAGCTGAGATATGGAGCGTCTTCTTGGTGAAACAGCCAAGAGGCCAGTGTTGATGGATAAAAGAATACGTTTTGGAGAGTTAGGTGTAAAAAGACTAGAAAAGTAGAAGGGGGGCTGAGTTATGAAGGGCTTTGAATGCCAAGCAGAGCATTTTGTACTTGATACTAGAAGTAATGAGGAGCCCCTGGAGTTTATTGAGGTGAAGGAGTGTGTGTGTGCATGTGTGTGCATGTTGTACATGTGTGTACACATGTGTGACATGATCAGATCTGTGTTCTAGGAAAAATCGTTTTAGTGACTGGATGGAGAATGGATTGGAATAGGCAGAGGCTTGAAAGGCAGGCAGATATAGAGGATAGAGAGATCTAGCCTTGGAATCAGGAAGACCTTGGTTCAAATCCTGCCTCTGACAGAATGGCTACCTGATCCTGGACAGGACACTTTTCAGTGTCCCCAGACAGCTTGCTAAGAGTATAAATGTAATTTATACTAGTAGAGAAACTTCCTCACCGGGATTTCCCTCCCTATTACCTCTATTCCCCCCAGTTTTTTTAAAACCCAAACACAAATGCACACACACACACGCACACATGAGTTCCACACTACTCTCAAGACTCAATTTACAAAAGTATAGGAGTTTCAGCAATACAAAACAAACTTAGGGGTATTTCAAATGCAGGAATATAATTTTCCATTAAAACCCTAGAAACTGAAGATCTTAATCCAGGCCGTACTTTTGTCTCTGGCTCAGCCCCCTGGAAAAGGGCTCTGGTCATAGGTATACGGATAACAGCCAGTGAGACAGGAGACAGTCCAATGGGAGTGACAGTCCTAAATATAAAGTCTATAAGAGAATGGAATTCTTCACCTTTGCTTTAGCACCACAGGCTTTTAGGTCAACCTGGGTCACTGTTTTGGCTTATACCATATCTAGCTCTTAGTACTTGGGTTTTTGCAGGAAGGCTGAATTATCTTTTCCTTTTAAATTCACAAATTCTATTCATAAAGCACTTGAGCTTCCTAGAATTTTTACTGCAATGTGAGACATTACATAGATAATTTTCAGACACTGTAATTTTTTGTTTACTTTTGCTTTTCTCATTTATGGTATTGGTTGGACAACATAGTAGTATTTTGGAATAAACACTGAGTTTAGAGTGAAAAATGTGAGTTTGAATCCTAGGTTTGCTATTGGCCCACTAGGCCAGCTCAGAAAAAGTCACTTCATCTCTCTGATGGTCAGTGTCTCCATCTGTAATGCAGAAGATGATAATACTTATGCTACTAACTTCAAAGTTGGGGGTGGGAATTGTATAGATCAGATGAGATATTGTATATATATATATATATATACATACACATATGTAACATGTATATGTATATTTGTATATGTATACATACCGAGTATGTATCATATATTATCAATCAATACTTATTAAGTGTCTGCTATGGTACTATTAAGTACCAGGGTGGTGGAAGTGTCTGGGGAGGAAAGGGGATATATTTGAGAGATGTTACATGAAGGAAACAACCTTGGCAACAGATAGTGAGGAGTTGAAGGTGACACCTATGTGGTGAGCCTGAGAAACTGGAAGGATTGTGTTCAACTCTCCTCCTCCTCCTCCTCCTCCTCCTCCTCCTGCTCCTCTTCCTACCTTCTTCTTCTTCTTCTTCTTCTACCTCTTCCTCTTCTTCTTCTACCTCTTCCTCCTCCTCCTCCTCCTCCTCCTCTTCTTCTTCTTCTCCTCCTTCTCCTTCTTTCTCTCCCTCTTCTTCTACCTCTTCCTCTTCTTCCTCTTCTCTTTGTGTACATATATGCTCTCTGTGTGTATGTATATATAGCCATATACATAAACACACAAAAAGCATATGTTTATAAAACTTTAAGGGTTATATAAATGTCAGCTAATATATGAGCAAAATAGGTCAATGACTTCTAAAATCCACAATACATTTCATAATGACTTGGAGTATTATTTTCAGTTTTATTTTCTCATACCTTTGTATGGACAAGATCTATATATATTGCATTATCTACATATTGACATAACAGGTGTATCATTTGATAATTTTCCATTGGGAATATAAATCATTGCACCTTAGAAAAAATAAGGATCTTGGGAATTATCGTGTTAAGCTTTTTCATTTTTACTAGTGAGAAAACAGAGGCTCAGAGAATATAAATGTTTTTGCTCAAGTTCCACAGCTAGTTAGGGAAAGATCTGGGACAGTACAGCACCTTCTTGTGCTCCTCCTATATACTCTGCTGCCTTTCAGTTTAAAAGATTAGAACACTTGGTGCTATTTTACAAATAGATATTTTCAATTTGCCTTTCTACTTTTATTGTTTTAATGGGACAATAGACCCCTGGTGGACATCTTGAATTCTGTTTTTCATGTTTTGTAAGGAAATCTGAGGGTAAATTCAGGATAACATTTTGGGTACAACTGAAAGCAGGAAAAAATGCATAATGGTTATTTTTGTGGACTATACAACTTTAAAAATGAAAAATAGCCTTCAAGGAATGCCATATGTGCTGTAAAAAAATGGATTTTGTCCCATTAAAGAAAACCTGGAGAATCAGAATTGCTGAGCGACAGCCTTGTTCCTTCACCACTGTTTCCCTCTGTTGCTAGTAAATGGTGTTTTCTGGGAACTATGCCTTAAGGTATTTCTACCACAGTGGAGAAGTGATCTTGCTATTATAATGCCATATTCAATTTATTCAGAAGATTTCGAATATAACATGAAACACTGAATGTTTTGACTGCAGAAGTGACTGGCCAAAGAAGTAGCTTCGGTTCACACACATTAAATTCACATGAATGCATCAGGAGAGAACTCCCAGGCAAAAAGAGCGAGGAAGGCAGGGAGCCTTCCATGAGAATGTCACTGTCTCTCTTGAATTAGTAAAATCGTGTGAGGTTTTTCAGTTTTATACACTGCTCTTTCAACACTATATACTTCCAAATGTCGAGGGGGTACTTTGAGCATGTTCCCCATCTGCTTAATGATTTAAGTTACCACACAAACTTAATTACAGCAACCTAGCAAGTTTGTTGCATGACTCTAGTAGATACTGCAATGGAATCAGCAATCTCATCATCCACCAAGAGATATTTATTGAGTCTGCATCATCAGCAGTCTCTTTGGCCTTTCATCAGAGTTTGAGAATGAAGGACAGTTCACAGATGAGGCAAGCGGCTTTAGCACAAAATCAAGGCTTTCATTTGCTGTTTCATCCAAAAATGGAGGGCCAACCAATATCTGGTTTTGAGATGTAGCCACTTACCTCCAGTTACGTGATAATGTTGCTACTGGACCTTACCTCCCATGCTAATGTCTGAGTGGCATCCCATAATTCTTCAGCCCTTCATTACTGTGGTGCAAATTATACATGTCCCGTTTTAGTCTTCTACAGCTCCTTTGGGAGGTATAGATCTCAGCTATGCTTGATGCTGGTGAGCCTTTTCAGATGGAAAAAAGCTGAAAACAGGATTTCTTGGAAGAGTTTCCTGCATCAATACAGCTTAAGTATCACCCTCACTTTTGTAAAGCTTAGTGGTGGGTGGAGGAAAGCTGCAGGTGCATCTCTTTGCCATAGTATAGAGGAAGAGTAGGATTTTCTTTATGCCTGTATAATGTAGCCCCCTCTATAGCATGGGTTTCATGACATAATTATGAAATACTAAAGCAAATCAGGGTACTAGACAGACTTAACATGCCAACACTCTAATTTTGTATAGAGGATGATTACTGTTATTATTATTTATAGACTATAATAACAGTACCTAATGCTTTATAAACATGTAGGAAGCCAAAGACTTTGCCCAGAGGTGCCTATGATCTAATTGCTTGAATTAAACAATACAAAATGAAAAATGCTTCAGTATCAAAATAGGAAGGAGAAGGGGAAGGAAGAAAGCAGCACTGGAAAGCTAGACCAAAGCAACTAGATCTTTTAGGAAGAATTTGAAGAAAATGAGTCAGAAGAACTATTAACAATATAGGCTGAAGCTGTTCTAAACAAAATGGAGAGAATCAAAGTAATGTGTCCTCCTTCTGTGACCACCTTCCATTAATACCATATATTTCCATTTATTCTTTATAATACTATACACATTATAGTATTACATAATTTCTATTTTACTATTCCTTTTGATTCCTTAGTAAAGCTTTTTAACAAAGTTTGTGTACGTGTGTGTACATGTATACTGTATATATGTACAATTTTTTTGGTATGCCGTATCCCCTGTTAGAATGTGAACTCTTTGGGGACATGGATTGTAATTCTGCTTTTCATTTTACACACATCATTAGCACATTGTCTGGAACATGGTGAGTATTTATTGAATGTCTGATTGACTGTGAAACTGTGTCTAAAATGTGCATGATAACTTGAAATTATTCTCTAAATGTCTCTTTTAAAGGGTTTATTTTCCCATCAGTTCTGGAATGCCCCTGACTCCCAGGGTACAATGCATACATTCTTTTTGAAAATACTAGAGAAAGGAAAAAGGGAAGAAAAGAACCAGCCCAAATATACTTTAAGACCAGCGATTCTTAACCATTTTTGTGTCATGGTCCCTTTTTTCCATCTGACAAAGTTAATGGACCTCTTCTCAGAATAATGTTTCTAAATGCATTAAAATAAAATTCTTAGGGATACAAAGGAAGCCATTTATATTGAAATACATCTATTGAATATGTGTATGCATATAATGTGTATAGTTTTAAAATTTAAAGACTTCAAGTCAATAACACCTACTTGGGATACTCATAGAATAATGCACTTTAATGAAAAAGGTCTTATTCTAACTTGTTTTTCTTAACTGATTATACTAATCTCTCCCTTTGAGGATTCTATGTGCTTTGACAACTGACCCCAGAAGACACAGAAACTTTGTGACAAGAGTAGTTCTTGCTGTTGAGTGAACCCTAAAACCATGTCCTCACAGAATCATCTTTGTTTTTCTCCTATTTCTTCTTCTTCTTCTCCCTCTTCTTCTTCTTCTTCTTCTTCTTCTTCTTCTTCTTCTTCTCTTCCTCCTCCTCCTCCTATTTCTTCTTTTTCTCCTATTTCTTCTTCTTCATCTTCCTTTTCCTCTTCTTTCTCCTTTTCCCTCCTTTTCTTCTCTTTTGAAAAACATTTTAATTAACTTCTGCTTATTTTTAGTTTACATCATTGATTTCTACAAGATTTCGAGTTACAAATTTTCTCCCTGTCTTTCCACTACCCACCCCCCAAAACGGTGATCCCACTGTATACCCCTCTCCCAATCTGCTCTCTCCTATATCCTCCCCAATCACCCCTCTGAATTTCTGGTAGAGCAAGATGGATCTCCCTTTCCCACTGCCTGTATATCTTATTTCCCAGTTGCATGTAAATAATAATAATAATAATAATAATAATATATGTACATATATATTTTAACATATGATTTTAGAACTTTAAATTCTAGATTCTTTCCCTTCCTCCCTTGTCACCCACCCCCACTGGAAAGACAAGCAATTCAATACAGGGCGTACACGTGTAGTTACACAGAACATCTCCACAATGGACATATTGTGTAACACTGATGATATTTCCCTCCTTTCTATCCTGCCCTCCCCTTGTTGTATTGTCTACTTTGTCTCTGTCCCTTTACATAAGTGTGTGACATATGGGTATGTATACACATACATACATTTATATTCCCTTCACCTATCCTCATACTGAGAGAAGTGTCATAAGTTACAATTCTCATTTTTTCCATATTGGCATGTAAATAGTTCAAATTTGGTAAGTTCCTTACAGTTTCTTTTCCATGTTTACCTTCTCATGCTTCTTCTGTTTGAATGTCAAATTTTCTATTCAGTTCTGGTTTTTTCCTCAAAAATGCTTGAAAGTCCTCCACCTCATTGAATGACCATATTTTCCACTGAAACATTATACTCAGTTTTGCTGGGTAGGTGATTCTTGGTTTTAATCCTAGCTCCTTTGATCTCTGGAATATCATATTCTAGGCCCTTCAATCCCTTAATGTAGAAGCTGCTAGATCCTGGGGTTATCCTGATTGTGTTTCCACAGTATTCAAATTGTTTCTTCTTGGCAGCTTGTAATATTTGCTCCTTGATCTGGGAACTCTGAAACCTGGCTATAACATTCCTAGGA
>CM053597.1:49086160-49114370 GCA_028646575.1 Pseudocheirus occidentalis
TGTATAATCACACATCCACAGCCTGTATTGAATTGATTGTCCTTCCAGTGGGGGTGGGGGACAAGGGAGGAATCAAAAGAATCTAGAATTTAAAGTTCTGCAATACCTGCAACTAGGAATTAAGATATACACGGGCTGGGATAGGTAGACCCTCCCTGCCCTACCAGAAAGTAAGAGAGCAGAGTAGGGCAGGGGCTATACAGTAGGACTGCGGTTTTAGGGTTGGGGCAAGGAAAGACGGGGAGAAAATTTGTAATTCAAAAATGTCATGAAAATGAATGATGTAAACAATAAAACAAATAAAAAAATAAAAATTTAAAAAAAGATATGGCCAATTTATTTTTTGTGATGTCATATATGGCTAGTCTTAGCTAGAAACTCTTGGCTCTCTTCTTGAAGAAAGTGTCCAAAATATATAGATAACATTGTGCATAGATCTACAAGCCTTTGGTCTCTTTCATGTGTTAACCCTGAGTCATATTTTCTAATGTTTTCCCCACACTTCCCTATGTCTACCTTTTCTTTGAAGTTATGGAATATTACAGTATATGTTGATTTCACTTATAGGGTGTTCATTGTTTGTACTCAATTTCTTTATCATCTATAACCAACTCTGACCCATAAGCCTTGTCTGTTTTAATAGAGGTCCTTTGCAAATGCTCATTATTAGCCATAAACAGGTGAACAAAGGTTTCATAAAATCATGATTCTTGCTACTTTTGGACATTTGGGAAAAATACTCTGCCTGCTCTTCTCCAAAGAATATCTTTAAACCATACTTCCATTTAGCTATACTGTTTTTTTCTTTTGCTCCCACTGATCATGAGAATGCCCATATTGATATGGTTCCATGTTATGTTGACTTATAAGATTGTTGAAGTTAGAAGGAACCGAGGAGGTCATTGAGTTCAACCCCTTTATTTTGTAGATGAAGAAAATGAGACTGTGGTCCCACAGAGGAATTCTAACTCAAGTCTTCCTGAACCCAGGTCCAGCAATCTATCTACTATACCTTACTGCCTTGCTTAGACTGATTCATTACCCAATGGACAAATTCTAATATTTATGTCAAAAGTACATTTTTATAGATGATAGAAAAACTGTGATTCTTAGCACTCTCTGCCTCCTTTCTATCAATGCAGAATCAAAAAAGGGCCCAATAGGGCTGAGGGTCATTTTGTAATTTACCAGGTTCCTATTACTTCTTGGTCAGTTTATTTTCATGTGTCTATTTCTGTAATAGGTTAGGCTATCCTTTGGAAAGTAGGCACAGCCAGTAACCCACAATATATTTGAAACTTTTCCAGCTTCATGAAACCTATCAGAGCTTCTACAATGTTGGCCTAGGAACCCAAGATCATCTCCCCTCCATGGGACACATCAGAGCAGGATATTTACAATGCAGAAATGTAGAAATATGCTGAATTCTAAAATCCAGCACAGTACTACACCTCCAATGTATTAACATTTAAATGACAATGTTTGGAATACCCAATTTTTTTTCCTGTTAGACTTTCATCATAAAAACCTAATAGTCCTCTAATTTCCAATTAGTACATAATATGTAGTCATTAATCAATTGTAGAAAGTAACTTCATAAACCCTTCACTGAATCTTTCTAGGTATGCAATTTAACCTGACAATTTCCAGTGAAGACATTATCTATAAATGTTTTATCTCAGAGATTTGTTGGTTACACTACTTTCCTAGCTTTTAATTTATTGGTTTGAAATTTTGGTTTCTTGAAAAGAGAGTGACCACTTGCTTTTGTGGTCTCCAGGGTTAATTCTACCAAAATTATAGGTCACTTTAAGAACATTTCAAACAAAGGGTTATTAATATATCATGACACATGAAATATTAAGAGCAAAACCAAAGACCAGAAGAAGTTACCCAAAAATTCCAATGTTTTCTACAAAATTCATTGTATCTTAAAAATAAGTGGCTCTCTTGGTAGGATTTTTATTTATTCATCATGAAAAGCATAAAGGTTTATTGGTTTTTTAATGGTCTTCCTATAAATGGAACTACAAAGTGCAATAGATATTTTCACTGTAATTTATATACTATCACCCTGCATTACACATGTGCACATACACACAGTGTTAATATTGTAAGGTACATGCAGAAAGAATGAGTCCTAAGAGAAGATCTTTCTTTTTCTCTATCGCAAATGAGAAGCAACACCCAGAAGAACGGAAGGAAACTCCTTGGCTTCTATAAAAGCCTCTGGGATTGGGGGGAGGACTGGAGGAGTAGGAAATGAATTACAGGGTGCCACAGATGTTAGTCAAAGGTATTTTGCTGGAGAATTTAGGTTAGAAACTTGTTTACTATGCACAGTTTAATTAAAAGTCACTGGTGTTATAACTTAAAAGAATTCCCCTCCCCAACTCCGGCTGAGATGTTTTTTAGTTGTAAACATGAATACCTGGCACTGTAATGGCAGTCCTTTGATAAAATGTGTTGTTTGGGGTTTGTTTTTAAATCAAGGAGTTAAGGCTAGGCTACTCATTTCTTACTTCAGGGTTCTGACTCTTGGCACTTTCATCATCTTTTCAACTTTCAACAAGCATTTATTAAATGGCTCCTGTGTGCTATGCACTGGGGATAAAAAGACAAATAATGAGAGACCCTACCCTCAAAGGGCACACACTCTTCTTCACATTCTCTTCACCTCACTATTTATTTCCTTTGTTGGGACTGTCAATAAATATTTATTGTCTTCAAGATACACAGGAGCCTTTTTTGTAGCTGTTATGGAATTATGCCTAGAATTTACTTCTTCTCACAATAACTAGGACTCAATCCAGAGAAAAGAAGGGCTATGCCTTGGAGCATTGCTTTTCCTCCTAAGCAACTTATATGTCCAAGTATAAGAGAAATGCTGTTATTGTAAAATCTCACAAAATCTCTAAATGCCAACTTTTTAAAACAAGAAACCATCAACAAACTTAAATGACAGTAATTGATAAGAATCATCTACGAATATAAGCTCCTTGAAGGCAAGACCTATCTATTGCTTTTTTCTATATCCCCAACATGTAGCAGAGTGCCAGGCACATAGTAAGTGCTTAATAATTGTTTAATGATTGATGGAGAAAGTCCTAAAGAGTACTGATAGAGGGAGTTTCCTGCATCAAAGGTCTCCAATCCCTACCCCTATCTCCTATAAGTTGTAAGTCACTCACATTAAGTTACCACTATTAAAACCAGCAATTGTTAACATTTCAAGCTTTTGTAGAGTTTAATGGGATCACTTGTGTTAATTTAACCTGATAATAAAATTGTGAGTTGGTGCTTTTATTAAGGAGTGACCTTTCTTTCATGCATGTTGTTTAGAAGTACAAACAATACTGCTGGTCATAGTTTGACAGGGATAGGGAAAGCTGGATTTTAGGTTTGATTATCTGTGTGTACACACAAAAATATAAAACATTTAATATAATTAATATAAAATATAATTAATATGCTGCTAAATCAGATTTAGGATAGTTTAGGAGGCTCATTTGTTTCATATATGCCATTTTTACTATTTTTTTAGCTGTCTCTTTGTCAGACACTTTAATTCCACCCTGCTAACCAGAATTAGCATGTTCAGAAGTCTTGCTGCAAAGTCATTACTGTTTCTGAAAGTGCATGTTCAGTAGGATTCTGGTTATGTAATTCATGAACGATGACAGCGGGGTTGTGGATGTGTTATTTAGTTTTTAAAGATATCTGCCAGAGGAAAAGAGGGGAACTAGAGGTTGATGGCCTAATTTCCTAATCTGACACTGTATTATCCTAATTGGGACGTTTAGCACGAGGATTTATGTACTTTTAAAATTCACCCTACAGGCAAAAATATCCACTTTTATAGTTTGGTTCAGAATTTCTATCTCCTTTCCTCAGGTATCCCTCTCACAGCCAAAGAGGTTATGAGAAAGAAAGTGGCCATTTCACCTTCAAGCAGACGTCCATGCAAATGTGTCCGCTGATGTTTTGTTATTGTCTGCAATGCTCTGGATTAGAGACAGAAGATGGCCAAGAATCTTTGTGCTGCTTCAGGAAGTTTCTCTGCTGTTCTTCCAAGTAACTTTGAAAAGTTAAAACTATTTTAGAAGTGAAAGGGTTTCCTGGGCTAAACTCGACTCTTTCCTTCTTCCCACCCCTCCCCAGCACGCCCATAGGAGCCCTACAAAATGAGTAAGCATCCCGCTAAAGATAGACTTCTGGAATCAGGTAGAAATGAAAATCGCAGTTAAAAACCGCGGCCACCTGACGGGGGCAAACTTGCTGGCGGCGGCTCTGGCAGTCACTGCAGAGCGGCTGGCGCTGTGCAGCTGACAAGTGAAATTGACAGCGGGCTCTGGCGCTTATTACCCATTCCAGACGACGTGAGAGGAGTCAGCTTTGGCAGGCAGCGCCCACCCCACGCCTGGGCAAGCTAGCCGGACAGCCGCTCTTCGGGGAGGGAAGGCCGGGACGAAGGGCTGTGCTGCGCCCGGCGCCCACAGCTAGTCGGGTGACAGCGAAGAGCACAACTTTTAGCCGTGTGGAGCATAGTCGAGACCCCCCGCGCCTCTTTTTTGGGGTGGGGGTTTCCCCAAAGCAGCTTCATAAAACCCCAGACTGGGTGATCTTACTGAGGGAGGAGGCTATTTCATTTTTCGATCCCTAGCGCAGCCTGGAAGGTGCAGGAGCTGGGGGAAGGGGGGGTGGAGGAGAGGGAGAAGGAAGGGAAGAACCCCAATTTGTGACCTGAGGTGCTGCCGGATTTCTCTCTGCTCAGCTCCCAAGTCTGACGATCCTGGTACCTCTCGCTGCCCGCTTCCCTGTGCTTCCCCTTGGGCTCAGTACCTGCCGAGCTGGGCTGCAAAACTACGGGTAGCTGAGTGTGGCGACGAGTCTGGATTCAGCTCGGACCTATGCCGGAGTTGTCTTTCCTTTGGAGACACAGATGACCCCTAATGGCTCACCCTGGGGAGGGGTGGAGCGTATAGGTGACAGTCCGGGAGGATATCAGGGCAAGGGCCACTTTCGCTTGTGGACAACTACTCTGGAGCTGGACTAATCGCTAGGCTCCGAGCGGGGTTAGGGGTGCTCTTTGTGTATACAAGCTTGCATCCTCTAGGGGACATTGTGGGGCAAAGGGAAAAGGCTGAGAGAGTCTGGTGATGCTCTGCACTGGCAATGGCTCTTCACCTCCTCTGTCTGTCTCATCACTTTTTATTAAGTCTGCAACCTCTCGCCCGCTCCCACCCGCAACTAGACCTTTACTACCAACCCCTCTCCTACCCCGCCATCGCTGCCCTATGCTAGTAAAATGGAGCTGAGTATAAAGCACGCCGTAGTTTCATGCCCTAACTTTGTGATGAAGTGCGTCTCTAACTCCGGCTGCTCCTCCACCCCAGCTTGCTTCTTCCATCTCCTTCCCTTCCAATCCGACTCTGACTAGTCCCCCGCGCCCGCACCCCAAATTCGAAGTCGCCGCCCCCCGGCTGTTTCGGTAGCTCTGCCTCTTTAGATCCAGTGGCTTTTTTCTAGCTCCAGCTGCTGTTTGGAACTCCTTTCTCCACCCCCCTTCCGCCCCCACCACAGATACACACACACACACACACACACACACACACACACACACTCACACGCGCACACATACATACGCACACACACACTCACACTCCACCCTACCCGCCTCCCATCTCCTCCACGGGGGGGCGGGGGGGTGACGTCAGGACTGCAGTCCCGAGGAGAGCGTCTGGAGAAGGCTGCGCGCTCCTTGGAGAGGAAGCTGGAGGTGCAGTCACGGCTCCCGCCGCCTCCCGCTCCTCCTCCCGCCCGTCCCACTGCACCGTGTGCCATGCCGCCTGCCCATGAACCCGGCTTTGCGCTGCTCTAGCCAGCGGACCAGGTGAACTGAAAGTCGTTTCCGGAAGAGGTCGGAGCTGGTGCTGCAGTCCTGGCATGAACTGAAACTGCAACTCCGAGAGAAACAGGCAAGCCGCGAAGCGGGCGCAGAGCGCCCTGCGCAATAGCCCCGGGCGGCGCGGAGCTGCTCTTTCTTGCTACACCTGCCCCGGCTTCTGTAGCCAGAACCGGACTCGGGGAGGGTTTAGAGCCCAGAAGAGGCGGCGGCTGCGTCCGCGGCTGCAGAAGCCAGCACTGTCACCTCCTCTCAAAGGGGGCACCCTGTGCATTTTGCAGCCGTGGCTGCTGTGGGTGATGCCCTCACACCGGGCTCATTTCTTCAAAGTGAAGTCACCGGAGAACTGCGTGCCTAAGGGGCAGCAGCCCAGAGCAGAACCTTAGGTAAGTGGCACCAGAAGTTTGCCTTTATTTGCTATCTCTTCCTCTGGAGTCAGTGAAAAGTAGGAGGCAAGTCTCCTCCTCTCACCCCCCAAAAGGAACCGAGGGAGTCTGCAAAAAGAGAACTTCGGGGGAGTGAGGGGAAGAAGAGTAGGAACGTTGGGGGGGATGATAGAGGAAGGGAAGAAGGGAGCAGGAGATTCCGAAAAATGTGAGGGGGGAGGGGAGGATGTGCTTGAAGGGCTGAGCTGAAGTGGCAAAGGTGAGATGGTCAGTTTGAGAGAGTCACACTTCACCTGGTGACCTTGGGGTGCCCCATCCCTCGGAGTGAAGAGCTGGCGACTCTCGGAGGTGGGGAGATGGGGATAGCCTCTGCGTTTTGTGTGGACATCGACCTACAAGAAACCTCCTTCCTGCTTTCAAAAGAGAGAGAAAAGGACTTGGAAGGAGGTGGCTCCGCCTGAGTAGCCAAGAGGCTGAAGGTGTATGAAGGCTGGAGTTCGGCCTCGGGAAGGGGTGGGGGATGGGGGTGAAGTGGGCAGTTTGAGGGGCTCGGGAGAAAGGCTCGGGGGGAAGTTCGGCAGGACTGGGGGAGGAGGGAGCGTGGTGGCTGCAGGCACAGCTGAGTGCACTTGGGGTGCTTCACAACTGCGGGGTTCCGAGGGATGTGCAGCTCAGCTAAGAGCTTCAGGAGAGATACGGCTGAACGTCCACAGAATCCTTCTCACAAGTGTGCTTCTAGTGAACATGTGTGTGTATGTTCGTTAGTTCGTGTTCGTGGGTGCCTGTGTGTTTTTGTGCGCGCGTGCGCGTACCCGAGTTGTGGAGGTTGAGGGTAAGTCAGCTTCCAAGAGATCTGCTGTATGGGGATTTTGTCTGCTCCAGCGAGACCCACCTCTGCCTAGAGCAGCTTTGCTACTCAGAGCAAATTTTCGTCTTTTCTGTTGGCGCTCCAGTGCCAGCGGGTGGGTTGGATTAACCAAACTTCTGATGGGAAAAAGTTTAAAGTGAGCTGCCCTGCCTCCCACGGCCTCCACCTCCCATCATGCTGCCCCATGTTGAGACTTCTGCATGCAAGGGAGGACCCAAGGTGGGCAGGAAAAGTTCGTTCCTCCTTGAGAAATGCTACTAGGGCACCTTCTTTAATAGAATCGAATGATCTTTGTTACCGGATCATAGACCTCATGGGAGCTTCAGCCTTTGCCTCCAAATGTCGATTCCCACTTGAGCAGAGTTCATTTAAATAGCAGTTCTTAACCTCAAAAAAAAAAAGAACAACGAATAGTACATCATATACAGTGTGTTCACATGTTTCTTTATGGCAAAGTCATTAAAACTAGTGAAATCATACTCCTACAGTAAGAACAGATATTTCTTAACAGCCTAAACAACTCAAAAACAGTCAACAGTCTGGGTATTATTAGTAAGGCCCTTAACCTTTTAAGGAAAATTATCAGATTCTGTCATTACCCTTTACTTACCCTCAACCTCAACCGTCACACTGGGAGACTTTCACAATCTAATCTGTACCATTAAGTGTATGTGTCTATGAAACATTAGGTAGAAGAAGAGGAGAAGGAGGGGGAGGGGGATGTTGGAAAGGATTAGGAAAGTTCAGACCGTTGGCATCTTAGAACGCCAGAAACACAGCTGCCTTACATTGGAGAGAGAAATTATATGGTGGCTATCTCTTGCATATAAAATGGGTTTAATTACTTGTTGACTGAATGTATGTACTAATAGTCTAAGGGAAAGGTATGAATTGGCAAGGAATTGGACAAAAGAACCCCTAAGGGTTTCTTCCATCTTTGAGGTTCTATAATTCTGTGAATTATGTTGGATTAAAGGAACAAGATGATCAGGGAGAAATTCCAGTGTTAATGGTTACCAGTTCAGTAGTAAATACTTTTAAAGTGCCTACTCTGTGCCAGACATTAATCTATTTTTTTTTTTGGAGGGCAATTGGGGTTAAGTGACTTGCCCAAAGTCACAGGGCTAGTTTTTGTGTTAAGTGTCTGAGGCTGGGTTTGAACTCAGGTCCTACTGACTCCAGGGCTGGTGCTCTATTCACTGCGCCACCTAGCAGCCCCCAGACATTAATCTAGATTATTTCATAAAAGAACATCCAGTCTTGAGGGGAGGGCATTAGGGCATTGTGATACAAAATGAAATTCCTTCAAACTTTTAATCACAATTATTCTTGTTTTATATGTAATTCCCCATAGTTAATGGTACTTTAAAAAATAAAAAAATTATCTTCAAAGAGATTAAAATGCTCCTATGAATTTCTCCTATGTAAATTAAGCACCATATCCAAAGTACATCAGAAAGTTAACCTCACTGGGCATCAGTATCCACATCTGTGAAATGGAGAATGTGGGGTTTAGACTAAATGGCTTCTGAAATCCCTTCTGACTTTAAATCAATGATTCTGTATGCCCATAATGAATCTTAGTCTCAATTACTGAGAGTGGTAAGGAGTATTCATATAGCCATTTAATAGTCTGATTTTTGCCTAGACCTTCTGTTACCATTCAGGATTTTTTTTTTCCTTCTCAGCAGTTCTTAAGTTTTTTGGTATCAAGAACTCTTTTATTATACTGATGAAGCCGATGAAGCCCTTCTCAGAAAAAATATTTTAAAATTCAGAAAATATATAGGATTTCAAAGGAAATCAATTATATTGAAATCTAGTTATCAATTTTTAAAAATTCATTGATGCCAGTTTAAGAATCCTAGACCTAGGTCTACACAATTTCTAGTCATCTGGTAATGCCTTTGACTGTGGTTATCAGTGGGTGATGAAAATAAAATACTCTATTCAGGGGTTTGGGCAAAGAGTTTGGAGAAAGTTGTCTGAGTAGAATTCCTGACCTTGTTCTGATGTGTGTGATTTGGGGATGCTTCATAATTTCTAAATTCCTCCCCCCTTTTTTTCAGTCTACAAAATGAAAGTATTTGGAGTTACATGTGTTAGTCAGGCATTTAGAATACTGACTCTTCCGGTACGAAGTAACACTTTGTTTTAGATGCTGCATCCTGCATAATCATTGCAAATTATTGATATTTAATGAAGAAACAAAACCCCAGTCTGCAATATTAGTTGCTCTATAGAAGTTTAAAGACATTCAAAGCTCTACTTTGTTTTTAGTGGAACACATGGAAGGCAGCAGAGCACAGTGGAAAGAGTGCTGACTTCCAGGTCACAGAAAACCGGGTTCTCAAACTGCTGCTTAAGAGTTGTATAAGTAGAATAGAAAGATGTTTATAGAACCACAGAGCCTCCAAAAGATAGAACACAGAATCAGAGAATTAGAAAACTTCTTTGGAGCCATCATCCTTTTCTTTTCTTTTTTTTTTTGAGGGCGTTTGGGGTTAAGCGTCTTGCCCAAAGTCCCACGGCTAGTTTTTGTGACATGTCTGAATCCAAATTTGAACTCAGGTCCTTCTGACTCCAGGGCCAGTGCTCTATTCACTGCACTACCTAGCAGCCCCCATCATCCTTTTGTATACCCATAATCCCCAACTCCATTATTTTACAGATGAAGAAACTGAGATCCAGACAGATGAAGTGACTTGTGCGATCAAGCAGCAAGTGTTTATTAAACCTCTACTATGTGCTAGTAGACACTGAGGTTATTGCTCTATCATCTTTGACTGTCTGTGTGTCTCTCTCAGTCTTAGTCTCTGTCTCTGTGTCTCTGTCTGTAACAAGTAGTTTACACATATATATGTGTATGTATGTGATATGTTTATATATGTAATATATGTATATATACATAGAGAGAGAGAAAGAGAGAGACAGAGAGAGAGAGAGAGAGAGAGAGAGAGAGAGAGAGAGAGAGAGAGAGAGATGCACAGCTGATAACTCAGTGGATAAAACACTGGATCTAAAGTGCAGAAGACCTGAGTTCAAATACAGTCCCATACATGTTATAATTGTGTGACCTTGGGCAAGTCAATTAACCTCTATTTGCTTCAGTTTCTTCATCTGTGAAATGGACATAAGAATAGTTCCTACTTCCTAGGGTTGTTATAAGGATCAAATAAAATAATATTTGTAACTGCCTTAGCACAGTGCCTGGCACATAGTGGGCAGTATATAAATGATAACTATTATTATTATTATTATACAAAGTTGGCTTTTTTCCTTCTTCCTCTCTTCCTTTTCTTTCTTTCTTTCATTCTTTTTTCATTGACCTCTGAGTTCAGTGCTATAGCAAATTCCCCTTACCAAGGCAGACTGGTACCTTTTCTTCAAGAAAGTTTCCTGGAGCACTGAGTGGTAAAGTTACTTACTCAGAGTTATCTGGTCAGTAGGTGTCAAGGCAGGACTTGAACCTGGATTTTCTTGACTCTGATGTTGGCTTTCCATTCATCTACCACCTGTGCCTTTGTGTGTGTAAGATGAAAAGAAAAATAAGGTAGTTTGGGCATGGAAGGAAACTTGGGGGGAGTCTTGGGGATCTGGACAAGCCTGATGGGTGGGAACACCTGACCTAAGCTCTGAAAGAATCCAGGGACGGCAGAGGCAAAATGAGGAGGGAATGCAAAAGCATTGAACCAGAAGATGAAATGCTGTGTATGAAGAACAGCAAGTCATTAAGGTTCTCTGAACTGTAGAGTCCAGAAAGGTAGCCTGTTGTCAGGATGTAAAAGTCTTGACATGTTCAATGGAAGTTTAAATTTTGTCCCAGAAGTATTGGGGACCCATTTCTGTTTTGTGAGCAGAGTAGATCAGACCTGTGTGTTGGGGAATTGTATTTTGGGAGCTATGTTTTGATGGTTTGAACAGGGGAGATTACTGGAGGCATGGAGACAAGATTGGAAGCTATTGCAATAGTCCAGAGGAGAGGTGATGAAGGCCTGAGCCAGGGAGGAGACTGGATTTGGAGACAATTCCAGGGATGTTGTGGAGGTAGAATTGACAAAATATGGCAACTGATTAAGTATGTAGGATGAAAGAGAAGCCAAGGATAGTGCTGAGAGTGGGAACCTTGGATCCTGGAGTGATGGTGGTCCCTGAAACAGACATACAAAAGTTGGGAAGGGAATTTTGGAGGGAAAGGGAACAATTTCTAGTTTTAGATATATTGAGTTTTGTGATGCCTATGCAACAACGTCTCATTGGAGAAGTCCAATATGTGTTTGGTGATGTGGGACTGGAGACCAGGAGACTTACTTGGGATGGACCTAGATAATTACTTCATAACTAGATAATTAATGGAGAAGGAGAGAGAGGGAAGGAGAGAGAGAGATAAAGACAAAGAGAGAGAGAGAGAGAGGGAGGGAGAGAGACAGAGAGACAGAGAGAGACAGAGAGAGAGAGACGGGGGGGGGAGAGGAGAGAGAGGAGAGAGAGAGGAGAAAGAAAAAGAGAGAGAGGGAGAGACAGAAACAGAGACAGAGAGACAGAGACAGAGACAGAGAGACTCCGAGAGACAGAGAGACTCTGAGAGACAGAGACACTGACACCTCTGGTCTAGACTTTCAGAAAAATGCAATTTCCACTTAGTTTCCACCAAATCACACCCTATTATATGCAAAGATTCCTTTTATTAAACATTCTAAGCATGAAAATAAAACCCTCATCCTATGTACCTTAAGCCCCAGCAGGTGCCACATGGCTTTGCCCTGCCTGTCCTCCTTTCCTAATATATTCCCATCCTACCTTACAGCTAAAGCCACCCTCTGTGAGATGAGAGTCAAAGTTCCCCTCTGTCAACCCTTGCCTCCTTAGTCCACCTGCAGTGGTCAGCTTCCCTACCTCTGCTCCTTTTGCTGCTCCCTGCAGTGGTAGCTGACCAAAGTTACTTAGTCAGCATTCTGCTTACTCCCAACCCTGTAAGCAGTGCTGGTCCTAGACAACAATTGAGACACAAGTGAAGCTGGGCTTAGCATTTGCCCCATCTTTACAAAAATCCTGCTAGTCTCTAGTTTTGCCCCTCCCTGCCTCCCCACCCCCATCACATCCAACTTCAGATTGATCTTTGTCTCCTCGGAACCTTCTCTGTCCTCTTGGCTGCCTTTGTGTGGGTATTTAGGAGAGAATGGTCATTCCAGGTCTCCTGGTTCTCTCTTGTGCCCAGGCCTGTGATAGGTGAGAGCTTTCCTGGCAATATTTTTTTTAGCAAATTTCTTATGAAATAACCTTGGAGAATTCCCTCTGGTTTCACAGTTTTTTGATCAGTAGAGATAGAATGTCCACATTTCTGTTCCCAAAGAATAATAACTTGGGGAAAGAAGCAGCTGTTCACACAAAAAGCTACCTCCCCTCTTTCAAGAAGAGAACTTTCCAGACTTAAGCTGCTGGGGGACAGGGCAAAGTGGGGATTCACTGTCGTGTTTTCTGCTAGATTAGGTTTCTGGGTTATAGCCACATTTTACTGACTGGCAGAGACCTGCCAAATTTTAGAAATTGACTCATGGGGAATTATTTTAAATCCTGAAATATGCTTGATGGTCTGGCCCTACGAAAGGGGGTTAAAATGTGGTATGTAGTGATTGCTCTAGAAATTGGCAATTCATTGAGAAAGTTAGCCTTGGATCAGGGATCCCAGGTTTCTAGTTCTGTTCCTGGAATGTTATGTGACCTCAAGCTTACCTTATTTCAGGGTGACTTTTCTGGAGCCAAGAAAAGTTACAGCAGAAACAAAAACAGGGCCAGCAACCTTAAAGTATGTCAATGGGAAATTCCTCTATTCTTGCATTAGATAGACAGGAAAAAGTGACTAGGCTGGACAAACCCTCATGCTGCTGGTACCTTCCTCTCTTCAGTTACCTTGTATGCTCCTGTATGTTTTATATGTGTATATATGTACATATATGCACATGCATGTTGTCTCTTCCTATAGCATGTGCATGTATGCATCTATTTTTGAAAAAAATAAAGTTCATGGACTCCAGTTTAAGAACCTCTGCTATATGGGTAGATCCATCAACTTCCTTTAACACTGCCACTACTGGCTGCCTCAGACTCAAGATTTCAGCCAGGGGGTGAAGTGGATAGAATGCTGGCCCAGAAGTTAAGACCTGAGTTCAAATCTAGACTGAAACTCTTGCTGTCTGTGTGATGTTGGCCAAGTCACTTTTAAAAAAATTTCAAGAGTCTGCCTCAGTTTCCTTTTATGTAAGATGGAGATATTGATGCTACCTATATTCCAAGGTTTTTTTTTTTGATGATCAAGTGAGATATTGTAAAGTGATTTAGTGCAGTGGCATTTCTAAATGCTTGTTCCATCCCTCCCTTCCTTTTAGCCCTGATGAATAGAAAGCAACTTCCCCCCCCCCCATCCTCTTATCCCTAATCCCTAATAATCCCTTTTATCCCAGAGTTCTGCAATAGTTTTAAATCCTTTTGACTTTGAATGGCAGGAAGCAGACCAGGCATAAAAAGAGCCCTTCCTACATTTTTCTCTTTAGGTTTTTTTCCACTTTTTTTACAAGGCTCTCTAAGGAATAGTGGTAGGTCTGTAGGTAAAGAATGGAATAATATAAGATTTTAAGAAAAGTTTATATCAGAAAAAAACAAGATTCAATATAATCATCCTGGCTCTGTTATCATAAGACATACAATACTCTTGGACGAGGAGCAGAAGATTTGTGGGGAAGTTTGAGTTCTATGACCTCTGACGTAAACACATGTAGCAAAATAGGAAATGTCTGAAAAGGCATTGTTAACATTGGGGCTTGTCATGCATACTATGACATGGGTTCCTTATGCTTTAAACCCTCTAATGTTCTTCGTGCCCCAAACCTCAGGCAGTTCACAGCACATCCCAGCACATAAACTTTTCCTAGGGACATATACAATATTGGGAAACCAGAGAAACAGAGAAAAGTCACCAAGGAGTGAAAGACTGTCATGGCCAATGCTGATATTTGTTCTTCATCCCAAGACCAGCAGCTCTACAATACTAATGGAATGATCCAACCAAGTGCCATAAAAAATTTTATTTTCAGATTTTATCTGCACATAGTAGTCAGAATGGAAGAAAGACTGATACGGTCCTTTGGTTTTTTCCCTGAAGCAGCCCCTTTGCTGTCCCCCCAACATGGATTCCTTCCTGTGGCAATACTGGGGTAATTAGGAGCCAGGGTAAAGAGATGATAGAACAGGGTATATGTGCAGATGGATGAAATAGCAGCAGGGAGGGGAAGAAGGAAAAATCTGTTCTGGAACTTAACCTCCCTTCTTCCACTGCCCACACTGCCCAGGCAGGACCCATCAGGGGGAAAGAGAGGTGAATTGCCTCATGAGGCTTTTAGGAAATAGGAAGGTCTACATAAGTATAAGAGAAAAAGAGGGAGAAGATGATGAGGCTTAAAGTAGCAATGGGAAGAAGGGAAAGAAGGGGAATTCTTGTGACATTTCCCATGTCTTATGGATGTGCCTGACTTAGATCTGTGTCAGGGACTGCCTGTATTTGAGAACTGATCCTTTAGAGCATGGATGGGGAGGCTGCGGCCTCAAGGCTGGGTCCTCAAGTGTAAACTTTAGATTTAGTCAAAGAGCTGCACTTGAGGACCTAGAGGACCACATCTTGCCTCCAGGCCGCAGCTTCTCCACCCCTGCTAGGGGATATAGCTTAAAAATCTAAGGGTGGGAAAACAGTGTAAATTCTTCAGACCTGTTAATTCCTCTAACCCAGAAGACAGCCATTGGATCATAGATTTTGAGCTAAAAGGGTCCTTAGAGAGAGGCCACAGAGTCCAAATCCCTTATTTTATGGAGTGCTCGTCAGGGCCTCTGGCAGGCTGGGTAGTTCAACGTGTGCCCCTCCAGCTCTCCTTCTTGTCCTGAGCCTCTGACTTCCGGCAAATAATCCCCATGCCTGAACTCCTCCCCTCCCCTGTCTTCAGGGAACACCCTCTCCTTCTCTTTCCTCCTCTAGGGTCACAGGCCTTTGGGCTTTGGAGGGGCACATGCCCTGTTCTGGGAAGTCTAACTCCTCTTTTGTGAGGGCCAGCTAAGCCTAGATGGGCTGTTCCTGCAACTTTGGTGTCGCCGTCAGCCACCTCTCACCTGTGGCTCCAAGAAGCTGGAACAGGTGCAGTGGCCACACCCTGGTAAACATCTCAGCAGACGTGCTAAACCAGACTGAGGATAACCTCCGGGCCTCAGACCCATTGGTGATTTAGGCAGGTGTCTATCCCAAACGTGTGAAGAGTTCTCCAGACAAAATCAGGACATGAGGACAATATGTTCCAATGGCCATGGTGGTGGCTCAAGCAGGTGTGCTTAGCAATTGGTCAGAGATTAGACACCAGGGTCATCTACTGCACCCTTGGCCATCAATAGTTCTGATTTTTGTCTTGCCGCTTAACTTTGACAGCTGTGGAAGAAAGGCTGATACATCTGTAGCACTTAAATCCAATTCACTTCACTTAAATCCAATTCATTGGCAAATCAAAATATAACCAAGATTTCATTGGCCTGTTTTAAAAAAATGACAACAGAAGAAGAAATCAAGACAGAGAGAGGCTGTTGCCCACCCAGTGCCTCCTACATAATGAGTATCCGAGGTGAAATTTGATGTAACATCTTTTGCTGCCATGTCCACTATGTAACACTGATGATTGTGGTCCTTTTTTGGTTGGAGATGCTGTTTCCCTTCCACTGTCATATGTCTGAGGCCAGATTTGAACTCAGGAAGATGAGTCTTCCTGATTCCAAACCTAGCACGCTACCCACTGTGCCATCTAGCTGCCTGTATAGTGAGAGACTACGTCATTGTGTAGCAAGAAATTTAGTGGGGGAATCATAGGGTCTAACTATGGCGCCTAATAAGTAAATGCTTATTTGTTGACTGAGTTTCATAACAGCTCTGTGAACTAAATTATACAAATATTATTGTCCCCATTTTTATAGCTAAAGAAACTGAGTCAGGTTATTTAATATGTTCTAAATCGCACAATTTTTATCTTCTGTGGGAAGCCTTTCCCAACTCCTCTAATTTCTAGTGTCGCCTCACTTTCAATTATTTCCCATTTATTCTGTATATAGCTTGTTTGTACATCTGTTTGCCTGTCATCTCCCCAATAAATCTGTGAGCTCCTTGAGAGCAGGGGCTGTCTTTTGCCTGATTTTGTATCCGCAGGCATTAGCACAGGCCCTGGCCCATAGTAGGAGCTTTAATAAATGTTTATTGAAAGGCTGACAAAACAAATCTTGCCTGTAGGATTTATGGACATAATCCTCTGCAATAGTCTTTCTATTACACAAAGTTGTTTATTAGAGGTAATTTGAAAAAAGTAATTAAAACCAGACATCTCTTCCTTCTATTAAATTTGTACTTAATCAGTTGAATTTACGTATCATTGATGCATTATTTTGAAGGCTGTATATTTCCAAGAACTATAGTCACTATAAAGTAGAATTATGATGTGCTTGTGTTCTTTTTTGTTGTGAATGCTTGAGAGAAGGGGTCCAGATTCAGTTCAGTGGTGTAATTACGTATAACTCCGGCAGAATTAAATATCTATCCTTGACAAGTTTGAGTTTAAACTTTTCTTGTCTTGATACTAATGAACAGGGAGAGGAGGAGAAAAAGCAAGATTCATGGATTAGTAAATAAATAACTCTTTTTGAGGGTGTTTTAAAAAACGATTTACAAGGTGCTTTCCTTAAATCAGCCCTGTGAAGGAAGTTAGGAAAGTATTACCAACTATTTTACTGATGTGAAAATTGAGGCTTTAAAACCTTCAGCAATTTTTACCAAGTTCAGATTAGCTAGTAAGCACTAGGACCAGGATTCAAACCCAGGTCTTTTAACTCCAAATTCAGCATTTATTCCAATGCCTACCTGTTATGGCTAATCCATCTTTGGATACTTAATGAGAAATTGACTATACAGTGCAGTAGTTAATTTCTCCTTTGAGCTCTAGCTTGGGGCTACTGGCATGTTTTCTTAATAGTTGTATGACTGTACCACACAACAATGGATACTTTATTGACCAGCAGCATAATCCTCAAAGTCAAGGCTTTTTGTGTCTGAGCCATGTATAGGATGAACTCTCCATACTGTAGCTTTTGATCATCACTCTCTCTCAGATGTTTCTGGAAACATCCCTATTGCCCATTACTTTGTTTGAACTAGATCCCAGTAGTGCAGAATAGTTTCTGATGTTACAAGACATTGTTCTATCTTGGCTCATTTCCCTGGCCATCTCTGTGAATTGTTATTTCATCTCCAAGTTTCAAAGGTCTTGTGTTGTGAACTTTTGGTTTTGGTTTATAGCCACTAACCATTCTATTTAGCTTTCAACATGTAAAGAATAATTTTGTGTCTTTGCCAAATCACCCTATTTCCCTTCCAGATATACCTTTATGGATCTGCATATCAGTCCGAGTGGTCTTAATGTCTGTAAAAATTACATCAGCATGCAAATTTTCTGCACATGTTTCACATGCTTGTCAGTGTCAGAGATGATGTAGTTGAGACTAGTGAGCAGCAGTAATTCAACTGGTCATTTTCCATTTATGTTAAAACCCCTATTTGTCAATAACCAGACCTTTTTATGGCTACCTGATCTGTTTTTGGATTTGAGCCAGTGGGCCTTTGTTGAATTCTATGGATAGGGTATTTTAACTTATTTCTACACATGATAACACATGATTCTTTGCAGTGTCTATGGTTGAGACTATTCTTGACCATAATGTAACACATGCTGTCATCCCAGATTTGATGGCTTTCTGAGAGGTGATCAATTCTCCTAAGGCATTCTATTTATTGGCAAAAATGCCCCCATATTTTCAGGACCTGTTCCTCTCTATTTTGATGTCAGTATAGTAGCTAGAGTACATATAAGTGATGGCCTGGATCATTTTATTCATTGCAGACTAGAAGTCTTTTTTTGTCTTCCTGCCTACCATTGCATACTATATAAGCCAATGGTAAAGTCTATAACCATTTTAAAATCTCGTTTATGTATCCATAAGTTTTTCCCATTTGTTTTTATGGCTCACAATTTAAAATTTCAAGCATGTCCTAGAGAGATTCTAAATGAGTACTAAACTGATGGCTGGTAGCAAATGTGCAAATTTGAGGATTTGAGCATCCAAACTGATATATTTGTTTTCTTTCCTCTAAGATTTTGATATTTTTCTAAATTAAGTTATATTGATTCTAAAACAAACTGCTAAATAGAATCTTAAAAATTAAACATGCATCCCCAAGGAAGGGGATGATTACATAAGCACACTTGAACTTTTCTCAGAGCTTGAACAACAGATAAATACCATTATCCAATTCACAAAAATGTCCTTTAAAAGAAATTATTTGGATTTAAAGGAAAATACTTTGTCCCAACCACAAGTTAATGGTTGTGTTTTTGCTAGTTCTTGACTGTGGTATAATAAGAAGGAAGGAGAATATGGACCAAATGTTCCAAACAGAATGTCTTATTCTACAAACCACTTATTTTCTGTTTCTACCTAAAATAAACCTTTTTGTGAGCACTCTAAGTAATGCTTGGGTACTAAAGATTTATGTTCGTGCTTCCATTAGATGAGGATATATCATTAAAGCTTATAGGTATAAAATATTATGTGTTGGCAAAATGATTCAATGCTCCAGTCCAGGCATTTAGATAGCTCTAGCTTATGGAATAAATGAGTCACACTCTTGCTTACAACCAGCTGAATTAAACTCCAAAACACCGACATAGGTCTTTGTTTTTGATTGCTAACTCTTATATATATTTTTGCATATTTGTTCTATGTGTTTTGTAGTAATGATGCAATGTTTAGCACAACACAAGGGCCTTTTATTACAACTATCCCTTTGCAACTCAGTATATGAAATTTTGAAAATTCAAGCTTTATAAAACTGGCAAGAGATAGAATATTTATGATAATCACAATTTATCATTTTTCAGGTTCTCTCTCATGGCACTATCTTCCCTAGTCCTTTCATTGTTCAAGGATGTCTTCTGACCTTACAGGTGGCCAGCTTTAGTTTAAGAGTTTGTGTCTCCCTGTGAGGGTGTGAGCATGCATATTTGACTCATTCAACGTGAATGGCTTGGGGATGAATTAGTTGCATCAGAGTGTTGGGGAATAGAGCAAAAACACAGTGGAGAGACAGCCTTTCCCCCTTTTTTTAGCAATGTTATGAGAAAGTAGCAGAGCCAAAAGCAGACATGGCTCTGGGGAAGGAGTGGAGGGGAAGAGTATCTGAAACCACACAGCTTCTCTCTCTATCATTCCTACAGAAAATGTGAATAGATGTCTTGGATATGAGACTTTTTTCAAGTATACATGTGAATCATTGGTCCCTGAGTTCCTAAACCCCAGACTCCTGGTTAAGGACAGAATGCTTTGCTGGATAATGAAGAATTCTTGGAGGCTTCTAGTTGACGCTTCAAAATCATCTTCTGTACTAAGTGCTGAGAATATGAACAAAGGCATCAATACTACCTGCTCCCAAGGAGCTCATGGTTTAATGGGGAAAGCCAACATGTAAATAACTATGGGGGGGAGGAAAGAAGGAAAAAGGAAGGAAGATATATACATACATGATAAACTGGAGATAATATAGGGAAGGCACTAACATTAAATGGGATCTTGCAGAAAGTGAGGTTTCAGCTGGGACCTGAGGAAGTCAGGGCAACCAGAAGGTGGTGATTAGGAGAAAGAGAATTCCAAGAATGAGGGCCAACCAATGAAAATGCACAATTAGGAGATGGAATGTCTTGGAACAGCAGGAAGTCCAGTGTAACTGAAGTGCAGAGTATGTGGAGGGGAATAAGGTATAAGAAGACTGGAGGGGTATGAAGAAACCATGTTATATAAAGGGTTTTAAAAGCCAACAGAGGATTTTATATTTGATCCTAGAGGTGATATGGAGCCACTGGAGTTTGCTGAATACTGAGATAACATGGTCATACCTGAACTTTTAGGAAGATCAGTTTGATAGATGAGTGGAGTATAGACTGGAACAGGGAGGGACTTGAGACAGAAAGACTGACCAAAAGTCCATTTCAGTAGTGTAGGTATGAGGTCATGTGAATCTACATCAGCACAGTGCCAGTAGGAAAGGAAAGAAGGGGGCGTATTGACAGAATCTGGCAGCATGTTGGATATGGGGGAGCAGGGAGAGTGAGGAATCAAAGCTGACAGCTATGTTGTGAAACTGGGTGACTTGGGAGGGTGGTATTGCCCTCAATGGGAATATGCAAGGTGAGCAGAGCAAAGGATTGGGGGGAAAGAGGTAATTCAGTTTTGGAAATAATGAGTTTGAGATGTCTGAAACATATCTAAAAGACAGTTGGAGTTGTAAGACTGAAGGTCAGGAGAGAGATTAGGGCTAGACAAATATATTTGAATATCATCATCATAGAGATGATAATTGAGCAAAATAGTATAGAGAAAAAAAGAAGAGGGACACAACACAGAGCCTGGGGGACCCCTATAGTGAGTGGGCATGACCTGGATGAAGATCCAGTAATAGTATCTTGGAAATCTATGTTTGAGCAAATCTATTATGGGATTCTTTATACACTGTGCCTAGCATAAGTCCCGATATATGGTAGGTGCTTAATAAATGCTTGTTGATTTGCTGAAAATATGGTGTTAACTGATTTATCAGGTATACTTCAAAATATACATTATCTCTGCTTCAACATCCTATACTGCTTTAGAATTGTTTCATGAACATTAATTGGGTCTACAAGAATGGATTTAGGCTTAGTAGGGACTTAGTTATTTACATGATGTCTCTGCTCTTAGAATATAAGCGTCATGAGTGCAGGGATTGTTTTGCTTTTTTTCTGTGTTTTTGTGCCTGTTGCTTACCATATAGTAAAGTGATTAATAAATGCTTATGCAAAGAATGGAGGGAAGGAAAGAAGGGGGGAAGGAAGAAAGAAGAGAAGGGAGGAAGATATGGAGGGAGGGAGAGAAGAAGGAAGAAAGGGGCCCATATCCTATGCTTTGTTTGTATCATCCACATTGCCTAGAATAGTGCTGTGCTGACTTTTATCCCTCCTCACTCTACTGAAGCTACATGCTCAAAAATCACCCATGACTTCTTAATGTCATTTCCGGTGACTTTTTCTTTTTCCTAATTTTCCTTGATACCTCTGCAACTGTGAGCCTTGTTCATCACTGTCTCCTAGAAATTCTCTTGGCTTTCATGATAGTATACCAATGGTGCACACTAGTAGATGATTAGGGAGCTATGTTCTTAATTACCATTAACCAAAAGTGCTGCTTGACTACTGTGTGTACTGTATACTTTAATGTATCATAATCTTTTCATGTAAAATATAGCAGTGTTGGAAAGCCACAGGCTAAACAGAAAAAGAGCAACTTGTGTCTGCAATAGCACAGCCTTAATTCACTACCTGATGCTCTCTAAGCACACTTGCTCTATCCATGTCTCTATTCCTTACACCTAAATGGTAATCCTTGGCCAGATGGTCTCTCTAAATTCTTTTAGGAGATAACGTTTCCTTTTATAGCTTCAACCAACAATGATGTGAATAACTCCCAGATGTGAGTCTCTAACAATGATCTCCTACTGAATCTTCCTGCCTACTTTTCTGACTGGCAGCTGGAGTCTACCCTGCCATCACCTGAGGCTCAGCACACATAAAGCTAAGCTCCTCTTTCACCTTCCTCTTTCACCTTCTCCCCCAAAATGGATTTCTCTTTTAGATCTTTGCAGTTCTATAATGAGTTCAAATTTTCCAATTACTTCATAGACAACATTCCCCTTTTCTTAATCTTCATATAGTCCAACTATGTCCAGTTGGTTCTATCTTTATTAATGCTTTTCAAATCTGAAACCAAACAGCCTGAATTTGAATGGTGCCTTTGCCACTTCTGACTTGTATAACCTTGGTCAGTTACTTTATCTCTCTTTGGATCTCTGTTTCCTCCCCTCTAAATTAAAGGGCTTGGTCTGGAAGAGCTCTAAGATGCCTACCAGGGCTAGTTTTGTCATCCTGTCTGTTCCTTAACCTACATCCCTCCATATACATTTTTAATTCATTCTCCTTTGTTCCGTCTTTGATGGAAATAATATAGTGCCTGCCTTTGTAATGCTGCAACATATAAGACTCCCTACCCCGGCTGTCTTTTGAAGGCTTAGCATTAACATGTGTAACATGTAAGCATGTGACACTTATTTATAGTAACATTTTCATTTCTTTTTCTCTTTAGAAAATGCCTTAAGTAAGGTTTGCTTCATAACAGAAATACTCTGAAGAGCCATTTGTTTATGAATAAATCCTGTGCCCAGGGGAAATGTCCCTATGATTCAGTAATTGTTTAGTATTTGGTTTCTCCACATTTCACACAAAAATGTCCTTTTTTCCTTGATGTAGTGTTCATCTAAAGTTTAAAACACTCTTACAAGTACAGCATTCTGCAGGTACAAATAAATCCTATTTACTTGGGGAATGAGAATGACAGTGTCAGATAGGAAATAAACTTTTAATAAATAAAAAAAGAAGCAATAAGTATAAAGGGAAATTTGAGAAGAGATTTCTGTAATAGCTTGCACTTATAATACTTCAAATTTTGCCAACCACCTGCCTCCCAGCCATCCTGTATGGTAGCTAGCGCAGATATTATTCACTGTCTTCTTTTTACAGATGAAGAACTTGGGGCTCAGAAAGATGTCTGGCCCAGGCTCACAGCATTGAGACTGTGAGGGTAGAGGGATGTTGCAATTATTCTTTGCTGCTAATAGATTTTATTGAATATGAAAATATAAACTCCTTGAGGGCAGGGATTATCTCATTTTCATATTTTGTTTCTTCATTGTCTTAGGATATTGCTGGAACATAGTAGGGGCTTGATAAATACTTGTTGGTCAGTTGATTTAATGGAATGCTTATAAAAGGAATATTAAGAGGCAGTAAGTTTTAGGAAATAGAATAGCTAAGCATTTACTGAGTATCTATTTGTTCAGAGCAGTTGTGCTCTGGTCAGAGCACTGTACAAGGGAATGGGCTGTGGGAGTAGTTAAAAGCCATGAAAGTATGAAATGGTTTCTAAACTCAAGGAATTTACAGTGTTTTTTTTTTGGAGGGCAGTTGGGGTTAAGTGACTTGCCCAAGGTCACACAGCTAGTTTTTGTGTTAAGTGTTTGAGGCTGGATTTGAACTCAGGTACTCCTGACTCCAGGGCTGGTGCTCTATTCACTGCACCACCTAGCCGCCCCCAGTCTTTGCTGAGATAAAAATACTCATGACTTGACCTGACTCAGTTGAAAATAGGAAGAGAACCAGAAGACAATTTGACTATACCATTGAGTTGTACCAGTTGAACATCTGAATGGAAAAGAAATATAAAGCATCGGTTACAGTATTGGAAGGCTAATAAGGGGGAGCTTTCAGTAAGAAATTAGTTTGGACATGGATTTTCAATGACATTCTTGATGGGGATTGGAGGAAAGCAGGGCAGACGGCAGGAGCAAAGTGGGAATTCACCAATTTTATGTAGAAGATGGACAGCGAAACAGATTGGTGTGATTGAAATGGAGAGTCATAATTAGGAGGTAATGAAAAATGAACATGGAGGAGCATGGGGATTTAAGAAACCTGATTCATCTTCCCCATCTTGCTGCTTATTTGGTTCTATCACTTTAATTCTCTGTGCCTCCTTCTAGCATCCTGATCAGAATAACGGAATAGGGGAATGACTTACTTCTCTCATATGTTTGATGTAAGGTGCCTATTCTGGTGTGAATCAACTTCATATAAGCTCCTGAGGACAAAGATACCATCCAAGAAGAATTTCACTTAATGGAAGACCACCAAGCCTAGAAGGATTTCACTGTGTGTCAGAGGGTCTGCATATAGAAATATTCCTTATTCCCTGAGGGATGAAAGATCTTCTAGAAGGAATTAAATGTGATGTGAAAAACAAAATGGCATGATTTTCACTTGGGCCCTTTTAACTTGTCAAAAACCTATGGTGTTAATAATAGGTTTCCACCTACCCAGTTTCTGACTTGAGTTAGTAGGCATATTTTTTAAATTCACTTAAAATTATTTTTAAAATGTGTTTTTGTGAGCCTCATAAAACAGCCAGAAAATTAGCTAGGTTCTCTGGGACAGTGCCCTCAAGATGTCAGATGGACACCCAAAGAATTCTGTAATTCCAGAAATTTGGTGAGAATTCCAAGAGGTCATCAGAACATTTGTCTTTTTCTCCATATCATCTTCTTCTCTCTCCACAGGAAATGCACCAATTAAGCAAGCAGTAGCCAGTTAGGTCATTACTCCCTGGGGAATTATTTTATTCTGATAACTTAAAGCTGTTGACTTGACTGGGCTATTATAGACCCCATTCATTGCACAGTATGTAGATAAAGCAGTAGGCAAAGTCTTTATATTCTATCTAAAATCAGTGCTCCCATTATGAATAACTTCTTTCGCTCCTGATTTTTGTGTGATGAATTCCTGCTGTTGCCTTCATTGCCAGTATGTGATATGCCTACAATATGATTATTATAAGTAACCCAAGTACTAGAATGATGTCTTATACAAAGCCCCTAAATCTAATTAAATAAAAAAGAATTACAGAATATTCACTGAGTTATATGTGCTTAACTTCAACTTGAATAAGTTATTAAGTTTTCCCTGAGACATCTAAATACTTCAGTAATAAGATATGTTAACTTTAAATTACCTTTTTGCTTCCTAAAGCAACTCAGTCAAATGGTATAGTCCCACATTACCAGAATGCACATCAACAGCCAAAAGCCTAAATTAAATGAAGCAGTGGATTTGAAGTAATTTTAATAAACATGCTCTTCCTCAATCCCCTGACTCCTCATCTTTCATATTTTTCCTCTTCTGAGATTCTTCCATTACCACCACTGGTAGCTTTGACAGTAGAGAGAGAGGTTCCTCAACCTGACTTTCAGACAAAAGTCCATTTATCCTACTGTAGGGCCAGATCCTATCAGTGGTCAGCACCCTCAGGTTCCTGGCCAGCTCATGCCAGTTTTCAGTACTGGTGCCATTCTGGTACCTAGAGATCAGAAAATAGTAGTGTGAAAACTACCTAGAGTCTCCGTTGTCCTGAGAACACAAGGCAGGGATGTTTTCCTTATGCCAATCCTTAGCGCACTGACCCAGAAGGAGATAAACAGATTCACACAATAGGGTAGTGGTGGCATGCAGAGGGCAGAGAGAAGTTCCTTAGATGATGAAGGAAATTTCTTGATTCATGCAATCTTATTCAAGTGTTCCTGCTATGAAATAACAGAGTTTGTACAAAGTTTTCATTCATTGTCCTGCCCTAGCATAGAAAGGCTACCAGTAGATCAGTAGCACCAGAGACCAGAACTATAATGGACATTCTTACACTGAGGACAGATTTAATTGGGGGGTTGGGAGTATGGTGTAGATCTCTGGACTAAAGACCCCTTTTTAGGGGAGACACTGGTGCATCACTCCCTAGGGAGGTGATTGTAAACAGAGACTCCGGACTTCTTTGTGAGCAAAATATCACTGATGTTCCCTGATTCAAGTTATCATGTGGATCTTCAGAACAGTCTGCCCTGGCCAAATCCAGTTGTACTTGGAGAAGGAAGGGTTCACACTTTAGAGAGAACAGCCTGGCACAGGTGATAACTGCCCCTTAACTTTGAGGAGATGACAGAAGTTGGGGCATATTTCTGGTGGATAAGGTGTACAGTGGTGGAAGGGGGCAGGAAGGCCCAGGAAGGAAGCACAGTAGTAGAAAGGCTTTGGTCAAAGGCAGAAGTAAACTTGCCATATGATATGACATCAGCAGAAGACAGTGAAGCATAAGGCCAGTGGGCCAGTGGAAGAAAGTCCTCCTCCCAGAGGCTGGTGCCCAGAGAAAGTACAGCCTTATAGCGTCATCTGTAGCTACAACTCTTTCAGAATCTCTGATTTCCTCTTTCAGTGGTGATAGCAGATGATCAAGACATGCCTCACCTTCCTACGTTCTTCTTACTGTGCACCTTTTGGGGCTCCCTGTGTCTTTGGTTACCTCCACTGACTGTTTTTTTTTCTGAGTGTATCTGAATCTATTTACTTTGTTACTGGCAACTGTGACAAAAAAATCTTGAGATATTTCCTTCTTATTTATATGAATTATTGTTCCTCTTGTGAGTGATTTCGGAGTATATCTTAATGTCACCTTATTTTAATTTTTTTTTTACTATTTTCTTTGTCTTCTATCTCATCCCCACCTTTGGGGATACTTCAATCTTTGTGTTAGATTTTTTTTTCTTTTTTTTGGAGGGCAGTTGGGGTTAAGTGACTTGCCCAAGGTTACACAGCTAGTTTTTGTGTTAAGTGTCTGAGGCCGGATTTGAACTCAGGTACTCCTGACTCCAGGGCCGGTGCTCTATTCACTGCACCACCTAGCCGCCCCTGTGTTAGATTTTTTAAGGAAAAATATGTTTAATTGTGTATTTCCTTATACTGATTGTAGTAGGAGAAAATATATCTTCCAGAAACTTGAGAGACATAGTTATTGGTAGACCCATGAACATTTCAGCACATTTAATGTCTGCTTTAAGCATTTCTGTACATTCAATCATAACCTATTGATTAGATATTCTAGGATAGTTCAGGAAAATACACCAGATGCCATTTATCATCAGAGAATAAGGTATTCTATGTAAATTAATTTTCTAGATAGCAAAATCTTATTGCTTTAAGAAGCAATATTTAATATATTTTTTCCATCTTGGATGCAAAATTTTCTAAGTGTACTAAAAATTTCACTGCCTCTTTAAAGATAGCATACTGAATTTAACTAAAAGAAGTCAATAAAAACAATTCAAAATAATGCCCTGCTCCCAGCAGGAGTGCACCTTGAAGGCAGGAACTGTTTTTGTTTCATCTTTTATCATCAGGGCCAACCAAAGCGCCATGTACTTAGATAAATGTTTGTCAAATCATTGATTACACTATGATGTTAGAATTGTTTTCTGAGACTTATAATCCTAACTTGCCTCCACTAAAAGATGTGACTAAAGTGCTTTAAGGCTTACCACTTTCTGTATATACATACACACACACACATATTCACTTGATCCTCAACAACAACCCCATATATTATTTCCCCCATTTTAGTGATGAGTAGACTGAGAAGTGACGCATATAGTCATATAAGTCTTCGGCGTAGGATTTGAATCTAAGTTTGGCCCATTTTCTTCTACACTAAAGGACCCAAGAATACTGTGCTTTTTGAAATCTCATGTCTTTATTTTTATAGTACTTTCCATAGTAATTTTGCTTATTGCTTCAAGGCAGGTGGGTGGCTCAGTGCATAGAGTGTGGGTCTGGAGTCAGGAAGAACTGAGTTCAAATCTGGTCTCAGACTCTTATTAGCTATGTGACCCTGGGCAAGTCACTTAATCTCCATTTGTCTGTTTACTCATTTGTAAAGTGGGTATAATTACGGCACCTTACTCCCATGATTGTTAAGAGGACCGATTGGATATGATGATTGTAAAGTACTTAGAACTGGAACGTAGTAAGTACTATATACATGTTATCGATGACGATGATGATGATGTCAGCTCTCTCTTTTCATTGTTGTCACTGCATCTATCACTAGCAATTCTCCATTACCCCTCACAGTTTTCAATTTTTAGTCTCCTGCAACCTGGAAAAACCAATGACCAAATTAATTACAATTATATCTTAGAATGAGTATACAAAGCCAAAGTGAAGGCATGATGTTAAGTACGTGAATTTCAGGGCATGTGATTGTAATGGTAATTAATTTGTTTGATCAGATGTAAAGTAGATCCTAGTAACCTAGCGTTATGTGTAGAACTCTGTCCATTGAGGATAAGGTGTGAATTCCCAGAACTCTGTCCATTGGTGAGAAGGTGTGAGTTTCCCTGTGACTTGGAAGAATGCTATTGGCTGAGACATTCCCCTGTTGACTTGGGAGAAGGCCAGTGTTTATAAG
>CM053597.1:49114870-49138292 GCA_028646575.1 Pseudocheirus occidentalis
TCTAAGAACTTTATTTGGAAACTAAAGTTAATGGTTACCCCAGTAGTGGAAGATCAGTATATTGTGAATTGTTGATTGATTGTTCCCCTCTAGGGAAACTAGGTCATTCCTTTGTTATTTGATTAAATCTTAAAGTGTGAAGCTGGTTTCTTCCTTAGGGAAACCAGCTGATTCTTCTCTTGTTCCTTGTTCCTTTCTGTAATAAGATATAACATAGAGAATTTCCTTGTTCTGAAGATTGTGTATAATATTGTGAACTGTTGAAACTGTGAACATTGTACTGAATGGGGATTTGTAATGGAATAAACAGAGTGTTCACTAATACTGTGTAATCTGAATCTTAAAAGCTCCTCACAGTAGCATTCTTTCAGAAATCTACTGCTGATTGGCTTTACAGTGATAAATGTCATTCATTGTGGCTACATAAAGAATAATTACTGCTTTATTTTTTAAAATTAAGGTAGTTAAGAATAATGGATAAATGAAACCCTTAAAATAACTTAAACATAATATTTGGGAAAGACTAGTACATGTTCACTTGTCTGATTTTTTTTAAAACATGTTTTGTAACTAGTTGAATGAGAATTGTTGCATTTTGTAAAGATATTGCATAATTTAGGTCTAACTACTCTTCTTGATCTAAAGAATCCCCCCCCCCCACACACACACTTTCTTTTGGTGTGTCCTGCTCTTGAAGAATAAAGTATCCAATTATCTACAAGTATTTATTGAAATTTTATTGTGTAATTTCACCCCATGGTGCTATCAGAGAGGCCAAGTATCATTCCCCTTCCTCTCACTTGACTTGAAGATGACTTGAAGATGACTCTCAATGACTTGAAGATCACCAAGGTGTCTTCCAGGTCTCTTTGATGCCGTGAGCTGATACACTCCTATTTACAGGTTGCTTTAAGGTTTAACAGATGTCTTCTCCATAATGGCCCTGTAAGGCAGCACCACCTAGGAATTATTACCCCTATTTACAGATAGGGAAACTGAGACTCAGAATAGAGTGACTTTGCCAGAAAGTACAATGATGAGAAATGGGTGAAAGTTGCAAAGTGACAAATTTAAATTTGTTAGGAAACTGTTAGGAAAAATTTCACAATAATTATATCTAATCCAAATGGATTAGACTGTCCCTGGATGTTTGGGATCGTCCTCACTGGAGGTCTTTAAACAAAGGCTGGATGATCTAGTATGTGTCCGGTATGTTCAAAAGGGAATTCTTTTTCAGAGATGGTTTGGACTCTTTTCAGGCGTGGATGGGTGTGTCACTGAAGTCCCATTTCTCAAATCCTGAGATTCCATGTATTCTTGAGACACTCATAAAACTAATGCCAGAGACAAAATTTAAGCAAAGGTCTTCTGCTAGTCCCCCAAAGCACTTGTCATCTAACTGTTGGAAAAAAATAAGTCAAAATAAGAAATCATGTATAGTAACATTGGAATGCTAGATAACCAATATAGGCAGTATGTGCTATAGGAGCCCTAAGGAGGGGCCTGAATGCCGTGGGCTAAGGGAAGCATCACCAAGAAGATGAGACTTGAATTGAACTTGATGTGTTTGTACATGCACACAGGAATTAGGCAGACATTCTGGATACAGGGAAAGTTTGGAGCAAAGGCACAGAGAGGAGAATATAGAAGGTATGAAGTGGAAAGCAGAGTCAACCAGGAGTCAACCAGGAAGAGTGCACAAAATGAGAAAATTTGAATGAAGGTTGGAGATCATGAATAGCCTTGAATGCTGTGTCTGTTTAAAATCAAGATTTTATCCTTTTGTTTGTGAAGGGTAAGAAGAATGTTTTGCCAAGAGATGTGGTGATGATGTTTTAGTACAGTGAGTCTGATGGTGGGTAGAGTAAATGAGAATTGGAGCACAGGACACCATGGCAGTAGTCCAGTAATGAATTCATAAGGTGATGTGATGCATTTTGTCAAGATACCTAGGGACTGTATCAAGATCACTAAATTTCAACTTACGTTATACTTGATTGCTTTTCTGTAGATTAAAGATAAGCTTTAGACAAAGACTCAGAAGACCTGGGCACAGGCCTGGGCTCAGTCCCTTTTAGAATGAGTCTTTTGATTTTTCAGAGCTTCCAATTCCTCATCTGTAAAATAGGTTGAATCACTACACTAATGGATGGCCTGAGAGGTTAATTGCTACCCAAACGATGTTAAAAGACTCCAGTATTTTGAACAGGTCCTCTACAAAAGAGCTAAGAAGAAAATGGATTAAAATTACACAGATAAGACAGCATGGATGGGTTGACATCTGTACCACTAGATACGTATGATGGATCCATATGATGAATATGATGGATCCATTTAAATAATGAAATATAACACTGTCTTTCTCACAGAGTTGTGTAAAAGGGAACTTTGTATAGTCCTTTAGAATGCCACATACATGGTAAATTATTAACTTACTGTACCATCAGAAAAAGTTGATTAATGTGAAATTTGTAGGTATTTCACTAAGTTAGAGTTCATGATTGCAATCGAGTTTCAGATTTCCTGGAACAAGGCACAATTAAATATAAAATTATAGCAATCGAGTGGGTGCCACTCCTCCATACAGTTAAATACTATAGCTAATGGGATAATTAATGGCCATCACTGATTCCAATGAATTTTCTGATTTCCAACAATAAAAGTAGTTCTTCTTTTATACTGGGCCTGTTTATTCAATGAACTTTTGACTCACTGAAGCAAGAATTTTACTGGAATAAACACTTGCTTACATCTGGTACATATTGAAGGCTATTGCCTTTTCCAAGAATAGTATTCAAACATGTAAGCAAAATCATAAGCAGCTGTGTGCTAATGGGAACAAAGTAAACTCTCTACCATTCTATCTTGTTCCTTGAAAATCTTTTTTTCTCCTCAAGTTAAAATACCAGAAAAAGAACAATAGTGTGTGTTAGCATGAATTGATCGCTTTTATCTGGAAACTGTATCATACCTTTTGTTTATACTCCCTGCCTGCCTCCAGCTATCTAAGACTGAAGGCCATCTATGTGTGTGTGTGTGTGTGTATTGTGTATGTATATGTGTGCAGGCTTGTATGGTATATTTACATGTGTATGTGTTTATATTGTCTATATTCATGGTATGTGTATATATAATGTATGTTTATGTGTGTGTAGGTCTGTATATGTATTGTATGTATACGATAGAAGAATTGTTATATTGCTTCCTTTTCAGAAATCTGAGCAATCATTTCTTTCTCTGTTGATTCCCTCCCTTTCTCTTTGATTGGATTTAGTTATTATTGTTGGTTTTTGGTAGTTCTTGTGGAACTTTCAGTTCATTTGACTGTTCAGTTGACAAGAAGCAAAATTGTTTATTATTAAGCCTGTGTAGCATTTTCGTTCTAAAAAGATGGAGGAAAATTGTGCCACTCGTCTTCAATTCGGCATTGTTATTATTTTTAAAAGTCAATAAATAAGGTACTTTCTTTAAAAACTTCTTTTTGGTGGATTTAAAATTTCTGTACGGCATGAGGCAGAGAGATTCTAACTAAGTTGGAAATACAATATATCATGTTCAAGGATAACCAAAACGCAAAACCAAAGAATTTTTTAAAAAGTTCCTTTGCTTTATAATTATATCATAAATACTTCATTTTTCCCCTTAGGAAGACTCCATGAGAGAGCTCTCATGGTATAGTGTATATACTTTGGAGTCAGGAAATCCTGGATTCCAATTTCATCTCTTGTACTTAACTAGCTGTGTGATCTTAGAAAAGGCCTCTAACCCCTCTGGTTTTTAATTTTCTCAGCTATAAAGTGACTAGATGATATTTATGGTCCCTGGTGCCTTTAAGTATCTGATTCTATGATTCATGATTTAATCTGTGACATAGTAGATGGTACCTGGAGTATAGTTGGCACTTAATAAGTATATGCTGAGTGATTGTTTGGTGGTCTCTGTGTTTTGCTACAGGTGAACACATTAATCAGCCAGTGTCAGCCTGTTGATGAGCCTTCCTTAGCTTTTTTGGGCTGGTTTTCAGACTATAGACATATAATCTTTCACTTTATCTGTGCTCAAAGACCCTCTGGCTCAGTAGGAGCTGCCAGAGCTTGTGTGACTTCCATAGTACAGCGCTAACCAATGCCAAGTCACCTCTATAGTACAACAAGACATTGGCATAAGACTTCAGTAGAGTAACCTTTACTTTTGTCAATATGATAATGAGTGAACATTACCACTACATGGTAACTGTTCTCTGAGGCTGGAACAAGGAGAGGGGCATGAGAGGCAGTGCCTGGGAAGGTAGACTGAAGGCAAGATAATTAACAAGAGGAAAGAGAGAGGAGAGGAAGATGGTAACAGAGGACTTGATGAGATGCAGGAGGTGTACCAAATGGGACAGCACTGACAGAAGAAGTAACTGAACTAAAGCAATTATTGGGAACTCCATAGCTCCAAAATATATGATGGCTCCTGAGAAGAATCATTTGTAAAATAACACATTAGAAGTTCATAGAGTCAATACTGATGTATAAAACCATAATTTTGGATAAAGCCTAAATGGTGGTAGTCATATGTATGTATACATACATATATAAAACCTTGTATATGTATGTATGTATTGCTATTTGGAAAAAATAGAGGAAAATTCTACAGGATCCTTTATTTTTCAGCACAATGAATACATGGACCATGTGACTTGAGAAGCTTTAACAGAGATTTTCCTAATGCATTTCAGTGCCTGAAGGCTATTAGATGGCCAGGGTTGTTTCATTGGCTAAGTTTTGACCTCAATGATGAAGCCAGACAGCCCAGAAATGCCGGCAGTTGCAGAATGCTGCCAAAGTGCCATTATGTTGATGCTACATCTGAGTTCTGCAGCAGAAGGGTTAAAAGGGAAGATACTGGGCTGTGGCATCATGGAAACCTCATCAACAGACGAGGAGAACAAAAATCAGATTACCTGGAAAGAGTTTCAGGGAGATTATCACAGTGTCTCATTTATGGTAAAGGTGACCTGCAAGGGAAAAAGGAGAACTGAGCTAACTTAAGAACTAAAAACTGCCTAGCAGATCTCAGGGGACACATAAAGAAGTTTTTAAAAAAAAAGGGTAGTTTCTCTCCTAAATGGCTCCCACAGCCTGATTGAGAACCACACTCAGGACCTATTTTTACCATTAGTTTAATTTTAATATTTCTTTTTCGAATCACTTTTCCTTGAGTTTGTGATATCATCCCGAGGCCAGTAGTCAACTACCAACAAAAGGTTTTGGCATTTAAGTTTGTTTAGATGCAAGAGGAAATTTCCATTAAAAGATTCATACTAATATTAATGGTGCCTTGTAATTATTTTCAAGACAATGTTTTCCCATTTACTAAAGGCTCTAAATATCAGAGGACATCATGATGACAGGAAGAAACACATTAAATCTAGCAGAACCCTTTGTAACGTTAGCATCAACTAGCAGGAAGAGGGAGCACTGATCTAAGGTTCTAGCCATAGTATGTCAGGTTTTTTTGGTTCTTTCTGTTAAATCTCCCTACCTAAATATGACAAACTAAAGGCCTTGGATTGATTAAAAAAACAAAACCAAACACAAAAAACTACAAGAGAAACAGGATACCCAAAGGAGCTTTGCAAAGGATGGAAGAAAGTCCAAGGTTAATTCAGCAGGTCATTTAAGATGTATAAATATCTAGAAAGATGCCTTTCATCCTTGCATGACAGTTGTAGATAATGAAAAATAATTTTCTAACAAAATTTGAAGGTGTAGTACTCCTGAGAGAGATAGACAGGGACCTCCTGACCTGTGATCTTGTTGATTAAAGGGAACTCTCACTTGAGGAAATGCCCTCTACAAATCTGCACCCTTTGATAGTAAGGAATTGTGCCAAGAGTACAGTGAAATTAAATAACCTGTCTGGGGTCCCACTGTGTATCAGAGGGGAACTTGATCCTGGGTCTTCTTGGCCTCCAGGCCGGATCTACATCCTCTATGTTATCCTCCCTCAACATGGGTGAAAGTAACCCAAATACATAGACTTTTAATTTTTGTATTTTTGGGATAGTTTTTGCAAGTGTAAAATTTATACCTGGAGAGGTGATTTTGATTGTGCTTTTGATGTAGCTAGTATAGATTTAATAATGCTGCCCAAGGAGGGAGGGCATGGTAAAGACACAAGGGTCCTTACTCATGTAAGTATGGTTGTGGCTCTGATTAATCTAGAAAAGGGGTCCTCAATGTGGTGTATCCTTCCTTTCCAGACTTATTCCACATCATTCCCCTTAATGCACTCAATGTGCCCCCCAAACTGGTCTAGCTGCTGTCCCCTACTTGCATTCATTATTCCATCACCCAAATCTGCCCCCTCCCTCATGCCTACCTTGCCTTTGCACCTCCAAATCTTTAACTTTCTTAAGGGCTCAACTTGGGTGTGCCTTCCTCATCACCCCAGTTATGTTGGTGGCCTCTCTCTCCCCAAATTATCGTGGATATTTGCCTGATTACATGGGGTAGACCATCCTTGAGGCACGGCTTCATTTTCATTTTTGGCTTTCTATCTCCAGTGCTGAGCAGAGGGCATGGGACATAATAAATATCTGGTGAATTGAATTTGAGGGAATAGGATTGACCTGTGGATTCTTTTAATCCATTTCATAATCAGTCTATTATAATAAATTTCTCCAGTCAGTTGAACTCCTTGTGTGAACTGACTATGTAAGAATCCAATACTTTGATAAAAGCCTGACTCTGAAAACAGATAAACGTTGCTAGTGAAATCTGCATTCTGTTGTGCTAGGAGAGATTCTCAAAGGAGAATGGGAACAGGATAAAAATCTAGTCAACTGAGAAAAAATCCTCATGTATTTTAGCAGTATTTGGATGGGTTGTCTGGAACAATTAACATTGGGCTGATATATTCTTGTATTTGGTATGTTTGCCCTTGATTTTTTTCTTTTTTCTTTCTTTCTTTTGGTCTGAGGCTGCCTTTTTTTAATTTAGAAGAATTAAATCCAATTTTAACTGTAAGTTCCCTGGCTCAGGAGGTGGGAAGATTTTGGTATCCCCCAGAGAAACCGTGTTGCTGAAAAACAGAAGAAAAGAGATTTTGAAGAGCTTCAGTGAGCTTTAAAGGCTATATGCAAAATATTGATGGCAGTACATTCATCAGTCAAATAATCCTTTAATCAACAGTCTTTAATACATCTAATTTCCTTGTGAAAATTCCTTTGGCCATATTATTTTACATCCTGACTTAGATGATGCTTTGTATATGTTTATGAGAAGGAGTATTAAGAGGACAGGGATTAGAGTTGGGATCTGAGTTCAAATTAGCATTTGATATTGCTTTGTGATCCTTGGCAAGTTTCTTAATCTGAGTCTTAGTTTCTTTTTTCTTTTTGGAGGGGGCAATTGGGGTTAAGTGACTTGCCCAAGGTCACATGGCTAGTACGTTTTAAGTGTCTGAGGCCAAATTTGAATTCAGGTCCTTCTGACTCCAGGGCCAGTGGAGCCACCTAACCACGACATAGTCTTAATTTCTTTAACTGTAAAATGAGGTTAATAATATTTGTAAACATATACCTTGAAGGTTGTTAGAAGGTGCTTTGTCAACCTTAAAGTGCTATAGAAATGTGGTGGTATTTGTTAAATATCAAAGATGGAAAAAAACCCAAACATCCCTTACTGACAATAAAACCAAAAGGTTTAGTGGGTAGGAAGATGGGGAAAGTCAAGGGAAAAGGGCTAAATGATTGAATTTCAAATTCAATTCACCAGATATTTACTCTGTCCCATGCACTCTGCTCACCTTCTCTCTTCCTGGTAAGAAGGACTTTCTAAGGGTAGATTTAGGTTATGTGGTTATACTATAGCTCCCTTTAGACTCGGAAAGGTCTTTGAATCGTGGTCAGCCTGTATGTCTCCGAGCAGGTCTCCTAAACGGTAGTATATCAAGGGTTGCAAGCATTGTCATGCTTTCCAAAGGGTGAGATTTCTTCCTTCCTTCCTTCGTCCCTTCCTCCCTCCCTCCATCCTTCCTTCCTTCCTTCCTTCCTTCCTTCCTTCCTTCCTTCCTTCCTTCTTTCCTTCCTTCCTTCCTTCCTTCCTTCTTTCCTTCCTTCCTTCCTTCCTTCCTTCCTTCCTTCCTTCCTTCCTTCCTTCCTTCCCTCCTTCCCTCCTTCCCTCCTTCCTTCCTTCCTTCCTTCCTTCCTTCCTTCCTTCTTTCCTTCCTTCCTTCCTTCCTTCCTTCCTTCCTTCCTTCCTTCCTTTTTTGGAAGGGGGGGAGGTAAGGCAATTAGGGTTAAGCAGCTTCCCCAAGGTCATATGGCTAGTTTTGTGTTAAGTGTCTGAGGCTGGATTTGAACTAATGTCCTCCTGAATCCAGGGCTGTGCTCTATTCACTGCCATCAGACCACCACATGTCAAAATTGCTGGCCCTCAGACCTAAAGCTGCTGCCCCTTTGCACTACCTCCAATCCCCACCCCACGAAGACCAAAAGAGCAGTAGAGTAAGAATTAATCCCTGTTGACAGTCTACAAAATTGACTAGTCTAGGGAGAATGGAATTTGGCACAGGAGAGCCTGGGAGTTGTGGAATCATAGATTGAGGGCTAGAAGTACCTCCAGCTCAGGTAGTTCAATCCCCCACATCTTACAGAGAAGGAAGTTGAGGTGTAAGAAGGTTAAGGGACTTGCAAGAGGTCATATAGGTAACAGGCAACAGAGGTGGGAGCTATGTATATTTCTAAGTCAGAAATCAAGTTTAAAATAGTAAGACTGAAGCAGAAGGACTCTACAGAAGACTACCAGAATTTAAAAGCTCAGGAAAAGCTAATTGCCTGAAAACATGGTCATTTCTCCCCTCTCCAGCCCCACCCCCAAAAAGAAAGTGTGTTTCCCACTCACCCAAAATTCATTAGTTCACTTACATTGGGTTGCTCAGGATGTGTCTGATGTGACCAGGCTACTCTCTGGGAGTCTGTTCAGCACCTTTGCAAGCTGCCTTAACATCTTCCCCATTGCTGTTAAGTACAGATTAAACTGCAATTGACTTTGAATGCTCAGCTGTCCTCCATGTAGTGTTTGGAAGTACTCCTGGGGAGAGAGACACTAATGAACAGACTGGGAGAATTTAGCTATATTAAAGCATTTCCGAGAAAAGGGAGGGACACACACACACACACACACACACACTTTCCTCACTTGCCAGTGCCAGCCTTGTGAAGGTTATTGGTAACTGTACTTGGCCAGCAGATAATTTGTAGCCTAGGAAAACAAGATGGACAAGTGAGAAGCTTTCATAAAACATGTTGTAAAATGCAGGATGAATTATAGACTAGCAAAGGATGGTTAACTACAAAGAGAATGTGACTGACAAGGGGAAGTTCATCAAAATATCATGGGCAAATGCAGAAAAACAATGAACAAAAATCTCTGCATCAGTTTAATATGGGAAAGAATGAACAACACCCTAAGTACTAGCCTCAGTCAGATTTTCTTTGTCCTATGGCTTTTGAAATTTCTTTGCCCCTAAAATCCCTGATTGTTTAGCCTAACTCTTCTTTGTTAGAAAAAAATCCATTCATTCCCTTGCCCCCTACCTCCTCTGCAGAAGACAAGAATGTGGCACTTACATGGATCTTCTGGTTAATAAAAGAAATCTATTAATTTCCACCATTGAGTCCAAACCCTGGAGTTTCTATGAACAGTATGCCTTCTTGGGGGGAGGGCGGGGGGAGATCCATTCTGAACAAAAAAGTATGTACTATATTTTGCTTATGTTGAAACCATATCATAGTCTCTGAATGTGTTAGTACTATGTTAGTGGTATTGTGAAAAGGATATTTGTAACAACCGTTTTTGAGCTAACTACCTAATCCATATGTGAGAGAAGATATAAACTGTATGTAAGGGGGATGGAAAAAATCTCCATCGAATTGGGCAATTTTCCCAAAGAACCTGATAAGACCTTAAAAGAGGTAGGTCAGGGGAATACCAAATCCAATTGAGGCATATTTAGGGGAAAAACATATTTTGTGTAATAGGAGAGTTACCGTATGAAACACCTATCTACCTGGCATGTAATTTTTGTAGTCTTGGTGCTATTGTAACAGCTTTAATAACTTCAAACTGCACAAATACTTCTGGGTCACCATGCACATATGTACAGATACATGAAAGATCTATGATTTAATCAGAATGGAAGTTCTTAGTGTAAGACTTCCTGTGAGCCCAGACCTACAAACTCTCCATAATTAAGAGTTAAGTTGTCAGGAGTTTCCTTTGGCATTTAATTGTTGTGATGTACCCAGCATCACTCAGGTGGTATTAGAATTTGAACCCAGGTTTTCCTTGCTTTTAAGTTCTACAGTTTCTTCACTATACTCTACTGCCTCTCCTGCTGTGCATATAAATTATGTTGTTATAAACTCAATGTGAAGGACTGAGAATATAGGCTAAATTAACTCTGAGTGTTACAATTTGTTAAGGGATCTTGTGCTTTTCTCAAAGTGAGAAAATGCAACAGATTGATGATTAATCAATGTTCAAGTCTTGCCATGAATTCCAACATTTCAATGCTTAATATTCCATAATAATTCATGTTGTTGCTTATCCTTCCAATAAGCATCAACATTCTTGTAGAGCAGTGGTTCTCAACCTTCCTAATGCTGTGACCCTTTAATACAGTTCCTCATGTTGTGGTGACCCCAAACTATAAAATTATTTTTGTTGCTACTTCATAACCGTAATTTTGCTACTGTTATGAATTGTAATGTAAATATCTGATATGCAGGATGTATTTTCATTGTTACAAATGGAACATAACCCACAGGCTGAGAACTGCTGTTCTTGATGCTTCATAGAAAATGTGTACAACATGGTCCCTAACCCTCCATAAACTTTCTAAGGTGACATAGTGCCCACCAAACAGATAGAACAATAAATATCCTAGTAGCCTACCAACATCTCTGCTTACTGCTTCTTAAATCTAGAATGTCCAAAGATATATCCATTGGAATTTTTACAAAAGAAACATATTGAAACTATTAAACAAGTATCAAATTTTTTTTTCAAATTTTTGGATATGGGTAGAGAAGTAAGAAATTAAAAACACTTTTGATCCCAATGAATTGTGGCGATGGTTGCGTTTTCTCCAGTAATACGTGGACAATAGTAAGGGCTCAATTAAAATATAAGAAATATGATCTTTTTAAATTTTGCAGCAACAAAACTGTATATAAGACTATTGTATTGTCAATGAAGTTGAATATGGGAGATTGAAAAACTTAAGGACTATAAAAAGGTCAAGTGTTATGGATAAGATTGGAAAGGTCAGAGATGACAATCAAGGCCATTGTAGATGAAATCACTTGAGGAACAGATGTTAAGGGAAAAAATAGCAGTTTTAGTATAAACCTAGGGGACACCTTCACATTCTGTGGAAATAATGATGAAGAGCCTCTAAAAGAGACAATGTCAGAAAGATGTCTTTCTAATGCCTTTCATCAGTTTATCAACAAAAAATTGCCTTGAAAATATGGGTAAAGAATAATGGGAAAAGGTAAACAAGTGGAAGAAGCCTTAATATTTTTTAAAATGATAGTATATGGGGAAATCTGTAGGCATTGTTACAAAAACCATAGCATTTTTCCTGGATATATTACTTAAATAATGGTAAAGAGAACTAAGATATGCTCATAGTTATTTTGCTGAAAATAATACAGGTTCCATACTTCACACATTGTTGGAGTATATATTAAACAAAAACATAAATATAAGCATTTTATTGTTATCTGTGATATTTTCATGTAACCACCAGGTAACACTTCACTAGTAAAGATGAAACTTCAATCAAAATATTTTGACTGACTTCTTTACATCACTTGTATTTATTCTGTTAAATTGTTGGGGTTTTTTTCATAAAAATAGAAACATTGAACATTTGGATCAATCACTGTAATCTTTGAGTGTCAATTAGTAAGTTTGAAGTGCTTTTTTGTGTAGGAGGAACAATTTACTGAACAACTATCCTAATTTTATCTGTTGTTTTTTTTCCCAAGACATTTATGTTTTATTTACTTTCTATACACAGGTTATAGCAATCCTTATTACAGTCTGCATAAGTCAGTGAGCAAATTGAATTAGTTGTTAACTCCAGAGGTATGTTGATTACATTGGTTTGAGTTGCACAGGAAAAAAAATTGTATTTTAATCAACTGTTAATTGAATGCTGAGGAATTAGTTGTGAAAACTTCACTGCTTTCAAACACCTTGACAAAGTTAGAAGATCTAATTTTTAAAATTGCAAGTGGCATTTATTATCACTTTCATTTCTTTGGAGAGGAAAAAGACATCTTGTAAATAACATTTTTCATGTTTTGTGGATTATCGTAATTTCTGTGTTTTTTTATGTATTGCATGTTTGACTCCACTAAACCAGTTCTTTCATATGAAATGTTTTTGATATGGTAACTTCCTAATGGATATAAGTATCAAGAATATGCTTTTTATTTTAATTGATTTGTTTATTTACTTTTAGTTTACAAGTCAATTACACAATCCCTTGAGTTTCAAATTTTCTCCCCTCCCTCTCCCTTTCCTTCCCTCATGGCAGCAATGCAATCAAGTATAGAATCTATAAATACTTTCACATTGGAAATATGTGTGGTTGTACAGAAGGGTTGTAACCAATGGAGTGAACAATGGGGAAGAAACAAAACCAAACATGGAAAAGAATGACAGCATGTAGTTTGCTTCAGTCTCCATTTAAACTCTGTTCTTTCTAGATCTTTCTCTCAATGTAGACATCTCCTTTCATCCTGAGACTTGTAGAGTTGTCTTATAACTGTGTGTTTCTGAGAAGAGGCCAGTTTATCGAAGTTGGTCATCACACATATGATGTGTCTGTGATTGTGTACAAATTTCTCTTGGCTCTGTTCTTCTCACCTAGCACCAGTTTGTATAAGCATCTCCAGGTAAATATGCTTTTAAAAACTTAAATGTTGATTTAGGTTGGGGGCAGCTAGGTGGCTCAGTGAATAGAGCACCAGACCTGGAGTCAGGAGGACCTGATTTCAAATCCAGACTCAGACACTTAATACTTACTAGCCATGTGACCTTGGGCAAGTCGTTTAACCCCAATTGCCCTCCAAAAAGCAAAAAAAATGATGATTTAGGTTCCTATTTGTAGAGATGGAAGCAACCCCAGAGGCCATCCAACTATAACTCCTGGTGTCATAGTTGGTATTTCTACAATGGTCTGTTTTCCTTCTGGTCAAATCTGAGTGTTTAACAGAGAGGAGAAAATTCATATTCATCATATACTAAAGTGATTTGGGAACAAGCACATTGGATTTCTCTGATAGAAACTATTAGCCATCCATGACTCAAACATCATGCAGTTACCTTCACCATTCATCACATTGACTCCTGGTTCTCTGGTTCCATATTATCACACATACCAAATTATATTTATTAAATAAAAGAGAAGCAGACCTGCAGTCTGAGATACTGCCTCTTCCTCAAAATTACTGAATTTTGGTTATAGGCTGTCTCACTTAGTGGTGTACAAATTTTTCATGTGCAGTTTGTTTTTGTAACTGAATGGAGGTTTTACAGTGGGCAAATATGCCGTCTCTTGCCATAAAGTAGATGTCAAACACTGTTACTAAAGAAATACGATAATATTGACAATTAGCTTCTTGGATCTCATTTAGAACTTTCTAAGAGGAGGTGCTAATTTTCTAACACCACAGTGAACGCTGTGGTAGCCCTGGATATCCTCTTCTGATCATACCCAAACACTCTTGCAAAGGGTAGAAGACCATTAATCTTCCATGGAACATGAGCTTTTATAGATAATAATTTATTATGGAAGTAATTTGAGAATTTTGTGCTGTTGTGTAGAATCACAGAATCTTAGATATGAAACGTACCTCAGAGGTCATTTATTACAATCTGGATCAGAGCAAAAATCTCCTCTACAGCATGAACAACAATTCATCATGCAACATCTCCATAAAGATCTCTAATGATGGTCAGTCAGTCAACAAGCACTAAGTAAGAGCCTGCCATGTGCCAGGCATGGTGAGCTGACTACTTCTCAAGTCGCTTTTCTGCACACTACCTCTTCCACGTTTTAATTAAATTTAAATTAATTTAAAATTTTAATTTAATTGTTTACATCAAGCCGAAATCTCTCTACAATATTGCTCTTAGTTCTGCTCTCTGGGGCCAAGAAGAACAATTCTAATTAGTCTTTTTCCATGATAGCCTTTTGGATACTTGAAGACAGCTGTCATGTGCTCTAATTCTTCTCTTCTCCAGGCATAATAGCCCCTAATTCCTTCAACTGAGCCTCATATGACAGGCTTTCCAGTGCTATCAGCATCCTCTGGGCATGCTTTGTTTTCCTTGGTCTTACATGCTGTGCCTGCTCCTCAACCACATTCATATCTGGGCCTATTTTATGTTGGAGGCACATTCAGTAAATGAAAGTTGTAAACAGCTATTAATCAGATATTTTAATTGGAATTATCGTTCTATATTAGTATCTTGTGTAGTTAAAGCCTGAGAAACATGGATAAGGATATAGTTATTGTGGTATAAAATGCTTTACCTTGCTGACTATGATACATTCCAACCGATGTTGTGAGTCCAGATAACCTGAGAAGAAAGTGAAGGCACTTTAGATTTCAAGGAACTGTTGTGATATGGTGGAAAGGATGCTGACTCTTGAGTCACAGGATGTGGATTCAAAGCCTACCTCTGAAGCCTATAACCTTGGACAGTGCACTTAATCTTCCCTGCGTCCTCCAGAAACTCCAGAGAATTTCTTCATCAGTCAAATAAGATTAGACTTGATGACCTGTGAGATCTCTTCCAACTCTAGACTGATGACTCTGCTTCAGTATAAAGTTGAGAAATTGTCAGTTCTAAAATGGAAGGAAGCCATGATATAATCAAATGAATCTGTCTATGATCATGAAACCATTCATTCAAAATACAAATTGATCTCATGAATTTATTGACAAAAGGTAAACGAGCTCTAGCTATTAAAAATAAGGGGGAATTGAAATTCAAGGATACTTATATTTTCTCTTAGAAAGAAAGAACAGCTAGTTTTGCCTCCAGTTCCACTTCAAATATAGTCTGAACATAAAGTGGCCACCATATTGAAAAAAGATGGATTACATAGAAGATATCTAAGAGGAAAAATGTTTTCAGTGTTCAAAAAGGGTCATCTCTGGAAACAACATGGAAAAGAGGAGGATGATAGAGAAATTTGGAGGCCAGTTTACTGGTTTTCTGTGACTTTATCTTTAAATTCTTGTCCTGAAATATTAATCCTTACATTTGCATATGATTTCCAGAAGACTTTAAATTTCTGGAAATTTCTGAAATTTTCAGTTAACCAAAGAACTTAAAGTAAAAAGTTAGAAACATTTAAGCCATCCCCTGCATTTTGCATGCAGTTAGAAAAACTGAGGCCCAGAAAGAATTAAGTGATTTACCCAAGAATATAGATATAAAGCATTCTTTCCTTCAATTTTTTTAAAAGTATTTTGTCTGGATTACTTTTACCCATTTAGCTCCCTAACTTGTATTATACTTTTCGGGGGCTGATCCTTTGATTTTTTTCATGTTGAAAAACTCCCTCTTTTAATGAACTTTGGAACTTTCTCTATAATTTATAGTCTTAGTTGCCTAGGGCACAGAGATACTATTTCTTACCTGGAGTTACAAAAGTGGGACTTGAACCCAGGTTTTCCTGATTCTAAGATCAATTTTCTGTCTATTCTATCATATTGCCTCTCAATGTTGACTGAGACTGCCTTGGGCACAGTACAAACATGTGTACCACTTTTCATTTCCCATAATGCTTAGACATCTAGCATATGCGCCATGAAAAATACCTTCAAGCTTTGTAAGCCTTAAGGAATCACTTAGTAACTCTGGAGGGGACTGCACAGCCCTAGTAACCTTTTAGATGAATTCTTGCTGCCATGGCAAAAAAATATCTCCGTCCTTTTTACATTAGTAAAAATATTTCCCTCTCCTCTTGGCATTTGGGAAATTGCTCTATCCCTTTGGAAATTGACTCTACCCTTAAGGTCCTCTGCCTAGTCTTTAAATCATATTCAGAACCTTTCATTTCTAAACATTGCTTCTTTTCCTTTGTCCCCCAGGCCAATAATGCTGTTTTAATTTTTATAGATCATCAGAAGAAAAAAGTTGTTAGATCCACAATGCTGCTTCTTTTTGTCTCTCCTGAGAACCTTTCCCCCTCATTCATAAGCCTTAATCAATGGTATTTAATTGTTGTATTGAAGGGAAGGGTAAAATCGCAGTAAAAAGGAATTTTAAAATATCATTTGCAAGAGGATTTTAAATGATATAATTATCAAAACAATAATTAAATGAAAATGAATTTCATCTTCATTAGATAAATATATAGTCACTTCATGTTGACTGTAGCATTTAGGGCTTGGTCTTATGTCCCAGGAATCCACAGCTGCAGTGGTCGCCCACTCAGACTTTCTTATCCACAGCTGCCTGCAGCTGTGCCCCAGATTTTTTTCCCCAGTAATCTTAGAGCAATCTTAGATGAGAAAAGTTTTGGAAGAGAACCTAATTGGATCCTTGAATTCAAGATTCAGAAACTAATAATTTAGGGAAATTTGGGGAACCCAAGTCTAGGAACTGAGGAGCAGAACTGTGTTGGGACAGGCCAGTAGGGACTTTGTCCTTAAGCAGATATTTCAATGGTGTTTCTCTTTCAGTACGTCTACCCATCCCTGTGTTATCCATCCATGGTGGTATAAGAGTATAAATGACCTAATCTGTCAGAGTGTTTCCTCTTTTGCCTGCTCTTCCCACAGTAGTTGTGACTACCATTAGCCATGTCCACTGTACCCTTCTGCCCCTATCTACCCCTCTTAGCAGTTTCATTATACTTTCTGCATCCAATGATGAAATCCCAATAGCTCATCTAGTTCTTTATTAACACAGACACCTTGTAGTGTCCTGAGACTTGCTTCCCAGACTGCATCCCAGGTTAGCCTTCACCCCATCCCCAATCCTGTGACTTGTCAAAACTGAATATATCATTAGGAATGACTGTTGAAGAGAAAACCAAAGAACACCCATGGGAATCACAGATCTCTTCCACTCTTTCTTCCCTTTATAATAATTAATAATAATTTACATGTTGTAGGAGATAGCCATAGAACATTAAAAATCTTTGCTTTTGGTAAGAAATATGGAAATAATTATAATAAGATGAAAATGAATTGAAATATAAATGAGGAATGAAAATAAGAGATGAAATGAAAAAGAATAACAAACCCAAAACAAACTCTTTGGGGCTCTTTGAGAGCACAAAATATAAAAAAAGAAAGAAGTACAAAAATTAAAACCCAAACAAGTTACAGAAAATGACATATGAAAGAAAAAATGTCATGTTTTGCCAGTATGGTTTTGTTAGCCTTAAATATCTCTTTATAATAAATATATTTTTTCCACTATGAATCACCCATTAAGTAATTAAATTTTCATATTATTTTTCTTTGCCTTTCATGTTTTAGTATCACGATTGCTTTATATGATTTTGAGATCTTATGTGATTTATAATCACAGAATCCCAGAACTGAAAGGCAGCCTAGTTGTCATCCCCTCTCAGGTTACCTTGTATGAGGTGCTAAGGACTTCATAGCAGAGGATCTTTGCCAAGAATCCCTCAATCATCTCTCTCATGGGCCATGCCCAAGAATTTTGACCATCTGTGTTGGGATCAGTTTCCTTACATGCAAAATGGGAATTATCCTTCAAGAGCCTATCTCACAGGGCTATTGTGAGGCCGAAATTAAATATATGCAAAGTGCTATATAAACCTTAGCATGTCATGTAAATGGCATCAAGTATTCATGGAAAGGAACAATTCTATCTCCCTCAATAAGGAAATAAGGAGACTTTGCTAATGTGTATTTGCTTTCGTCTTTCCTCTCCCTTTCTTCTCAGTTGTTATAGGGGATCACAATGGAATTAATTACAATATTGCCTTAGCCCCTAGTAGCACTGATATTTGGTAAGAGTGCAGGAGTCAGAAATCAATGAAGTAATAGTGCACTTGGGTGGCACGGGTGGGAGAGTTTTCTAGAACTTACCTGATCTTTGTCTAGCTGCCCTCAGGAAATTTCTGAAGATATTTCATTCCATACCTACAAGAATGGTAGGGAAGAGAAGGAAATAGCACATGTAAGTAAAGAAAAAAAGAAATTGACATTAGATGGGTAGTTGGAAGACCTCGGACTATACAAAATTGTGCTGGGACAGCCTACTAGTCAATAAATAAGAAAGAAAATTTGTACAACTAAGTGAAATACCTAAGAATGACTGATAGTGGAACTCTCTCTTTAAATCAAATTATATTTCAACACTAAAAGAATTCTGGATTTTGTTGGTGTGGATATTTCCACCACTGATGCAGATTGCAACCCTTCTCCTACTTGATGGATGAACAGAGAGTTACTGTAGTCAAAACATTTGTCACCTTGTGTCCAGTCTGGTGATGGACATCTCCGCACTAAGATAAACTAGTCTTCAGACTCTAAACATACAAATTAGTCCTTCACCAGGCCCATACTTGAAACCCATTCAACTTAATGGAGGACCCACCAGAAATTTTTTTGCTGAACAAGCTAGCATAGCTTTCAGAAATCAGAATCACCTCCAGCTATGGGCTTACTATGGATATTTCAATACATGCCATTGACCAGGTCAATTGAGTTGACTTTTCTCATCTGTAAAAAAGACAAGCCAAAGAATTTCATTTGAAAGTCTAAGTTTTATAAATCAAATGATGAATCCTTGTGGAACAGCTGGATTTTTTCTCTTATATGTCTTTCCTTTCCCCCGTCTCCTTTATGTCCCCACCTTTTCTTTCCCCTCCCCTTCTTTCCTTTAGACATGTGTTTTGGCATTATATTAAGCATCTTGTCATGATAAATGATTTTTTTAACCTTGAAATTCTCCATTTAAGATAGAGTTACTGAGTAATTTATTTGGATACCTGCAGCAATGGAGAACATGGGAATGGTTTGCAACGGAATTTTTAAAAACAGGTAGATAGAATTCTTTATTTAGCAGTGATTTAATATTCATCTTCTGTATAGGAGATGAAGCCTGACAACATATTGAAGGTTTCTCTGTGTTAGTGAAAAGCTTGGGTCTTCTTATGAGTTTGGAGACTGTTTATCTCATGGCCAAAATTAATTTTCCACAGTTATGGAAAAGCAGAATTCATCTCTCCAGAGGTACAGGGAAACTGCCTTATAACCATTCTCTTAGCATATCCAAGTATTTGTATGGCCCTTACCAGATCAGCCTGACTCATGGCAACATTTCAGCCCCTCACAATTTCCTAGGATAATCTTGGGTCACTGTGAAGACTAATTTTTTATCTTTAATAATCATTATCCCTTGCAAGATCACATCAACCCCAGAACTCACACCTCCTCAGTACCTCTGGGACTCCTCTCCTTTGATTGGAAGGTGAAGATCTGAGAGTTCCTCCCAGAACCTATCTTTAAGGAGGATTCCCTCTGAAGTCCTCTGGACTTCTCTCTCATGCCCTGGCACTGGGTATGTGCTCTATTTTTCAGGTCACCAAAATTTCAAATCTAGTTTAAATGGAAATACTTATTTAGAAGAAAATAAACGTGTCTGGAACTGGGCCAACTGGCATTTCGAACCCCCCTCCCTGAATTTTGCAATAACACAATATATTGTAATGTTTAGGATGTAGTTAGAATTGCACTAGATATGTTGTTAGAGGACTATAGTTGATAGTGCCTTAGTTTCTAAACCTGATCGTATTCAATGCAACAATTCAGCAAACATTAAATGGATCACATGATTAATTGAGGTTAATTTTTTATTCTTCTGAACCTTCTTTTGAAGTCACTGTGAATTACGTATATAACAAATCAGAGGCATAAATGATGGGTCATATTGATTGTAAAATAATTTAACTGATAATTATCATTGCTGACTTTTAAAAATTAAAGTTCATTCTTTCAATTATCATTTCTTTTTTCCTTCCTCCTACTCTACCCTCCCCCCAGAAAAAGAGAGAACAATATAAAACCCTTGAAACAAATAAGCAGAGTGAAGCAAAGCAAATTCTTATATTGTCCAGTTCCAAAAATGTATGTGTCACATGTTAGCCCATCACCTCTCTGTCAGGAGAATCTTTATCACTGATTCTCTGGAACATCCTAGCTGACTCACTTCTTAATGTTTTAACTCTCTAAATACCAAATTCCTTTTTATGTGAGAAAACATCTTCTTACAAGTAAAAAAAGTTAATTATTAGAAAGTTAAAAGTAGGTAAATAAGAGGATACCCTATCTAGCAGTTCCCTGATTAGTTTTTTTTTCTTTTTGGAGGGCAGTTGGGGTTAAGTGACTTGCCCAAGGTCACACGGCTCATTTTTGTGTTAAGTGTCTGAGGCTGGATTTGAACTCAGGTCCTCCTGACTCCAGGGCCGGTGCTCTATTCACTGCACCACCTAGCCACCCCTCTGATTAGTCTTTAATACACTTTCTTTTCTGACCAACCACTCCCAAGAGACAGAGAAGCATGGGAGTGCTCCTCTCCCTCGCCCTCTCTCATACCACCAGACCTGCTTCCAGCCTAGCCTTACAGCTATCAGTGTAGAGAAAGGACCAGCCATCCCTACTGAATGATGAGTCACACACAGAGCAGTACAGCCAGCCTAGAAGCAGCAGCAAAGTACCCTGAGGGAGAGACAGAAAGTAGTATGTTCCAGACAAGACAAACCACTGTCACTACCTTGACCATTGTATCTCCTTAGATCTTAATGGAGATAGCCCAACACCTGAACCCAAGAGACTTTGTAAAAGCAATGGTTCTGTTCCAAAATCCATAGCCACCATCCTAGGAGGTAATGCCTGTGGAGATGAAGCTCATATCTGCTAATAGCCACAACTACTAAAGATAAACAAAAGAACGTTCTTGTAACCTAAGTCCTTGGCACTATCAAATGGTTCAACATCAGAACCTGATAATGATTTTATTAGTGGAAGTAACAATAAAGGAGAAACATTACCATCTGCTTTGCTCCTGTACCTTAAAGAGCACAGGCCATTTCCATTGGATAAGCAACTGAAACTTTTCACATGAATTGTGACCTCCATTAAAACGTGAGCGCCTTGAGAGAAGGGACTTTCTTTCCTGGATGTATTCACAGTGCTTGGCACAGTGTTTTGTATATAGTAAGCATTTAATAAATACTTCATTCACACATTAGAACTAAGCCCAGTCCGAAGTCTGGAAGTCTCACTGTGACATTATTCAACCAACTCGTTTCAATACTGAGGATCAGTTCTTAGTTATTCAATCTAAATTCTCCTGTTCTTTCTCACTCCCAAAATGGTACCACTTCCAGATCTTATAAACATCTGCTGGTAAGAACTCACATTTATATCATGCTAGAAGGTTGAAAAGCACTTTCCTCACAATGGTCTTGCCAGGGAGATAACTGCGAGTATTGCTATCCTCATTCTCCAGATAGGGAAAGTAAGGTTTAGGGCAGGAGATGAAATAGCATCTGTGAGTCATACAACTAGCAGGCAGAAGGGCCAGCATTTAGAGCCACGTCTCTTCTCTCTCCGGATCTAGCTTTTCCTTTCCATGACATACCATGCTGCCTCTCTAATAAAGGGTGGGGGGAGTGCAGTATATGAATTTGATTCCCAAAGCTATCGCATCTTGCTGTAATTGGTCACCCTCCTCTTTCTAAACCTTACACTGGGGCTTAGCACTTTAAAATTGCCTTATTCCTTTGGGTTGGGGAGTAGTGGTGAGGCATAGTTCTGGACATTATAATTTTTTTTTTGGTAAATGGAAACCAATGTCCAAATTCATTTGAGAGTAATCTAGTTTGATCTTATTATAGATATCAGGGCATTCTTGAAAATACTTAGCTTTTTTCTCCCTAAACTTCTTCCAAATTGTTGTCTGGAATCTTTGCCCCCCTAGATTTCTCTATAAATATCTTTCTTGGCCTTCAGAGAAGAATTATTCACATTTGCTTCTAGTCTTCAAACCAATCACACCTTTGCTGGACAGTTCCCTAGGAAGTTCATAGTTCTGGATCTCTCCATTCCATCCTTTAGAACCCTGCCTCCCAGCCACAAACATTGACTTGGGTTGTTATGACTTTCTTATGAGTTTGGAGACTGTTTGCCTCATGATCAAAATAAATTTTCCACAGTTATGGAAAAGCAAAATTAAAGCAAAATTCATCTCCCATGAAGAACAGGGAAAACTGCCTCATAACCATTTTCTTAGCATATCCAAGCAGTTATGTCCCTAACCAGACCAGCCTGACGCATGGCAGCACTTCAGACCCTCACAGTTTTCTAAGATAGTCTTGGGCCACTGTGAAGACTTATTTTTTTTTATCTTTAATAGTCATAACCCCTTGTAAGATCACATCAGCCCCAGAACTCATACTTCCTCAGTACCTCTGCCCCTAGAGCTCCTCTCCTTTGATTGGAAGGTGAAGATCTGAGAGCTCCTCCCAGAACCTGTCTTTAAGGAGGATTCCCTCTGAAGTCCTCTGGACTTCTCTCTCATGCCCTGGCACTGGGTATGTTCTCTTTCCTGTTCTCCATCTACTTTTCAACTTCCTTTTTTATATTGTATCCAGCCATCAATTTACAACCTTAAAGCTGGGAAGTATCTTTTTTATTTCTTTATATTTCCCTTGCTTAGGACTATCCCTGACAGATAGTAGGTAGTTAATAAATGTTTAATGACTGAATAGAGTTTGGCTTTGTAGGTACATACTTTTAATTTGTATCACTGTTGCTATGGAAACTAACCCCCACACACACACTCACACAAACACCTTGTTCACCTAAAGATGTTTTCAGGGGACCAACCAATTAGGTGGGGGTAGGCTAATGGTTCTTAAATTTGATTTTGGTGTTATAATTGGGTGACTATATCTTCCCACCTCATCTATCCCTAAACTTACCTCCTCACTTTCCCATCTTCTTCTGGTTTTCTCTTTCACATTGAAGAACTTTGAAATCTTTTTTTTCCATCATTTCCTTGGAGAGCAGGGGACTAGATCTGTTATTCCATAAATGTGAGGGAACTCCCACTGTGGAAACTCTTTTCATTGCTATAGATTAATTATCCATTTTTAACTCATAAACTTTTGAAACACTGGGAGGTCTAAGTGACTTGCCAGATGCCTGTAATAGTAATTAATTTGTTTGATCAGATGTTAAGTAGATCCTAGTAACCTAGTGTTAAGTATAGAACTCTGTCCATTGGTGAAAAGGTGTGAATTCCTAGAACTCTGTCCATTGGTGAAAAGGTGTGAATTCCCTTGTGAC
>CM053597.1:49138792-49171292 GCA_028646575.1 Pseudocheirus occidentalis
GTAGTGCTTTCTGTCTTGTGGAGAGTTTTGGAGCTTGAAAATCTGTTTAGCGTCCCATTTTATGAGTTTTTTAGCGTGTTTGTGTGGGAGCTGCGGTGCTTTGCTGCTTCTACGCCGCCATCTTGGCTCCGCCCCCCTTCAGTCCTTTTTCCATCAACCCATCTTGCTTCAGTGACATAGAACAACATCAGAGTCAAAGTCACTTTTTGTGCATTGAGAGACAAGGTAAAAATTTTATTTTAGAAGTTTCTCTTAAAATTTTAGAAATTCCTAGGAATGAGCCTGTTCCTTATCATATCCTCCTCCTTTCTACACCCTCTCCAGGTTTTGCATCAGTGAGCTTAAAATTAGCCACACACCATCTGAAATGGATGTTTGATTTTGACATGTGCTATGAGTAGATGCCATGGGGGCTCAGCTCTCTCTTAATTCTAAATTAGAGACACTCCTATTCTTAGTGACAAAAATATGCAATCAGACTTAATTAGCTGATAATCAGTGCTTTACCACACTCACCACCCCCAACCCAACACATACAAACATACACGCATCCTTTTGGAGTGGTAATCACAAGAGCAGGATGTTGAATTTTAGAAAAGTAGAAACCCTTCTGAGACATAAAGAAGATGTTCCTCGCTTGTGGCTTAGATGTAGATATCCAATAGCATCAGCAATGTGATATAGTTATCTTTTGTTATCGTGCTTAAAATTTGTACTAGTTTGGCTGTCTTGATGATAGATGTGCTGTATACTTTGTGAAGTCTGGTTCTCCTGAAGCAGTTGCTTGTTGGACCTTTTGTATTCTTGGTTTTACTGTTGCCTATTTTTTATTCTTTACTCCTGAACTAGCAGTATCAAGTTCAGCAAGATTCAAAAGATCTTTTCAGCATAAATTTAATTTGCACGGACTAGTCACTGGTCACAGGGTCAACCCTGTGATTAAAGTTTTCAGAAGAGGGAAATTAGTGGTATTTGGATATAATGATATAAAAATGCTACCACATTGCCAGAGAGGCCATTTAATCTCTCCAAGGATGCCAAGACTCCTCAGTGGCACTAGCCTCAAGGGGTATTTCTTCCCACCCCAAAGGCAAGTTCCTGAGTGAATTTGTAGTCATATAGCAAATTCAAATGAAGCTTATGCTACTTACTGTTCCTATGAGCTTGGCCAAATCATTTAACCTCTCAGCTACAGTTTTTGTTTTACTCTTCATCTGCTTTTGAATCAGTTCCAAGTTCCTCTGGAATTCTGTGCTAGACAGGCACACCCTTTGCCTCCAAAGCAGTAGGGGAGCTTGAGCATGATGTGCCACCAGGGCTACCTAGAAAACCGTCAGCTTTTCCTGTGGCCTGGAACTGCTTTGCAGGGGGTGGTCTTTTAGAATTAGACCAACAGAGCACAAGGCTCATTTTGTAGACTGTACATCATATATAGCTTTGATTTGCCATGCTCCAGTAGTGTGACCACAGAAGTTATCAGATTGTACAGTGATCAACCCATTTGGAAAAAGCACTTCTCCCTATGCTGTTCTGGATTATTAAATCCCCAGCTGAGTACTTTGAAGCTCGAAAAACCTATATTTCAAGGGTCTTTGACTGTCACTCTTGATACTTCTTTGCTGACTTTAATCAGAACTCCTCTGTGAAATTAATGATGGTCTTCAAGAGCTGTGATGCCCCTCCAACTCATCATCATTGAGACAACTTGGGGATAATCCTCTCTGAATTTAAGCCAGGTAAGTCCTGCAGAAACAGAGCTACAATCTGTCACAGTCTCTATGTTTGAAGGCTTTATAGTTTGGGAAGGACCAGGTACATTACAAATTGCACAGTGTTGGATATGGAGTTAGACAGACTTGAGCTAGAAACCTGCCTCCTAAACTTACTAACCATGACCCTGGGGACTCAGCCTCAGTTTCCTCTTTTGTAAAATAGGAATAATAATAGCACCTACCTCCCAGGGTTGTTATGAAAATCAAATGTAACACTATATAAGTGTGTGTGTGTGTGTGTGTGTGTGTGTGTGTAGAGAGAGAGAGACAGAGAGAAAGAGAGAGAGAGAGAGAGAGAATACTTTGAAAACCTTAAAAAATGATATAAATTCTACCCATCTAAAACTCATACTGTGTTAGCATAGGCACTGAGAGCCCAGGGTCACCTCCATTGCACTGTAAATCATCAGTCTATGGAGGTCTTTAATGGAGATCTAAAATACTGTAAGCTATAAACATCAAATATTGATATTGATAGACAGTGTGAGAGAATGAATAGAGAACCAGTCTCAGCATTAAGAAGAACTGGCATCATGTCTCACCTTTGATATATATATTGACTGTGTACCGTGAGATATGTCATTTAAATTCTAAGTGTCCCAGGTTACTTTCTAAAACTTTTTGTTATTCAGTCATTTCAGTCATGTCTGACTCTTCACGACTCCATTTTGGGTTTTTCTTGGCAAAGATACTGGAGTGGTTTGCCATTTTCTTCTCCAGATCATTCGACAGATGAGGAAAGTGAGGCAAATAGCTTGAAGTGACTTACTCAGGGTCACCCAGCTAGTATGTGTCTGAGGTCATATTTGAACTCATGTCTTCTCGATTCCAGGACCATCAACTGTACCACCTAGCTGTCCCAAAACTAGGAGTTGTCAAATAGTTGTTGAAAGTTTCCTACATTCATGAAATCACAGAGCTGAACCCACCCACCCAATTAATATTATTATAACAATGGTAAAAAGATGTTAGTTTGTGTCCAAACAGTATTTCTCTCCACGTCTCTTCCACTTTCTCTCTAGTTAGTCACTGAGCTGGTTTCTTGAGCGTCTTTGAAAGCAGATACAGGCAACCCTCTCTCATAAAATCTAGATTATCTTCAGCAGATCTGTCATTCCCCTTAGGCTCTCTTTGCTGCCCAGCATGATTTTTAGACACCTCATTGTGTCACTAGCTCGTGACTTAAGCAATGAAAATTAATTTTAATATCATCATAAGCAAGAAGGAATTGGAAAGGTAAATCTCTTATTTTAAAATGCTTCAAAAAAGAAAGAAAAGGGAAGCATATGTTTTTAAAATTCATAGAAAAGAAAAAAGGGAAGGTCAGAATCCGAGAGAAGTAGGATAGCTTTGAAAGTTACATGTTAGATTTATTGCATGAATATTTAAAAGCAAGTATATAATAAGTATTTGCAGCTTCGTGTTCTATTATAGAAATGCATGTTTTATTTGCCATTTATTAATAATAGAATTTTTAAAAAGAGATTAAAATGCTTCAAAGGTATTAGTTTGGTTAGTTACATTGCATTGTAATTGTTTATTACATTTTAAGATATCCTATGATATTTCTTTTGCTCCCTCCCTATTGCTGTTCCCTCCAATTTACTTTTCCTATTTCAGAAATAACACAACTTGGAAGTCTTAGATCTGCAGCTCTAATGGTGGAAGTGCTTTGGCTGATTTTTAAGAAGGAAAGCAGAAATACTCTCATCTCCCAAAAGCTGTCGGGATGTTTTCTGAATATACCCAGCATGCACTTCCTTAGTGCCCCCACACCTGAACCATTGGTCCCACATGTAACCTGTGAACTACATATTTTAAAGCACAATAAAGTCAAGTAAATAACAATTCAAGTACTAAAATATTTTTTTCAAAGCATTTTTACATACATTGTCTCATTTGATCTCCACAATAACTTGATGCTATTATCAACTCTGATGCCTGAATGAAACACATAATTTATTGAAATTGCATTCTTCTCACTTCCATATTATCACTTTTTAAGCCATAAGTGTTACACCTGAATCAGAGACACTATGTGGGCATTACTTGTTGAAAATTGGTCACTCAGTGGAAGGGCTGTTTTACTTATTTGCTTGTGTTTTTGTTTTCTAAGAGGTCTGACATAAATAGAATTCCAGAACAGAAGTTAAGGAAGAGAGAATGGAGATGGGTAAGGGTGGTTTTTATTGTTTTAGACTAGACTTATAATTTCATTAACATTGGGAGCTCCTATAGAGGACTCCCTCAATCTATGGAGGTCAGCACCTGCTTTGCCCCTTAGAGTGCTCTTAGAGGTTAACTGACTCCATTAGGATCAATGGCACAACCATTATGTGTCAGTAGCATGAAAACCCATATTCTTGACTCTGAGGTCAATTCACTATCCACTATACCATGCTGTCACTCATAAAGGTAATTAGCTAGAGGCAATTGACTAATGTCATATTGAAAATGGGTAATCAACTCATCATATCAATTATGCCAAATAGCTTTTTCCTAATCAATAAACCATATATGAAGCTTAATTAATAATGTATATTATTATTATTATCAGACTGGTCATGGTGGTGGTGGTTGTTGTCCTTCATTCTTGAAGAGGAACCAAATGACATCACTATGCTAGAGTCAAGTTTCAATGTGTCTGACTGTGACTGATCAGACTTTTTATATGAGCTCAGAATGATCTCTAAACTTGCACATCCTGTGTTTCTTTTGAGCTGTTTCAATTCTGCTTTGCTCATGGAGCACAGCACCTTCTCTGATGTGGGCATGCCATGCTGTTAGTGATCCTGTGCCAGTGTCTCCCATGTCACACAATCAATTCCAGAGTTCTTGACAGACACCTTGAGAGTGTCCTTGTATCACTTCTTCTGACCACCATGTAAACTCTTTCCCTGTGTGAGTTCTTCATAAAATCGTCTTTTTGAAAAGAGTATATTTTACATTCATACACTGTGACCAGCCCATCAGAGTTGCACCCTCTGAAGCAGAGTTGAAATGCTTGGCAGTTCAGTTCGAGTAACGATCTCAGTATCTGGTACCTTATTCTGCCAGGTGATCTTCAGAATCTTCCTAAGACAATTCAAATGGAAGTGATTCAGTTTCCTGGCACGGTGCTGGTAGACTGTCCAAGTATCACAGGCATACAACAACTCTTGATATCCAGGGGAACAGCTGCAATGACATTGCTAATTCTTGAGGTAAGCACAGATATCATTTATCATGGATCAGTTGGTATAGTTTACTTCTTAACCACAAAGGCATCCTTCCCTCCCTTCTTTGCAGATGCACTGAAAGCTATCAATACCATCATTGCAGGTCCCATTATGGTAAAGATGGGGATCACAGAGGTCCCCATCCACATAATTTGACCAGTAAGCTAATGGTTCTTCCTGAGTTGTAAAAATCTGCCTCATTTCTTCCAGGTTACTGATCTACTCACTGCTTTTCTGCTTCAGGTTGTCAGGTTTAATCTTTTCCAGGAATGACTTAGCTCACATCTGAATCCTCAAGATTTGGTTGGCTTTTTGGCAGTTAGAGAGCATTGAGTTGGCATGAGTACCAAGTAAATACCCAGGAGGCCACAAACACCAAAAAGCTCACAAGTAGCCACATTTTTGAAGAACTGATATGTGTGGCTCCAAGCAACTGTAACATGCATAGTGGCCACACCCTGGTAAACTGTATCTGTAGATGAGCTAAACCAGGCTGAAAATAAGTGACACACCTTAAAGCCATCAGTGAGTTAAGGGAATGTCTACACCAAGCCTGTGAAGATGTTCCCAGGTGAAATGGATGGATAAGAACAATGTGTTCTAGCAGCCATGAAGGTGGCTGAATCAGATCTGTGGGCATGTCTTGTCCCTCCAGGGTCCAGACAGCAGAGAGACCAAAATATAATTTTTTTAAAAAAGTGAACTCTGAAACTTGTCATCTACTTTATACTTGAGTATCTGGCTACCCTCTGGTTCTGGATGGGGATAACTTATTCAAAAGAAAGACAATAGGTGAAGAGGAAAGGGGAGCATTGGATATTAAGAAATTATCCTTGTGTAAGGAAATCCAGGAACCATAGAGGAGAAAACATGACAGAGAGAACTTGGGCGAATGTCCAAGAAGAGACAATCAGAAGTGATTCTTGGCTTTGGAGAATCCTATCCCCCACATAGAGGGACGGGAGGCAGTTCAAGGAGGAGAGGGGAAGATGTTATGGAAGAGGAATTTGGAGAACAGACCACAAGCCTGGGAGAGAAACATGGAATCACAGTGTTCGGGAACTTCAAATTACCCATATATCTGCTGCCACTCTGTCTCTTTTCCAAAAGCAAACTAATAATATCTTGACTGAAACAAAGTGCTGGGCAGATAAAAAGTGCTTAATTAATACAGTTTACTTGATATAACTGGTTTCAGTGATAATTTCATCCTTTTAAAGGTGTAGGAAGCAACAAAGGGAAATATATCTTGGATATGATTCTTAGTAATCAAAAGAACTTGTTTGTGTGGAAATGATGGAAATTTTGAGGATCTGTGACTCCTATCTCCTAGAGTTTGTGATTGAGGAGGAGAAAAAAATCAGTAAATAGTCTACCTTGTACCTTAGGTTTGGGAAAAGTTGTTTTTGAAGTATTCAGAGGAAAGATACAGAGGATCTAATGAAATAAAATTCTTTGGGGAAGTCAATCTAGGGGATGAATGATAAAATTTTGAAGACACAAAGAGAAACAATTCCAATGAAAGAAAAAAATGGGGTTTTCCTAAGAAGACTGATATGGATTCACAAAGAATTTATTTTGTTTCTCTTTTCTCAGAAAAGAAGAATGATCTTAACACGTGAAATGAGAAAAAAATAGTAACAGGGAGTTAGATAAAGGAGGTAGAAAGATACATAAAGAACTGAAAATTGAGTACCTAGATATTCCTCATGAATTCAAGTCGCCTGGCCTGCGTGAGCTATATCCTTGTGTCCTTAAAGACCGGATAGGTGTGATTGCTGAGTCATTATCTGTCATAATGGAAAGGTTATAGGAAGTGAGAGAGGGGCCACAAGACTGTTCTCTCAGTTTTCAAAAAGGAAAAGATAGCCAAGCCTGGAAACTATAAGGCCAGTCAATTTGATTTCAATTCTGGAGAAAATTCTAGAAAGGATCATAAAAGAAATGGGTAGCCAACATCTAGAAATAGAAACATTGATTACAAAGAATAAACCTGGCCTCCTCAAGGGCAGGCCATAGCAGACTAACCTCATTTCCTTTTTTACTAGGATTTTGTCACTGACATGTAATGGTTGTATGGGCCTGGACAGGTAATTTAAACACTAAATACCCTATGAAACTCTAATTAGATGAGAGGGAACACTGTGAGTATAGTTTGCCTAGATTTTACCAAAGTTTTGGTAAAGAACTATTCTTTTAGAAAAGATAGAGAAGATGATAATACAATCTGATGGATTGAATGGCTAATTTAACAGAATACTTGTTAACTCTTGAAACATTGACAGTCAACATTGTGTTATCCCTTCCACATTGTAGGGTTTAGGAAGGAGGCACCCTCTTGATCTGGAAAATCTGTGTAAATATTTTTGGCCTTCCCTTTATGCCAGAGAAGTTTAAATTATCATGGAATTAAAAATTAAATATGTTGGTATTATACAATGCTATACATATATTTATGCATTTATGAGTTTTTAAACTTTTCTGTGTCATCATACTGGCCTTCACATGTTATCTGTGGTTTCTGTAAAACTTGCCCCAAATTCTTAACTTAATTTCTTATGCCAACCTGTGATATATAAAAACCATGATGGGGAAAGTCATGATGTGGAAGGAATAATTTTATTAAGTGATTATTATGTGCCAAGCAGAATACTAAGTTCTGAGTAGGCAAGTATAATGGGGTTTTACAATACCCAAATCGTCTAACAGAGACACCTATGTGGGAAATAGCAGAGACCTGTTTGGGGAAGAAGATTTTCTCTATTTCCTTACCATGTGTATGGGAACAGTTTCCTCATACTGACTGGAATGGATTACATCTTTAGCATTTCCAGCCTGTGGTTTCTCTCTCCTTTTCCCTCTCTCTGTCTCTCTGTCTCTCTCTTTCTCTTTGTCTCTGTCTCTCCCTCTCCCTCTCCCTCTCCCTCTCTCTCTGTCTTTCTCTGTCTCTGTCTCTCTGTCTGTCTCTGTCTGTCTGTCTCTGTCTCTGTCTCTATGTCTCTCTCTGTCTCTGTCTCTGTCTCTCTCTCTCTCTCTCCACCGCCACAAGGTCATTTGAGGGGTACATGTCTTGTTCACCCAAAACACCATGTACTAACCTAGGTCTAGGTGGAATGTCCAGCTTACTGAGAAGCAAGCAGCTGTTATAACTTTGCATTTCCTTCTATTGATATATATTACACTTTAAGCAATTTCCATAACAGAATATTTTGACTTATTGAACAATGTCTTTGCCCCCATTGGTTGATAGCTTCCTTCTCTATTTTATCCTAAAAACCATTTTGTATTGTAACAGTGCTAACTTGTATAACCATAAAGCAAAATTATCCCTAAGACATGTCTGATTATGTTATGAGAGTTAGTTTGTGTCAAAATGACTTTCATAGAGAAGAATGAAGAACTCAAAAGATTTCTTTTAAAATTACAAGGTTGGTCATGTTCAGAAATGAGTCAAATATTAAATTACATTGGATCAGTGCCCAGATTCTTAAAGGAGTAACTTGAAGATGATGATTAGGTTTTCTCAATAAACTTTAATCCACATCATGTATTAACCATATTGCATGGCCTAAAAGTAGAGCCAAGAATGAAGAGTCTAATTTCCTTGACATCCTTTTTCAGAGGTACAAGTACCTCTTTTGTTTGATAACCTGGTAACATCTTAAACCATTTGTGTATCAAGTATGTGATATGTTGGGGAGACTGGATAGCTCATAGCATGTGTTCTAGTCATTCTGCCAGTTTGCCTAGCTCTGAAAATGGAGAAAACACCCACCCCTTCCTCCTCCTCAGCTCATGCTTAATGAATGAATGAAAGTCTCCTGTAGGAAGGAATGTCTTTCAAGGGTGGAAGGGTCTTGCTTTGATGATTTGATTAGACAGATGTTGGTGCAGTGTTCCCACCCACTTGAAGAAATGTTATCTAAATAAGATGCTTGATAATGGTAAGGATTGTTAGCATTACCATCATCATTATTATAGTCTTCATTTTCTAAGTGGCCTAGTGTTTTGCTTTTTAACCTGATATTTTGACTGGTATTATACATGAGTTTAGTTGCCCCATACATACCGTCCTTGCTCATTTCTTGAAAAAAAATCTTGCCTGTGAAGATTCAGAAACACTTTTGCATTTTTTTGTGGCACAAAGAAGGGCGTATTGCTGTTAGTTAATCAGCAAGCACCTGCTATGTGCTAAGTGCTATTCTATTCACTGGGTATACAGAGACAAAAAGGGAATCATTCCTAACTTCAAAGAACTTATATTCTACCAAAAAAATAGGCATGATTATAAACCAATTGCAAAATCTGCACAGATAGACCCAGAATAGTTTCAGAGGGTGCTATTATTTGGGGAAATGAGGGAAGGCCTCATGTAGGAGGTGGTATTTAAACTGAGCTTTGAAAGGAGATGGGGAGCCGAAGAAGTAGAGATAAGGAAGAAGCAGACTCCAGGCTTGGGCGACAGCCAGAGCAAAGACGTGAGCACAAGAGATATCATGTTGTATACTAGGGACCACAAACAGACCAATTTGCCTGGAAAATGGAGAGTGTGAAGGAGTAGGAGAAACCTGGAAAGGTAGGCTAGAAACACATTGTGAAGGTCTTGAAATGGCAAACAGAGCAGTTTTATGTTGGAAGCCTTAGGGAGACTGTTTCTTTTTCATCAAAAAAGTGACATGGTCAGCATTGTGCTTTAGGAAAAAAGCATTTGTAGACTTTATTCTATAACATGAGAACTTAGTGTTTTTACTCATGGTTCCATGGTCTCACTTTTCCCCTCAGTTCCTGTTTCTGTGTTCTGGATCAGTAAGACAGAAGGGCCTCTTCCTGTACCAGTCTCTGATGATGGATAATACTTGAAGAGGAGCATCAGTTAGGCTTTCTATTCTAGTAAGAACCACAGAGCGCCCCAAGAAGCAACCTGAGTTCAGCAGTGGTTCACATTTACCTAAAGGAGAGCACTGTGACAGAAGAGCTTCATTAATTCTCCTTCAGATGCAAGACTACTAATGCTGGGTTTTTATGTTCTCTTGTTAACCAGGATAGCTGCTTTCCCAGTATGCCTCCCTGAAAAGCTATTCAACCTAATGATTGTAAATAGCAATGAACATCGTATTCAGGATAGTATCAGCATAAAGCTCATTCAGCGTGGATGTATTTGGCCGAGTCAGTGTGGCTGATAGGTACTTGACCAAAGTTTAAATGTACAGAGTTTAAAATGAGCACTTTTTAGTGAACAGTTACCGAGTGTATATACTTTAAAAGGTACACTGCATCGTGTTACCTTTGTAGTATAACTTCTAAGTACTTCTAGAATTTTCTGTGATTCCTCTCATTTCAGAGAAGCACTTAATTGGAACATTGGGAATTAGCGGTTTGTTCCCTAAAGTGTTGCAAGTTAAGAAGATTTTTACCGCAGCACAAACCAGGACTTCTTCCAAGATGCTGGTTCTTAAGGAAAGCATGACAATAACAATAAGATGACATCACCAAAAAGAATAGTAGAGTGATCATATTATACAAATCTTGTCTTTGTCATTAGCTCCTTGTGTGTTACCTTTGGGCAAATCAATCTCTGGAGCCCAGTTTCTTCATCTTTGATGGGGAATTAGATTAGATGGGTTCTGTGGCCCCTTACAGCACTCAGTCTATGACCCTATGAATTTCATTCCTAAAGTCCTAAGTGGCTCTGGAGTTTAGGGGGATCACATGCTTTAAATCTCTTCTCTCTCTTCAGCAGAGTTTTCACAGAGCTGCCAGAGTGGTCCTCCCAAAGTAGAGGAAATCTGACCATCATTTCCCTATCATTGAGCTCTAGTCACTAGAGTCTAGTGACTTCACATTATTTCTAGGATCAAATACAAACTCCTTTCATGGGCCTTTAAAACCTTTCACAGCTTGACTCCAACCCTAACTTTGCAATATTAACCTTTATTTGTGTCTCTCATGTGTGGAAATCCATCTTTAACCTGTGTGATTTAAATTCATGCCCCCATGGCTAAATGCCCTTGCCCCTCTCCTCTACCTCTCAGACTGGTTTTCTTCAAAATTTACCTCCAGTGCCAACTCCTTCATGAGATTTTTTCTGATTCCTCCAGCTGCTAATGCCCCCAAATTACCTTATATTTATTTTGTCTATATATTATACGTGCCTTTATGTGTACATATAATCTTCCCTTGTAGAGTATAAGTTCTTTGAAGTCAGGGTTTATTTAGCTTTGCCTTTGTATCCCCAGAGTCTATCATATATTGTTAATGCATGTTTATTAGTTGATTAAGACTGTCTCATTGTCTCTTTAATTAATCCATAGTAATTACTGTAGTGTAGTATATATACAGGATTTTTTTTAAATGTTGACTGGCAAACAGAGAGCTCCCAAACACAAGTTCAAGTTTTTGCAATGCATGATAACTAAATTATTAGATTTTTTGCCAATAGGCCCAGAATATTGCATGTTTGCTAACAGATAGCTAGCATGCATGCATTAGGCTCTCAATATGCACCAAGCAGTACCATTATCTAGGACCATTTGGCACAGTGGACCAAGAGCTGGCCACAGAGCCCCAGGCCCATCAAGGATCAGATTCATCCTGGCTCTGTGACCCTGGGCCCAGAAGGCCTGTGATCCTGTCAGTATCCAAGGAAGCTTCCCTTGGTTTAAAATTGCAAACAGACATTGGTCTGTAAAGTTCCTTACCCCGAGTTTCCTGCCCTGATGAAATCACTGTTTTAGTCCCTATCTAAAAGTACCACAAATTTTGCTGTGGGATAAAGATTCTATACTATCATCCCTCCTTTTGTGGAGGAGCATCTGCCTCTTGGGAGATGACTGCACAAACTAATTAGAATTCATGTTTAGAAGGCTCCTTTCAAAATAGGCCTACTTAGCAGATAATACATTTTTGGTCTTGCTCCACTACTCCTCTTAATGTTTTGCTGTTCACAAAGTTGCATGATTAAATGTGCAAACTAACTTGCAAGGTAAGTCATTGATATAGGCCCCTATTTCTTACTGAGGTGAATGGAAAGCCCAAGAGACAATGTTTCTGAGTAATTAATAATCAGTTTATTAATTAGGTTAGCAAATAATAAAATTGGTGATAAATGGAGATCCCTGGATGCTTACCTTTGGAAAAGAAGATGGCCCAAAAGGTGAGAAATCAATCCTGATTGGTGAATAATTAATGAGGGGTAGACTACTTTAATTAACAATTAATGAGAAGGTAGGCTAAAAGTCTTCAGCTCCTCCTTCTGAGAATGTGGTTCGATCATGAGACTCAACCCCCTCCAGCAAATTGGGCAAAGGAATTCATCTCTGGTTGGTTTTCTCTTTCATAAATTGGGTCACCCTCAATTCTAATGGAAGTTTCCAAGGATAGGGACTTATTTCCTAGCGCAAGAACTGGCCTAGACTGGATTCTGTTTGTAAGGTCTTCTAATTGGGTAGGGTCTCTCCCAAGATTGAGAAGCACATAACCAGAGGATTTGGGCAATCTCATCTTTCAGCAATGTCCTTCAGAAACTAGCTGAATGACCTACAGGGACTGGTCCCTGAATGAGGCAATATAAAGGAAAAACCTTAATCTTAATTTTATAATTGGTTGTTAATATAAGAGAAAAATAATCATTTCTCTCCTTGGTTTGCAAGGAAGAAAGAGAGTAATTGAAAGGAGGGGCTCCTTACCCTAACACATGCCCACCATTGACTCTACAGGGAGAATCAGAAGGGTGTTTGGTCAAAAAAAAGTATTTGAAAACAAGCATGAATGCAGACAGTACTCCACACACTTGGATGTGGACCTTGCTTAAATTCTAGTGAGGACCCTTGCTCAAAGAGTCATTGGATTTGAATTTCAGAGCTAGAAGGAAGATGTCATTGATTCCAACCTACTCATTTTACATTTGAGCAAACTTAAACCCCAAGAGATGAATTAACTCACTCAAAGTCATGTGAGCTAAGTAATGAGACAAGAACTCAGGTGTGGGGCTCGCAGTCCAATGCCTTTTGCCTAATACCTTGCTATATTAATAGTTAATTTTACAGTACTCAAGAAATAAAATACAACTTGTCCAACAATCATTCATTAAGCATTTAGTATGCACCAAGAATTATTGACCTATGGGGTACTGAGAGATGGTTTTGGCATAGTGTATAGAAAGCTAGCCTCAGAGCCCCAAGACCACCTGGATTCAGGTACCTCCTGTAAAATATATTGACTGTGTGACCCTGGGCAAGTTACTTAAACTCAATTAACCACCATTAAAAGCTACTTAGAATATTTCTTTAAGAGACTTTTGAGTCCTCTTCCAAATGTGTAATCTTTATAGTCTAGGAACCACTCAGGGTAAACAATCATGTTTGGGGCATTCAGGGAGCTAGGTGAAGGATAGATATTGGGTGAATGGCAATATTTTGGGGAAAAATAAAACTCAGTTTTTTGTTATCATGCTCTAATTATCTTCCTTTTCCAATCTCTTCTCTCTTCTTGGTTTTCTTCTGTCATCACTACAAATTCAGTGACATATAACTTGTATTCATAGAATATGTATAAAAGCATAATTATATGTGGCATAGTATAAACATAGGAGAATTCAAATGATTTCTCTGTCTCTTGTGCTCTCCTTACTTGCCTGCATAACATCCAACTGCTGCCTTCTAAATTGGAAGAATAAACCAACCTTGCAGAGTTGTCCCAAGTGGTTAGGCCCATCAAAATTTGCTTTAGCTCTCAAAAGTTGGCACTGGGCTCATGAGTGTTTCCCAGTGTCCTCCTTTCTCTTCCCAAGAAGCCCATGCCTCCTTCACATTGCTTTGTCTACAGAGAATTCAGTCATTCATCCTATTCTATAGCATATGTGTAGTTCAACTACAAAGATTCAAAACTACCTAAGTTAGGGATAGAAAGAACAGGTAAGATAATTTGTCTATGGATTCTCACCTGACTTCTTTTATTTTTTTTTGAAGGGAGGAAGGCAAGGCAATCAGGGTTAAGTGACTTGCCCAAGGTCTTATAGCTAGTTAGTGTGTCATGTGTCAGAGGCCAGATTTGTACTCAGGTCCTCTTGACTCCAGGGCCGGTGCACTATCTAGCTGCCCCACCCCACATGACTTCTTAGTCTTGAGCAAACTCTTATTTTTTTTTTTAATTTTAATTTATTTTCTTGGTTACATCATTCATTTCCACAGGTTTTGAGTTACAAATTTTCTCCCCTTTTTGTCCCTACCCCCCAGCCCAGAACATTGATCACACTGTAAGACCCCTCCTGCAAACTCTTATTTTAAAAGATATATTCAATAATAATAATTCATGGAAGCTAAACTTAGTCCATGGTCCATGAACTGGGCCAAAATATTTTATCTTTCTTCTTTTTATGGGATGGATTAGACTCTTTTGGAGACTATATAATCTCAAATCTACAGAGCCACCTGGGGGCAAATCTGTTATATCCATGTCACTAAGATCTTTGAGAAGGGATTTGTTCCCCACCCCCAGTTCTATTGATTTATATTGATAAGACTTCAAAATAAATTTTAATTCATTTTTAAAGCCAGACCTGTAATTTCAATGTGCTTCAGCATCTGTTCTTAACTTTATAATCTTAAGAGAGTTATCTAGAACTTGCCTGGAGTCACACAGCCAGTGTGTCAGAGACAAATTTGGAGGTTCAGACTTCTTTTTACCTCAGAGACCCATTTTCCATTTACTCTGAGTCCAAAGGAAATGCCTCAGCACATCTCTAAACTAGGTAGTGTTAGCCCTGGTAGGATTATGAAGCTTACAGAATCCTAGTAGGATTGGATGGATTTCCTCAACCACTGTTCACCAGGCACAGTACAGTTTTATAAAAATTTTCCAGACAGAACTTATTGGAGTCTGGCTCATCTCTTGAAAACCTATAGTGAAGGGAAATTCACCAACTTTCTCAAGGATCCACTCATCACGTTGCCTAATTGATGTTTAAAAATTGCTTGTTGATTCACTGATCCAACCTAAGCCTCTTATATTTACAAATTCAGGGCAAAAACTCTTTACCCTTTCCGTATTGATCATGGTAAGGAGGAAGTGTATCCCCTTTGGAGGAGGATGCTCAAAAAGTCTACACAATAGCCCCATGTGCTGTGACATGATTTCTAAATCTGCCATTTCCCCCCAGAACACGTTTTAGCAGAAGTTCCCTTTGTAATTCTGCATTCTCTATGTGTGTCTCAGAATCTAAAGGCAGAGAGGTTCATGGGATTGTAGATCTAGAAGTGTAAGGCACCTTGAAAGTTATCTCAGTCTAACCCCATCATTTTACAGCTGCTTAAGGCCAGTGGTTTAAAAGAGTGATGAACTGAACCCTAGGGAGGGTATATGACTTATCTGAAGCTACATGGGTAGTAACAGCAGAGGTAAGATAAATACAGAATCTAATGGGTTCCAGTTGGAAGTTTGGTATTCTTTCTCTTGTATTACGCTGCCTCCCTTGATTATTTATTGTATTATAGGATAGTTTGAAGGACCAGAAATTAGACTACCTTAGTATTAGCTCTTTACCATTTATATGACTTTAATCTCTCTAGATGACAGTTTCATCACTTTTAATTTTTTTTGATGGGTAGATCTCCTTTATCTTTAGGGTCCCTTTTGGATATAAATTTCTATGTTCTCTGATTCCTTAGTTTAAGCCACTTCCTCTTTTAAGCCACCCATCTGCCTTAAGTAGTTATTTGAATAGATATTACAGTTAGACTGTCCTCACTACCAATTTTCTTAGAAATGGCATGTTTACAATCTACAGTAATCATGACTTAGTTTGCTACTGTGACCTGACTTTCTTTTTCATCTCTAGATGGGATTTTGCTACTATGCTCAGAAATGATAGAAGGAACTTTGTTCAAAGTGATATCATATGAAAAGGCTTTTACTTTAGGTAGCCTAATCTTGTTCCATACAGTAGATAAAGGAATGAGGAAATAATAACCTTTAATCATTGAATGTAAATAATGACAAAATTATAAAGCATTTTTTTAAATAAAAGATTTCACAGGGAAAGAATACTTCTATACTAAAATGATGTGTAATTTGATCCAGCTAGGGTACATATTGCAACTGCTATATAATTCAGTAGGTAGTCTTCTAGAGCAGGTATAGGGAACTTGTGGCCTTGAGGCCACACATGTACTTCTACGTCCTTGGGTGCAACCTTTAGATTCAATCTAAGTTTGAATTCAAAGGACTGAAGGACTTGAGCACCTAGAGGGCCACATCTGGCCTTGAAGTCACAGATTCCTCACCCCTGTTTTAGAGTCATTAAGGGATCCCCCCCAATCATCCTGTGACCAACATGGTGTTGAATAAAAGCATATTTTCCAATGATCAAAACTTAGATTTCATGGTTATGATTGTCCTCTTAAGGGCCCACTTGTGGGTTATGAATGAGAAAAGAAGGATTTGGCCCAGGAACACCCTCACTGTGGGTTTGTGAAAGCTACATCCAAGTACAAGGAGTGCTTTAAGTCAGAAGCTACTCAAAACCACACTCCATGCAATTTTTTTAAAACTAGATCAAAACAGAGGACACGTCTACTTAAAGACAAAGCATTTTAATTAAAGAGAATATAAATGTGAATAACAAGGTAAATCCCCCCTCAAACAGGAGTATACTCTCCCACAAACTGTTGTTCCATCTGTGGGTGAAGGGAAAGGCAAACATGAGATAGGGAAAACAAGTAGCCTGAGAATAAGAGTAGCCTGAAAAGGTCCTAGGGCTGCATCCCAGTTGGAATACCACTTCACTTTTGAAGTTGCCACTTGTCACTTCCCTAAAGAGTAACCAGTAGATTTTAGAGGGGGACGGAGCCAGGATGGCAGCGTAGAAGCAGCAAGGTTCTGCAGCTCCCACACAACCACCCTAAATACCCATAAAATATGACCCCAGACAAAGTCTAGAACTCTCAAACTCACAAAAATACAGAAAACACATCTCTTGCTGGAGGCAGCTCGGCAGCAGGGGCTCATTGCGGCAGGCTGGGAGCCGAGACCAGCCCAGCCTGAAACCAAAATGCAGCCAGGCCAGGCCTCAGGGTGGCTGGGAGGAGCCAAGCAGAGCCGCAGCCAGTCTACAAGAGAGAAGATCTACTGCACCTCCAGCAACTCCACATCTACTAAGGCATGAAAAACAGGGATTAGAGAAAGGCAGCTCAGCAGGAGGGGCTCATCCAGCAGGCTGGGAGCCGAGACCAGCCTAGCCCAAAACTGCAACCATGGCCAGGCCCCAGGGTGGTGGGGAGGAGCAGAGCCTCCCAAGCCACAGCATGAGTCTACTTCAGAGAAGATCTATTTCATCTGGAGGAATCTTCACATCTAGCAAGTCAGGATTAGAGGTCAGCAAAAGTGGGTTAGGAAGGAGGGACATATGATCACTGTCACAATATGTCCACTATGAAGATGTCTTGTATCCAAAGCCTGTATTGAACTGATTGTCCTTCCAGTGGGGGTGGGTGACAAGGGAGGAATCGAAAGAATCTAGAATTTAAAGCTTTGCAATACTGGCAACTAGGAATTAAGATATACAGGGGCTGGCATAGGGAGACCCTCCCTGCCCTACCAGAAAGTAAGAGAGCAGATCAGGGGAGGGGCTTTACAGTGGGATTGCTGTTTTGGGGTTGGGGTAGAATGGGAGAAAATTTGTAATTCAAAAATTTCATGAAAATGAATGATGTAAAAAAGAAACAAATAAAAATTATTAAAATTTAAAAAAAGAGTAACCAGTAATAACGGCTGGGCTTCTCTCTCTACCTCACATTCATTCTAGCATGTTTCTGTTGTTATTATATCCCTTGATATTTAATTCTTTCTCCATAGAGGAGTGTTTCTAGTTTGTCTGTGAGCATATCTCATACTCCCAATGCCATTTCAGCTCTTTGGTGAATATCTCATCTAGTCTCAGGACTACTTAAGTTCTTTTGTGAGTCAGGCCCATAGCCAGCTCAGTACAGTGAAAGTCCCTTAGATTATATTTGTATTTTGAACTTTTTGCTCTTTTTTCCCTCATCCCTGGCTAATATTTGGATTGGAATAAGTAAATTCTTTTGAACTCCCATTATGATACCTGAAAGATAAGATTAAGACTATGAAGAGTACCTTGGAGCTTTGTTTTAACAAGGCTGGAGGGAGCAGTTTAGAGTTGTTAAACTTTGTCCTGCATTCCTGCATTTTATCTAAATGCTGCTCTCCAGAGTATCATAGCAAAAGAGGAAAGAAAATGTTATTGATTCATAGTTATTTTTCAAAATCTTCATATTTAATAGTATTATTTCATTCTTCCAGTAGCCTCTTGACAGCATTCTCTCATTTTTAATATTGCTTTATATCAGTGGTTCTCAACCTTCCTAATGCTGTGACCCTTTAATACTTGTATGTGGGTGTATCTGTATGTGGGCAGACCTGCCTGGAGACAGATAGACAAGTGGTGTCTCATTTCCTAAGACCATCAGAAATATGTGTTTTCCAATGGTCTTAGGCCACCCCTGTGAAAGGGTTGTTCCATCCCCAAAGGAGTTGCGACCCATAGGTTGAGAACCACTGCTTTATATTAATAAAGATTCCCCTGAAATATTTTATAAGTTCAGAATTATAGGAGGTAGTAAAAATAAACATTTTCCTTTAAAGATAAGTGTGTGTTTTCCAATTTGTTATTGATACTGTGAAGGAAACCATTGTTTTATGATCTGTATTAGCTACTGCTACTAACTACTGTCCAAAATAATTTTTATGTCTTTTAGTCAGGGTACGATTTGAAAAAGGTGGGATCACTTGTTTGATAAAACAGCTATAATATGTAAGAATCTCTTGAATTTATGTCTTAGAAGAACCTAGAAGTCATTACAAGAACACTGTCAAGTTGCCCAAATTTCAATGTGTTGTAGAAGGTTTAGACAGTAAGAAATGACCTTTCAATCTGAGCATTTCTTTGCTAAAGTGACTGGTGAAGCAGTACACAATGCAGATAATAATAATAATAACTCACTACAATGCCTTCTTTTTGGTATGTGCCCTGGATGTAAATTTATGTTACCTGGTATCCGTCAAGTGCATTTGTTTAGCACCTTAATTACGAGTAAAACCTTTGCTAAATGGATCTTCTTTGTTTAAAAAAAACCGTAGTTCTTTCTGTGGAACAAAGAATCTTTATTCCTATTTTTAAACAGCTAATGGTAGAATCATCACATTTTGGAGCATTAAGTCTCATCGTTCTAAACCTTAAAATTTTTATTTGGCTTATGGTATCTTTGGCAATCCACACCCAGGGCTCCTCCACCCACCATCTCAAAGTATACATTTCCCACTGTGCTTCATGCTAATACCTTGGTTATTTATTTAGTACTTAGAAAGAACATGGCGGGACATGGAAAAAATATTTGATTGGCTACCAGAAGACCTGTGTTCCAAAGCTCATTTGTATAATTTGGCCTTGTCACTTTTATCTCTTTGGGACTAAATTTCCATATCTTTTAAATGTAAGTCCCTTCTTATCTCTCCCATACTGTGAGTTAGCAAGTATACATGACTTCATGTAATCTACCTACTCTTCCTCCTAATGCCTTCCTTTATAGAAGGCATAACTTGGACTTTTTAACCCATTCTGTTCTGCATCTTCTGTTCTCCCTGGTTTTAGCTTTGCCAAACAAGATATCCCTTGTCTCTCCCCCTCCCCAACTTTCCCTTTCTGCCTCCTTTTGTGTGTTGTTTCCCTCCCCACAAATGGCTTTCTCTATTGCACTGTTCTACTTAAAATTAAGGGCTAAATTGAGTTTTAGATAGATGTCTCATTTTTAGATATTGTTCTAATAGATTCAGGTGACTGCTGGGGAATTAACTTTTGTTTTTTATGCTCACTCCATGTGATGACTTTCAGTTAAATGATCTACAAATGACTTTTTTTTATGATAGCATTTTGATATAATTTGTTCAGATTGTTCTTGTATCTCTACTTGCAGAAGTGAGCTTTAGTGAAAACATTTATTCTCACAGACTAATTGCCATTTGAAGTCCTTGGTAATCAGCCATATCAGGTTAAAGGAGAGTGAGGAAAGAGATAGAGAAAAAAAGACATGACATCCAAAATCCAAATTATGCTACTTCATCTTTGAAAATGACAGTCTCTTATTTCTAAAGAAGCTGGATGACTAGTTAACCGCATCCCCCCCCCCCACTCCCAGGCAATTTAAACTCTAGGCTGATGTTGAGCATCAGTTAACAAAAGAACTCACTGACATTAAAGGGATCATCTCCAGGGCAAGGTGAAAGATTCTTGTTAAATTTCTCAAGGGTATTAAGGGCTAAATGGACTTTCAGTCAGCATAAAAATGCCAAGCCCTTCCTGTCTCTGTCATTCTTAATGAAACCTTTACCATGGAATATGCAGTAAAAACTGCATTCTCAGTCTTGTTTATTTTGATTGTCATGTGAATTTATTAGAGAAGGGATGAGAATTTCCTCTTACTCAGCTTTCAGGTTACTAGAGAACATAAGATTCTTGTGTCTTCTTCCAACATTTTTGAACTTTGTTTTTGAATTCTTGGTAGATACCCTATGAAGAAGTGTTAAGACGCCATTGGGAATAACAATTATTTGAGGTTTTATGTAGCACATTCCATCTAAGGAAGAAAAAAAACACTTCACACTTCTTATTTATTAACACAAACTTCCCAGTATATTATGTAGTTATATTTTCTTCCCATCTTCATGAGAAAATTACTTTCGAAGATAGAACATTATTGGCTGAGGTCACACAGATTGTGAAAGAGTTAGGACAGGACTTTTAAAATAGATTCTTTTAAAATAGAATGTTATTTCTCTAAAATATGTTGTGTGTTGATATGGAACATTAAGATAAGAAAAAATAGAGTTCAATACAGTGATCATACTTAGCACAAAGGGAAACCAGAGTTTGCCAATTACTAATTTGGGGCTTAGGTTGCTCATTGTAGACTACACCAGATTATTCTAATAAACTGAGTGGCCTGTCTGACTATCCTATCTCCTACCTAGTTTGGATTATGGACAGTCTAATCTGGCAATCAGCTTCAAATGCTTTACAAAATAGAATCTCTATGTATTTGACTTTGTCCTTTGTAGATACAATGATAAACCATCATATTGGCATCAAAATAATAAATCCTATTTAAGAAGTCACATACTGAATTTTAATCCAGTATACAGGGGTGTCCCAAAAGTCTTAGTGCAGTTCTAAACTTTAAAGCTTTAATAGCGTTAAATCGCACTAAGACTTTTGGGACACCTACATTTTTTGTTTTAACACTTAGCAGAGTACCTAGCATACAGTAGACACTTAATAAATGTTTATTGATTGAGTTCTTATCTAGCAAAGAGCTACTAATCCATAAAAGTGAGACAAATTGTTGTTCAGTCATGCCCAACTCTGTGATACCATTTGGGGTTTTCTTGGCAGAAATAATGGAGTGATTTGACATTTCCTTCTCCAGCTCATTTTACAGATGAGGAGACTGAGGCAGACAGATTTAAGTGACTTACCTGAGGTCATACAGCTAGTTGGTGTCTGAGGCTGGATTTGAACTCAGGTCTTCCTCACTCTAGGTCCAGAGCTCTGTCCACAGGACAACCTAGTTGCAAGACCATAAATAATGCTAAGGGGAGTATGGGGACATCTTACCTGCTCCTGCCCCTCTGCCTTTGTTCATGGTGTCCTAGGGTAATAGATTTAGAACTAGAAGGACTAGAAAGAGCTAAGAGGTATAATAATCCCATTTTATAGATGAAGTAACTAAGTCATAGAGAGGTTAAATGACTTACACAACTAGAAAGTATTGGAAGTGATATTTGAATGAGGTCTTCCTGCCTTGTCTAGCATTCTCTGCAGTATACCATGCTATTTCTAATGCTTCCAGTGTCTGCACCATTTCCCATCCCCCCCCACAACGACTTCATATGCTTAAGGTCCATCCCCTCCCCTTCCCCAAAACTAAATCATTTGTCAATCCTTCTCTGAAACCCTATACCTTTCCCTCCTCAAATCTTGCGTTACTTTGCATTTTCTTTTCTTCCCTACTAGATGGTAAGCCTCTTGAAGGCAGGGCCCATTTATCATCAGCACCTAGAACAGTCCCTCACTTAGAGTAGGTGTATCATATGTGTTAATTCCAAGGATCCCAGATCTACAGCTTCAAGGGACCTTTCATTCGACACATGAGGAGGCTGAGGCCTCAGCAAGTTTGGGGATTTGATCAGTTTCACAGTGATAGTAAATTGCAGAGCTGGGATTCCAACCAAGGTCTTCTTGAATGAATTATTACAAAAAATACGTGTGTCATTAATAAGAAATGACCAGCTTCAGTTAGAAATGCTGAATACTACATGCGTATATAAATAAACCTGACCAAGATATCAGTAACTGGCCACATTTATTAGATGTTATTTTTAATGAAATTCAGTATTGATGAAAGGAACTAATTTTAAAAGAAAAAGTGATGTTTTCCTATTAGCAAGTAAAATGAGGCAGGAAGAACCATTTATGAGGCTTGCAAATATCTTTATGCATAGTTGCCTTTTGTTAGAACATATTAATTAAATGAGTTTATTGACCTAATAGTTTTCAGGCTAATAATAATATGCTTTCTGATCATTAAAAGCTAATTTGTAGAAATAACGAATAGATGATACCTTGTAGCACTGAGTGTCTAGCATACCAAAAATATCATTGTTGAATAAGGGCTTCCATTGTTAGATAGAAATAATTTTAATGTAAAGATGTATTGCTTCTATAAACTAACATGATAGTTTCTAGACAACTTACCTTCTAAACTCTACCCTAAAAATGGGCAAGAATTGGGAAATGGATTGGTTTCTGGTAATTGTGTTTTAAACTACAATTACCAGATATCTGTTAAAATGGGAGCTTCTTGAGGGCAGGGACTATTTTCTCCTTTCTGTTTATAGTCAAAACTTAGAATGCCTGGCATGTAGTAGGCACTTAATAAATGCTTGTTGACTTACTAAAATAAATCTAAATTCCATCTAGATGGACAAATTTGAAGATCCAGTTGAGACTTAGACTATATTGAATAATTTCAATAGGAAGGTGTTTTCTTTCATCAGTCAAGAACTGAATAGGTTTTCCCCTTTTACCCAGAAGCTGGGTGCTGGATGGACCTAACCCATGCACATTTTTGATAGATTTACAACTTTATATTCAGTTGACCCCATGTGAAATTTTCTCTCAGATTATAATATGAAATACATCGGTACCACATTCAGACTGGGGAAAATATCAATAGTTATGAAATGTTTCATGGACTTTATTTTTAAAAATAAATTTGCTAGACTTGAAGTAAATAGAAAATCTCTTCTGAGTGACCACCAGGGAATATCTTCATCTTTGCAAGCTGAACCACTAGAAGGCAAGTGAAATATTTAAGCAGCATTGGGTCAGGAGAGGAACAGATAGTACTTAAGACCAGAAACATACCTTACCCTATGCAATAGATTAGGTTCCTGAAAAGTTGCTTGTAAATTGATTCTTTTTAAGCCAACCTATATTTTAACTGCCCTGTGAGAACTTTCTCTTTAAAGGAACCTGGAGTGAATACTTATGGAAAAGTGAAGAATGATTTTGGACTGTAAATGGTTATCTTTGATTTGTTTGTTTTACAAGTTAGGGTTATCTTATATGAGTGTTTCTTAAAATACGTTTCACCAAGACATAATTGCTATTAAGAGAATGCTATGTCATATAAGAATGTGTCTCATTGCAGACTATTAGCCATCTAACTGCCCTGTAATTCCCATTACAGTATTTTCATGCAGCTTGACTTGCCTCTTCCAAGTGAATACACTTGACCCAAGCCATCTTTGTCAAATTCTTGCCTTGAGCCCAGTTTATGCTTGTCTATAGTCAGTACTCTTCATCAACCCAATGACTCGGTCACTCTTTCATGGTGATATACTGATGGTATTGGAGACTGTCACCATACATCCAGGGAAAGGTCTGTAGGAAGAAAACACTAATAATTAGGGGAATCTAGAAAGTCTTTTTAGGTAAGAGGTTGCACCTGCACTAAGTTTTGAATAATGGAGGCAGAGGTAATGATTGTTCAATCATGTGTCTTTTTTGTACAGTGATGTCTAATGAACTCTTGGTACTTCTCTCTCTCTCTCTGCTGCTGATCTATCCATTCCATTCCATCATACACTCAGTAGCTGTTGTCAAGCACAAGCCACATTTCCCAGTTGGAGGCTCAACCTGACACAGGCAATTTAGTCTTCAGGCTGTAAAAGCCCCAACCTAAAGAGAGACTGACATTTTCATTTAGACCTTTTTTTCTCTTTTCAGGTCAAACAAAATTAAGCCAATTTTAATATTCATTCATTAGAGTAATTTTAGGATAGGGTTACTGGCAGGGCTTGTTAGGGGTAAGAGTAGAGCAGATTCTAAGAAATACTAAATGCCCCTCCTGGCTTTGAGCAAAATAGACAGTTTCCAGAAGAGGAAACTCCTCCTACAAAATAAGGTTGAGGTTTTATTTTGAACTTCAAGGCTTAGACAGCAGTTTAGAGCAGGGCTTCTTAAACTTTTCCCACTCATGGCCCCTTTGAGTGTTGTGGTAGCATTAATTGGTGCTGTGTAGCCTGAAGGCATGTGCAGTGCAAAGTACTCCTGTTTTGTGTTCAGAACCAAGGCTGCAGCTAAGTCAAGTGATGCTGGAAAATGCTGCCAGAAACACCTTGGATTCATTATGCATTTGATTTTGAATTAATTTTTTCATTGCATGTTCAGAAATCGTTTACTGTTGCCCCAACCCACAGTTTAAAAGGTGCTGGTTTAAAGCATTGGAAGGTTAAATGATTCGCTCAGGGCCATACAGTCAATAATATGTGAAAAGCAGAACTTGAACTCAATTGTTCCTAGCTCTGAGCCCAGATCTTATCCACTACACCATGACACGTGTAAGAAAAGGCATTTTAATCATATAAAAGTTAACAAAAATGTACACATTTGAGTTATTGGACTTTCAGATTTAAAAAAAAATTTTTTCGACAGAGAAATGTGGGATTTTAGAATTTCTTAAAGATCCTTATTCCTTTCTAAAATCACTGGCTTACCTAAAGAAGGAAGGCATAAATTACTATGTTGTCCTCCCTCCCCTTAGTAATTTTTTCTCTGAATGAGATTGTGTTATATGGTTGTTCAAATTTGCCAATTTCTCTCCAACATCTACTTCTACTAACCATGACATATCTGGGAGTATTATACCAATACCTTTGAAAAGGGTTATTTTTAAGGTGAAGGTAATTCAAACAATAACTTTACTTGTCAAAGTAAATTGGGTTTTAAAGAGTCTAACTCTGACTGTCCTTTGTCTAGGACAGTGTAATGTTCTGATTGCAGCTGTGATCAAATTTTTACTAAAAAAAAAATAAAACAAAATAAAACAAAAAAAGACTGGGATTTTTGGTCAGGCATCTGATAGAAGGGGGAAAAGAGAGTTGTTAGGAATTTTTATTTGGTTGACCAAAAATATCCTATAGATGACATCTGATTACTAATAAGAGGCAGTTTATTCCAGTTGGAGGTGTTCTGTTTGGGGAATTAAACCTATGAGTCACTACAAATATTTTACATGTTTCAGTTTTTTCTGTGAGTCACTTGAAATATTTGACACATTTTGTTTCCTTCTGTGAAATTTCAGAATACATTTTAAATGCAATAATAAGAAATACTGAAATAAACAGAGGTGAATTTTTTTGAAAGTAAATTGTTACTTAATTTTTTCCTAAACCTATTTTAGGTCTTTGTGATTGTGAAATAAAATGAAATGTGTAAATAAAATGAAATGCCTAACTAATCACCCAAGGTGATTACTAGCTGTGTGACTTTGGGCAAGTCCTACCCCCTTTTTTTCTTTAGATTTTCTCAAACTTTGTGGGAACAAGAGTGGTGAGAAACATCTGAACACTTAATTCACTAGTTTCCTAGGGAGTAGAAATAGCTTTTCTGATTCTGACCTCCTCCAAAGTGAAATATCTCTGATTTGCTCTGGAATTTGTAGATTTTTTGCTCTTCTGTCCCACCCCACAGTGTTTAAAAATCCTGGTTGGATGAGAGTAGAGATGTCATGTTGCCCAGAACAAGATGAAGATAAATCCAGCTGCTTGAGGACATAGTGGCATATCTTCTCAAAGGCTCTTGGAGCAGCAAAAAGAACATTCATAACCAATGGAAAGGTTGGAGTAGAGCAAGTTCCAAGTCATATTAAATGCCCCTCCTGGCTGTGGGCAAAATGAATTTTTAAGTTTTCTTTCCCCTTTGTAGCTTGAAATGAGAAGGATTCAAATAGGCTCAATTCAACAAATATTTTTTAAACTGACTGCTAGGTGCAGGGCACTATGCTAAGTATTGTGGGAAATTGATCTCAAAGAAGATACTATCTAAATGGAGAATATTGCACACACAACCATAACACACAGTACACAACATGCAGTAGATTATTATGGGGTGTATAAGAGAAATACAAACTAAGTACTAATGTTTATTCTAAAATTGATAAATATTTACCTTGTTACAGATCTCTTATTTGCCTTCAGATTTGTCCCCTGCTCCTTAATTCTATTCTATCCCAAATAATGAAAGATCAGAATACATTTTTTATGATATGGGTATGGGAGGAAGGGATGGGACCAAAATATATAGAAGAGATGATAATACGAAATATATTTTTTATTTTTCATCTTTTATTTTTGCCGAAGTATTTTAAAACTAAGAAGACGCCCTTGTGTGTGTGTGTGTGTGTGTGTGTGTGTGTGTGTGTGTGTGTGTGTGGGTGTATGTGTTCCTTATAAACACCACTAAATCTTGAATATGTATAGGTGTAATAAATGTCATTGACTACTCTTTAGGTTACATCTCTGTAAAACTGTCTTGGTAATAGCTTATACCCATGTGTTTTAACTTTTGTGATGCATCATCTAGGCATATATTATCTTATTTAATCCTTACAACTATGTTAGGCAAGTATTATAGCATCATTCTCATTTTACAGGTTAGAAAATTGAGACTCAGAGCAGTAGAATCCTTTGCCAGTGGACACAGAGCTCCAAAGATATACAGAACCAGGATTTGAACCCTAGTTTTTCTGACTAAATTCCAATGCTCTCTCCAGAGACATGGAAATGCTTATATTATCTTAATTTTATTATTTTACTCCATAGCTATGCATGTGTATTCACACATAGCTGGTTATGTATATTGTACAAGCTTATGGTGTGTATATATAGGAAAAATAGCATATTGAATAGAATGTCTGAAGTTATGAAATCCCAGGTTCAGATTTTGCTTCGGATAGATACTAGTCCTGTGACCATGGGTAAGTCACGGAAATCTTTAATACTCCCAAAGAGTTCTTTGAGATTATTGTTGTTTTTTTTTGGAGGGCGATTGGGTTTAAGTGACTTGCCCAAAGTCACACAGCTAGTAAGTGTGTCAAGTGTCTGATGCCAGATTTGAACTAAGGTCCTCCTGACTCCAGAGCCAGTGCTCTACTCACTGCCCCACCTAGCCGCCCCTGAGGACCATGATGTCATGGAGATGATGGAGTGACTTGCAGTTGACTTTGATTTGAGTGAGAGAGGGCTGTGCAAGGTCACCATCCTCACTTTTTAAATTATAGATGAGTTACCTGTTGAAACTGGTAGAGGGGATTTCCACACCAGGGAGTCTCTCATATTGATATTGTTGTAAGTCTGCCTTAGACTACATGGCTGGGGCTGAAACGTTTTTATCACATGGTGATCCCTCCTATGGGAAGGAGCCATTCGATCTTTAGTTAGCTTAGTGGGACCTGCTGAAGCTTGTACCTCCCTGGCCTTCAAGTTAGCACTGGCTGAAAGTTAGCACGACATCATGATGAGGGATTTGTAGAGGCCTTTACTGAAAGATACTCTTGTATAAACCTATGATGTGTTTTGTTTTTATTCTATCAAGTCACCATCTGGATCTTGGTGTTTTTGTTTATTGCTTTTTTCTACTTTGTTTTTTTACTCTCAGCTCTCTATTTTCCTTGCTGCTACATTATTTGCCCTTATCACAAAGAAAGGCAAAGGGAGAGTATTAGAATGCAATTGCTAGGAAATACGAAAATTGCTGTATAGATAAGTTTTACTTATCTGTTCCTTCAGACTCAACAAGCTTCCCTTAGTGGCCACCTAAATATCATCAAGCTAGGGAGAAGCTGGAAGGGGGCATATTCAGGGGATGAAGAGGAGCTGAAATTGGCTGGCCTTGGAAACAGCTTGGATATGGGGGTGAAAGATAGTGAGGAATCCAGGCTGACTCCAAGGTTGTGAGTCTGAGGGACTTGCGGGGGGGGAAGCAGTGTTGCTCTCTATCATAGCAGTGAAGGTAGGAGGGGGGAAGGTTTTAGGATAAAGATTGTGAGCTTTTTTTTGGCTATATTGAGTTGAAGAAGTCTACTGGACATCAAGTTCAAGATGTCTGAAAGGAAGTTGGAGATGTGAGTTTGGAGGTCAGTAAAGAGATGGGAGGAGGAAAGGTGGATTTGAGAATTATCAGTTTAAAGATGGTCATTAATCTTTGGGAGTTGAGGAGATCACCAAGTGAAGCAGTACAGAGGAAGAAGAGAAAGGGAGAGGGTCAAGGCATTGTTTTGAGAAGGGATCCAGAGGTTTCCTCAGACTTCATAAAGTGAACAACAACCAGGACACAAAAAGCTTAAGAATCATTGCTGTAGAAACAGGAAGGTTGGCCCAGAAATTCTGGACTAGAACTGAGATCATTTATCTTACCCCCTTGTTTTACATAGTAAGTAATTGATATCCAGAGAGGTGAGGTGATATTCCCAAGCTCATGTAAATATTAAGTAACAGAACTATGATTTGCACCTGGGTGTCATGACACCGGCTCAAGTGCTTCTTTGTGCCATTCCCAGAGATCCTTGTGAACTTTCTGAATGGTTCTTTTTTATGTGATTCTTTGACTAGGCATTTATAAGCTAAAATATATGGGTTAAAAAAATAGTCCTAGTTGTTAGTCAACATGTTGCCAAACCTTTAGACATTTGGTGGTATTTGGATGAGTGCCCAAATGTTTCACTTTTTATTTTGAAAGAGTAGACACAGAGAATACCTTTGCCTCTCCTTTTTCCTCCCTTGGAAAATCAGCTTGACTAAGTCTGATCTTAAAAAAAATGTGATTTTGTATATGGGCAGAGATCAACAAGATGAATGCCTTCAATATGTTTTCTTCTAACATTGTGAGAAACCTCCTAATCGATCAACACTGCCTGCTGGCTTGTGTTCCCTAATGTCCTTTTGTCCACTAATAAGATAGCTCCTTGAAGGATTAAAGGGTTCCATCTATAGCATTAGAAAAATAATGCTAATTATTCCTCCTGGTAGTTGATCCCATAACTGTAACCTAATTACTATCATATGTTAATCCACCAAGCTAACCAATACACTTTGAATGAAACTTACATTGAACTCAGTGACAAGGATTTGAAAAGGAAGAACAGAATAAGGTGGGGGGAGAGAGGGGAAGCATTAATTAAGAGGTCCAAAATAGGAAATTTACTCCTGAAGTCAGTGATAAACAACTTAAAGAAACTAACCTTCAGACCATATTGTAGACATTCTGCTTTGAGTTAATTTTATGTGTAGAGAGTAGAGAGAAAATGTGAGTTCAACGAAATTTATTTGAAGAGATGCATTCTCATCCTAGACATTTTTTTCCATTTTCATCTTGTGTGTGTGCAAATGCAACCATAAGCAAGAGAGACATATACATAAAAACAAATGATAACCTTTGAATGATATAGTTCTATTACAGTTACATCATATTAGAATGCATAACATTGTAATAACATAATAGAATGCTAGGGAAAGGCACTTATATTTTGTATCGCATTGTTGACAGTTTTGCATAACAGCCTACAAGAAGGTATGTAGACATTGATACTTCACGTACCTGAATCTTTCTCCTAATTATTAGAGTTCCATTTACCTTGATGATGACCTATTTTTCCTTCAGTAGGCTTCTTCCAAGTGCCGTTCAATATCTTAATCATTCACAAGTTAACAAGAAATCCCTTAAAACATCTGAATTTTTTTTTTGGTATCCAATTCAAGTCAACAAACATTTATTAAATTCCTACTATGCTCCAGACTCTGTGCTAGGTCCTGAGGATATGGACATTAAAAATGCCACAGTCCCTGCCTTTAGGGAATTTGCAGTGTATTAAGAGAGGTGCTAGATATGCACAAATAATCTTAATATGGGAGGAGCAAAGGAAAGATTCTGACAAAAATATTCAAGGAAAATCTGAGGATGAAGAGGATGCTTTCTACTGAGCAGACCAGGAAAAGCTTCTTGGAGGAGGTGCCACCTGTTGAGCCTTGAAGGAAGAGGATTTCAGTAGACAGAGATGAAGAGGAAAGGCACTTCAGACAAGGGGGACAGCCTGCAATGCATAAAGGTGGAAGATGGCAGAATGAGTTTGGGGAATAACTTAATCATCCAGTTTGTTTAGAATATCGAATTGCAAAAGGATGCATTGCAAAATAAGCTCAGAAAGTGATAAGTCAAGGTCTAATTCCAGGAAAAGGAATTTGCATTATGAAATAATTTGGAAATGGTTATTTACTAAGGCTTTACATGTATTTTCCCCTCTCAGTCACCCTATGAGGACGACAGGTATTGTGTCCATTTTAGAGGTGAGGAAACTGAGGCTCAGGTTACTTACCAGTGGGTCAAATAAATAGCAAGCATTTTACTCAGGATTTGAAACTCTCTCTCTCCTGATTCCCAACCTAGCACTCTTTCTACCCTGCTGTATTGTCTTGGCGATAAGTTAAAACACTAACAATTTTCAGGCAGGAGAATGGCATGCTCACACCTGCACCCAAGGAAGATTATTTTGGCAGCTGGGTGAAGGGTGACATTAGAGAAGTAGGAAGCTGGAGTCACAGAATACTTAAGAAACTGTCCCATAGTCTAGATAAGATATGACAATGACCTGAATTAGGATGGTGTCAAAATCAAAGGACTGGACAGATGTGGGAGATTTTGCCAAGGTAGATTTGACAGTGTTGGCAACTAAGTGGGTACAGAATGAGAGAAGAGCGGAGATGGATAGTACTGTGAGGGGTCAAGACTAGGTGACTGGAAGGAAGGTGGCGCCATGAACATGGTATAGACAGGGGAGGAGATGAGTTGAGTACTGAAAATGTGGAGTTTCAAGGGACAGTGAGACACTCAGGTGGAGATGTTTAGCCATACTCAACTCAAGGCAGAGAATAAGAATTGATATTTTTATGGCACATTGAATTCTACAAAGTACTTCCATAATACACTTATTTCGTCTGAACCTCACAACAACCAGGAGATTCATATAATTGAACAGATAGGTTTGCCAGTCTTCTGCATTGAATAAAGACAGCTTCTGTCTATTGCCAAGGGAGGAAGGAAAGAGGCAAGCATTGTCCCTGTAGCTAATGGTATTTTATCCCAGAATAGTGATTTCTTTATACTACAGCTTAATCATCTTAGATTTGAATTATCTTTATTCTTTACTATTTTGAACATTTAATTTATGTGATTTTTTTTCTTTTTGCCAACTCTTTGAAAACCGCATTTAATTCATTTTTGGTCATCACTATGGATTTTCAAGTTATTGATCGATTTGCAGCAGAGTTTAAAATGAAGCCCATGCTTACATTTTTTCTCTGCTGCTCTTTTGCTTTGTGCTATGGGCTGGCTAGGTGGGTAGTTAAACTTGGTTCCGATGCCACCCCAACTGTAGCTCTCAGAGAACTTGTTATTTGGGCCCAGGAGCTGCAGGGGTTTGGTTAGGCACAATGAGACATCTCCTTGATCTAACATACCACATGAAATCTGCCTGCTACATACTCAGCAAGACAGCCTATTTACAAGGGACAGAGTGTTCCCACAGAGAAGAGGGCTCACCCTTGAGAACTTAATGAACTCTTCCAGGCTACTAAAATTCCATTTCCATTTATATTGTCTTCACAGAGTAGTTGAACCAATTGAGAACTGGAAGTTTCCGTTAATTTTGAGTGGCAGTGGTTGTCTCTGCTTGCACAGACCACCACTTTGTGTTCGTCTGATTCTGTTGCTGAATGTCTAGTATTGACTTGGAAGCATAGTTGTAAAGTAAAAAGATTTTCCCCACATTTCACAGAATCGTAGATGTTTTTAAAGACATTAAAAAGGGGACCTTCTATATCATCATCTACCCCCAAACTGCACTTTACAGAGGAGCAAACTGAGACCTGGAAAGATTCAGTGATTTGCCCAGGTCTTGCAGGTGGTTAATAGCAGAGTCAAACAGAGCTATAATTAACAACTTTTGTGTGCTGGGCCAACCAAAATACCACCTAGAGTGAATGGCATAAAATATGGTCATACTTGGATTTTGGGTATCCCATGATCCAGACACCACAGAATGCTGA
>CM053597.1:49176292-49181149 GCA_028646575.1 Pseudocheirus occidentalis
GGAAGTAATGCTGAATTTGGAGTGTGTAGATCAGATTGGGGTTCAGATCTCAGATTTTCCACTTACTACTTGTGTGACCTTGGGAAAATCCCTTTAATTTTATGCATGTAAGTTTCCTCATCTGTAAAATGATCAGGTTAGATGAGACAGTATGTTAAAGTCCCTTACAACTGTAAGCTGATGGTCCTATGACCTTGTTCTTTCCAAGAATTACCTTCTTCAAAGATTTTATGGTGTGTTATTTTGTCTGTGTCTTTGACAATCTGAATTTTGATTCTTGACACAGGAATGAAATGCCCTGGTATCCCCTGTAGGCCCTGAACCAGGCCTTGATTTTCCTCTTCTACTTCTGTCCTCTAGTGGCCACTTAGAGCACTCACTATATCATAGATGAACACTGTAAAATACTTATCCCAAGGTAAAAAGATATGAAAGAAAATCCCAAGAGATAGAGTTTTGGGGTAATTAACAATCAATATATTAATTTGACCAATCGAGAATCTATAAACTGATAATATATGTATATATATTTATATAATATAATATAATTATATAAACTTATAATCTATAAGCCAGGTCAGTGGTCTTAGTAACAAAAGACAAGACCATGGAGATCACTGAATGATTAAATACCTTTGGGAAAGGCAGGGGAGAGTGTGCCCCTGACAGGTAAAATCATGCCTGATGGGTGAACAATTAATGAGAGGGTGGACATATTAATGAGGAGGTGGGCTAAAAGTCTTCAATTCTTCCTGTTTAGAATGCGCATTGATCACGAGACTCAGCCATCTCCAGCAGTCTGGACAGAGGAATCCATCTCTACCCAGACCACTCTGTTTGGTTTTCTCTTTTATGAGTTGGGTTACCCTAAACCCCAATGGAGGTGCAAGGATATGGGCTTAATGCTTTGGGGCTGGATTTCACCTAGATTAGATTCTGTTTACATACTAAGCAGAAGTAAGGTCTCCTGGTTGGGTAGAGGTCCTGCCCAAAAGGATTTGGACAAATCACATCTATCATCAGTGTCCTTCAAAGACTGACTGATTTACACAATCTGGTCTCTGAATGAGGAAATAGAGAGAAGAAGCCTTAATCTTAATTTAATAACTGATTATTAATATAATAGAAAATAATAATTTCTTTCAGATGATTCAACCAAAAAAAGGGCTTTCCAGTGTATAATAATAGTTGATATTTATATAGACCAGGCTTGTGAAACAGGGCAGCTATGTGGCACAGTGGATAGAGCATGAGGCCTGAAGGGAGGAAGGTTCATCTTCTGAGTTCATATCTGGCCCCAGACGCTTACTAGCTCTGTGACCCTGGGCAAGTCACCTCACTCTTTTGCCTCAGGTTCCTCATCTGTAAAATTAGCTGAAGAAGGAAATGGTAAACCCTTCCAGTATCTTTGCCAAGAAAACCCTGTGTGAGACATTAAGACCCTTGCCAACAATTTAGGGAGACTCAGAAAATTGTAGTAAAAGCAAAGGAGTCTTTATTGTGCTTTCTTGAGAAAGGGCACTCCCAAACCACCTAAAATTACAACCACCAAGTTGCAGAAGCTCCCAGATTTCTTTTATCACAGTCCTAGCCCCACCTCCAACCCCTGTCCCACCTTGCCATTGGTTGGTAAGGCAAGCTCACAATCTTTTTACTAATGCTAACTAATCAACGCAAAGCAATACCAATCCATTACCATAATTATTACTAACGAGACTCTAATTTTGTTAGATAACATGAGGTTCACTAAGCAAGCACAGTAACAACCCTGGAATACTGAACTTGGTTACAAAGTATAAAGAAGAAATCAGATTCTAATAGAATGTTCAGAATGGGGAAACTTCACTGTGAGTCATCTCCCACAAGCTCAAATGGGGTCACAAAGGATCGGACATGACCGAAAACAATTGAACCACAACAGCAAGTTGCAAAACACTTGCTTGCATAGCTCATTGTGTCCAGTTCTCTCAATAATTCTGTGAGGCAGATCCTCTTTATGCCCATTTTTACAGAGAGGTTGTGACTTGCCCAAGGTCACCCAGCTGGCAAGCTTCAGAGGTGGGATTTAAATGTAAATCTCTACTGAATCCTGTTCTTCCCACAAGCCCATGCCATCTCATGTATATGGACAAGACAACCCAATTTTTAATTTCACAGACCACTTATTTCCCCCTCTTTCAAAGCAGGAATAACAACTACATCTTTTGGAATTTTCCTATGTTATTAGCTATTCAGGCTCCCTCAGTGAAGTTTCATGTGAAATGAACCATTATTTGCAGAGTATCATGTTTCTCTACTTTTGCAAGGATATGCATGAACAAAAATAGTTGCTGCCTTTAGTTCTGCTGTTTTAAATCATTTACTAGAAAACCTAAAAAATCACTTAGAGGGTCAGATTTGATCAAGAGGAATTAGAGTGAAGTGTGGAAAATCCAGTCCTGCTTTGACTCCTAAATTCATAGATGGCTATTAAAAAGAAAGGGATAAATTAGATGGCCCTTCAGGGTCAAGGTTTTATTTTCCTCTTCTAAGTTGCCAAAGCTTTCCTGAAGGTAGTAGAATCCAGGCTAGAGAAAAGTCCTCCTCCTCTCCACCCACACGTCTTTTCTACTGTAGTCTATAAGGAGGAGACATAAGCAGAACAAAAAATCAGAACAAATTAAAATTAAAGAAAAAAATCAACATTTTCATCAAATTAAAATACTTAGTGGGAAGTTTTACATTTTATCCTTAGGCCTATTCATATAAACTGAAATAAAGACAGCCCCACAAAGTAAGAAAATATATACATATTTCTAGTCTTTTATTTATGTCTTCAATTAGGAACTTGGATGCATTTAGCTCTTTCTGAGTATTTTCTTCATATTTGCATCCACAGTGCTTAGCATATAAAGTTATTTAATAAATGCTTGTTAATTGATTTCATAACTAGGATCATTCTAAGTTAAAACATGTGAAATGGAAAATTCCAATTGTGTAGGCTTAGAACGGATCTGTTCCATATTCCCAAAAATGTCTTTTTCATGTAAATGGTGGCAAAAGTTTAAATACTCCATCTCCTAGAGTAATTGAAAATACCAGATGCCATATATTTTATGGGTCCTCTTAATGGCCTTCATTGAAAATGTTTGCTTTACACAGAATAAAGGAGATAGGGGTCCTAAGGCATTTTTTTTGCTTGGGAGCCCAGAATTTATACTTCAAACCACAGTACCCAAACAAAACTTTCAGAAGGGCCCCCATACAATATATATTTCTTGGCAAACCATTGTTACCTGCCTTTCATTGGACAACCAGATTCCTGTCTCCGAGCTTAATACTGATGTTGGGAAGCCCAAAGGCAAAGCTTCCTGTAGCTTCAGGATTTCTGAAGGAATGTCTTTGGTCCCTGGGAAGAGGAGTTTGCTTTTAGTCACATCTGGATAGTCCTGGGGGTAAGGAGAGAAAATTGGAACTGTAAAATGTGGTGAGTTAAACTGACAATAAAGCCAAGTCAGCATATCTGGTAATGCTATGTTTAAAATACTCTATTTTCTTGTAAAATTTTGAAGACTAATTAAACAAGGCTTGGGTGGTTTCAGCTTTTTAATTGTGTGGCATTAGTAGAGAGGGAGAGTCTAGAAGCATGTAAAAGAGGTCTTCTATTGAGTATGAAAACTTATCTAGCTGGAGCTACAAACAGAGATTCAGGATAAGAAAAACAAACAAACAAAAAAAGGAGCAAGGGGGAAAAAAGATGGCTGTATTATTCTCAGTCTAAGCCATACACTACAATTCTGAGTATGAATAAATGATGGACAGGGAAGTATGGATCTTGCATAAATGCTTGCAGTATTATAGAAATACTGTGCAGTTGGGGAAAGGGAGGGTTTTCCTCCCCCTCGCCCTTGTAAAAAAAGACAAAGGAAGATTTCTCTCCTAATGCAGCATTGCATAACATGAGTTTTAAATGGTTAGAGAATTTTTAAATTGGTCCTTGCCTGGGATGCTGTCTCACCATCCCTCCTCCCAACTCTCCTGAAATGGCTTAGTGAGCAGCCTCCCATGGGCAGCTGGAAAACTACGATAAGACAAAACGATGTACACAAAATGATTTTCTCTTTCATCCAAGAGGATCTTTGGATTCTGGGGCTTGCATCAAAGGGGAAAGGAAGGCTTAAAGCTTTAATTATTTGACATTGCCTATTTAGTGGTTACTTTCATTATATAATTGCCGGTGAGAGAGAGTAGAGGTGATGCTGAGGATTCTTCCATATTGGCAGGTACATTTGTTTTTCTTCCCAGGGGTGACATCTTTTGGGAGGGGAATTCACGCTACCCAAATGAAGAGGAGAATAATTGCAACTTGGTGCTTCGTTGCTCCCCCCTTTTATGAGGACACTGATTGAAATGGATCCTATCTTATGTGTTTTAAAGACAGTGTTATCCCAGTGTAGCTTGGCTGATACCACGCTTGCTTTTCTATATAAAATACTATATCTTCTAGGAGCCACGTTCTCATTTGGGGGGTGGAGTGAGGCAGGGAAGGAGAATTTAAATAAACCAACAAAAACTCTTAATGGAATTCCTTATAAGAATGCTTGTATCCCAGGTGCAAATATTTGGAAATTGTATGATAACTCTTGGTGAGTAGCAAAGTTTTCAATCAATCAGTAGATATTTATCACACTCCTGTTATGGGTCAGGCATTGTGCTGAGCACTAGGGATATAAAAAGAGCCAAACGATAGTCCTGTACTTTCCAGGATCTTATAATCTAATGGGTGAGACAACATGAAAAGGAATATATATACATATATATATATATATATATATATATATATATATATATATATATATATATATATATATATATATA
>CM053597.1:49181249-49194077 GCA_028646575.1 Pseudocheirus occidentalis
GTTTGGAGGGATGTTAGGGGTCAATTTAGCTCACTCTTCTGCCAGAAGTGGGAATCTCTTCTACAACATGCCTGGTCAATGGTTATCCCCATCTGACCTCTACTTTCTATGGAGCTCTTGGAAGTTTTGCTGTTCTAATCATTGGCTATGAAAGTAACACATTCTTTTATAAAAGTACTTAAATATACCTTCATTTGCATGGTATTTCTGAATGGTTCTCATTGGGAAATCACAGTTTTCAGATTTGTTAACTGGATTGTTTACATTATATTAAATAATTGCCTATTATTCCACCCTGTCACTTATAGAATAAAGGCAACTTGCCATAGTGCACATAGGGTTAGGATCAGAGTTAGGAATATATGAGTTCAAATCCTATCTAATATTTATTATCTCTATGCTTTAATGCATCTCTCTTGTGTAAAGGCAAGTCACTTACCCTGTATGTGTCACAAGGCAACCCCCTTGGACTTAGATACTAAATCATAGATGGTTCTCAATTTGTTTGGTATAGCGAGTTGCATACACGGAAGAAGTAACAGATTCTTTTTGTGTTCTAATACTTGGAGAATATAATTTCTCACTAATCATGGATCAGTAATTACATGAACTTGCTTTAAAACAGGAAAACTTGTTTCAAAAAGTTTTAATAAAAGCACATAGTTTATTTTTCTTATTACATTCCCAGTGTCAATAATAAATGTTTATTATGTACCTACTGTGTGGTTCAGCACTGTGTATCCTGGGGATACAAAAAGAGGCAAAAGACAGTACCTGCCCTCTAGGAGCTTACAATCTAGTGGGAGAGATAATATGCAAACCAATATATACAAAGCAAGCTATATACATTATAAATAGGAAATAACAGAGGAAAAACTCTGGAATTGAGAGGAGTTAGGGAAGAATTGCTGTAGAAGGTGAGATTTTAGTTGAGACTTTTTTTAAAAAAAAAGCCAGAGAGGTCAGCAATCAGAGTGAAGGAAAGAGAACATTCTGGGTATGGGATGGGGAGGTCAGAGAATACTATCAGAGTCAAGAAATGGAGTATCTTGTTCATGGAATGGCCAGGAGGCCAATGTCATTGGACTGGAGAGTATGTGTTGAGGAGTAAGGAAGATTGGAAAGGTGGGAGGGGGATCAGTCATGAAGGTCTTCGAATGTTAAATGGAACATTTTATATTTGCTTCTGGAGGCAATAGGAAGCCACTGGAGTTGGAGGTGGTACATGGTACCAGTGGACCTACATTTTAGGAAAGTCACTTTAGTGACTGGATGAAGCATGGATTGGAGTAAAGATGGACTTAAGGCAGGCAGAGTCACCAGCAGGCTGTTATAATAATCCAAGTGTGAGGTGATGAGTACCCACACTAGGGTGGTAGCAGTGTCAGAGGGGAGAAAGGGGAATGTAAAAGAGATGGTACAAAGATGAAATTGGCAGGTCTTGGTATTAGATGTGGGGATAGTGAGGGACACTGAGGAACGCAGGATAATGCCTAGGTTGTGAATCTGAGGAACTGGGAAGATGGTGTGGGGAGGATTTAGGGGGAAAGTCCTGTTCTGGACATAATGAGTCTTAGCTATCTACTGGACATTCAGTTCAAGGTATCTGAAAGTGATTAAAGGTCAGCAGAGAGATAAGGGCAGGATAGGCAGATTTGAGAATCATCAGCATAGAGGTGGTAATTAAATCCATTGGAGCTGATGTAATCACTAAGACCAGGACAGAACCCTGAGGGAAGAGGCAAAGGAGACAGAGAATGATCAGAGAGGTTAGAGGAGAACCAGGAAAGAGTGGTGCGGGATTTCAAAAGAACCACAAGGCATGGTTCCTCATATCAAAGATGTTAAAGTCTAGCTGGATGGGGAAAGCAGGGATGAAATGATATATAGACCTGTAGAGCTGGGAAGCATTTCAGAGACTGTTCTACTCATGAGAAAACTCAGCCATTCAGTAACTGTAACATAGCAAGCTGATGGAATGGTCACAATTAGAACCCTGGTCTCACTTTTTAAAAAACATTTTATTTGAAGTTTTGAGTTCCAAATTCTGTCCCTCCCTCCCAGCCCCAGCCCCCATGTTAAGCAATCAGATTATATGTGTGCAAATATGTAAACATTTTTATATTAGTAATTTTGTACTGGAAAACTTGAATAAAAGAAAAAAATGAAAGAACGACAATGAAAAATATCATGCTTCAGTCTATTCAAACTATCTGTTCTTTCTTTGGAGGCAAATAATATGCTTCATCATTAGTCCTTTGGGGTTGTCTTGGATCATTGTATTGCTGAGAATAGTTAAATCATTCCCGGGTCTTCATCAAATAATACACCGTTACTGTGTACAGCATTCTCCTGCTTCTTTTCATTTCACTGTGCATTAGTTCATTAAGTATTTCCAGGTTTTTCTGAAATCGTCCTTCTTGTTATTTTTTTTGGCTTTTTGGAGGGCAATTGGGGTTAAATGACTTGCCCAAGGTCACACACAGCTAGTTTTTGTGTTAAGTGTCTGAGGCTGGATTTGAACTAAGGTCCTCCTGACTCCAGGGCTGGTGTTTTATTCACTGCACCACATAGCCTCCCCCTTCCTGTCATTTCTGGCAGTACAATAATATTCCATTACAGTAATTTACCACAGCTTGTTTAGCTATTCCTAAATTGCTGGGCATCTCCTTGATTTCTAATTCTTAGCCGCCACAGAAAGAGCTGCTATAAATATTTTGTACAAATAGGTCCTTTTCTTTATGGGAGCAGGAGGGGTGTGTGGATGTCTTTGGGATATAGACCTAGCAATGATATTGCTGGATCGAGGGTATGCACAGTTTTATAGCACTTTGGCCATAGTGGAACCTAAGTCTTTTGACAACTCTTTCTTCACTGCATCATGTTGCCCCCTTTATGAAGGACTATTCAACAGTTTGAAAGAAGTAATTTTTATACCTATATTAGGAGGCATTGAGGGAAGTTAAAATAGAGAGTAAGATGAGGTCTCTGTCCTTAAGTATATGTATCAGCAAGCACCCTAGCTTACCTAGGATGGCTGCTAGAACAAGTTCTTTTTTTCTAAAGGAAAGCAACTTTAAAGGAGTCAACAGTCTTACTTTAATTTTTAATTTTTCTTCTCTTCTCTTCTCTTCTCTTCTCTTCTCTTCTCTTCTCTTCTCTTCTCTTCTCTTCTCTTCTCTTCTCTTCTCTTCTCTTCTCTTCTCTTCTCTTCTCTTCTCTTCTCTTCTCTCTTTCTCTCACTCCCACACATATCATTCACTTGGTTCAGGGGGAAAAGCACCTTGAACTTAAGAGAAAATACAAGCAGAGAAACAAAGACCAACAGATGGGGCTCTGACTACCTGAATCAACTGTGCGCTTTACATACATCCCTGAATCGAGAGAGCCTTTACTTCTGAGCAGTCAGGGAGCTCTGAACATATGGCCATTCAGAATCCCAACCAGGGAATCACAAGAGCCTTCTCATAAGTGAGCCTCCAAAGAAAAATACCAACTCAGAGTACATAAATATGGTTCTCAGAGTCAGAAGGTGTCACAGCTCTGGAGACTCAGTACCAAATTAGAAATCAGCAAAAGGTGTGAAAGCCTTCCTACAATCAAGCCTCCCCTAAGCAAGCTTCCCTTAATGGGCTCCATGTGAGGCCTATTAGTGGGTGAAGAAGATCTTAAATCCCCTTAACATTATGGGACTATAGTTTATAAGGGGAAATGAGACACATACTCCCAGTATGGAATACAAAATAGAATTGCTAAGTATATGAGTGTTTCAAAATCATAATCACAAAACATTTGAGTTGCAAGGGCATTATGGAAGAAGACTTAAATATACCAGAAGCATTGATTATATGGAGCACCTCATGTACTGTGTATATACAACATGAAGCCCATTAAGGGAAGCTTGCTTAGTGGAGGCTTGCTTGTAGGAAGGCTTTCACACTTTTTGCTAATTTCTAATTACAATATACAATATATAAAATCTACAGATCATGAAGTGGACCTAAATTTAATATGCTCCCTGTCACAAACATGAATAGATCATCCAGTAATTGTCATTTTGCTTCATTTTCAAAGTCATCTAGTATAAATTAAATGTATTATTTTTATGATTATAAGGGCTCAAAGAATAATCATTGTGAGGGGGTTTATCTTAGGAGACTTCCTGGAGGAGGTGGGATATGTGTGATGAATTTCCCTAAGGCTTGAAGAAGAAGCAGATGTTAATTGACAGGGAAATGAGGAAGAAAACATTGTAGATGGGATGAATGATGGGAGCAGAGGAGCAGAGGTGAGAATTGGTAAGTTTTCTGCAGCAGATGGTAAGCAGATTGACTTGGCAAGTGTGGAGGGACTGACTATGTTAGGAAGTCATAAGAGACTGAGGGATTGATTGTCATTCTCTTTCACCCCTGCCTCTCTGATTAGTATATGTCCCTCCCTTTCAATCCAACATTAATTCTAAGTATGGAAGAAATTGTAGGGGAAAGATGGGCAGGAATTTCAGTCTAGTAGTGAGAATTTTAAAGATACAGAACAAGGCATTTACAAAGTTACAAATCCAGTAGCAACACAGTCTTTCCTTGGTATATGTGATGTGTTATATTTGCATATTTAGGCTTTACGCTTCAGAGTGTGCTTGTGTGTTGCAAATGTGATAAGTTGCAGAAGGACTATAGAATTTGCAGATTTTTCAACATTTTCAGCTGTGACACTGAAGGAATAAAAGTAACTTTGTGCTCTTGACTTTCTTGGTCTTTTTTTTTGGGGGGGGGAAGGGGTAGAGATTAGAGGACTGGTTCATTTCTTGAAGGGCATTTACCTGAGTTTGCAATCAGAGAAATTATCAGAGCTATGAGAGGTGGAAATGTTCCTATATATTAGAGACCTGGCTTTAGCATCCTCCTACCACCTCCAAAGCCTTTCTGAAATTACTGTAAAACATGTAAATATCACTGGAAGAATATAGAGGAGAGCTACATTTTTGTTTTGATAAAACGTAATGTGGCTTTCTTGCAGATGCTAACATAACCATCTGAAAAAGATTCAAGCAGTTATATTTGTTTTTCTATAGTGAGTGAACTTGACTAATTTGCTGCCCATAAGCACATGTGTCTAACATGAAAAACAGATGGGAAAGAGACAGGAAATAAGTTTATGTAGTACCTACATGCCAGGCATTGTGCTACGCACTTTTTACTACTACCACCACCACTACTACTACACCACTACCACCACCACCACTACTACTACACCACTACCACCACCACCACCACCACCACCACCACCACTACTACTACTACTACTACTACTACTACTACTACTACTACCACTACTACTACTACTACCACCACTACTACACCACTACTACCACTACCACCACCACTACTATTACACCACTACCACCACCACCACTATTACACCACTACCACCACCACCACCACTACTACTACTACTACTGCTACTACTACTACCACTACTACTACTACCACCACTACTACTACTATACCACTACTACCACTACCACCACCACTACTATTACACCACTACCACTACCACCATCACTACTACTACTACTACTACTACTACCACCACTACTACTACTACACCACTACTACCACTACTACTATTACTACCACTACTACTACTACTACTACTACCACCACCACTACTACTACTACTACTACCACCACTACTACTACTACTACACCACTACTACCACTACTATTACTACCACTACTACTACTACTACTACCACCACTACTACTACTACACCACTACTGCTACTACTTCCACTACTACCACCACTACTACTACTACTTCTACTACTACTACTACTACTACCATCACCACTACTACTACTACACCACTACTACCACTACTATCACTACCACCACCACTACTACTACACTACTACCACCACCACCACTATTAATACTACTACTACTACTACTACCACCACCACTACTACTACTACACCACTACTACCACTATTACCACTACTACTACCACCACCACTACTACTACTACACCACTACTACCACTACTACTACTACTACCACTACTACTACCACTACCACTACTACTACAAGAATACTACTATTAGTGTCTATTTCTATTATTACCACTACCACTACTACTACTGCTGTTACTATTACTACCACCACTACTAGTACCACTACCACTAGTACTATTACTACCACCACTGCTATTAGTACTTACTACCATCTAAAATCGCTAAAGTACTTACTACATGCCCAGCGCTATGCTAAGTGCTTTATAAAAATTAACTCATTTGCTCTTCTCAACTCTGTGAGGTGGGTGCTGTTATTATTCTGAGGAGACTGAGATAGGCAGAAGTTAAGTGACTTACTCAGAGTCACACAGCCAGTAAGCATCTAAGGCTGGATTTGAACTCATTTCTTCCTGACTGGAGGCCCCGCACCCTCTCCATTGTGCCAGCAGCTGCTAGAATCTCAGAGGAGCACAGAAGAATCCTTTTTGTTTCCTCCCCTCTGTTGCAATGGATGAGCCTGCTGCCTCCATCCAAGCCTTCCCCCTCCCTTTCCCAGGAGTATGGGTTTGTAGATGCATAGAATCAGAGATAGAACTTTCAGAGATGATTGAGGTGGCAATCTAACCTCTTTGTTTTACAGATGAGGAAACTGAGAGCTGGAGAAGTCAATGGCTTGTCCAGAGTCACAGAAATAGTAAGTGGCAAAGTTTGGATTTGAAATCAGTTCTCACCACCACCCTCTCCTACCCACCAAGTTCAGCAGTCTCTCCATTGAGCCAGTTCCTTCCTCCATGGAAGGAATATTTCCACTGGGCATCAGTAAATCTGAGTGCCAGTCCTAGTTTTGACAGTTGGCTACCTTGTGAAAGTCACCTTAACCCATTAGGGCCTCATCTGTAAAATGAAGGCGCTGGGCCAGATAAGAGATGGAGTTTATGGAGAAACCCATAGGGGTGTGGACAAGACAATTTTGGCAGCCAGCGGATAATTGTCTTAAGAAATATTTAATACTTAATTTTAATAATTAATAAATATTTAATATTTCTTTTTTATGATATCAGTTAAATAGATCGATTAATTTATTTTTGTTAAGTAAATGGACTGATTAGTGGTGTTATTCAAATCAATTCCTTGTTTTGCTATTGCAATGAGAGAGACATGTCCTTGACATGCCCATTAGTCCATTTATAAACTAATGTGTGACCTAGGAACATGAATAATATTTGGCAATTCAGCTGGATTCTACCTTTCTAGATAAATGAAAGATTGAGGAAAATTCCTTCTGAAATCATTCAGGAGGCACTTGAACTTCTCCTTTGAGGACGGGTGTGTAGGAAAGGGTGGGTCGGAAGTAAAGGGAAAGGAGCCAAATGAAGGTCTTCAGTGTGGCTTCATGTCCCATTGGTTCTGATCTCAAGGTCAGAGCAGAGAATTACCCTAGGTATTAATAGTTGTAAAAGCACTGAAAAAAAATGAGTCCTCATAGATTTCTTGACTGCATTTTGATCTCAACACATGACAATGATTGAAAAATCAATGCACAGAGATATTCCTTATGTCCAGCTAGGAGAAGGACAAAGAAACTTTTTTTTTTTCTACTGAGAGTCACTGACCCCAAGGAAAAAAAAATCAATGAAGGGTCACAGATAAAAAGCAGCTTGATTTTTTAAAGGGATAAGAAGAGTGTGAATATTTGTAAAAAGAAACAAATTGTTCAATTTTCTTTTCTTCAGTAATCATTATAAAAATTTAAAGATATACTTCAGTTTCAATTGAGGTGGGGTACAGTGAGGGAAAGAGTGGGAGATCATATACAGGTAGACGAATAAAGAAAAATAGGACATGGGAAAAATCAAATATAGTTGGCAGAAAAAAAAGAAACAGGGACAGAGTGGGAGAAGGGATGGCAGGGTCAAAGATAAGAACAGCTAGAATAAAAAGTCTAAGGAAAATAAGGAAAAAGGAGAGGGGAAGCAGGAGGAGAGAACTGGGGAGAGAAGAATGAATGAATAAAAAGCATTTGTTAATTACTTTGTGCCAAGCACTGAAGGCACGAAGGGGAAAAAACCCAGTCCTGCTATCTCATAGGAGCTCATAGTTTAATTGCAGAAGCCTCTGGTAGATGTAGAGGAAGGCCTTGGGGGTCTTAAGCTTGCATTTACTGGGATGATGGCACAGGGGAGGCAGATACAAGAGATCCTGAAGTTTGGAGTTTGTCAGATAAAACTATAGATGAATGTTAGTTGGAGGTCAAATTCTACTGTTCACTTGTCAGTGGCTGTTGTTTGAGATTCTTTGAAATGGTAGATAGATAATTAACTTTTTTTTTTGCTCTTTAAGTATTCTAATCTTTAAACCTTGAGAATGTATACTCTATGTGGTATCAGCGTAGCACTTTATAAGGGGAATAACTGTTCTCTTGCCTACAGCTACAGTCAACTCAATGGGATTACTCAAATGACTCTTGGTTGTTAAATTTTCAGTCTGATCACTTAGACATTGGGAATCAGCAAACTACACACTGGGGTTTGATGGATTGTTTTGTTATTTGCCTAGCCTTTTAAAAAGTGATGGGGAAAATATTAATAATGTAAATTAAACTTAAAGATGTGTCCTGTATACATTTCACCTTCCCAGGGCATCCCTGGTATTCCATCAGTAGCTTCTTCATCATAGATCTGTCCAGTCCCTTATTACACATGTGAGGAAGCAGAGAGGTTCAGTGAGTTGTCCAAGGTCACACAAGTCACAAATAGAAGATCTTTTTGTCTTCTGACTCAATATCCCACCATCTTTCCATCTTGAGGACCAGAGGTTTTTCCATCCCTACAACTGTGCATAGATTGCACTTATTCATGAGTTGTCCAAACTGTACATGAGCCTTTCTGATGTTTCATCAATTATAACAGAGAAATTACACATTAAATCAACAATTTATCTTCTTCCTTAATATAGTATCATCTTGCACATGGCTAAAAAAAATATGGTGCTATACTATTGGAGAAGGAACAGTGAGTACATACAGTAATAAGAAAAATGAAACTCATCTTATTAATATTTTAATTTTCACATAAAATATACAACTTTCTTCTTTGTACATCTAAATGGTTTGTTAGAAGTTGCATTTATGTCTGCATGCTAATCAGCTACATGCTTGAACACATGCACGAATGATAAAAAAAATGGAACTGGATCTGACCAATTGGAATTCTAATGCTGATTTTGATTAAGTAATTCCTCATGCTGCTGATATTATTTTAAAAACACACATATAATAGCCCTTGTACTGTATTTATCATGCACAGCAAGAGTGTTCTGTGTGACTGTAAGGTCATCTTAATTTGGGGTAAAATAAAAGTGATCTTCTGTACCACTGTGAATTATTATTTTTCAATTCTGAATCATAATATATTTAGTAAGTGATGAGCAGAGGAAAGACTTGCTATAGATTACCAAATCTATCGTGGTGAATATGTGCATATTACCTTTTTGTCCTAACTTCATTGATAACTTCCTACGTTTGTGGCCTTGAGAAAGTCCATTCCAGCCTGTTTGCTTCTTTGTAAAAGGAAGATCTTGCACTTGATGATTTTTCCTAGTTCTGAAATTGTTAGAATATCCTAAACGTTTTTTTAAGTCTTCTGTGTCTTAGTATTTCAAATACTTCAAAAGAAAAGTAGGGATATGATTAATCACCTATTCAAAAGTGAGAGGCAATGTGGTATAGTGGATGTGGGGCTAGCCTTTAGACAGGAGGACCTCAGTTCAAAATGTGACTTTCAGTTCCTCTGTCTCTGTCTCTCTCAGTTTTTTCTTTCTATGTCTCTCTGTCCTGTCTTTGTCTCTCCGTCACACAAACACACACACACACACACACACACACACACACACACACTGATATCATGGGCATGTCCCTTATTTTCTTAGTTCCCCAGACTATTCACTCTCCAAGACCATAATTTCCAGAGGCTGTTGATAAGCACCTCTGGAAGACCTTTGCACAGGCTCTCATCACTTCACTCTGGGACAGTTCTAATAGCTAACTGACTTGGTTTCTTTGTTTCTACTCTAATCTAGCCTCCTCTGCTCTATCCTCCTCTCAACTGTCAAATTGATCTTCCTAAAGTAGTGATCCGATCATATCACCTGCTTACTCAGTGAGCTCCAGTGCCCAGGAGCCTTCTGGATCGAACATAAGATCCTATTTGGTTTTTAAAGCCCTTCATAGCCTGGCCTCTTCTTGCTTTTTCAGTCTTCTTATACCTTACACCCAACCACATACTTTGCAAACTAGTGACACTAGTTTTCACACTGCTCCCCACAGAAGACACTCCATCTCCCCCACTCTGGGACTTTTCACTATCTTGATGCCTGAAACATTCACTCCTTGTTCTGCCTTTTACCATCCCTGACTGGCTTCTTGCCAGTCTCAACTAAAGTTCTTTTTTTCTTTTTTGGGGGGGGAAGGCAAGGCAATTGGGGTGAAGTGACTTGCCCAAGGTCACACTGCTAGTAAGTGCTATGTTTCTGAGGCTGGATTTGAACTCAGGTCCTCCAGAATCCAGGGCTGGTGCTTTATTCACTGTGCCAACATGGCTGCCCCTCAACAAAAGTTCTACCTTCTGCAAGAAGCCTTTCCCCATCTCCCTTAATGCTAGTGCCTTTCCTCTGCTGATTATTTACAATTTATCCTGTGTATATCTTGTTTGCACATGGTTGTTTGCATACTGTGTTCCCCCATTAGATTATGAGTTATTTGAAAGAGGGGACTGTCTTTTATCCTTCTTTTTCTTGCCAGAGCTTAGCACTGTGCCTGGAATGTAGTAGGTGCTTAACAAAAGCTAATTGACTTAGTGACTGCAAGGATTTTCCTGCACTGGTACAATCACAGTTTTGGACCAAACCTACCCAGATTTTCCCACCAAAACATTAGTAAAATTACTTCCTTTATTTCTTTTTGAGAATCGACATTAGATTGAGAATTGTTGCAACAATCAGGTGGACCAATGCTGTTCTATTAGGAAATTTATTTTGCTGCCTGCATGGAAGATGTATTGAAGTGAGGAAAAGCTATAGGCATGAAGACTGAATAGGAATCCATTGTAATGGTCCAAGTGAAAGATCAGTCATTTGACAAACAATTATTATTAAATAAGGAACTGAATTAGTATGGTTGTATAAATGGAAAGGAAGACACATAGGGCAGATAAATTGTAGAGGTAGAAAAAACAACATTTGAGTACTGATTGAATGAATAACAGCAAACGCTTGAGAACAATACTTGAATTTGTGAACCAGGATGACTGGAAAGATGGGGATGCTTTTGCCAGTAATAGAAGAGGGGAGGGTTTGTTTTTGTTTTGTTTTAGACGTTTTTAATTTGAGATATCTCTGTCTTTGGATTATCTAATTGAAATGTCCAATAGGTAGCTAGTGACATGAGTCCAAGGCTCAGGAGAGATTAGGGCTGGATACGGCAATCCAGGAATCCTCTGTATACATAGAGATGATAGTTGGACCTATGGAAGCTAGTGAGATGACCAAATGACAGAGTGAAAAGCCAGAGTGCCCATGACAGAGAAAGCCTAGTTAATAGGCATGCCAGAGGTGATGAATTTTTCTTTTTTCTTTTCCTTTCTTCTATAGCCTAAATCCTAGAACCACTATGCTGCTCCTTGCCCTACAAGCCCTTCCCCAACTTCTTATCTTATTATAGTATATTATAGCATATTATAATCTAAAGAGCAATGACTGGAGTAAGAAGACGTGTGTAAGAATCTAAACTCTTCTAATCACCACCTGTGTGACTTGGACCTCATCTATAAAGTGAGCAACGCTAGATGCTCCCTAAAATGCTTATTCCATTACTGTCCAAAAACAATATCTGTGGACTATAACCCTTTAGGTATATTCCATTTAGTAAAATTTCCATTTGCCTCTACCTCTGCAACTGTGTCTGAAGTTACCACAATCCTCTTAAGTGAATTGGTCAAGCAAAAAAAAAAAATAACACGAGACCAGTGAATCAGATTGAAACCAAAAAAGACTGGTAAAAGTACCATGGAAAAAGCTCTCTCCCTCTTTCTCCTGCCAGTTCTGTTCAGTGTTCCCTTGCTCCTCCTTCCTCTATCCATAATTGGAGCTAAAAGGCCCAGTTGTGAGCTTTGGGCTCTCTATTCCCCAGCTAATAGAGGTAAGAAAATATAAAAGTATTCAAGTCTGGCACAAAATTGAATAGCAAGCTATTTTGCTCAGAGGGAGAGCACTTTATATATTCAGTGACTCCAAGATAAGCTTGATTCTGCAAGGCCAATTTGTGAAGGTTAAGAGGAATTTATGTGACTTACCTGCAAAATAAATGTATACATAGTTAGATGATAAGTAGGAAGATATAGCAATGGGTGTAGATTTCTAGATAGATGTGCCATATTATTCAAATCTTTCACTTCTTTCTTTTTCCTTGTGCAAACAGTTGCCTGTGGCTGAAGTCCCACTTTGCACCCAGTCATCTGGTTACCTACAATAGCTGGAGGGTGTACATATGTTCAGTAAGATACTAGTTCTCTAATTTCCATTTCCTGGTGTCATATCTCTAGGAGAAATAGAAGCACTCCTTCAATGACTTCATAGCTCAAAATGGCCATAGTGGAAGCAGCAGGAAAAGAAAAATTCTTTGATAAGCACTTGGAACCCTCCCCTCTTCTGAACTTTTCTTTCACTCTCTTTCCTTCCTTCCTTCCTTCCTTCCTTCCTTCTTTCCTTCCTTCCTTCCTTCCTTCCTTCCTTCCTTCCTTCCTTCCTTCCTTCCTTCCTTC
>CM053597.1:49194577-49280437 GCA_028646575.1 Pseudocheirus occidentalis
TTCCTTCCTTCCTTCCTTCCTTCCTTCCTTCCTTCCTTCCTTCCTTCCTTCCACCACAATCTTTGCATTCATCCAGGCTTGGAAATTGAGATGTTGTCTTTGACTCCTTTCTCTACCTCACCCAGTAGATCTAATCAGTTGTCAAATCTTGGGATTTTATTCTCAGTATTTCTTAGATAAATTCCCTTCTCTCTATTCACACAGCCATCACCCTTGGTTCAGTCCCCGCACACTTCTCACCATGACTGTTGTGATAATTTCCGGTTGGTCTCAATCTGATGTGTTGGTTTTGTGGTATTTCTATTTTAATTTGCAGATTAAATTTGCCTCACATCTTTCCACCGCTCCAGCTGATCCTTCACTAAGTTTCCAAAGTGATTTCCCTAAAGTGTAGATCTGACCACATCTCATTCTCCTCCCTTTCAATAAACTCAAACATATCCCTGTTATGTTTAGGATCAAAGAGAGTCATTCAATTGGCCTATCCCAACCTAGCCTCTTCCGTTTTCATACATTATACTTCCCTACACATGTTTTGCGATCCATACTGGCCCATTTGTTTCCCACCTCCATGTCTTTGTACCATCTCTTCTCTATGCTTCGAATGCACTTTTTCCCAGCTTTCAACTTGGAAGTTTCCTGGCTTCTTCAGCTCATGTACTACCTCCTCCAGGAGATCTTTCCTGGTGCCCCCACCTGCTAGTGCCATCCTTTCTAAAGTTACTTTCCAACTAATCTGTATTAATCTTGTTATGTTTGGAGATATACATACATATATATATATACATACATACATACATATATGTATGTGTATATCTATACATGTGTATCCATATACACATATTTCAAATATATAATGCCATGCATGCAATCTATATATACATATGTACATGTATGTACACAAATTACATACATGTATTCATATACATATAGGTATGCTTGTAATATGTTTGTTAGAATGTAAGCACCTTGAAAACAGAAGCCATTTTGTCTTTTCTTTGTATCTCCAGGACTTTGCACAGTGTCTGGTATAAACACTTAAGTAGTACTTGATTGATTGATTCTGTATTGTACCATTGCAGTGAGTGTCATTGTGGGGATAGTGGTAAAAGGGCTAGCCTTGGAACTCAGGAAGACCTGGGTTAAATCTTATTTCTCACATCTGTTAGCCATGTGAACTCAGGCAAATTACTTAACCTCTTCAGCTCCCCAGATAATACTCTAAGAGTTTAAGCTGCAGATGATTTTGCTGATCTGTGTCAGTGGAGGGGGTTTACCTGCTGGGAGATAACTATATATATAACATCCAAAGGTTACCGCCCCCACCCTCAACCTATTGAGAAATATTCAATTATCCTTATTTAATGGACTTGATTCTTTATAAAGGTTTCTTTATAAGGTTTTCTGCCTACCATTTGAAATTGAATCCATCTGTCTTGCTTAATCAATGGATGTGGTAAAGTCTCCGTCTTCTTTCCCTTCCTGTTTCCATCCCTACAAAGTTCTGCTGTCACCCACTTATCCCATCCTATAGTTACCAAGGATTTATGGCACATATCATGTATTTATGGAACACCAATGCTATACCCTGTGTTCTAGCTGAAATCTTTGTGTGTGCATGTTCAAATCTCAGATGCCAGCAAGTTCACAAAGTATTGCAGAATTTGTTAACTATTTCACTAATATTTATGATGATTATATGAATTTACATGTCTCTTACTAAGAAGAAATTAATTGAGCCCATGCTGTGAAACAAATAAATCAGTGGAAAGAAAAATGTTGGGTTTACTAGAGGAAGTAATTAGATTCCAGAATCCTTGTTCAGTATACTAAGTCAAAGACTCTCTCTTTCTGAATAGCTGTTAATGCTTAGAGCTTTGGACTGCCAGCTCCCTAATACCCTGCCAAAAATGCTCTCTCTATTCCAAGTGTTACTGGAAAGCTAATCAGATGTAGTAATTGATTTAATGACACACTGATTCAATATTTGTAATCTTTTGTAAACATCCATTTCCCTTTTTTATACTTAGGAAACAAATTATCAATTTATGGATTTTCTTAGGAAATCACTGTTTTTTAATCTTAGAAAAAAAGAATAGTTATTTTATTTCCAGTGTGGTTTGAGTAAGAGGATTGCTTAGGCAGTGAATCCCTGAGTGAAAACATAAAAGCAGCGTTGTTGAGACAAGAGGAGTCTTTCTTAAGAAGACAGTATCCCTATTATGGATTTTTTAAATTGGTTCAAACAAACAAACAAACAAGCAACCTACCTCATTTCAAGTGTCCCCCAGAAAGAACTGTGTGGACATTTCATTCTTTTTAGGACATTTTAAAAATCAGTTGAACCCTGTATGTATTTATGTATAGTAAAACATAATTTAATCATGCTGGCTCCTTTACAAGAACAAAATAATCATTGCAGCTAATGTTCAATGGCTATGGGCAGATTATTAACAGGTACTTTATCCAAGGCAAACCTTGAATTCAATATCTCTGGCACTATCACCTGTTTTTTTCATTCTTTTATTGGTATAATCACCTTCTCCATTTACCCAGAGGCATAGAACCCAAGTGCTCAGTGGAAGAGCTATGTGAGAACCATCAGTTCACTTGTGGGAATCTTATTGATTATGAGAGCTGGGATTTCATCAATGTAGAGAGCTCCTGGTTGAGAGTCAGCTGCCCACAACTTCAATGGGTCCTGGGGGATGGCCTGAGGCATATAGAGGTTAAATGACACCCATAGCAAGTGGCAAGGGGAGGATTTCAACCCAGGTCTTCCTAACACCAAGCCTGGCATTCTATACCCTACATGCTGAACTGCCTCTATTTTGTCAATTACGCCACTCTTTGTATTATCATGAGTCTTGTTTACATTGTACATTTAAGATTTACAAATACTCACAGCAACTCCAGAGGTAGAGATTACAAGTATCACCCACCCAAAGTCCAGAGTCAACAGCTAGTCAGTGTCAGAGACCAAATGCTGGTGACTCGGAGGCTACCACCTTTCACTGCAACATGGTGCCTTTCTCATAGGTCATGTGGATGAGTTTGATCACAGTGATAAATAATAAATAGTTGTTGAATCCAGTTGGAAAACTACTTAGTGCTGAGTGTACAGCAATACAAATGGCATTATTCAGCTACAGCTCAAGAAGAGAAAGAAGGCCAAGATGTTTGGATTTCTCTCACCCCGGTAAGCCTCATGCCACTACAAGCCTTTTGTTCATTTTCTGTATGTCATATTGTAACTATCTAGATTGCTTTTTTTGTGAGCCTGTTGTATCTCCTTAGTAATAATAGTAGCTAATGGTTATACAGTACTTATTTTATGCTAATAATTTACAATTATTATGTGATCCATAGCCCTGCAAAATAACTGCTGTTATTAGTCCTGTTTTACTGATGTGGAAACCTAGGCAAACAGGTTAAGTGGTTTGCCTAATGTCATGTAGGTAGGAAGTGTTTGAGGCCAAATATGAACTCAGGTTTTCTTGGCTCCAGGTCCAATGCTTTATCCACTGTACCTCCTAATGCCCACTAGAATAAAAGCTCCTTGAGGGTAGGGACTGTTTCATTTTTGTTTTTGTGTCCTTAGCCTCTGGACATAAAGTCAGCTCTTAATAAATGCCTGTTAATTGACCGAGCATCACAGAATCCTAGAGAAGGAAGGCTTTGGAGCCAACATGGATCAAACAGCACCTTCAAACCAATCCTCTATACCAAATGCAACAAGGGCTCCTCCAGCCTTTGCTTGAAGATCTCCAATGGAGGAAAACCAAGTCCCTCATAAGGCATCTACTGTTGGACCTATGATAGGACAGTTGTTATTTTAACATCTAGCCAACTTCCACCTCTCAGCAGTTTCTGCCCATTGTTCCTTCTAATTTGACCCTTTTGGTTGGAGTAGACCAAGTCCAGCCTGTCTTTCCCAAGGTTGCCCTTAAGCTGTTTGATGATAGGGCCATCATGGCCCCTCTGACTCTTGTCTTCTCCAGGGGGAACATCCTCAGTTCTGTCCACTGATCTTTCTATGCCATAATCTTAGAGTCATTCACAATGGAGATTATTTCAATTAATCCATGTTGTGTATAGACACAATTTCAGATGTCATACCTCCCAAAAGAAAATAAGAACAGATTTTAAAAATCCAATCATATCAAGAGATTGTCTGAACTTCTCATTTAGCAGGTGCTGGCATCTGACTATCTTGCTTGTATTTGCCATACCACTACGAAAGTTGTGCCTAGTGGTGTTATTTGAAGTGGAAAGTGGGAAAGGGATAGAAAGAGTCAGGTGTTTGGGTGAGAACTAAAAATAAATTCTTCCACTACAGTTACCCAGACCATACATACTTACCATTCAATCTTTCCTTTTCCCATCATTACTGACCCTGGGTTTGTAACATCACTATAGCCTGACATCAATCCAAAGAAGAGAGAGCAAAAGAGGAAGTGAAATGAGAAAGGGAGAAAGAACCATCCTAGGATAGTTCCAGAAGCTGAACTGAGCACTGGGCAGCTGAGGGTTTGGTTCAGACAATACCATTTCAGATTTGTGCTTCTTTTTCCTGGGGGTACTTTTCCACCCCCACTCCCCGGGCTACCATTCTGGCTGTCCCAAACCTCTCCTGGACCCTGGGGTCTTGTGGGATTCCCATGGTCCTTAGACCTAAGAATGCTGTAGTGAGCCTCCTTCTACCCGCTACTGAATTTGCCCCAGGTGCTGGAATTCCTAGGTTCTCTACAGAAATTTTGAGGGTCTTCCCCTCACAGGTTGACTCTCTTGTGAAGACAAACTAGACCATCTTTGGCCTCAGTTCTTACCTGGCCTTTGTTGTTGTTTATCCTTCGTTCTTGAAGAGGACCATAACATCAGGAAGATAATGCTATGACATTCAAGTGAATTGGATTTTAAGTGAGGGAGGGCTGTGCAAAGTTACCAGCCTCACTTTCTCCTCCAGAGCCATCTGTGTCTAATGGCCACCACCTAGCCTTTAATTAATGAATGATTGTTGCCTCAGATAAGCTTAAAAGGGCCATGGTGTCCTACACATACAGGGGCCATTGCCAGTCGTCTTGACTTGCCATTGGACTCTGATGACTGGAGGAGAGAGTAAAGCTGATGATTTTGCCTAGCTTTGCTTCACTTAAATCCAGTTCACTTGCAAGTAAAGACAGCACTCTCCTGATGTTATTGGTCCTCTTTATAATGACAGTACAAACCCTCAACAAATCTAGTACCTGGCATTCCTTCCTCATGGAATCATAGGAATCAAACAAGAAAGGACCTTAGACAAAGTCTACTCCAACCTACTCATTTTACATTTGAGGAAATTGAGGTTTAGGAAAACTCGGTGCATTTTTCTTGGTCAGACAGCTGATAAACAGTAGATTTGAACCGAGGTCCTGACTCAAGAACCAGTGCTCTTTCTGCTATATATCACTCCCAGCTCAAGTCCTGCCAATTAATAGTCTTGTGACTTAAGGCCATCTCTTTTACTGTAGTCATTATCTTGATAAACAGATAAAAGACAGTATTGTTAGGATTTTCTTTATCTGTCCTATGAGGAAAGAGGAGGTGTTTATTGATGCATTTCTAGCTTCATCAACCTTCAGCATATATTTTGGGGGAGCAAAGATGATGTTGGATCACATCTTTATAGCCAGTCTTCTTATTGAGAGGTATCATCAGCTTTCATTACATGAACTTCCCCCAATTCTAAGCTCCTCCACACCATTCTTTCATCAAAAGATTTCTTAGGTAAGAATTATAAAGTTAAGCTAAATCAAATTGAAAAATGTAGACAATAACTAAAGATAAATATCAGTCCAAAAATAAAAGGAAAAAACCCATTTTACAGTCAATATAATTTTTTTTAAAAAAATCAATGTGCAATTAAAAATACCTAGAGAAAAGTTTTTCTTTTCAAGTAACATTGGTAATTTGGCAGGTAATACAAAAAGAACATGATCATTAAACTTTTAAAAAATGCAAACTTGCCAATTCAATAGGTGGAAAACTGCCTAAATGAGTATGGATTAATTGGGATAGAGTAAAAATGGAAAAAAATGGATGGATAAAAATGCTGCTAATTAGTATTTGTTTGCCACACCAAAACCAAGTTATGAATGCAAAATGAATTGCCAGGGGCAAAAGGATATGAGCTGTAGCCTTGGATAACTTTTTTTCTAAAGCTCTTTTAGCTTGAGAGAAATCCCCAGGGGTTTGGGGTAACTGGCTAACTGAAAGGTATTTTTTAAGTAGCTTCAGGACACATTAGAAAGTAACAGCAACTTAATGGTAAATGAAGCATTTAAAACTATTTTTCAAAGTTTAAGTGACAGAAAAACTGAAGGTGGTAGACTCTGGCCTGTAGGAAGGAAACTTTGATGTCACTAAGATGGGGGGAGGACAGTTATTATCACATGAGAGAGGGTATGTCTAGGACTTTGAAATTCATCCAGATCATATGTGAGCTCCTTGAGGACAAGAGTTGTTTCATTTTTGTCTTTTTGCCTAGAACAGTGCCTAGAATATGAGAGGCACTTGATGAGTGCCTGTGGATAGATTTCTATGGAAGTATCAGTTCATAGGTAAAATTATAGAATTAGAGGTAGAAAGGACCTTAGAGATTATTTAGTAAAATCCTTATCCTTTTACAGAGGATAAAACTAAAGTCCAGAAGTTAAGCAAACTGTCCGGTCATTCAGATAATAAGGAGCAGAGTCAAAATGAAAAACCTGTCATTTGACGTGAGATCCAGTATTCTTTGCATTTCACCATGCAGTTAATAATTATAATCACTAATACAGCATGCAGCACCAAAACCAAGCTCTGAATGCAAACCTGATTGCCAATCCCCAAAAGGTGCAGAGTAACAGCAGCAGGCGGGGGTGGTGGTGGTGGTGGTAGTAATAGTAATAGTAATAGTAATAGTAATAGTAATAGTAATAGTAATAGTAATATTAGTAGTATAAGGGATTTAAATCTCAGAACTGAAAATATGTGTGGATGGATGGAGGTTGACAGCAAACATGAACCTCCTGAAAAGTTACACCAGGCAATCATGCATGCTTGAAAAATCCTACAAGCCCTTTGATCCTCATCAAGAGTCACCTGCCTCTCCCTGCACATTTATACATTATATAATTTAAGGTGAGGATATGGGCACAAGCAAGATACCTTGCCTCTTAATTTACTCAGAACAAGGAGTCCTGGACAGGAACATGAGCACCCAACTTGTTGAATTGTCCAGAGGCTCATTGGTCAATATTTAGTTCAGTCAAAAACAGTTTGTGCTTTTTGTACTGTGATGAGTTGAAAGGCAGGTTTTTGAAAGTACCTACTTATCAAGTTCTTAATGGAAGTTCACCAGAACAGACATGTTCACATTGGAACTCAGGCTGGAGAAAATAATTTTGTTAGGAAAGGGGATGGGGAAGGATGGCTATGTTCATATTTGGATACCAATGATATATGATTATACATCTGAAATTGATTTCATTGACTTTACTCTCTTAACTTCTCTCTATCTGTTTACTGCTTCTTACCTTGGAAAATACCTCCTGCCTGAGTCCTGCTGTTTTGACTGGTGAGCTCCTAGCCTAGACTGCCATTTTATCAGGGACCTCAGCCATGCTCTATTCATTCCCAGCTAGAATCACTCTCAGGACTTTTCCACCTCCTCATTGGCAGTCTTACAAGTCTCTTCTACCTCTTCCTCTTCCTTTAGTTCCTCCTCCCTCTTTTACTTCTTCCTTCCTTCCTTCCTTCCTTCCTTCCTTCCTTCCTTCCTTCCTTCCTTCCTTCCTTCCATCCATCCTTCCTTCCTTCTCTTCTTTCTCCTCCTCCTTCCTTCATTCTCTTCTTCCTCCTCCTCTTCTTCCTGATTCTTTAATTCTCTTCTTCTTCCCCCTCCTTGTCCTCCCCCCCCACACACTCACACACACACACTCTTTCAGTTCCCTTTTATGTTGTCTTATTCATTAGAATGTAAGTGTCTTGAGGGTAGAAACGATTTATTTGCTCTTATTTATATGATTTCAAAAGTACCAGAAAGATAGTAAGATGCTTAGTAAATACACATAAGTCATATATCCAAAATATTTGATGATTTTGTGTCAAGTATTTATAAATCTTGTTATGTAATTTAAGAATTTCCCAGAATCTTAGTGCCGAGTACTATTAAGTACTTATTTGCTGAATGTGAAAATAACTTTGTATTCATTTTTTCCATACTATCTACCTGTTGTCTAAATTTGATAGACCTGTATTGATGGAATTGATACAACATGAGCCTCAAGGGTCAGAAGCTGTTTCTTTATCTTTGCATCCTCAGGGTGTAGAACAGTGCATAGCACACAGGAAAAACAAAACAAAAAACCCTTAAAAATGCTTCCTTGTTTGTCAGGTAGAATGCACTTTACTCCATTTTGCAGGAATGGAAATTGTGGCTCAGAGATGTTAGGTGAGTTATAGAGATGTTATCAAAACTACAACTAAGGCTTTCTCGTTGCAAGATTCAGTCTCTCTCCATTATCATCAGGCTCATACTTTTCAGCCTCTTCCAGATAAAATCGTTGTGAGTGGTTCTTTAATGATTTCAAGAATTAGGAAGCATAGGGGCGGCTAGGTGGCGCAGTGGAGCACCGGTCCTGGAGTCAAGAGGACGTCAGTTCAAATTTGACCTCAGACACTGGAGACACACTTACCAGCTGTGTGACCTTGGGAAAATCACTTAACCCCAATTGCCCTCCAAAAAGAAGGAAGGAAGGAAGGAAGGAAGGAAGGAAGGAAGGAAGGAAGGAAGGAAGGAAGGAAGGAAGGAAGGAAGGAAGGAAGGAAGGAAGGAAGGAAGGAAGGAAGGAAGGAAGGAAGGAAGGAAGAAAGAAAGAAAGAAAGAAAGAAAGAAAGAAAGAAAGAAAGAAAGAAAGAAAGAAAGAAAACCAGAGGAAAAAATGAATATAATTTATTTTTACTCCAAATAGGCTAATGTGATATTGGGCTTCATTGATGGAGACATAGATTTTGAGTATAAGGAAGTAATAATACCTCTGTTTGCTGCCTTGGTCAGACCATGTATAGAGAGGGGATTATGTTCAGTTCAAAGGCCACAATTTAAAGATATCAACAGATTGAAGAGGGTCCAGGGAAGAATAACCAGGATGGTTAAGAGCCTTGAGATCATGCATTGGAGGAATAGTTGAAGGAATTAGGAATGTTTGGCACAGGAGAAGAAAAGATTCAGTAGACACAGTGATAGTTATCTTCAGGTATTTGAAGGATTGAATTTTTCCTGCTTGGCCCCAGTGGACAGAATTAAAAGCAATGAGTGAAGGTGTGAAGAGGAAAAGTTAGGCATGATGTTAGGGGGGGAATTTCCTAAAAATTAGAACTCAAACACAGAATAGGTTAACATATAATAGGTGGTACCTTCCCCAGCCAACCAATGGGGGTCTTCAAGCAAAGGCTGAATGACTACTTGTTAAGAACATTATAGAAGGAATTCTCTTATGGTTATGGATGGACTAAATGGCTTATGAAATGTCTTTGGGCTCTAAAATCCTATGATTCAATATGGTGTCAGGTAAGGTTAGTTGAGGTCAGTGTTTCAGAAAATTGACATATGGGCTTCATTCTAAATGTAAGGAGAAAAGATCAGTGAAAATATTCAGTCTAAACTAGTTAGAGCTAAAACTAGAATAATTAAGACAGTTATAACTAAGCCTGTTTTATGTCTATAATTCAAATTCTAATTTGGTCCCCTCCTCCCCCTCCCTTTACCCCAGTCACTCTTTGGTTGGTTGAAGGAATGGGATAAGTTTTTTGTTTGTTTACATATTATTTTGAAATGAGGAATTGAGAATGTTTTTACATTATCCCCAAATGACCACACAAAGAAATTGTAAAGGTTCAAAAATTTTTGTGTATATATAAATGCATATTTTTTGGCTTAAAATTACCTGTCATAATATTTTCTTAATAAACATAGCCTACATTTCCCAGGATATTTTTTTTTAAAAAAAGAAAGAATATTCTTATTTCCTTGGTAGAAATAAGATATGGTCATGACCATGAAGGAAATAAAAGTTTTCTAGAATTTAGTACTTAGGCACAGTAAAAGCAGGCTTGACATTGATTGACTTGGTATATATTACTGTCCTAGTAGCAGGATTTCTACTGAACAAGCCTTGGGCATTTTAGAAGTTTCTGCTAGAAAAGTGGCATTTCAGTTGTATTAAAGTTGCAGAGAGAATCTCTGCAAGATTTAGATTAACATGTGCTTGAAATTCTTTTTCTCCAATGAAGGTTTCAAAGAGACAGAAACCGAATGATAAATTAATCTAAGATGGTTCTCCATACTTAATGTGATCAGTTTGAATTCACCAATCATGAGTAAGCTTGATAAGGATACACACAGGAGTTGGTGAAATTCCTTTGTTGCTCAATGGTTCACTTATGAATTCAGTCCTCACTCTGGTTGTTTCTGTGCTGGTCTGTTCCCTCTCTCCTCTGTGGGAAAGAGTCTAATCTGACCAGCTTGCCTCAGATACTTGTTTGGAAAATTAAATTAAACTGCAGCATTAACAATACCATTTTCTTTGGGGGACCAAATTGTTTCCCTCATTTTTCTTATAGTATCTTGGGTGCATTATGAGTATCCTAAAAGACAGGCAGGTACTAATTATAACATTGATTTGAGACAGTCCTAATACCAATGTTCAGTTATTAAGCACCTGTTTATATCCTAAAGCCTCCTCAAGGACAATTTGCCAGGGGCCATTCTGTGACTTGAACAAATGAGGATTAAAATGAGTGTATAAAATTCCCTCTGACTTAAGATTTGAGAGAAAAGGTGAAGTTTGGTCCTCATGGAAGAGTGGGAGAAAAAAATCTGCATCAAATATCACTGGAATCAATACTCCAAATATCGTAACACTTTATATAAATGTATAGCAGCAAGGAATATTTCTCAGTAGTTAAAAAGAATATGAAAAGTTGTCAAAAGAGCTGCAAATTATAAGTGACTGAATTAAAACATTTTCCAAATCACTAATAGAAAGAGAAATGCATTCAAATAGCTCTGAGGTTTTATCTCACTCTTTGAACAGTGGCAAAGATGAAAAAAAAGGAACAGTCAGTGTTGGAAGGACTATGGGGGAGCAGGGATAGTTGGTACCCTGTGAGCAGATCTAAAAAGTATTCCAGTTGTTCTTCAATTCAGTCTTGAATTTAACAAGAAAGGTGATCTCCCCACCCCATTACTTGTGGCCCTAGCATTCCTACTAACGAGCATATATCCCCAAAGAAATGAGGCATAAACAAAAGTTCACTAAATACACAAAGATATTAATAGTAGCACTCTGAGAGCAAAGGACTGAAAACAATAGATTGTCTGTGAAACCAGTGGTATATGAATATTATGTAATGTTTTTCTGTCTTAAGCCATGATGAGTGTGTAGAATTTAGAGAAACATGGAAAGATTTCTATGAACTGAGTCAGAATAAAATAAGCAGGATCAAGAGAATATTATGCACGACTAAAAATGCAAATTAAAGATCACTAAAAGGAAGTTGAACTCTGAGTAATGGAAAAATCAATGAAAGCCCCTGGAAAAAAGATAATGAATAGGACATAGTACTGCATGTCTGTGGTGTCTGCTTCTGACGAAGGTAAGACTGGGGGATTCCTTAACTTCAAGAATTTTGAGTTATAGGAAGGATAATGTCAATCAGTTAAGTGTCCACACTAAGTCCAGTACCAATATAGGAAGGAAAGAAGGAAGGAAGAAAGGAATGAAGAAAGGAAGGAAGGAAGGAAGAAAGGAAGGAAGGAAGGAAGGAAAAAGAAAATGAATGATACCTCTTCCCTCACACCAAAGGGGTGTAGGATTATTACAAGGAAAAAATGTCATATAACAACGAATCACATGTTTTTATTTAATTGCTTTGTCACGGTGGGTGAGAATGAGGAAGTGACTATGATGTAAAGACAAAAGACATTAATAAAACATTTTTTAAAACTGCCCAAGTAAAAAATGTATTGAATACAGATGGGATAAATAAAGATAAGAGTATTTGATATGATCTAACACTAATTCAGTAAATACAGAATTTTTCTGGGTTGAAATAGTTAACTCTGTCAGGCTCAGTCAAAATGCCTGGCAAGGCCTAAGTGTTCTTTTTGGAAAAAAATTACACACGGTATGATCTGATCGTGTGTGTGTGTGTGTGTGTGTGTGTGTGTGTGTGTGGCACAGACATGTGCAAATGCTGTTTATGAGTTTTTATGGTTTAGGATGCAAACCTAGCTTCCCAATATTTTAAAAACTCAATAGGAGACGACAGTGGGCCATGATAGCCAAAAGGGATCATTCAACCTTAGGCTCCATTAAGAGAGACTTGATGCTCAAGGCTAGGGAAGGAATCTCTTGTTTGTGTTCTACCCAGGTCAAACCACACCTGGGGCACTGGGCTCAGTTCTGTCTGGAAGATGGCAATGTTCACATTGATAATCTGGAAAGCATTCAGAGGAGGCCAAGTAGGATAGTAAAAATTAACTCAAGGACATGGCATTTGAAGCTCAGTTGAACAAGCTGTAGAAATCTAACCTGGAAAAGAGAAGACTGAGGTGGGGGAGGGAGACTTGAGAATCAGCTTCATGGATTTGAAAGGTTGTTGTGTTGAAGAGGGATTACACATACTCTGTGTGGCCCCAAAGGGTAGAACAAGAAGCAGTGGATACTCATTTCAGAGGCAAATTTAGGTTTGACATAAAGAAAATCTTAGCAACTTGTGGAACGGGTTGCATTAAAAGGCCTTGAGTTTTTACCTCAAAGAAATGATGTGTCAGGCCAAGATTGTGTGAATACTTCTTGGGTTTCTCATATAAAAGATTCTTGTTCTTGAATGGGTTAGGATTAGATGGCCTCTGTGGTCTCTTCTAACTCTGAAATTCTGTAAACTCAAAGATGTCACCATTATTTTCAACTTGTGTTCTGTTTTTTTCTGTAATGAATGGTTAAAAAAAAACAGGCTCTGGTGGCCCACGTATTATTTCCTCTGTGAAATAATGTAAATGGTAGAAAATTCTAGGCACTGGCATGAAACATTTACCTCCCCCAAAGAGCATACCAGAGCTGCTGATTTTGTGAAATGCCTTTTTAAGTGTGGGCAATTACAGGCGTATTGTAAGCAAGTATGGATGCAGTTGTCAAAATCATTTTAAGATTGAGTGTTTACATGGGCAAGAAATTGCCTGATTGTGGCTGTACACCTTATAGAAGAAGGGGACTAAAGAGGAGGGCAGTGGGGAAATTTTAGAAAGTGCCTGAAAAAAGGTCTGATTGAAATAAACTGGACTTCTGAAGGAATGATCTTTTTAAAGACAGAAGGCTACCGACAGAAATCTAGGTAGATTAGCACATAGGGATTTTAAGCAAAATCACTCAAAGTTTATTGGAAGGTGGAATGAACTGTTATCTGTTGTCTCAGATTGGTTGGCCATTGTGGTCCTAGTTGGGATTTACAGGATAATGTCTCTTTTTTTCTCACCTCAGTGTTGTATGTTGAATGCCACCATGTGGTGGTAGAGAGTTAAGTGTGTGTGTGTGTGTGTGTCGGGATCTGAACAGGGAGATCCTTTCTGGGGTATTAGGAATTAACCACAGAAACCCTTTTATTTCTTTATAAAGCTTTAAAGTATTAAAACAACAAATAGCTTGATTGAATAAAACTTAAAGAAATGTGATCTTAAATTTAGAGAAATGAAACTTGAAAAGAAAATTCTCTTAAACCCAAGGGAAAAAAAATGTACTGTTTAGCTGTTTTGTTTGCTAAAGCTTTGCCATGGTCCCAAGTGTAGCTAACACAGTCTTGTGGCCCGTGGACTTGTCAGAAAGCTTTTCATTCTAAAGTACCATCAACTGAGGTGACTTCAAGTAATTACATTTGGTTGATGTTCTGTAATTCCTCCTCTTCCTGTGAGGCTAGGCTTAAGTATTTGAAGAATAAGAAGATGGATTAAACTTGTTTCTCTTGGTCCCACAGGGTACTAGGAGCAAAAGAGACAAATTTAGACTTCATATAAGGAAAAATATCTTAACAATTAGAGCTATCCAAAAGTGAAATGAACTGCTTATGAGAGGAAGTGGTTTCCACCTCATTGGAGCTCTTTAAGTGAAGACCAGATGAAAACTTAGTGGGTACATTATTGGGGGGGAGGATTATTCAGAATCAGGTTAAGTGAAGTCCCTTCCAAATCTTATACTCTGTGACTCTAGGATTATAACAAAGGGAATCCATTATTCATCAACTCTTGTGATCCATTTCTTGCTTGCCTCCTCTTTAGAAGTCTGAGACTTTGACCATGTGCATTTACTTATAGCCATCATGGCTATATTATTTGAACCAAAAACAAACATAGTAACAAATATGCTTTCTGACAAAGAATATTCCATTCACAAATCATCCTTTATTTTCTTGAGCATCTGGGTCTTCTGTTTATTGTATATTTTAAGGACACTATACATCTGCAAACTTGGATCAACCCATCACTTTCTGGACTCTTTCTGAACTCTTGCTCCTGTCACCTTCTTCACACTGGCAAAATTTCCAACTTTATTGTCTCACCCTCTGATTCACAAATTCATCCGAAAATCCCATTTGGGATAGACTCATTTTATAGCAGTTCATTTCAAACCCAGTTCATCTCATAGCTTTCTGACTTCCTTCTGGACATTGCTCCAGTGCCTTTTCACCCCATTCCTTTTTTTACCTCACTCTTCTGTGTTGTCTTCCCCTATTAGAATGGAAACCTCTTGAGGGTAAATATTATTTTTCTTTCTTCTTGTATTTATATTCCTATCTCTTAGCACAGTGTCCAGCATATAATAAGTTTTTAATAAATACTTGCTCATGTGTTATCCATGTGTCCATCCATCCATCCATCCATCCATCCATCCATCCATCCATCCATCTACTCATCTACCTACCTACCTATTAAAAATATGGGAGCCTACAAGGATAAATTAATGTAAAGTCATATTACCCCTTACTTGAACAATCACAATTTGGGAGCCAACTGGCACCTTTCATTTCTGCCATATGCTAGATGACATCATCACTAGTTCCATATCACTTGAACTCTTCTAACAATCTTGGAATTCATGTGAAGAGAAAATTCTTTTAGATACAAACTTTACATTTTACTAATTATTCAATTGCTTCTTTCACTTAGAGTAATTGTTTCTGAGCCATTCAGCTTTTAGCCAACAATATATCTTGTGCCCTGAGTTGCTAAGAAATTGTTTTATTTTAATGCATCCTCAACTGAGCTGACTTAGTCTTCACATATTAGTCATCACCTTCTTCCTGATTTTCCATTTCCTGCTCTTTATGAGTTACTAGATGTTCAGACAGATGCATTGCCAAATACAGTGTACACTTGGAAATTTTGCTTGTGCTCTAATCTAAATTTCCCTCCTTTAAAAAAGTTCTTGTGAATCTTTCTTGATGTTCTCAGACCAAGAAACTATTTTTTTTAATATATGCCACAGTTTGGAGACAACTCATGAAGACAGGATGAAGCAAATTTCAGAAGTTCACCGAGTAAATGTCTGTAAAGTTCACCCTATTAGAGAGTTTCTAATTAAAAAGAACTCACAAGTGCCCCATTATTGTATACTGCAGGAATTTAGAAGAAACTGGTTGGTATTTTTTTTCATGACTAACATTTCATGGACAAAAAATATAACTTCAGAAAATAGTTGGGTCCATCATTGTGTGCTAATAACATTTTGTTTGAAGTATTGCTACCTTATAATGACTCTTGCTTCCTTAAGTCATCCATCAATCAGGAAACAATACCCTGGATTCTGTCAGTTTCCTTAACTATCACAACACATGGCAAGGTAAGGTCATTGACACTCAATAAACAGATTAAGTAAAGAAAACAGCGGAGTATGAAGTCCAACAATGTATAATATCATTCAAGAAAAGGTGGAAAGTATAGTGAAAAGAGTCCTGGATTTGGAATCAAGAGAAAACTGGGTTCCATCCCACCTCTGAGCCTCAGTTTCCTCATCTTGAAAGTGGAGGTGATAATACCTCTAGTACCTACTTCAAAGGACTATTGTGACAATCAAATGAAATGGAGAGTATTGCTAGGTATGTAATGAGTTATTATGGTGCATTGTCAACCTTAAAGATCCATATAAAGGCCATCCATAATTATTACTTGAAACATAAGTCTAGGCTGTTCCTATGTCTGATGGTTTGTTTTTAGATGCCTCTTTTTTTTCATTGGGCCTCCACTTTTCCATCTTGTTGATAACAATTTCAGATGAGGTTTATGAGGTGTGAACTGAACCACTGAAGGCTGCAAAGAACTCATAATTACTTAGCAATGATGATTGTCTTTGAAAATGGGGAGCCAGCTATATGACTAATGTATTATCTATAGAGTAACTCTTGGGGAGAAGTGGAGAACCTTCTTGCTATGCCAGACTATAGGGGGGAAAATCCACTAAAGACCACACACAAGTAAAAAAACAACTTAATTAGGCACAGAGAAGGGAGAGAGAGAAGTTCTGTAGGATCTAACACTTTAATAAATCACAGGAAGGTCGTAACATGTTTTCCTACTTTAAGTAGCTACCATATATAAAAATTACTTCAGTGTGGGGGGAAAAGGAAATTCCTTTCTTCACATTCTCTCCTTTCCCTTCTTCACTGCAGATCTAGAGCCAGTTCATGATTAGAAAAATTTCCACACTTCAGGCAAAGGGGAAAAAAGGAAGAGTAACATCTGAACCTTATCATTTTGCCATTTTCAAAAAAATGTAATTTTGTCTATGGAGCAATACTCAGGGCTCCTTGGCCTGTAACCTGTGCCTCTTCAAGATCTCTAATTTAGGTCAAAACTTTATTGTTCTTGGCCAAGGAGTACTGCCAAATTCCAGAGAGAAGGGGCACTATGAATTCTTTAGAAGAAAAAAAGAAGTATAGTCTTCAAACACAGTTTGCAGTACCTTTATGAATACCACAAATACACTGAATTTCAGTGTTAATGAGGGCACCCTCATTCAACTAGATTAGAGCAGCATATGCACATTTTTAATTGCTTTCAAATATCTCAAATAACCTCACATCTGACTGGAGGCAGCCAGTGAAAATGGATACTCAAGACATTACTTCAAGGTAGAACCCTAATTTTGGTGTTAGAATACTGTGTTAGACACACAGAGTGTGAAAATAGGCACATGGCTTTTTTGGTTAATAATATTTTCAGATATAGCTCAAGAGTAATTAATCACCCTTGAGTACCATGGCTTACAGAATAGTTGTGCGTGGACAGAGAAATCAGAGTAATTGCATAGTCTTTCACCAACTTTAATTTTATCTTTCTCCTTCTATGTTGACTTCTACTCTGTCCCTGTTAGGCAATGCTGAGATACCAAACTAGGGGACTGGAAGCAGTGCTACCCCAAAGTTGGTCCCCTCTGTCCAACATCAGTACCTCTCCATAGCTTGCTTGTTTACCTCCTGAATTTCTTTGCTCACATGACTTTCTAGTGACCCAATCTGAGAAGAAAAGCACATCATCTTACCTAGATCAAACTGGGATAACGTTTACTAATTGCTTTACAAACCAGAAAGTGCTATCAAGCTATCAGCTACTGTTGAGTTTTTTTTTTATTTTCATTCTTCTCTTCTTTGTTGAAGTTCAAGGTAGAAATGGTCCAGAGAAAATTTGTATCCTACTTTTGCTATATTTAATCTTCAGCAGACCATTATGCAAGATAAAATGGATGGCCTTCTTTCTTTATAATTGAAAAACTTGGTTTGTTGATAGCTATTAAAAACTTTGTTCTACAAGTCTTACAGGTGAATGTTGTATCTGGGCATTTGAGGATAACACTGTGTGCTAATGTTCTGGTTCTAGAGCTATGTATTTGTTGAAGTCTCAAAGACATTTTGTATTTGTAGTGGGGAGATTTGTCATCTATTAGTTCAGAAAAGGTCAAGGATTTCTAGTGCATAATTCTAGCTAGTTGATTGTGTCTTTTTAGGCATTTAGTAGGTGCTAAATTCTTGCTACAGAGGAGAGAGAAACCACTACCACCCAAGAAAGTATCACAAATTGTTACTTGAACTGAGCCTTAGAAAAATTAAAGGAATCTGAGAGGTGGAGAAAAGCATTCCAGTATGATTGATATTGAAGGATCACTCACATTAAGAAAATCAGTCTTTGTGAAAAACCAAGATAACAAACATTTACTAAGGATGTACTCTGGGTCAGCCACTGCTAGGCACTCATTAAAAAGACAAGATGAAATAATGTTTACCTTTAAAGAGTTTCTATTCTATTGCTATAAATACTTGATAGACCGACTTGAATGGAGAAAACTACAGACATATTAGAGTTTATGATAAAGTAATAGACCATGGATGTCATAAGAAACCTCAGACTAAGTAGACAGATTGTTAGAACTCAATTCTGAACAGCTCTGAAAGGGTGTTTAAACTGATTTTGCAAAGGATAGATGTTTGTTGTATGTAGATTGAACTCTATTTAGACTTCATGTGCCATTTTTTAGCTTACCAGTTGAACATGGTGATGTGTTTGGTTGGCTTCAGACTAAAGTCATTAGCCTAGTGCTTCCCCAACTCCTTTGACTGAAGTAACATCCCAGTTCTCTTTCATGTTCTCGGCATTCCTGGTTCCATAGAATTATTGAATATGTTTCCTGTGTGGTAGCGGTAGCTACTGAATAAAATTACTATTAAAGATGCACATTTATTTCAGTTAAGTATGGAAGTATAATTTGTAAATTTATGTTTGCTGTCATGCACTTTCAAAGAAAAATTTCAAAGTTAAAGAATTACATCTCACAAAATTGCAATTTTCAAAAGCATTAATCATAGGAAAAGCCAGTATATGTGAATCGATGAAACTTTTACTGCACCCCCCTTTCCACTACATCTTAGTAAAGCACACAGCATTGAAGTGATTTATAGGACTTCATTACCCTGGGATGGATGTTGGCCAAACATGGCATTTCTTTAATTATCTATACAGTCTTGTGAAGGAAAACCACATTCTGCAAAGCATTTCCCTTGGACTCTGGTTTAAATGGAAAGAGTTCTGTTTCTGTTTTTGTTTTTAATATTCCCGTGCCTTGCATATAGAAGGAATCTAAGGTTAGTTGGGCTGTCAATATTAACATTGCTATCACTTCTTCTCTGAGATTTTCCTGAAAGTAGCCCTGAATAATTTGAATGAACCATGACTACCTGCTCCCAAAGAAATTATGGTAAATTAAGAGACAGCTGGAACAAGGATAAAATATTGTCTCAACCTCTAGTTCTCTGCATGGGATGGGAGCTCCTCATTAGAATATAAGCTTCTTGAGGTCAGGGATTTTTTTGTCTTTCTTCGTATCCCTAACACTTAGCATAGTGGCTGGTACATAGTAAATATTTAAAATGCTTGTCGATTGACTGAGATATAAGTTCTTGAGGATAGGGGCTATTTTCATTTTTGTCTTTGAATACCCAAGTCCTAAGACAAGGTCCAGAATATTCTTGTGGCATAACAATTGCTTGCTGAATTGAATTGAACTCAGTGGTACAAATAGGAGGAAGAGAATGTTAGATTCCTTATAAAACAAATATGGAAGAGAGATATCCTTGAAATGAGCAATGGGAATTGTGGTCCTCCAGACCCCTGAGAGGGATGTGTGAGACTGCAGGAACATTACAAGATATATCCTAAGAAGTAGGACATGGAGCTATATTTTTGAAGTGTGAAAGATGGTTATGGATTCTGGAGTTGGAGCATTAGTATCTTGGGAAAAGAAATGACTGCCATCTGTAGAAGGCTTGTAGGAAAGGCCCTTGTTAGGGAGCTGCAACCCACAAACAAAAAGACTTAAAATTCCAAGCCATTAGGACAACATTAAGAAAGTCAATGTAACACTTGAACCAGAAAGCCAGTTTCTTCTTAATTAAGAAGCAGAGCTGGCACTTAAGGGGAGACAGAGTTGGCTTGTTCTCTGGAGGGAGGGGCTGGTAGAGGTAACAGATTTACTTAAAGTCATACTAATAGTAAATGACTAATGTTGGATTCTTTCCCTAGTGTAAGCAGGAGGAAGGAGAGAGACACCGGAAGAGAGGAGACACTGGGAAGAAAAGGAAAGAGGGAGGAGATTAAAGGAAATCAGGCTTTAACATTGACCATTTTGCTTTGGATAATCCATGGTGGACCTATTACCCTACAAAGTCAACAAAAAACTTTAGGAATTCTGCCTTTCTAGGAGGGTACTATGCAAAGATGGAAGAAGAAGAGTCAGAGGTCACATGTTAGAGTCAGAAGTCTGTTAACTTATGATATCTCAGTTTCCTTATCTGTCAAATTGTGAAGGGTTCAGGGTGGGTGGAATTGCACTAGGTGTCCTTTGAAGTCCCTTCTGACTCTGTCTAACTCTGTGATCTTTAAGATTTTCTTCAGATCAAAGTTTCCTTATGAGTAAAATGCAAAATTTAAACTAGGCACTCTCTGAGGTCCTCTCCATAATCCTGTGACCTATTGAAAAGTGTCTGAGGTGTGAGCTTCACAGACAGAGATACTGCTCTTCTAATAACCAGATAAAGGAGAGCAACCCCAATTCAACCAGTTAAGTCTTCCAGGCCTCTGATGGGCATTGTTATTTTTGGGAATTATGGTATGAGTTCTCTTTGTTTTTGCAACCTAGAAAGAAGCCTGTTGATATTTTTAACCTTTTGAATCTGTGTTGATCAGAAGAGATTGACAGGTGATTGCATCCTGGATAGAGGGAGTTTATCAAATATTCATATTCCTAGACTCTGTGGATGGAGGCAAGACAGAAAAGTAAGGCGCTTCCTTTCTCTACTCCAGAGAACTCACTTTAGTGTAAGAAGGGAATCTCCAACACCAGTGTTATAAGGGATATATTTTTAATAGCTCATACTATTGAATAGGATCTATTGAAAGATCTAAAGATCTATGTAAGTTTTCTATTTAATTTTAGCAAGCATTTATTAAGATTTCCTTGTATTCCAGATACCATGTTAGGTGCTAGAGATAAAAAAGAAAACCAAATAGAAATAACCCACCTTCAAGGAGCTTAAATTCTGTTGGAGAGAAATAACATGTATGCATATAAGTAAGCAAATGAATGAATGCATAGCATTTTAAGTGTTTACAGTGTGCCAAATGCTGTGCTAAATCTGGGCATGTGAGTCCAGAAGAAAAGACAGTTTCTGCCCTCAAGGAGTTTATAATCTAACGGAAGAGACAATGTACATTGGGCTGGGGCAGCCAGGAAGGTTCACTGATCCTTAAAGTTATTGGGCTCATGAGTGATGCCAAAAGGGAAGGACCTTGGCATAATCTAACTAGGAATAATATCAAAGTGTGGGGTCGGGAGAGACAGTCACCAGCCATAACACAAGATTCTATGGAAGAAATCTATAAGGGTAATGGCTAGCATTTACAGAGTGCTGCTACATGCCAGACACTGTGCTAAGCACTTTACAACTATTATTTTAAAGCAATTTCTTAGATGGAGGAAAAGACACTGGTCATCTTCAAGCTACTTCAATTAGAGATAAGATTTTTTAAAATTTCTTTTGAAAGTGCTTGTGTGTGCACTATGATGTATTACCGTGATGTGTAAATGCTGATGCACTTCATTTAATTTAATCTAGGAAGAGTTGTGTTGGCTGGTCACCTGAACATTTAACCCAAATATTGGTTTGAGATGTCTATAAATCACAAGGGCTTAGGGTACACAATGACTTTGCTAGTTATTTATTACCTAGTTTAACTCATGGACTCAAAATGATGTTTGACCCCCAAAATTGCCTTAAGCATTTGGGGAGAAATGGTTGTAATGATAATAAATAAAAATATTAATAATTATAATGTATTACACTTAATTATAATTAATATAACAAATAAGCAAAAATAGGGGTCTCTTTCATCTCTCAGAATGAGATTTTCTTCCATGTAGATACCTTGTGAGAATTTGTTCCTTATTTATTCTTGATGACCTTAATACATGGGAACTAAAGGAAGCAAGGTATGTTTACCTCTTCCTTCCTCTTTGCCTCTGAACAGTTAAATTCCATTTAATTTAACAAACTGTAAACACAGTATGTGAATCACAGTGCTCAGTTCTGGAAATACAAAGATAAAATGGTAGTTTCTCTCAAGGACCTTACTTTCTACTGCGTGGATACTACAACATATACAAAAATAAATATAGGACAAGGTTTTGTGCACATATAATAAACATAAATTTTACATTTTACACTCATTTTCTCCTTTCTGGATAAAGACCTCAATATCTTTTTCAAATATTTGGTCTTTATTGCAACAAACAACCAAATTCCCCCTTTCCACAGGGATTGCTTCCATTCTTTTACCAGGTACATCCCACTTTAGATGGCAGAGTAATACTGGAACAAGTCTAGGTACCTTAGCCCCAGCTCATCTTCAAGGGGCAATGATCTCATCACTATGTCCCCTTTCTCCTTCCTTATCCATCTCTCACCCCTGAAAAGACTGATCTCTGGACCTCGTCTCTGATGTCATTGAGTATGGTTCGTATTTCCTTTCCTCTCAACCAAAATATTCATTTATTTGCAGTGGAAAAACATGAATCTGGAGTCAAGAGGACCAGGTTTAGAATCCTTACTACCTCTGTGACCCTAAGCAAGTCATTGATCTAACTTTCCTTGCTTGAACAATTAAAAGATCAAACGATATGACATTTGGGGTCACTTCCAGCTCTAAATCTAAGGTACTATGATCCAAACAGTCAATATCTGCTGTGTTTGGTGTATTTTGCTCTGCCCTGGTAAACCTGGATCTAAGAATCTAGTATATTGCTATGACTAGAGATAAATGGGCCTCAGTTTCTCATCTGTAAAATGAAGTGGTTGGAATAGTTGGCCTGGGAGGTCTCTTCTAACATCATCCTTTGATTCTTGAGTAATAATAATGTCTAGTTGCAATCTCATTCCGGCATTATATAGACTTTATTCCTCTGAGGATCAAAGTACTGTCTCCTGTCATCTCAGACTTCACTTCCTCTTCCCGTCCTCCTGATATCCTAACAGCATCCCTCTGATGTAGGCCTGTGAGTAGAGTGTACAAATGTGCTCATGTGGTGTCAGAGAGCTACTTACCCTTTTTCAAAAGGTAAAGCCAACTTCAAACCATATGGTTGTCTTTGTAGCAGAGAAAACTGCACAGATGCAAGGTCTGTCAGTTAAACCCGTCTTGGCAGGAAGGAAGTGAACATCAACAAATAGCTGGCAAGAAGGCATGGCGGAGATTGCATCAGCCCAGCAGCCCAAGAATCACTCAGATGTTCCCATTCCAATAAGACCTCTAGGAAGTTTGAACAATGATATGTATGAATCTGTACAGATGAAGGTTCCCCTCCTCCATCACCAGGCCATGATTTTCCAGGCAGCATAGCCTGAATGGGTCAAGAAGGCATAGCTCTTTCTCTCACCCTATTGATTATTGGCAGCTTCCAACATCTGCCTTCTCGATATTAAGCACATAACTCTGTTGTTTCACAAATGCTACAAGACAACTTCATTTCTAGTGTGGCCCTTTTTTTTGTCCAGTGGGACCATGGCAAAGGCTGTACTTTGGTCGGTCTGACACCCACCTTTTGTGCTGCTGAATGCCATAAAAAAACTCCCTATTGAAAGCAGTTGCTAATACAGTTATCGTGGTTCATAACATGTTCAGGCTGCAGGACTTGGGTATGTTTGTGAACCACAGTAGAAAAGTTTTTCCTCTTGGAAAGACCAGAGTCTATTATAAAAGTGGCACATTCTAATGTCAATTTTCTGCCTGAATAAAAACGAATGATTAAGCGTTGCTGTAGGCAAACTTGTCATTACAGCAGAAGACTTTCTGCTGGGATAAATAACTCTAAAACCATATAATTTCTTTTTGCTGGAAGTATGTAAAACGAAAGTCCAAACTCTTTAGAAGTATTTCTATCCAGGCTTGTATATATTTATGGTTTAATATGTGGACTTGAAATATGTATATTTGTATTTGAATAAATATCATTAGAGACATAACCTCTATATGGTAACAGTGTAATCTCTCATCAATGAAAAGCGAGTCCATGCTACACATTCCAGATAATTATTTTTTAATGGAAATATTGTCTGGATGTGAGGAAAGAGTAGATTCTGTACAGAATAGTGAAATTGATTATTCGAGTGAACAAGTACATTTTGCATTTGCTGAGGTTGCATATAATGGCATGAGCCTGTCAACTATATGAACAATCAGAAATCCAAAATGCCAGCATTTAGGTAATGGAGAGGGGGTATGTCTGGGTCAGGGGTAGGGAACCTACAACCTTAAGGCCTCATGTGACATTTTAGGTCCTTAAGTGCAGCCTTTTGATTTAATGCTGATTTTACATAAATCCTTTTCACAGGTCGCCTTCTAGGTCCTTAAATGTGACCTTTTGACTGACTCCAGTTCTTTGTTCTGTAAAATTTGGATTCAGTCAAAAGGCCACACTTAAAGACCTAGAAGGCCACATGTGGCATTAAGGCTGCAGGTTCCCCACCCCTGTTGTAGTTTAAGCATTCTTGACTTGGATTATGTAGGTAGATTTCAGGGGACCTATGAAGTTGGATGGGAGAAAATACATCCTGATTTTCACTAATTTCTAACTGAAATTTAGCATTTCCTTCAATTATGAATTAAAAAAAACATTATTTCAGAAAGGGGGCTATCCATGGGCTTCACCAGATTTCTGTCAAAGAGGTCCATAACACACAAAAAGAGATTAAGAAATCCTTGTCTAGATACAGAATTAGGAATTGGTCTTTTTTTCCCTCTTTATTACTAAATTCTCATGAGACCTTGGATACAGTAATTTCCTGGTATTCAACTAATCTGAGTTTCAAATTCCACATTTTGAAATGGTGACAATAAAAAAGAAATCTAGGCATGCTTCTCTGGAAATATCTTTTCCTAACATTTCATCGCTTTCATTTGCAGTGATGCCATTTCATTGTCATTATTATCTTTATCCAAAGTATCACAAAATTGTATATGTCTACTGCCTGCTTATTTTCATTTGTGCTGTGAAATATTCATTCTGATAGATAAGATGTTTAAGCACACAACACATCAATTCAATTCAGCGGGCATTTATTAAATTCACACTCTTGTCAGCCCTGTGGTTAGGGAAGCTACCATCGCTATGGCCAGGGAAGGGACTCAGTACTCAAGCAGGGAAGGCAGTAGAAACCAGGGTAGATGGACCATCCTTGTGGCTGCTGTGAGCAGAAAGGAAGAATTATTCAGCAAATTTGAGGCAGAAGGACCCTGCCCATTTCTGGCAGGACTTCATTAAATTTTTCTTGACGGCTACTTTAGTCGCATCCCATATATTTTGGTGTATTATTTTGATGTTACAATTTTCTTTAAAATCATAACAATAAATTTTACTAGTAGGATTAACATTGTTTTGACTAGACCTGTTACTTTTTAAGGAGAGAAATTTCCTTATGGGGAACTTCCTATCCCAATTACAACCTGCACCTTTTTTTACCCCTTATACTGTTAGAGAGTTGCCTAGGACTTTAAGGTTGCCAGTAGGTATTGAAGGCAAGACTTGAACCCAGCTCATGGGGCTGATAGTTTTCTTCAAGTATTTCTCTCCCTTTTTTTTTTAGAAAAGAATGATAGCATGTATTGCTTTGGTCTCCATTTAAATTCTGGTATTTCTAGATCTTTCTCTGAATGGAGATATCTCCTTCCATTCTGAGACTTGTAGAGTTGTCTTTTAACTGTGCATTGCTGAGAAGAGTCCAGTTTATCAAGGTTGGTCATCATACATATGATGTGTCTGTGACTGTGTACAAATTTTTCCTGGTTCTGCTCTTCTCACTTGGCATCAATTTTTATAAGCCTCTCCAGGTAATTATGAAGACCATCTCCTTCCCATTTCTTATACCACAATAGTATCCCATTACATTCATATACCACAACGTGTTCAGCCATTCCCCAATTGATGGGCATCCCCCTAATTTCCAGTTTTTTGCCACCACAAAGAGAGCTGCAATAAATATTTTTGTACATATGGGTCCTTTTCCCACTTCTACAATCTCTTTGGGATCCAGCCCCAAAAGTGGTATTACTGGGTCAAAAGGTATGCAATTATTTATAGCCCATTGGGCATAGTTGCAGATTGCTCTCCAGAATGGTTGTATCAGTTCACAGCTCCACCAACAATGATTAGATTTCCAATTTTTCCACATCCTCTCCAGCACTTGTTATTTTCCTGTTTTGTCGTCTTAGCCAATCTGACTAGTGATATGTGGTACCTCAAACTTGTTTTGATTTGCATTTCTAGAATCAGTGGTGATTTAGGGCATTTTCTATAAAGATATCTTTAATTTCTACCTCTCAAAATTGCCTGTTCATATCCTTTGACCATTTATCAAATGGGGAATGACTTGTATTCTTAAAAATTTTACTTAATTCTCTGTATATTTTAGAAATGAGGCCTTTATCAGAGACACTGGTTGTAAATATTCTTTCCCAGTGTCTCACTTCCATCTTAATCTTGATTACATTGGCTTTGTTTGTACAGAAACTTTTCAGTTTAATGTAATCAAGATAATTCATTTTGCATTTTATAATGCTCTCCAACTCTTATTTGGATATAAAGTCTTCCCTACTCCATAAATCTGACAGGTAAACTATTCCTTGCTTCCCCAGATATTTAAAGTATCAGTCTTTATGCCTAAATCATGCATCCATTTAGACTTGACTTTGGTGTATGGCGTTAGATGATGGTCTATGCCTAGTTTCTGCTGTACTATATTCCAATTTTCCCAGCAGTTTTTGTCAAATAGTGAATCCTTCTTCAAGTATTCCAAGTGCCGTTGTAGAAAAGGGATTACTTTTTTCTCTTTGACCACAGAGCAGCAGAACTAGTAACAGAGAGTGGAAGTTGCTAGGCTCGAAATAAGGAAGTTTTGTGATAATTATAGCTAAAAATTAGAGCTATCCAAAAGTGGAATGGATAGGACATAGTAGATTTCAACTCATAAGAGGAATTCAATGAAATGCTGGATGTCCACTTGTTGGATAGGTTGTAAAGGAGATTCTTGGTCAGGTTTGGGTTAAACTAGGTGGCTTTTAAGATTCCTTCCAACTTGGGAATTATATGAATTTATGAGTTTGATCTGCCTTCTATGCCTTATTCTTCCCTCACCCTCATTTGTAAAATGTGGGAAGTTTGAATGAGATCATCTCCATAGTATCATAATTCTTCAATTCTGTGATCCCATTTATTTTTTCCTCCTTCAAATTTATTTAAAAACTCTGAGATAATTGCTGTTGCCTCTCCTTGGGCTTCATTCATGACTACTCACCCTTTGTTCTTTTATTGTCCCTAAATGGGGCAATCTAAAAGCCTAAAAGGCAAAGGCTCTTTTCCCTTTTTTCATGTCTAAAAACTGTGTATCTCAGGATCTTCTCTGTTCTCTTCCTTTTCCCTGATATCTATTTTGGTTCCATTATCAAAAATACTGAATTTCAAGCAAAGGATTATATTGTGGAGGGAGGAGTGCTCGATGTGGATTCTGAGGTCTTTGGACACTCATGTTTTTCATTCCCTGACACTTTGTCTCAAAGTATTTTTGAAATCCCATTCAGTAAATTCAAGATTGTACAGATAAACTCCAAGGTTTTCTCTCTTCTTTATGGTAATGAATTTATTACTTAATCTTTTGTTGTTGTTGTTGTTTTCTAAATGACACTCAGATGAAGTGTGATTTTCAAAGGGAGATTGTTTTGTTTCTTCCTCTGCTCACCCCAGATGTAGCATTTGTGGATCATCCTACCATATCACCACCACTAGTAATTTCTTCTTTCTCTTTTATTTAAGTAACCATTTTCACAACCAAATCAAAGAATTTTTGTTTTAGTTCTCTCCTCTTTCAAATTGCTCTCTTAATTTTGTTGAATATTCTTTTCAGAGTTTTGGTCCATAATTGTTCCCTTTCATATCTCTTAATGGCCCTCAGAATTTGAAAGGTGAGTTAAAAAATATAATATTCCTGTCTTTCCCTTGAATCATACAAACATTTATCTATCTACTTGATCTTTTCATGATACATGACCTTGACTAACTTTCTTATGTCTCTTTTGTGTGGGTCAACATTATTTTCTGTAAAAATGATTCTAATTCAGTCCTTTTGCTGGCTGAGCTCAGCATTGCAGGACAAATTATGTTGAGAGTATAGATCGATTTCATTAGATTTTTCTAATATCTATTTTCTTTCATTTATTATGGGTAAAGAATAATCTTGGATAAAATTCAGACTAGTTTTCCTTGGTATATGAAGGCTTTTTTCTACTGTCTGTTTTCAAAATCTGTAATTTAATATAAAGTTCTAGAGTTCGGCCACTATGTTTATGGCTTAACAAAATTGAGGGTTTCTCTTGTTTAGTGATCTACAGATTCACCTCATCTGTACTTTGCTTTCTTTTTTCACTGCTTCCTGGTAATTTTCCTACATGATTTCCTAAAGTGTATGGTATTGATATCATTCTGTTTTTACGGAAAAATAATAATTTCTCAGCTTTTCTCACTCTATCCTGTCTTTTACTTGCCTTGTCTTACAGATATTTATCCTGGTTGTTTTTCAGACTTGTTGCCTTTTAATTTATTCTGATGTTTAGTCTTCCAGATATGCATTCTAGAATTCCAAACCTAGACATTTAGAGAATCTACAGTTTTTCTGAGAATATTTTCATAAGTTCTATCTATTCTCCTGATTATATTTTTTATTTCTTCTTTGAGAACTTTAACATCTTTTTTATTATTTCTAAACTTATTTCTTACTCTTTTTGTTTGACTTTCTATACCATCCAGAACTGCCTTGAGATTTTTCTATTACTATTCTTGGTGGTGTTGATCCTGTTTTTGTGGTGTGTTTTCTGTTTGTTTGTTTTTTCCTAAGGTTTTCTCAGTGATTTATTATACTTTACAACATTTATTCATTGTTCTGAGTTATCTTTTTTCTTTACTTTTTCAGTTTTTCTGATGAATTATTTGAGTTTTTCCTTATGATTATTTTTTTCTGTCTCCTCTTTGTTGTTTTTCTTTTATTTTTGTTTGGCACAGCACTTGTAATTTTGATGGAATTAAGGGAAGCTGAGCATAGAAATTACCTCTCCCTCAGTCATCTTGGCAGAATTCCCTACTGGTCAATTTAACTAGGCTGGCCAATTTTTTTTTCTTCCTTTATGTGGTTTGACTACAGAGTGAGAGAAAAACCCAGGTGAACCAGCCATGAGGGATTTGAAGGATTCTGCTTTATTCTCTGAGTTTCCTAAAGATAAATTTTCCTTGTGAAGTTACATCTTTTTCTGTTTTCTCCAGTTTGTCAAATGAAAAAGAGACAATTTGAGGAAAGAGTATACTTTGCATGTCTCTTCCCTGAATTTCTGGTGTGTCTGGTATCCCACTGTGATAGGTCTTAGTATCACATCAGGCAGGAAAGGATCAGTTTCCTGGTAAGGGATAGGTCAATGATGATAATGATAATGATACATTTCTGATACTCTTTCTCCATTACTCAACCTAGTCTTCTAAACTAAGGGGCTCTTATTCTGGGTTTACAGACACCATTGGAAACCATGATGAGATCTCTTAGTTGTTGGGGTCTCTGAAATTAGACAGAAAAAACCACACCCTAAGTTCTGCTAAGCTATAGCTAAAATTCTACATTTCCTTCAACTGTGAATGTAAGTTTAAAAAAACAACATTATTCTGAGAAGTGATCTGTAAGTTTCATCAGATTGCCAAAGGGATATATAATATTTAAAAAGCAAAAACTTCTGCTCTTGAGATATTTTTGAAAGTTTAGGTATAATAATTACATGTGAGATACTGTGCTCAGCATAGAGTATAAAAAAGATAGATGTGTTATGAATCCCTCAAGTAATTACACTTTAATGACTGGGAGGAAAAGTATACAAGTACTGATAATTTAACAAAAAGTGAGATTGGTCCAAAAGAGCTATTTAAAGTGTTTTTTAAGTGAGGAGAGAGATCATCTTCACCTGAGGATGACCTTGAAGAAAGGGAGAGATTTCAATAAACTGAATTCAGGTGGTAGTGGTGGTGGTGATGGTGATGGCAGTGGTGAAGGTGGTGGCAGTGAAATGTACTCTAATCATGGGGATGACTTGAGCAAAAATGCAGAGATGAAGGACAAGATAAAAATGGAGAGGTGCAGAATATCACAGTTTAGCTCAAATACAGGACATCTGAAAGGGAGTAATTTTAGATAAAGCTGGACTGCTACTTTGGAATGAGGGCTTTAGAACATTCAGTATACCAAAAGTAAAAAGTTTAAGCTTTATTCAGAAAGTGTTCAGTCATCAAGTGTTTATTAAGTGCCCCCTTTATGCCAAGGACTGTACTAAGCACCAGAGAGACAAAGAAGGCTAAAGATAGCCCCTACTTTGAAAGAACCCACAGTAGAATGAGACAGAAAACATGTAAATGACTATGTACAAGATACAAGATATATGTAAGATAAATTGGAGATAATCAGTAGAGGAAAGACATTAAAGAGAAATCAGACAACGAGGAAGCCCTTGAAAGTATTTTTTAGTTGAGAAGTGATGAAATCAGATCAGTGTGTTAGGGAGATTCCTCAGGCAATGGTATGGAGGATAGATTGGAAAGGAAATAGACTTTGACAAGAGGACTGGTTAAGAGTTTAGGAGAATAGGCTGGGAGTGAAGGACTTACTGCCTATAGTAAAGTTTTAACAGTGAAAGGAGGGAATGAGATGTGTGAGAGTTGTCGGGAAGGTAGAAATGGCATGATGACTGGATGCAGCAAGGTATGGGAGGGAATAGAGTAAAAGACAACCCTAAGGTTATGAGCCTGAGTGACTAGGATGATGGCAGTGCCATTAGCAGAAATAGAGAAGTTAGAAAGCAAATTTAGAGAAGAAAATAATGCCTCAGTCTTATATTTGAAGGTTACACATAAGATTTGCCCATTTTCCCCCTATTTGTGACAAATGGAAGATTGTATTGATCTCATTCATCTTGATCTAAGCAAACCAATAAACGTTATGGATTGAATCTGTTGTACCCTGTAGACAATTTGCTATTGTTAGCATTTTTTTTCATGGAATGATGGAAGCCCCAAATGCCAAATATGTTACTATCCTCTCAGATCTTATTTAGCTTTTCTGGGAAGAAAAAGTCTGCTCTTGTCTCCAGACCTTTTAAATTATGTACTTGTCCTTTTTTTGGCTTCTGCTATTTTGAGAGAAATTTATCAGGGCTCTACTCCCTATCCTCAACTCAGTAGACAGACTATAGATACTAATGATCAAAGGAAGCAAAGTAAAGCAAGTGAGAACTCTTGCAATTCACGCTAATGTAGGCAGTGAAAAGATGGTTGCTCCAAAGAGGAGAAGATTTTATTTCTAAGTCTTCTATTAACTAGACATGTTAGTGTGAAAATTACTTTTGGCAAGCCATGTCATCTCTCTTGGTCTCAAGAGAGACCAAGGAGGGAGAAGGGAATAAGGATTTATTTACTAAGCACCTACTATGTGACAGATAGTATGATAAGTGCTTTATAAATATTATCTCATTTGATCCTCACGACTGGGAGGTAGGTTCTCTTATTAACCCCATTTGACAGTTGAGGGAATTGAGGCAAACAGAAGTTCAGTGACTTCAGGGTCACACAGCAAGTAATTATCTGAGGTCAGGTTGGAATTCAGATCTTCCTGACTCCAAGTCTGGCACTCTATCCACTTAACCACCTACTTTTACTCATATATAAAATGAAAAGATTGAACTATGTGATATTCAAGATCATTTTCAGTTCTAAAATTTAAAGTTTTTCTAAATGGGTCTTTGAAAGCTTTGAGGAAGTAGATACAGAAAGAACAAAATTTAAGTATATTATTATTATTATGAAGACAACTAACCATTCCTACAGTCCATTCTCAATTTGTTTTTAGCAGAATTGAAAGGAAGGATGAAAGTCAATCCTAGAAGTAAGTTTATAAGATCTGCCAATTAGAGCTATTAGAAGTAGGCTGTGAAGGGATTTTAGCGGTCATCGTTTCTAGTTCCTTATTTTATGATGAGTAAACTCATGCTTGAGGAGGTTTAGTGTCTTGCTTTAGGTCATACAGGTGCAGAACCAGAATTCAAAATGACTGAAGTCCTCTAACTCCAAGCCCAAGTTCCCGTTCCACTCTCATGGCCCACCTTCCAGGACTGTTCCTTTGGGCTTGTCTACATCGTGTGGGGAATCATTGAATATGATAAGAGCAACTTTCCTTATGTAGAGTACAATATGTCTCCTGGATAGTATTATCCTTAGGAGTTTAGAGAGTTTCACATATTTCACACATTTGTGTATATGAGGAGCCTTAATGCATCTAGACAATCCTTCTACATTTCCTTTGCTGTTTCTTGTCTCATTTCCCAAAGCATTAGCTACCAAGTGTTTCCCACCTGGTTTGCACTCAACTTGCCTCCACTTCCTCATTCTTCCAACAACTCATAGCTGCTAATGTAATCTTGTACTTTCTGAGAAAATGAAAGCCTCTGAATGGAAGCTTTTGTAGCCCCTATTCTCCCTTTCTCAAAACTTCTCAGCCTGTACATGCATCTTCTCTGTCTTCCCTCTGGTTTCTTAAAAGGCTTAACTTTTCTTGTTCAAGCAAATTCCTCTGCCATCATCTTTTATGTGATGACCCTGGAGGTCCCTTTCAACTCTGAATCCATGATCTATTATCCAAAACTGAATTTATTCTTTCCCTTTTCCCTCTGACTTCACTGTGTATGTCAGTGACTGCAATGTTTACTCTATCTCCTTTTAAAAATATTCTTCCTTTCCCTTCACCTTTTAGATCTAATCAGTTACCAGGTCTCATTGATTCCAGCCCTGTCATTTCTCTTCCTTCTTTTCCACTTCAACCATCAACATTTATCCCACAGACCCTTCACTCTTCTATTACTGTTAGAATGCCCTTTCTTACATGTGTATCTATGTATTCATTATATTATACACACACACACACAAAACACATGCTCACTCCTTTAGGACTTAGGATCATAGTTCTAAAGCTGTATAATTTAATCTCTTAATTTTACAGATGTCAGTGGCTTATCCAAGGTTATTAAAAAAGAACAATCATGAGAACAGGCTGTGAACCCAGAACCTCTGACTTAAAACACAGAGATCTTTCTACTGTGCATTGATACTTCCTATATAAAATATTTACATTTTATTTTGTACGTCTTTAATGCAAGTGTCATATAATATTGTATATAATGGTTAATTATATTTGTGACTTATTAGTCTCATAAAGATATCTATATCATTTATATCCATCTGTCTATATATCTGTCTATCTATCTATCCATCCATCTCTCCATCCATCCATCCATCCATCCATCCATCCATCTATCCCTCTATCCATCCATCCATCCATCCATCCATCCATCCATCCATCCATCCATTAACCCCATTTGACATTTGAGGGTCTATCCATGTACCTATCTATCTGTCTGTCTATCTATCTATCTATCTATCTATCTATCTATCTATCTATCTATCTTCAGCTATAAGTTCTTAAAAGCTGTGGCACATCTTACTAAACCAGAAAGTGTAGGCTCAGTGATTAATTCAGGTATTGTGATTCTGAAGACAAGCCTAGCTAGACTGAGAAAACTACATCAACTAATTTGACCATAGGGTGATAATTTTTTTGACTTCATGATTTTGAAAATCTTCACAGGGAGAAAAAATATATAAATCAATGAAATCATGAATCTCTTTATAATATAATTTATCTATAGGAGCTGATTTTTTATATTATAGATGCATATATGTCACCTGATCTCCTAAAACAAGTCTATCAGATTTCACCCAAATATCAGACTCTGATCTCTGATGGATTGGATTCAATCTTGGGGATCCCTTTCTTGTAAGATATTACCTATAACTCAGAGTTTCCCCTAGAATGTTATAATTTGACTTGAGTCTTTCTCTTTGAACCTCCCTAGGCCCCTGCAAGCATCATAGTAACAAGTATATTAAAGAAGAAACAGGTTCATTAAAGAACATTAAAGCAAAGGCAATCTAGCTCCCATTCAGTTTAGCCCCTTCTTCATTGCACATAGATATTCAATCATCATCCCCATAAATTCTTAGCACTTATTAGTGAAGTCTCTGAATTGTGAATGTTATTCTGACTGTGTAGCAAGCATAGATGCACCATCTGGAAGGCACCATAATGCCTCTCTCAAACTCTAGTAGAGGGTTTCTTGACCTGGTCCATGGATAGATTTCCAGGTGTCCATGAATGTAGATGGAGCAAAAATACATCTTTATTTTCACTGATCTTTGGTTTCTGTTGCAATTGTATATATTTTATGCACATAAAAACATTATACCAAGAAGGTATCCAAAGACTTCACTAGACTGCTCAGAAGGGTCCATGACATAAAAAGGGTTAAGAACCCTTTAGTGGGTTCATTGGTCTCCAGGGGACTGCAATAGTCTTCTTGCTCAAATGTTTACAACTCTTCACACATCCTCACTTTCACACTCTACACTTATACATCTCTACATAGAGACAGAAATCTATACTGGATACCCAAAGCACTCATTTTGACCAGGGAGCTTCTAAGTGTTTGGATGGTAAGCTAGTCCTTCCTTAGCAAGTACTGATCCTTCATCCCCCCTGGATTTTCTGTGCATGCATCTCTAGTCTCATTTCTTCCACAAGGGAGGCAAAAAGGCTGCCCAGATCCTTCCTGAGCAGGGCAGCTCATATACTTTGAGCACATGCCTTCAAAACAACTATCAAAAGTTTTCATTGAGAGACCAGAAATCAAGCTTTCAGTCCTAGCTCTACCACTAGATATTTGTATGGACTTGAAGAATTAATTTAACTTCACTGGGTTTCATTTTCTCAACTACAAATTGAGAGGGTTAGACTTGATGAACTCGAGGGTTCATTCCATCTCTGAAATCTCATAATTCTAAGAATATTAAAAATGCCACAATTGGTCAGGGTAGTGATCCATCCAGTCCAGTGTGTCTTATGTTAGCTTGAGGGGATATTTTACCTTCTACAACTCCAACCTCAAGTACCCTTGTCATCACTTAATTGCCTAATCTGGATTTATCATCCATGAATTTATCTAAACTCTTCCAAGATTTACTTGTGTGTTTAGTTCTTGGGGGCAATGAGCTCCACCAGTCTAATTCTAGCTTATAAAATATTATTTCCTTTTTTTCCTCTATTTTTGCCTTAACCTTCATGTGTATTTGCAAAGAACCAGACAGAAATAGGAGAGGAAAGCTATGAAAACTAAGTTTAAGTGAAAGGATTCAGAGATATCCAATTCTGTAGTTCAGGATTGTAGAGATAGGGAGAGAGAAGGTAACCTAAACTGGAAGGGATTTTTAGACTTATTTCAGTCAATCAGTCAACAAACATTTATTAAATTCCTGCTATATGCCAGGCACTGTTTGTTATGTGTCACCAAAAGTAAAGGTGAAATTCTAGGTGAAGACTATCATCTCCAGCAGACATAACTTGAAGCATTCCACAGTTCCCAAGCTGTGTAGAGGCTGATGACCATAATAGCCCCAGTCTCATCTAAAATTTTGAATCAACTTATTATGTTTGGGCCATGGAAATTTTCTCCAACTTTAATCAATCAGTGAGTCAACAAGCATTTCTTAAGCGCCTCCTCTGGGTCAGCCACTGTACTGGGCTCTGGAGCTTTATTAGAAAGTCATAGGAGATGGGATTTGTTTTGATGAAATTAATTTTATAGCCAATATTGATGGAACTCATTTTCAGTGCAAGGCATAATTTATACACACACATATACACATACACACATACATACACATACACACATACATATATAATATATAATTTCACACATAATATATATTATATATATAATTTTAATTCTGGTCTTGGGTTTCCTTTTTGGAATACCTTTCTCCTAGGAAAAAAAATAATAAGCAGAGAACATTTTTAGCTTCTTCATTAACTCTCCCATAGCCTAGCCAGTCATCTATCATGTTCTGTTTACTTCCTTAGAAAGTCATTGAACTACATTTCTTATTGGGCTTATCCTATTTTTAATAATTGTTCAGTGCTTCTTCCACTAAACTGCTGATGCACATAGTTTGGGCTAGATATTGAACTGTGATTTCATTGCTGTGGAGTACTCTCATATGAGTCAACTCCCCTATCAATTCAGGTTGTCATCACCTTCTTTACAGCTTACAGGATGAGTGAGTTACCTAGAACACTGAAAGCATGAGTGATTAGTCCAGAATACTAGGTTCAGTATGTTTCAGAGGTTAGATTTGAGCCCCAGGTCCCTGACCTCAGGCCCTGTTCTCCATTCACTTCATCATGCAATCCCTTCTTTTGAGTGACTCATATGTTAACAAACAGCTGGTGTACATTTTGTCCTGCTCACTGCTCCAGTTACTACCTCTGCCTACTTTCTTGGGACTCTCTAATGACCCATTGCTGCCCTGAAGGTTGTCATATTTCTAGAATTCTATCACAGTAATTTTATAGTATCAAAAACATTTTTGAACATATAGCAGTAACAGCAAATTTCCATCCAACAAATAAGCATTTATTAAGAACAATGGCCTACAATGTGGCAGGCACTGTACTAGGTATTGGAGATATAAAGAAAAGAATAAAATATTGCCACTCTCTTAAAGTTTAAAAAGTAAATGGGGAGTGTTGTGTCATCATGCTGGGCATGAGAATGACGTGGTTATGTAGAGCTAACTCGGGCTCTTTACTTTAGGTAGGAATAACCTGTTCTGATTTTCTCCTTCCTTAAAACCATATTGAGTTTTGAAGACTTTTTATGTATCATGCTCACATTTAATGCAAATAGCCCTAGAAGTAACTATCTTCATGATAGTTATTACACCGAAAAGAGGTCACGCTCTCAGTATGTTGCAGTATTTTATTAAGAATATGCAACTTCATTTCAGACCTCACTATCTTTAGGACAAGGTTTGCTTTAGAAATACCCTTATATAAGATATTCCATGTATTATTTTGAACATTTTGGAGACATTGTTATAGGATCCACCTTAAATGTTATCTCTTTTGATTTTTTTTATTAATTTGTTTGCTTACAAGATTCAGTTCCACATTCCCTTGAGTTTAAAATTTTCTCCCTCTCCCTCTCCTCCTTTCCCCTCCCCCCACTCTATGGTGGCATGCAATCAAGTATAGGATCTGTAAATATTTTCGCATTAGACATTCATCAGGTTGTAAAGAAGGATTGTAACAAAAGGAATGAATAATGACAAAGAGGAAAGAAAACCAAACAAGAAAAAGAGAGAGCAGGTAGTTTGCTTCAATCTACATTCAAACTCTGTTCTCTCTAGTTCTTTCTAGTTCTTTCTCTGAATGTAGACATCTTTTGGAGTTGTCTTATAACCTTGCATTGATGAGAAGAGTAAAGTCTATCAAAGTTTTTCATTACACGTATGTTGTGTCTGTAATTGTGTACAGATTTCTTCTGGTTTTGCTCTTCTCAGCATTAGTTTGTATAAGTCTCTCCAGGCAACTATGAAGTCCTGATCCTCATTTCTTATAGCGCAATAATATTTCATTACGTTCATATACCACAACTTATTTAGCCATTCCTCAATTGATGGGCATCCCTTAATTTCCAATTCTTTGCCACCACAAAAAGAGCTGCTATAAATATTTTAGTACATATGGGTCTTCCTCCCACTTCTATGATCTCTTTAGGATGCAACCCTAGAAGTGGTATTACTGGGTTAAAGGGTATGCACATTTTCATACCCCTTTGGGCATAGTTCCAGATTGCTCTCCAGAATGGTTGAATCAGTGCACAACTCCACCAACAATGCATTAGTGTTCTAATTTTTCCACATCCTCTCTAGCATTTGTCATTTTCCTGTCTTATCATCCTAGCCAATCTGACCAGTGAGATGTGGTGTCTCAGAGTTGTTTTGATTTGCATTTCTTAAATCAATAGTGATTTAGAGCATTTTTTTCATATGCTTATAGATATCTTTAATTTCTTCCTCTGAAAACTGCTTGTTCATATCTTTTGACCATTTATCAGTTGGAGAATAGTATTCATATAGTTTTGACTCAATTCTCTGTATATTTTAGAAATGAGGCTTTTATCAGAGACACTGGTTGTAAATATTCTTTCCCAATTTCCCACTTCCCTCTTAATCTTGGTTACATTGGCTTCATCTGTACAAAAACTTGTCAATTTAATGTAATCCAAATGATCCATTTTGTATTTTATACTGCTCTCTAACTCTTGTTTGGTCATAAAGTCCTCCCTTCTCCATAAATCTGACAGATACACTATTCCTTGCTTTCCCAGATTGCTTATAGTATCAGCCTTTATATAGTGATAGATGTTCTATGCCCAGTTTCTGCCATGTTATATTCCAGTTTTCCCAGCAATTTTTGTCATATAGTGAGTTCTTATCCCCAAAACCAGGGTCTTTTCATTTATCAAACAATAGATCACTATAGTCACCGACTGCTGAGTCTCGTATGCTCAATCTATTCCATTGATCCATACACTATTCCTCAGCCAGTACCAAGTAGTTTTGATGACTGCTGCTTTGTAATACACAAATTAAAATCTGGCATGACTAGGCCAAATTCCCTAGCATTTCTTTTCATTAATTCCCTTGATATTCTGGACCTTTTGTTCTTCCAAATGAATTTAGTTACTATTTTTTTCAAGCTTTATAAAGTGATTTTTTGGCAGATTGATTGGTATGGCACTAAATATGTAATTTAATTTAGGTAAGATTGTCATTTTTATTAAATTAGCTTGGCCCAGCCATGAGAAATTTTCTGTTTTTGCAATTTTGATTTTAAAAGAATTAGTCATTTAACTTCTACCTCTCTAATTTGGTTTTCAAAGCCCTTCTTGAGCTCTTTTAAGAAGTCTTTCTGGGATTGAGACCAATTCATATTCCCACTGAGGCTTCAGCTGTGTGTGGAGAGCCAATGCTGTCCCTTTCTGAATTTGGTTTCTCCCACTCACAATAATAGGACTCTAGCATCTTTGTCATTGCAATCTGTCTTTTACCCATTTTGAGGCAGGGCCTTAGCCACACCCTTCCTCTAGGACTCCGCAGCCTTCACTATTTTAAAATTTTGCTCTAGGGCAATAATTTCTGTGTTTTCAGGTTGAGAGGGGACGATTGGAGCAGTTAGGGTTCACTCTGCCATCCTGGTCCTTGGAAGTTAAGAAAAGTGTTTTGTTTTGTTTTGTTTTTATTTCCAGGCTGTGGGTTGATAGTCCCAGGTGTAGCTGCTACCACTGTTTCGGGCCCTGCATTTGTCTCTTACCTAGCTCCAACAGATCCCAGCTCTGGTGGTGATAGGTCTAGAAATGGCCCTTGTGGTTGGTAGATCAACTTGCTGCCATGCCAGCTCACTCTATGCATCTTTTAATAAGAGTTACTTACCCAGAATACTGAATCCTGGGTATGTGTGATGAATCTTATTACTCCATACTCTTGGTTCATGAGAATATAATTATTAGCATGCTTAGAAATTTTGCAATTTCATATTAAGTAATTAAAATTTTCATTTGGGGAATATTTGTAGATCTCAATTTTCCTGTAAAAGTTGTATTTTTCCTTAAAATATAGAAATTAAAATTCCCTTGAGTAGCTTTTGTATAAACCATGTTGATTAAAACTTTTAATTTAGGTATAATTGGCATTGCATTATGAAACAGGCTTTTACAATCTCCTTCTTTCTAACTGGCAAACATTCATTACAATGCATGCCAAAGAAAGAAACCTCTCTACATAAATGATGAAGATGACAGGGTTGATGTTTATCATAGAGAATCAAGCAAGATCTTAATATGTATCTCCATTAGGCATCCACTTTCCATGGGGTCTTGGCAGTGTCATATGAAGGCCCCACATGAACCATGTTGCTTGGGGACAAATAATTCAGCAGCAGCTATATGGAGAAAAAAAGCTTAGTAATACCAATATCATCTCAATCAAGAAGCCAAAACTGACCCCTGCTTTTGTTTTGTGTGTGTATTTTTTTTTAGCCTGGCAGAAAACAATTATAGGAAATCTAGATTAAAAGTCAGCTTGGCCTCAAACTGTGTGAGAAGGTGTATCAGATCAGGTGAGATCAACTCTTTAAATTCAGACCTGATTTATATAGAAACAAGGTACTTTTCAAATAGCATTGTTGGTAAGGAAAGGGAATTTTATTTTCTAAAATTGCATATCTCTCAAGTAATGCATATAGAGAAAAATCTTGTTGTTTTGGTAAACTAGTCTTTCCTTGTACCTATTTATAATTTTCACCTGTAATTGCTTATGTATTATTTATCTTTTTCTCATTTTTTCCCAAAGAAGTGTTTGTGTTCTATGCAGAGATGTAACTAGTCATTTTTGCTTTATGGGATAGATACTGAACTGTGAGTTCTTTGCTGTGGGGAACTCCTATGTCAGTAAATAATACTGGGCAAGTGGTACCAAAGTTGCCTTGGAGAGGCCATGGGGTGGGATGTGGTTGGGATGCTAGGTAGATACAGGATGGAAAGGAGCTTCCTTCAGAGGCAGTAGGGTTTTCAAAGGAAGAAGCATATACCACCTGGTACTTCTTTTTAAAAATTAATTATTCATCAATTAGTCAACAAATATTTATTAAGTAGGTTATGAGTCAGGCATGATGTTGGTTCTAGGGATACAGAAACAAAAACTGTTAACTAGGCGATATGTTCTCTTGTTTGTCAACTAGTGAAGTACTTCAAGTACTATTAATACCCTCTAAATTTAATAGACTGGTGGAAGACCCCAATGCCCCTTCCCTAGGCACAGCTCTTATTCTAGAAAAGGATTCATTGCGTTTCATTGTTCCATTGGTATAAAAATGATAGCTCATATTTATATTGGAACTCTGACATTTACAAAGTATGTTGTTCATGACTACACACAGTAGGTAATACAAGTAGGATTATTGACAGACAAAGAAACTGACGCTCAGAGACCTTAAGTAATTCACTCATGGTCACCAGCTAGTAAGGGTCAGGGTCAAGATGAGAACCTAGATCTCCCCACTCCTATTTAATGCATTCTACTTAATTGGACCCTATTTCCATGGCATCACTGAAACCAATGTCTCTGTTGATGAAATATAAACATATTCATTACAAAAGCAGATCCAAGGTTGAATCTGCTAAATTAAATTATCACCCATTAAAATTTGTTAAGTTATGCAAAAAGGGTCGCAGCTTTTTGCATTAGTATGCAGTCTTTTATACATACTTAGGAAATGAATATATTAGTACATAATCCAAAAACAATTAGTGAATGCTAGAATACATTTAGGTAATCTGTCTATTGCAAAATAATAAATAGCAGAAAACAGAATTAAACTATCCTGAGCACTTTTAAAATATTTATGGCATTTTGCAATCCCAATGGTTTGGGCCAAATGATGATAAACACCATAATATGTCTTTACCTGTTTTATAAGCTTCTTTAATTTTACTAAATTGCTGGAAAGGGATTCACGGTGGTTGCTAAAGACTTTTCCCCCTTTAAAAGTCTAATTGATGGGAAAAAATCCTGTTTTTTAAGACTGATGGTGGGGGGCTAGGTGGCGAGGGGGTGGCTAAGTGGCACAGTGAATAGAGCACTGGCCCTGGATTCAGGAGTACCTGAGTTCAAATCCGGCCTCAGACACTTAACACAAAAAAAACCTTGCCGTGTGACCTTGGGCAAGTCACTTAACCCCAACTGCCCTCCAAAAAGCAAAAAAAAAAAAAAAAAGACTGATACCAGAGCTGGGGAGGCCTCAGCTCTGTTGATTAGATTGTACTCTCTACTCTCTACCATTTTGGATGTGTATGGGGATTTATCCACCTGCAGCCTAATCTAATCACCTTTCACTTCAGTGACTTCAGGAGAAATTTTGCAAGTGACAAAGCAGGAATTTTGGGCATTAAATCCCTATTGCTCTTAATAGATAATGTTTGGTTGAATTGCTGCATAACGCTTAGAATTCATGCAACTAAATATCTTGTTCTATTGGAAGAGAAAAGTCAAATGCAATGGTTTTTCATTTACTTTGAATTATATTTTCATATTTCATTAAAATAGTCTTTATCTTCAATGTTTTCCTTGATTTTAAACTCCTCAAAACATTTGATCACTTTGAAAGCACAAAGAATAATTTTATTTTTTGTTTTTTGGAGGGGGGAAAGCAGGGCAATTGGGGTAAAATGACTTCCCCAAAGTCATATGGCTAGTAAGTGTTAAGTTTCTGAGGCTAGATTTAAACTCAGGTCTTCTTGACTCCAGGGCTGATGCTCTATTCACTGTGCTACCTGGCCACCCCAGGAAGGATAAATATTAAGACAACTGTAGCTTGTTGTTAGTTTTAATTTCATTCTTTTGCTCCCTCATTCTTTTGGTAGAACTTCCGCTAGCTCTTACTGTGTGCCCCCTTTTTTGTGACCTTCAATGCTGTTGCTTTCTTTATAGAATCAGGGAGCTGGAGAGAGTCTCAGAAGCTAATTCAACCATGTCAGACCAAAATCCTCTCTACAACCTTGTATTCCCACAAGTGGTCATCTAGCCTCTCCTGGAAGACCTCCAATGAGGTCTACTATTTTTACCTAAGACCTATTCCATTTTGGAATATCTTTAATTGTTGAGCAATATTTCCTTAATCTTCCTCTTTATAATTTACCAACTCGCTGTTTCCTATTCAGCCCTTAGGGCCAAGGAGATCAAGTTCAATAGTTCTTCCATGTGACAGTCCTTCATATATTTGAAGATCATGACTATGGTCCTTCTAAGTCCTCTTCCCTTTATGTTAAGCACCCATAGTTCCTTCAACTAATCCATGTGACGCATTCTCCAGTTTTCCATCTTGGTAACCCTTTATGAAATGCTTAAATTTGTCTCTGACTTTCATAAAATGTGGTGCCCAGAAGTGAACACAATAGTACTCTAGATGTGCACTATCCAGGTCAAAATATCTAAAAACAATTACCTTCATCATTCTACCTACTCTGCATCTCAATGTCTCCTAGGATGCCACTAGTGCTTTTGTCTTTCTTTTGCACTATTGATTCATATTCAGCTTGGAAGGCCCACTAAAACCCTCTTATCTGTTTAAAACAAAAGTCTAACCATGCATCCTCTCACCATCTTGTATTTGTCAGCTTTTTAAAACTGAGCTGTAGAACTCTCTGTTGGCCTTGTTGAGTTTCCTCCTCTTTAATTTGGCTCATCATTCTAGTTTGTCAAAGTCTTTCCAGATCCACACTCTATCACCCAGTGTGTTAATTATTCCTTCAAGCTTTTAGAGGCAGCTAAGTGGTATAGTGGAGATGGTACAGGTCTCAGAATGAGGAAGACTTGCATTTAAATCCTGCCTCAGAGACTTACTTAGTTCAGCCTAAATGGGGATATTAATAGCACCTATTTCCAAGTGTTATTGTGAGGAGATGACATAGTAAAGCATTTTGTAAACCACAAAGGGCTAGCTATTATTTTTTATGGTTGTTGTTTGTTATTTGTGGTGTCTACAAATTTTATCAACATACCACTTATCTTTTTACCCATATCATTGATAAAAATGTTCACTAGCACAGAACCCAAGACATATCCTTCATACGTTTCATTAGAGACTTTATTACAAGTTGACAAAGACCCATTAAGAACTACTCTTAGGTCTATGCATCAGCCATTTATCAATACTGTCATCCGCATTGGGCAGGTCATGGTGACTTAAGCCTTTGAATCCCTGATGCTGGGAACACAGGCTAGTGGATCACTTGAGCTTGAGAGGTCTAAGCTTCAGTGAGCTAAACAGATTGAGTGGCTGCACTAAATCTGGTACCAGTGTGGTAGGTCCCTGGGAAGGGAGGGCTCCTCGACTGCCAGAGAAGCAGAGAATTGACCCAGGTCCAAAAAACAGAGTGAGTTAAAACTTGGCCTGTGAGTGCCTGCTTTGCATCCATCCTGGATGTGACAAAGAGACCCAGGCCCCAAACAAAACAAACAAAGCATTGACAAAGAGAATTTGTCAAATGTCTCACTGAAATCTAGGTATAATATTGTATCTGTGGCGTTGCTCTAAACTATCAGTCTGCCTTGTCAAAAGATGATGAAGTAGGAGCTCTTCTCCAATGAAGCCATATTGGTTCTTTCCCCTTTTTAAGTATTTGCTAGTCTTCCCTTAAAAATATGCTCTAGGATTCAACCAGTAATAGAAATCAGGCTCACTGGCCTGGAATTATAGGTGCCACCTTTCTGCCTATTTTGAAAGCTGATAGCATTTTCCCTTCTTTTTCTCCCCTCTCCAAGTCATATTCCCTCTCCAAGATTTTTCAAAGATCAGCAACAGCAGCTAAACAGTCACATCTGTCATTTGTTTCAGCCTTCTGGAATCCAAATGGTCCAGTGATATGAACTCCCTGAGGGCAACTGGAGACTGACCATCTATCTTTTTACTTATCTCGGATTTCCAGAGCATGCCAACCATTCTGTTCTATCATTTCTAATCCCAAGTTCATTCTTTGGAACAAAAGCAAAATATGAATTGAATAGTTACATTTTCTCATCATCCTTCATTATCATCATTCCTTCTACCCCAAGCAATAATCCAGTCCTTTCTTTATAGCCTCTTCCCATCATAGCAAAAGAACAAAGCAAAACCAAGACACATACATAGACACAAACACAAACACACACAACAACAACCCTACTCTACTACTCTTAAAAATTATTACTAGCTTCACTTCATTAAGAGGGTTACCTGTCCTGAGAAAATTTTATGGGATCATGCTGTTGTTTTTAAATTCTTAGGCACTTGCTTCTTTTATTTTCAAGACATCTTTAAATTATGAAATTCTTGCTGCATTCCCTGTGCACCCACATTAGACTAATTAGTCAACTCTCTCTTTTTACACTCATCTGAATAATTTTTGCCTAAGTCTTCATAATTTCATTCTTGAGAGCTTATTATTCTTCTTGAACTCTTTCCTCTCAAAATAATGGGATATGGGGTCCTGCCCAGTTTTCTCTATACTCTTTGATATATGCACTTCCTAAATATATGATACATGTAGAGTTCTTCCTCTCTATTTATCATCACTTCTGTGAAGTGTTCCCTTTTGCATACCTTTCCCATATTGTTTGGGTTACTCCATTTACATTTAGGTAAATCAGTATAGTGGGAGCAGGGGGAGGAGAAAATACACTGGACTAGGAATCAGAAGGCCTAGGTTCTAATCCTGGCTGCAAGTGACTAACCATGTGGCCTTGAACAAATCACTGAACCTCTATGAACCTCAATTTTCACATCTATGAAATGGAGATTAAAATCCTTGTATAATTTTCTAGTATTGTTATGAGGTTCAAATAATGTCAAGAGTTCTGTAACTATGGAACACCATATAAATGTTAGACACCATCATTAGGTTCTTACTGATTGAAGTTGGAAGGCTATCTGTCCCCCATCTCTCCTTGTTATAACTCTATTGCTTCTCTTCTCCTTTCTCAAAGACACAAGCTGGGGCAATTTTATAGGTTGCTGGTGAAACGGAATACTTTGTATATAAGGTCTAGCTAGCTACTTGGTTCTTTGAAGTTTTATAGTGTTTTTTCTCTTATTTTAATTCACTATCATAAATTATTTTCTAAATCATTTGAAAATTAGGATTTTCTAAGTGGAGTCTTGCTGGAATTTCCCTGGCCTATGAAAATCATCATTGGTGCAGGGAAAACATAGTCTGTGGTGGCAAAGGGGAGGGAGCAGTGAACAATTCCAGTAAAATGGAAGGATTCCTAGCAGACAGTTTATAAAGGTTCATAGTACTTAATTGTGGCCTTATACCAGCTACAGATTATCTACTTATTCTCCTTACATCCTTCCTTGCATGAAATGCTTTTTGTCAATATGGACCTTTACATGAACTCAGTTCTGTTTCCTTGGTTATTGAACTGGCTGACCCTCTTCAGAACATCTTAGGAATTAGACTTGATGTGGCATAGAAGAGCCTAGTGTAGGGGCCTTGTGTAGACTTGGCATAGAAGTCTCTCTGCTTTTTTCCTGCTCACTCATTTTCCTTCAGGAAAGCCTATCTTGTCCTCTACCCACATTCTCCCATTCCCTCCCTCCCCCCAAAAGAAACTTCCAAAGAGAAACATTCTTTCCTTCTATACGCCCCAAAGCTATGTTCCCTTAGATGAGAGATCTAGAACGGGATGGGACTTCAGAAGCCATCTCTAGAGATCAACTGATTCTGGCCTCATCAAATGCTTCTGACTCCTCGTTCCAAATGGTTCCCTGAATCATATTCAAGAAGCCAAATCCTTTGACAGATGGAGCCTTAACCTCTTCTTCCTGTACCACATGGGGCCCAGCCTCATGGCCTTGACCAGCAGGCCCTGTGGGGCCTCTGTGCTCATATCTTAACTTCATAGCTTCTCGTCCTTGATTAATTTGCTTTCTAATTTGGAAACTACATACCTAGGGTGGGTCTGTACCTCACTCCTAAGGGTTTTCCAAACTAATATCATATGAATACTTGACCAATAGACACTATATACCTTTCTTTTATTCTTAGCTATGATCTAATTTTCATTTTCCAACTTTACTCATGGGTTATTAGCTCTGCTTGGGACTGTTATTAGGGATAGAAATTCCCTCTACCAAGGCAGTTGAGTGACTTCTCTGCTATTTAGAGACATAGAGCCACTGAGGCAGGGACTTGAACCAGTGGTCTTCCTGGCTTTAAGACTGGTTTCATTCACCACTGTCTCTTATGGCCTATTTTTATTCTATGATTTTTAATTGGTTTTTGTCACAATTACAACTGAGCATAGTTACGTGTTATTTTCAATTTATTCTAGTGTAGGGTCTGGCACATGGAAAGTAGTTAATAAAAGTTTGTTGAGTGAGTGAGTGAGTCTCACCCGAATGATTAGGCAAGACCATTTCACCAATTTTCATCTCTTAGTCTTGGCTGCTGTGGTCAGATCAAAAAAACTAAACCTTCCTAGCAAATTTATATTTAATATCAAATCTAAAACCTGAATTTCTCCAATTTTCTGAAATAATAGATTGTAGTAAACAAATTAACATTCAATAATGAAAATCTGTTATCAAGGAAGCTGATATCTGTCTTCCTGTTCCTTAACAAACACGTATGTAAATGAGTAAGAGCCTTGGTACAAATAAATTCCATTTTCGAGACCAATATTCAGTTTACATATTCTCATGAGCAAAATTACTTTTCAAGGTAGCAAGGCCTTTGTCTCCCATGTCACCAGTCTAGTGTCTTGGGGAAAATAAAATTCAGCTACCATAATGCATAATTTCCTGCTTTTCCAGTTGCCTCTTTAATTATCCGATCAGAGTCATTAACATATATGCAGCAGTCATAGTAATTGTTCCAGCAGATTTGTCCTTCATTATAGGCTTCCTGTTTGTTTCTAGTCATTGGAATGTCACTTATACCATCCCTTGGAATGACAGGGGGCCTGCCACCTGCTGCTTTCCCTAGGACACCAACGCTCCCATAGGTCTCTTCTTGTATTTATTAATTCTTGCATTCAAATCTTAGTCCACTGCCTAGAAATTTAAGTTAAAAGGGAATCAGTTTTGGACAGTCACCCTTGCAACCTTCTGGCCTCTTTTTTTCAGTCTGGCCTGGCCATTCTGTTCTTGTAAGATTGTTTAAGCTTCAGAGGGTGGCAGCAAACATGTCTCCTTTCTCAAAACAAAGGATCTAAACATTTCTAGAGGCTTATTTTTTGTTATGTAGTCACTAAACCTCACAAATTAAAATGTCATAATTACAAACGGTCAACAAATCAATAAATAATGCTAGGTGCTAAGGATATACAGACATAAATGAAACACTCTCAGTCCTGAATAAGCTTGCGTTTTATCCGAAGAGGCATTAATAGATAATTAAGGATATGAGACACAGACGCAAAATAGGTAGAAGGTAATTTGGTGGGGAAGTCGCTAGCATCTGGGGATGAGAAAGAGATATTTGAATTGAAACTATGTACTTTTAGTTGGAAGAAAGGGGACCAACCCCACAAGAAAAGAAATACAGGAAAGAAAATTGAATAAAGAAACTTTTTCTTAACCAAGTAGTTCAAGAAAAACTCAATGAAGAATGAAAAGGTTGGGAGAGCCTATAAACAATTGGCACTGTATAATTTGACTTATCCCCAATTCTCATTAGTCCAGAGGCCTCTTGAGTGGACTATAGGATTTGTCTTTCACATAACTCATAGGGCTGTCTAAGGGGCTTTAGGAGATCCTCAAGGTATCCTTATGATCTAGCTGTCCCCTCTGGGTTTTCTGAACCAGACCCATACTTTACAAGTTGGATAAATCATTTGTTTCTTAATAAATCAATCCATCAACAGGCATTTATTAAACATCTACTATATTTCAAGTATTGTGTTAGGTGAGGGGGATGCAAATGCAAAAAATGAGACAATCCTGGCTCTTAAGAAATTTTTATCCTATGATTAGGTGTGAAATGATAAAATAAAATCTCTCATTGTTCACCCCCTGCTGATCACCATTATACAAACTTTCAGGGTTGATTCTGGAGTATCCAGTGGTTGTCATGTGGTAAGTGGAGTGCCATTGATCAAGAAACAGGAATGCATACATATATATACATATAAATATGTGTGTATATATGTCTGTATAGATATATAATTTGTGTATCTATCTACACATGTATATATGTACACGCACGCATATGTGTATACATGTATGGGTATATATATACACATGCAGACATATGAATTGTTACCCTTTATTTTGCTTCCAGATTATATACATGTATAAACACATATGTATGTGCATAGATACACACGTGTGTGTATCTGTGTGTATGTACACAAATATACATACACATTATTACCCTTTATTTTGCTTCCAGATATTTGAGTGTGCCTCTTTTTCCTGTCTGTTTCTATAGCACATTTGAACACAAGGGGCCACTACTGTCACTAGCCTGATCTTATTCTAAGAATGAGGTCCTGGCTTGCTCATGCTAGTGGTTGTGTGTACTCCACTGAACACTAGGTGGTGCTCCAGTGAAATACCAGTCTCTAGGGTTTCCAGAGAATGAAGATGTATGTCCAGTAAGGGAGCAGATGTCTCTCTCATTAGTTTCAGGGGTGTGGCCATTGTAATCCAATCTGAGTATCAGACTAGGTGTCACTCACTGGGGAAGTTGCCCTGCTTCCTGGGTTTTGCTGTGTTTCAAGGAATCCTAATTGTAGGAATATGGTGAAAATGGCAGTGATTTACTGATGATACAAGAAATAATAAAAGAATAAAATAAAATATACTTTAAAAATTAGTAAGTCTTTAATCATTCTATAGGTTTGGTCCAAACTCTTGGGATTCAGGAAGTTTCGGCTGAAGTGCCTACATGGCCTCTCATCACCTACATTTTCCAGTAGCACACAAATATTCCAAAACACTTTTTCACTGTCTGGAAATTCCACTAATATATCTCCAGGGACTTTTTCAGGAGGGACAACGTCCCCCACACTCCAATCAGTTGAGAGAAAGCAAGATTCAAGATATCTTGTGTGTCTCAGATTCCTCCTTGAGGGCAATCCCTGGCAGTCTGGATTTGGACAACAGCTACTCTTCTGGCCATTTGTCCACAATACCTACTCCTCTTCTCTGATCTTACCTCCATTGACTCTTTTGTCTTTGTTGCTACATAGACCTGTTCAAGGCCAAAATCACTATAGTTTTGTTACAGGACATTGGCTACAGAACTTCATTACCATTTTGTCTCTTTCCTTTATCTCTCTTCCATCTCTGAGTTTATCTCCCTTATCTGGAAAAAAAAGCCATGCGTTTTCTGCTAACATCATTCCCACTTAGTGGCCTTTTGTCTTACCTGATGTCTCATTCCCCATCCTCTGTTCTCATCACACTCCTGGATGGCAGCAACCCAGATAAAGGCAAAGGGAGAGACTGTAGTACAGAGTTTTATACAGGGTTTTACATTCTGTACACTCTATTGGCCTTCTCTTCAAGCAATTTAAAATCCAAGTGCCCATGTGCATGTGGTTTTTGTGGAACATCAGGGTCACAGAGGAAATAGTTTTTCATTACAATCACTTCACATATGTGCATGAAGATTTCCTGGCCATTTGAAATGTAATTATATGCACTTTAGATTTAACTATGTGTTTCATAGTACTGGAGCCTTCAGTGCCAAGGATTCATAAGGAATTAGCAGCTATAAGCCACAAAAGGCATTAAAATCCTGTTGGTTCCTGTTACATCTGTCCATTCTTTTTTTAAAAAATGAAAGAAAATAGACATTATAGTGACCTAATCAGTATTCCCCAAATGTGTCAGTAGCAGTGAGCTTAAAACATCACTCATTCCTAGCACCATTTTTTTAAAATTCAGGGATGGTAGGTGGGGAGTATTCACCTATGCTTGTAATTTCACCATTGTATGGGAAATCCCAGTAAATACTCCCTCTACCACTGTAGACTGGTAATTCATCTATAACTTATTTTCTTAGAGCTCTACCTGGGATCATATAGATGTCATGTGTCAGGGGCAAGGCTTGAACCAAGACTTGTATCTACATCTACTACACCAGCCCTATATCTACTGGGCCTGCTGTCTCTTAACATTCTTATGCACCCAAATGTGAATCTTCTTCTTTGAAATTGAAAATAGTATTTTTTCATAAATTTGTCTCTTTGGACAATTGGTATCTTATATTAATTAAAAGTACTTCACTGTGATCTGAATTTACTATGTGTAATAGTAGCTTATTGCTTTTTAGGTTTTTTAAAGGACTTTTCAAAGAAGAAAGAGAATTATTTTCATTACATTAGAGAGCATGATAGAAGAGAAATCACAAGCATATTAACAATCATGAAATGCCAGCCCATAGTTTCCAGTCTTGCTGTTAGAATCAGACCAAAGCAAGCCTGGTCACTGACCCCCTGGCCTTTGGAATGTCCAGGTCTTAATTTGTATTCAGCTTGCTCACTAGAGTGCAGCAGAGAGAGAGAAATTCTACATTATTCCCTGTGGTTAGCATAATTACAACAGAAAGTCAGACTACTAGCTTGAACTCATATGGGAATGGGGAACACTTTTTCATTTTTCTGAAAGCAAGACACACACAAATAAGATGAAGGTCAGGCTAGTATTTATTTATTATCCCAAACTACAAAATTTTTCCTAATAAAAAGACCTGCTGTAGACTGGAACATTATTTATGTTCTTTAGCATAGTTTCTTTAAAACTTATTTATCCTACCCAGTACCAAATTGTAGGCATCTAGGATCTTCACCTCTTAAGAGCCTGTATAGTGTTATCCCTTGCATCTTTCCAAGACACCTATAACTCACTAACTTATTAAAAATGTTGTACCAGCTTTCCTAATGTCCATACCATATCCATATCCTTTAGGTCTATAAAAAATGATGATGACCTTTTGGAAAGCAGTAAAGTGTCAACATGGCAAGCCCTCCTATCATCATTCCTCATCCTGAAAGATGAATGGGATTCTTTTTCCAAGTTGCTGAGTTCTAGTATGGTTGGTTCTGGACCAGGCTTGAAGGTCTAGTGTTCTGTTTACAATTAGCCTAGATGTTTAGGTTATCGAGAAACAATGCAATTGAATAGAGAGAGCTGAGAAATTAGGAGATGGGAAAGATTTGGGTACTTGAGTTTGAATCCTGCTTCTGGCCCTTATTAGTGTGCTACCATGGACAGGTCATGTAACCACTCTGATGCCCAATGCCTTATCAATAAAAGAGAATACTGTACTAATACACAAGTAGTGCCTGCTTCACAAGGCTGTTGAGAAGATAGAATTAGATAATATAATGAGAACAGATAATGTTCTGTAAACCTTGAAATATTTTGTAAATGCTTGTTGTTTTTCTGGATTCAAATAAAACAAGGACTTGACCCCTGGGTTGGAGATCCTTCCTAGTTTAAGCTACACCATAACAATCTCCTAGGCAGAAGTTGTTAATAATGAAAGGAAGAACCTGTAGGAAAAAGAGTCTAATTGTGTAAATGCAGTGTGGGGCTCATTGTTTATCTTGGGATTCTTTTGAAAGTTTTGTCTGTGATTAGGGGCTTAGGCCTTGGTTGAAAGACAAGACTTGTGAAAAAGAAATATAACTAGAAGTCACTATTAAAATAACTTTAAAAGTTGTAATTTAAAAAACAAGCAAACAGGTTTTTTAAATTTCTCTTTCCTGAGGGATCAATATCCATAGCCACTGAAACAAGAATGTTCTTATTTCTACAAACACAGTCTTAAAATAGCCTGTGCGAAAATAATCATGTTTCTAGATGATAAAACATACTTCCCTTCTCTTGACAGAAAGGTGGGGGGCTACAGGAGAAGAACGTTGCATAAAATGTGAGATGAGTTTGCTCTGTAGGATGGTTTTGAGTGATGGTTTTGCTGTCTTACATGGGAGAGTTTAATGGTTGAAGGGCATATCAGTAAACAACTGTGATATAAAAAGACATTAATATCACTTAAAATAATCAAGTTAATATAGCACACAGTGTTTAATTTTGTGTGTCTTTTAGATCCTATTGTTTTAGTTTCTTTTCAATGAAAACCTACCCTGTTGGCCTTTTATGGATCCAGGCTGGTTTATCTTATAAAATAACTATGGGTGAAAGAAATTGAAGGGAAAAAAAATCCATGAAACAGTGCAGATATTTTAGCCTATTTCTTTGGACAACATTGAAAAATGTTGTACCCTCTTGCCAGTCAATATTTATTAACTCTCCCTTTATAAAAATAAGACTGCAATTTTTCCTATTTGCAAAAGGAAGAACAATGGTTTTGGCTGTTTTTATAGTCTCCCAAAGTTTTCCACCTCTCTTGCGCCTGAAGGCATAAAGGTGAGAGTAGGAGAAATAGCATCCAGAGGATACCATGACTCATCTTTCTTGATTATCTCTCTTACCCTGCTACACTAAAAAGCTATGTTCATATGTTACCTGATTCACAAGAGGCTTGGCATCCAAGGTCAAGAACCTAGGCCTTGCATGGAATCATGTAGAACACAAGTAGAACCCAGGAACACGTGGCTTTAGTCCCAGCCCCACTCTGAAGCCTCAGAAATTACCCTGAGAGTTGTGGAAGGGGAGTGAATAGTTCTTGTAAAACCTTTTACCTTACTCTCCTAACATACCATTTCTTAGGGACCCTTCCTTTGCATCACGAGGTGACATCTACCAGTCTAGAATAATGCCTGATGTGTCCAGAGCACTTTAAGGTTTATAAAGTTTGATCTATTATGGCCTTTGGATACATTTCTGATTCCATAACAATATGGTGTCACAGAGGCTTGAGGATTATAGTGGGCACAGTCTTTCTCTAAGAAATTAGAAGGAAAGACATAAGAAGCACACAGCAGAACTCATTAACTTTTTTGCTTCTCTTTTCTCCCAGACCCCTCCCAACTGTTAATTCTCTTAGTTTTCCCTTTATTTCATTTTCTTGTTCCTAAAATTCTGTGTTCCTCCTTCTTTTCTTGAGAAACATTTATTTTTCTCTGAATTTTATGTATATATGATTAAAAAATAAGAAACCACATGAAAAGGAAAAGTTCAATGTCTAATCACACATTGTGGTAGATTGGTTATTTGTGGCATTTCCCAGCTAGTGGACAGAGAGAACATGTAACTCCTCACTTCTTTCTAGGTGTATAGATCTAGGAAGTGTCTCAAAAACGTGGGCACATAAGCACTGGTCTTTGCTTCCTTTGGTATTAACATCCAAGGCAAATATAATCTCATGTGAGAGCAAACACATAAGTGTGTGTGCACATACACCCCCACACACACACACATACAATTCTAGCCATGATGATAAAAACAAAACCCAATCCAAGCATTTTTACTCTAATGCATGGTGCCTCGCTCTCTGTCATTTGGTGGTGATCAAATTAATGTCATTTCAACAAAAACCGTATAGAGGAGAGATTTGCCATTGTCTGTTCATATTGAAAATCCCACTTTAATGGGATTTGTTATATAAAATATGCATAGGCTTGTTATGTGACTTAGGTCATCCATTAATAAGTAGTACCTTTTGGGGAATTTGTATTTTCATCCAGTTGGCTGCAGTACCTCTCCTAACTAGCAGTAATAACATCATCATTTCAGCAAGCAGAGTGTAGTTCTGCTCCAAGGGGACACTTCCAGAGCTTTGGTGAGTTCTTCAGTACCTATGAAAAGACAAGCATCCTTTTAAAGGCCTCAGTATCAGTTTGTCTGGGGACTAGGAGTCTGCAAGTGAATCTTGCCCTCTCACATATGAAAAATATAGCAAACCAGCTTTTGAATTGAGAGTTCTTAATGACACGCATTAAGCATCAACTTTTAATTCCTCCAGGGAGAAGAAAAATCATGGACAGTGTGTAAGATGCAGTTTGATTATTGTATTAAGGATCTATTAATTGCTATGGGACACTTTTTGGGAATTGTCATGGTTCACAAATTGGAAAGAAGCATGTTTTATGCCCAACAGATAAAAGAAAAAATATAGACTTCAGTTAGGTATCTTGAAAAAAAAAACAGCACAAACCCATTCAATGATAAGTAAAAGCATCACCAATATATCTATTAATCAGTGATGAAGACATTCCCTCTGATTGATTTACCCTAAAGAGGATTTAATAGGCCATTGCCATTTCTTTACAAATAAAAGAATAATCAAAGGAAAGCACTTTCCCATTTTCCTAGTCTGCCTAAAAGTTTGTTTTCATCCATTTATCAACTTAATGTCAAACTTAGGCATCTTCCCTTGGTAAGATTTCATTTCAACAGGTAAAAAATGAAGTTCTGCTTTTAATATTTTTGAATTTTTTGGAAAACTTCTCTAGATCTGAAAGGTGATAGTGGAAAGAAAGTTAGATTTGGAATCAGGGGACCTGGGATCAAATTCCACTTCTGGCACTTAGGATCATCCCTTCAGAGTTGAAAGGAAACACTCAAAGGTCTTCTTGTTCAGTCCCCTCATTTTATATATGAAGATGCCAAAGCCCAAGTCATTCAGCTGAGTTGACTAGTACTAAGGGGTGAATGACAATCAGAACCCATATTCTCTGATTCCTATCCAGATATTCCCATGGTTCTGTGCTCTTCATAGCTTCTATGTTACAGCTTCATCAAGTACATTTATTTTCAGTTGACGTTAGGATAAAGAGAGTCAATATTTTCCCCACTGTTTGAAATTAATTCCTCATATTCAGTTCTCCTTACTGTTTATCATGGGATAATCTATGACCTCTCAACCATATTTTCTTCATCTATAGAATAGATACCTAATACTTTCACTGCCTATTTCAAGTTGGTAGTGGCTGCCTAATCCAAAATCCTCATTTTACAGGGAGGAGAAGGGAAAACATATATTAAGCACTTACTGTGTGCTAGGCACTTCACAAATATGGCCTCATTTGATCCTCACAACAACAGGTAGGTGAGGTAGGTGCTATTCTTATCCCTATTTCACAGATAGAGAAACTGAAGCAGATAGGACTTTATTGACTTGTTTTGGGTCCCACAACTGATAAGTGTCCATGGCAAGGTTTGAACTCAAGTCTTCCTGTTTCCAGGCCCACCCAGCACTTTGGCCCAGGGAGTATAAGCACCTTGCCCAAGGTCACAAGGTAGAAATCAACAGAGGTGAAATTTGAATCCAAATCCCTTTAATCATTGATTTCTCTTTCCAGTGTGCCATATTTCCTCAGAGAGTTGTGGTGAAGAAAGTCTTCATGTAAATATGAGCCATCGTCATCATTGTGACTTTTTGGAGGCCTTGGTATTTGCCCACTGCCAATTAATAAACAAATGTCTCATTTTGCTACTTCTCTCTTAGAAATAGAGGGATCACAGATAATCTTTATCCTGGTCTTTTAACTTTTCACAGACGTACATACATTTCAGTGTCCTCTGATAATTAGTAATTAATCAAGATGTAATTTATGAGATAAGGGATACTTTTGAGTTTCAATAATTGCACATAGGAAGCTGGTGAGGTCATTGAATGGGTCATCTCCAGTCTTATTGGCATAATCCATTAACTGGATGGCAAAACCTGATTACCACAGTTATACCTGTCTTGCCTGTGAAAGTCTCCAAACTAATATTTTCCTCCAGTCCTGGTGATGATATTCCATGAAAAGTGTTAGAAAATTCTCTTATTTTGCAAAGTTGAATCAATGGAAAATAGTTGACTTACAATGAATGGTAACACTAAACAGAGATTCTGGAATTTTGCTTTCTGATGTTTTTGCTTAAATGCAATTAAATGCATTTAAATTTATATAATCTTATTAGAATGTGTTTAGCCATCTTCTTGGGGTTAAATAAAATCTGCTGTTAGGCACCACAGTTTATGGATCCCATAGACTACAAAGTCTGGTTCTGATGGTTGCCTTCCATTCCTTTGATTCTTACCCTAGACCTTCAACAAATTCTGTTGCTTTTTCATCTGTAGCATAATTATTGTATATGATATTTATTTGAGGCTTTTGGGTTTGCAAAATGCATGATTACATTTGATCATCATAATGAACTTGCAAGGTAAATATCATAATTATTCCTATTTCACAGACAAGGAAACTGCTGAATCATGTTACTCTCCAAGGTTCTCAAAGCTAGTAAATGTCAAGGGTTGTATTTGACCCAGGTCTTACTGACTCCAGTTCCAGAACATAGTGTAGCACAGTCATGCTGCTCCTCTAACATTTACCCAAGATTATCTCCCAAAAACTGAAATTTCCCTACTGCTATTAGAAATTTCAGGATATGGGACATTCTGGTTGCCCAATTGCTTTTCCTCTGGCATAGAGAGAGGACAAGAAACATACTTAGACCCAGCTAAGGTTAGGAAAGTTTCTATATCTTTTGTCTGCCATGATTACTGAAATTCACATAACAACAGAAAAGATTTCTTATGTGAATCTCAGGGTTCAGTTCATCAGTTCTTCTGATTAAGGGAAGGCTCAAGGTTAGGAGCTCTGACCTGCACGTGCAACACACTTGGATCTGCCAAAAGATGACCACATGCCTGATCACTGTGTGACTTAAGAACTAAAAGTAGCCAGTCACATTCCCTTCTATTGTAAAAAGAGTTTTGTTTATTAGCAACAACAATAAAAATAGCCGGGGCTTGGATAGTGTTTTGTTAAGATTTGCAAAGTGATTTACAAATATTGTCACATTTAATCCTCACAATAACCCTGGAAGGCAGGTGCTATATTATTATCCCTATCTTAGATATTTGGAAACTAAGACAGAGTGACTAGCCCACAATCTCACATCTGATAAATGTCTGAGGCCAGATTTGAACTCAAGTATTCCTGACTCCAGGACTCAAGTTTTGCCTACTGTGCCAACTAGTTGGCTAGGGAATGAGAGGTTAATTTAGTTTTAATCAGCCAGTCAGTAAGCATTTGAGTCCCTACTGTTGTGCCAAACACTGTGCTAAGCAGCAGATGATGACATGTTATTTAGGGATCCTACTGATAGGAATAAAGTTGAAGTTGCTTACTATGGATAGAAAACCATCCTCAGAGTAAGGAAGACCTGGTTTCATAGCCTGCCTCTGACACATACAATGTGTCTGACACATGACCAGTTGAGAAATCTTTATTTTGGATTCTAGCTTTTTGCTTTCCACAGCATGTCACCAGAAAATTGACTCCAGATGCCAAGGGATTTTTGGGGGGCCAAGTGGACACAGTAACTCATGAAACTGGTTATTACAGACAAGAGGGAGTGCCCCACACTGACAAAGTCATTGATCTTTTAAAATAGAAGAAACTACAATAAGAGAGAATACCTTGAAATGACCTGATGCAGTTCCCCATAGCATTTCATCAAGAACCCATTTTTCTTCTTCCTTCCCATCTCACGTTATCCTTTCACTGAAAGCAGGACTCTGCTTTGGGTGAGAAGAAGGGTAGGTGTCATAGTGAGAGACCAAGCCCTGGAGCATCTGTGATATGGCCATTTACTGCAGTGTCTGCTCCTAGCACTTGCTAAGGGAGTGTAAGGAATTGTGGCTACTCATATTTTATGGACCAAAGTGCACATAAATTCCAGCTGGAGACTTGGGATCCTTCAGTTTATTGCAGATGGGGTTCATTTCCCTCTGCCAGCAGCTGGCTTCCATGTACCACAGCAGGAGATTTGTCTTAGTTCTAAAATACAGTCAAAGCTTTCTGTTCTGAATCTACATGTATACTTTAGGTTTAGATCATTAAGAGTCTAATCAGAATTTATCTAAGGTAGGGAGTATAAAGGAAAGGGAAGACCAATCAATAAATTGGCCAGCATTTATTTCAAATTTACTGTGTGCCAGGCACTGTCCTAAGTGTTGGGCATACAAAGAAAAAGCAAAGATAGTTCCTGTCATCAAGGGGGGTTCATGGGGGAAAGAACATGGTTAGAAAGAGATCCATGAACTAGCATCTGGGATGGAAGAAGATAATTATGCAAAAGGTGACATTTGAGCTGTCTTGAAGGGATCTAGGGATTCTGAGAGACAGAGGAGGGGGGATGGCATTCCAGGGATGGAAGACAGCCAGTACTAAAGTATGGAAACTGGAGATGGAGTGTTGTATTTGAGGAACTGCAAGAAGGCCAGTGATAAGAATGATGGTATCTGTTTTTACAGAATTTCTTCTTGGAAAATTCATAAAAGAACACTAATAGTGTCTGCTGAATTTTAGACTTCTATTTCATTTAGCACAGGGATTTTAAACTAAAGATGCCTCCAAGTCTGGTGGGGCAGGGACATTAGACAGAATATCAGGAGAGACTGAATTTGCCTTTGGCCATATTATGTCATCTTGGCAAGCTTCTTTGCCTTGGAGGACCCCCCCTCTTAAGTTTTCCTACAATGGAAACTAGGAAGTGGATATTCCATAGAAGCCATTTTCCTTGAGCAATCAGTAGCATATTCTTAAAACAATTCTAGAACTTTTTTTTATTACTATCATTAAGAATAAAGCTTTTTATTATATACATGTGTATATATACCTGTATGTTTCAGTGTGTGTGTGTGGGTGTGTGTGGGTGTGTGTGTGTATGTATGTAGACAGATAGATGTATAGATACATAGAATACTTGCCTACATATTGCAATGAGTAGTAGTGGGGTATAAAAGATGGATTCCTAGATTGCAAATCAGAAAGACCTGGATTCAAGGCCTGCCATTTACAGGTACCAATTACATGACCTTGGACAAGTCTTTAAACCTTTTAGTTCCCAAGACAACTCTCTGAGAAGGTAAGTAACTAAGGAATTACATAAATTTTGATGAAAGGAGTGTCCACACCAAGGAATTACACATCCAAACTAGAAAACAAACAGATAATGGAAAGATGGATAATAGACAGATGGATGGCTGATAGATGATAGGTAGAAAGACTGACAGATAGGCTGCCTACATTCTGCAAGTATTTCTTGACTACTGTGTATCCAGAGCTGTGCTCTACCCCCATCTTCTGACCCTCTGATTGGTTGATCACACAATCCTTGGGATCAAGCCACTGCCTCATAGGAACCCATCTCTTACTTTGGAGACAAGTAATTATTAATTAATATTGCAGTGGATGAGTATGGGAAGATATGGCAGAGATGGTGAAACACTCCCATTGGTATGTTGCGTTGTGACCTTTTTTCCCCTTTAATTTTAGTTTTGCTGATCCCTAGAAGTAGAAGACAATTAATTTGGAAATTCTTCTGCTAAATGAGAGCAAAACATCATAAGGGCAGTCTTTAGTGTGTTCCAGTCACCAGGAAGTTCCAAATTATTTCTCTCCCATGAGGTACTTTTAATTCCATTTTATTTTATTTTTCTCAGTTATATGTAAGCAAAAATTTTAAATTTTTATTTTGAGTCCCAAATTTCCTCCCTTCCTCTGCTCCCCTCTCCCTTCCTTGAAAAGGCAAGCAATGTTATGTAGATGATACATGCGCAGTCATACAAAGTCATACAAAACATTTCCTTATTAGCTGAGTTGCTGAAGAAACATAGACCAAAACAAAAAGACACCCCAAAATGATAACGTTTTTAAAAATGTGCTTCAATCTGCATTTAGACTTCATCAGTTCTTTCTCTGGATAGCATTTTTCATCATAAGTCTTTCAGAACAGTCTTGAATCACTGTTTTGCTGAGAATAGCTAAGGCATTCACAGTACTTCATCATACAATATTAACATAACTGCGCACAGTGTTCTCTGAGTTCTACTCATTTCACTTTGCATCAGTTTATATAAGTTTTTCCAGGTTTTTCTGAAAGCATCCTGCTTGTCATTTCTTATCGAACAATAGTATTCCATCCTGTGACGGAATTAATAAATTAAAATTAAGAAAACTATTGCTCTTAAGCACAATATTTTAATGTTGCCTAGTGCTCATGTGTTGTCCTGGGCCTGGATTTTACAGTGTTTCAATATGAAGGTCCTTAACCTTGGATTCATGAAATGTTAAAAAGAATTTTAATAACCATTTCAGTAGTATTGGTTGCCTTTGTAATTGGGTGCATTTTATTTTATGCATTTAAAAGCATTATTCTTAGAAAGTATAAATAGGATTTTAAAGATAGGGACTGAACCTGGCAGATAGATATGGATAGAGACTGGATTTCATCAATATAGAGAACTCCTGAGTGAGGGAAATCTTTCTATTAATGTAAGTTGGAATCTTCTCTGCAAATTATAGTCTCAGAGAATTGTCTAGAACTCTGAGAGGAGGTAATATGTTTGTAGTCACAAAGCTGGTATGTTTTAGAGGTGGGATTTGAACACGTCTTCCTGGTTCTGAAACTGCCTCTCAAGTTATTGGAAGAATGTTGAAAATACTTAAGAGAATAAATATCTAAATCAGTACAATGGTTATTGAGTCTTACTATGGATAAGGCAGTGCCCTAAGTGCTAACAGAGATACAGAAATTAAAGGTCCTCTTGAACAGTGGTATCAAACCCAAATAGAAACAAATCCATTCAAATTGCTTATAGACTTAGAAAAAAACCCAAACTAGCATTGTCCATATTGTATTATGGAGCAGCTAGGTGGTCAGGTGGATAGAGTGCCAGAACTGAAGTTTGGTTCAAATCTGACCTCAGACTCTTACTAGCTGTGTGACCCTGGGCAAGTCACTTAACCTGTTTGCTTCAGTGTCCTCAACTGTAACATGAACTGGAGAAGGAACAGCAAACTACTCCAGTGTCTTTGCCAAGAGAGCTCCAAATGGAATTTTGAAGAGTCTGACATGACTGAACATGTTGTATTGTATTCTTATTTATTTTGTTAAGTATTCCCCAATTACATTTTAATCTGGTTTAAGAGAGTTTTGCAGGTATGTTACCAGTTTGACACCTCTGCCCTAAAGTACTTAAGCCTTATTTGCATATAATTTATATGCTAATTACAAGTAATTCACATATCTTTTTTTTACAGTAAAATAATTTCCATAGTTGCCTGACTAAATTTCTAGGTAGCATCACATTAACTGAGTTTGAGATACCTTAATCATAGACTTTATATCTCTAGCTTTAGACACTTTTTCAGAGTTTAATTCAGACCTACAAGTTCCCCACCAGCCTCCACTTCTCCATATCAGAACTAAAGGATAGGATCATCACTATAGAACAGAGAGAAAACCTAATGCTTGTCTAGTCCAAACCCCTCATTTTATACCTTAGAAAATGGAGACTCGGAGAAGTAAAAGTGACTTTCCCAGGGTGCCCAGCTAGTAAGTGTCTGAGGTGGGATTTGAACCCAGGTATTCCTGACTCCAAATTCCACATACCATGCGTTGCATCAAGAATTTGTTAAACATTTCTATGTACTAGGAACTGAGGGTGTAAGAACAGACAGGAAGCAGTACCTACCCTCAAGGAGCATCCATTATTTTAGGGGAGAGGGAGAAGAAGAAAAAGAGAGAGGTGGGGAGTAATGTGGAACTGGCTGTTTGGAAGTACCATGATATTTCTAGGAACAAGGAGAATAGGCTTCCCCAGTGGTGGGGATCTAACAAGAGCCCCAGCCTAGAAGACAAGAAGATGAGACTGAGTGGTGAATCAGTCCAGTCTTGTTACACAAGATTGAATCTGTAGACCCAATTTCAGCACAGCATAAAGGAGGAGTCATTTTCCTCAAAATGATGGAAGTTTGGAGCTGACCCTTTCTTCCTCAGGCTCTTGGTTGCCACTGGCATGTATGCCTTTGGAGGGAGCTAGCTGAGAGCAGTCCTTTCGTGTGCAATTGTCGAACAGAAAGGTAAGCAGCCCAAAGAGAGAGCAAACCCAGCATCTTAACTTCAGTAGGATAAGGCTCCAATCAAAGAGCAAGCTGGCTCAAGGGGAAGACATCTTAAAAAGCAATCCGGAAGCACTGATGTAACACTTTGAACTCTCAGCATGCTAGTGTGGGGATTCAAGGTTTTTCTCAATAAGACTCTGGTGCAATGGATAGGGGCTGGATTTTTTAGTCCAAAGACCTAGGTTCAAATGCCTACATTCACTACCTGGATCATTATTACTATTATTCTCAAGTCACTTCTCTCTATGCTTCTGTTTCCCCATTTGTAAAATGAAGAGGTTATATTGGGTGGCCTCTAATATTCCTTTAAATTCAGAGAGCTAGATGGAATGGTGTGCAGAGTGCTGGACTTAGAGTCAAGGAGTTCTGAGTTCAAATTTTGCTTTAGACCTTTATAGGCTTTGAGACCCTGGATAAGCCACTTGACTTCTCTTTACCTCAGATTCCTTATCTGTAAAAATGGGGATACCTACCCACCAGGATAGCTATCAAGGATCAAACCATATCATATGTATGAGTTCCTTTGCTAACCTTAAAACACTATGTAAATGTTTGCAATTATTAGTTGACAGCTAGATGGTACAGTAGATAGGAACACTACACATGGATTCAGGAAGACCTGAGTTCAAATCCTACCTCATATGTTTAATTGCTGTATGATCCTAGACAAGTCACTTAACTTCTGTCTGCCTTAGTTTACTCATTTGTTGAGTGGTAACTATAGGGTTGCTGTCAAGAGCAAATGAAATAATGGAAGTAAAACAATTTGCAAACTTTTAATCATACTATAAATGTGAGCAGTTATTATGATTACAGCTAGGTGGTGGAGTGGATAGAGCGCGAGGCCTGGAGTTGGAAAGTAGTAGCAGTAAAAAGTCAGCAGCAGCAGCAGCAGCAGTAGTAGTAGTAGCAGTAGTAGTAGTAGTAGTGGTAGTAGTAGTAGTAGTAGTAGTGGTGGTGGTGGTAGTGGTGATGGTAGTAGTAGTAATAGTAGTAGTAGTCATAGTAGTTGTGGTGGTAGTAGTAGTAGTAGAAGTAGTAGTAGTAGTAGTCATAGTAGTAGTGGTGGTAGTAGAAGTAGTAGTAGTAGTCATAGTAGTAGTGGTGGTAGTAGTAGTAGCAGTAGTAGTGGTAGTAACAGTAGTAGTAGTGGTAGTAGTAGTAGTAATAGTCGTAGTAGTAGAAGTAGTAGTAGTAGTAAAAAGTCAGCAGCAGTAGTAGTAGTAGTAGTAGTAGTCATAGTAGTAGTGGTGGTGGTAGTAGTAGTAGCAGTAGTAGCAGCAGTAGTAGTAGTAGTGGTAGTAGTAGTAGTAGTAGTCATAGTAGTAGTCATGGTAGTAGTAGTAGCAGTAGTAGTGGTAGTAACAGTAGTAGTAGTGGTAGTAGTAGTAGTAATAGTCATAGTAGTAGAAGTAGTAGTAGTAGTAAAAAGTCAGCAGCAGCAGCAGCAGTAGTAGTAGTAGCAGTAGTAGTAGTAGTAGTAGTAGTAGTAGTAGTAATAGTCATAGTAGTAGAAGTAGTAGAAGTAGTAAAAAGTCAGCAGCAGCAGCAGCAGCAGCAGCAGTAGTAGTAGTAGTAGTAGTAGTAGTAGTAGTAGTAGCAGTAGTAGTAGTAGTAGTAGTAGTAGTAGTAGTAGTAGTAGTAGTAGTAGTAGCTGTTGTGATGGTGGTGGTTGTGATTGTGTCTTTTCAGTCGTATCTGACTCTCCATAATGCCATTCGGGGTTTTCTTGGCAAAGATATTAGTGGTTTGCCATTTCCTTTTCCAGCTCAGTACTGAGTTTAAATCAGCCTCAGCCACTTTTTAGCTGTCTAAGCCCAGGACAAGTCATTTAACCTTTGTTCCCCTGGTGGGGATAATACTATCACCTACCTCTCAGGGTTATTGTGAGGGTCATGTGAGGTGACATTTGTAACATGTTTTACAAATCTTACAATGCTATATGAATGCTAGCTATTATTAAATCTATGATGCTTTGGTCCAATAAGAGAAAATACAGTAATCTAACTCAGGAGTTCTAGAGCCCAGTTAATGATCCCTTGGGGAAAAGCACTGCCAACCTTTAGTTCTAGGATTTGCTATTTTTTGGAATGTAGCAGAGCTCCAATTCTAAAAGGGTCAAAAGGTGGACTCCTTCAGTCCACTGAGGATGTTAAGGACTCCCAAATGATTTTTTTCCCTGTTGCTTCCTCCTCCCTTGGCTATAATCCATGCTTCCCACTTACCTTTGCTTAAAGAAAGGCTCTCACAGCAGATGGTCAGGAGGAGCTGTAGAGAGTAGGGGGTGGGAACCTTGACCTTGTACAGGGGAATGACTCAGGAAAATGGAAGGGGGGAACTTGCTTGTGGCTTGGTACTCTTGGAAGAGATTTAAGAATCCCAGAGAGTGAAGGGCTCTCAGGACTGTCATTGCCCCCTTATTATGTAGCCCTTTCTTGTCTTGGGGCTGATGGATTGGCAAGAAACACAGCCCAGGACAATTTCCAAAAGGCTTCAATGTTCTATCTCTTGGCTAAATTTCCACTGCTACCCCTCCAGAGCCCATCATCCTTGGTCCGTGACCCTCTCCTTCTTTGGAGTCCTCCTGATGTATCCCTTTCCCAAACACATAGACCCCTTCATGGTACAGTCAGGCAGCTGTTCAAAAACCACAAGTGGTTTTGCTACATTGGGAGGGCATCTCATTTTAGTAAGAATTATGATACACAAGGTAGGTAACTTACAGGCATGCAATTCCAATACTGAGGACTGTTTAGCTTCTCTTCTTTTTAATTCTACAATATACCTGGGACATGGGAGCATGGATTTAGAGTTGGAAGGACATCCTTCTCATTTTACAGGAGGCCAATCCCCTCCCTTTATGAAGGAGGAAACTGAGGCTGACAGGGTCACATGGCTAGTGAGTGTCTGAGGCAGGATTTGAACTCAGGTGTTTCTAACTCCAAATCTAGCACCCTATCCATTTCACAGTCTAGCTAGCAAACACTCAATAAATGGTCTTTTTTCATTTATTCAGTTCAGCAAGCATTTGTTAAATAACAAATTTATTTAAATAGCAAATAAATTTGCTCAGTACTAGACATGCAAAAACAAAAATGAAAACAATTCTTGCCCTCAAGGAACTTTCTACTTGAGTAGATACAAATATAAGTAAAAATATACATACATATATGTATATATATACATATATGTGTGTGTATATATACAGTGTACATATATACATCAATGGTTGGATGGATGGATAGGTAGATAGACAGATAGATAGATAGATAGATAGATAGATAGACAGATAGAGATAGACAGACAGACAGACAGACAGATGGGTCAAAGACATTTTAGGGCAGGGTGCTAACAATAGTGAGGACTAGGAAAGGCCGCAGGTAGAAGGTGGCATGATCTAAGCCTGGTGCTAGGAATTCCACGAGGCAAAGGTGGAGAGGGAAAGCAGCCACAAGAAGAGGACACAGCCTGGACAAATGCAAACAGCAGAGAGACAGAATGTCAGCTAAAGAAAGTGGTTCATCAAGAGTTCTCTTCTGCAGTTCTAGGCACTTAATATTGGCAACTTTGACTTTTAAATAATTTATGGCAGGGATTCTCTAGAGAGGCTGGGTAAAGCTCACAGGAGTCAGGAAAGAGGTTTGAAGATGGAACAAGTGAATCTGCCTGGTATAACCCCTTCTTCCCTCCTATAAATAGTATAGGCAACATTTTCTACACTCTTCCACTGGTTTTCCGCATCCCAACTTGCTAGGAAGTCACTGAAGCATGAGAGCCTTAAATAATATTTGGTGTCCTTGGAATACTCCTTGCCTAGTGTCTTCCCTTCTGTTTTATTTGGTCTTCCAACTGAATGTCTCTGTGTCTGTATCTGTGTTTGTCTCTGTCTCTCTCGCTCGCTCGCTCTGCCTCTCTCACTCGCTCGCTCTGCCTCTCTCACGCTCTTGTCATCCCCTTAGTTTTTATAATCCTAGAGTAATAGGAACAAGTGTAGTACATCACCTGTTTGTGTAGGTAGGTATGACTAGGGTCAGTGTGGGACTAGGTTAATGACCAGGATGACTTGGAGCTTCTACTCCAAGAAAGCAGAAGATCCTGCCAAAGTCCATGTCTTTCAGGTGAGTCCTTAATGATGACTCTGGGGATTTAGCCCACAAGCCTGCTTCTTTAAATTCTGCCAATCTGACCAATCCTATCAACTTGATGTTTTCCCACCTTCATTCTTCTTTTCCATCCATGCCACCACTCTGTCTCCTTCACTGAATTTTCACCTTTCTTTGCTATTTTCAAACCTGAGCCATAATTGAGTTTCATAGAAGATATATTTACAAGGAGAAGAGTGAAATTTAAACATATGTCACATGGTACAAGAAATCAGTATATTCAAGAATAAGCTGATTAGTAATAGAGTAATATTGTACTCAAAGAAATTAAGAAAAATGATGGATTCAGAGAATACTCTGAAGACTCATATGCACGGATGCAGGGTGCAGAGTATAATTTGTAGTATAATATCAAAACTGTAAAACTGAACAATTTTGAAAAATTTCAGAACTCTTCTCCATGAAATAGCTAAACATGATTCCAGAGAACTGATGATAAAGGATGTTACTTACCTCTTGACAGAGAAGTTGATGGACTAACAAGCAGAATGCAAAGCACATTTTTGGCCAATACAGGAATTTGTTTTGCTTGATGATAATTATTTGTTACGAGGGTTTTGTTTTGTTTTGTTTTTTCAGTGGGGGGAATAAATGTTTGATACTCACTCACTCAGTCACTCACACACACACACACACAATTTAAAAATAAAGAAAATTATAAAGAAACAGTTAATTGACTAGAAAACCAATAGGAACTCATCTAAATGAGCTTTATTCTGATCTTGGTCTAGGCTAGCCCTAGTTACCATCAAGCTAAACTGCTACCTTTGGCTGGGTGAAATGCCATTTGTATATCTTCCTTTCTAAGCCTCAAGTCACATTCCTTCTTTTCCCCATGGTACTGTGAGAGATCTTGGCTCCGGCCATTTCAATTTGCCTAACCTCACTCACTGGTAAGGTTACAATTAGTGCCATCTTCTCAGCCAATTGGCAAGAAAAGGCTTTCCTTGTCTCTGCTATGGCCAGCTGCTCAAAGGCATGATTAGTTTGAGAATAACTACATCATTCTTCTACACCTTCGTCACTGTGGAGGCATAGTAGTAATACACATGTAGCATATGGGTTATTACAGACAGCTCACCCCTAGATAGTAAAAAAAAAAAAAAGAAAAAAACCCTCTTTTGTACATAACCTGTTCCAGTTGCTTCTCCAAAGCTTTCTCTGCTTTAAAGGATTGCCACGTGGCTGTTTGTTCAAAGCTTCATCCGGTCTCCTCTTGCTTTCTGTGCCCACAATGTCTCCAGAAGCATCCATTTTTTCATACTGCCCACCTTAGGGAACCATTTCTTCTAGATCATTATTTCTTGACTTACTGTCTCTTTTCAGTCAAACATAGGTATAAAATGAGCAAATCTACAGCAATTACATTTTGATTACTTTGGCCTCAGTCAGACCAGGATTATTACATTCAGTATGTGTTCTTACTCAAGGGACTACAAATTTCCCAGTAAATTAAGAGCCTATAAACCCACCATGAATTTATGTGGATTTGAGGGGAAAGTGTGTGTGTGTGTGTGTGTGACAGTGACACAAGGTAACACATTATAAGCCTTACCAGCAAAGGGATAGAAGGAAAATTAGTTTCTCATAACTCTGCACTAGATTGTCTACACTGTGGCTATATATTCCCAGGGTGTGCTCTATGTCTTGGTGCTATATGATGATGGCAGTATGCATAACCGTCCTGGTTTATGGTTTTCTGAATCTACTTGGAAATTTATAGTCCCTAGTATCAAAATTTCAAATGTTTGGTATACACCCCAGATCTTGGCACTTGAACATTATCCTACATTTGAGGTCTTTGGTAGATGTGGATTAGCATCCTCACTTAAAACCATAACTCATGAGCCCCCACTGACATTTATCATTTACCAGCCAAAGACCACAGTAGTTCAAAGCAAAAGACATTTAATTAAATAGCACAGCAAGATAAATGACAAGGGATTTTCCCCCTCAGACATATAGGAGTATACTCTCCTACTTCTGCATCAGTTGGGGAGGGGGCATACATAATGAATGCATTTGACTAGGGAACATGGATTGCAAGGCACACAGGTAGGATTACTTATGGCCAGGTGCATCCCTGTGGCCAGAGCAACTCAAAATTCTATTACAACAAAGCTGCCAGTGTCCTCTGAGTATTTTGTCAGGTGAATTGCTTTCTCGGCTGGACTGGACTTCTCTGTCTCTTTCAGCACATTCTTGCTGGATGCTTCTGCTGCTAAATATTTCCCCTGTTGGGTATCTTTGCTGCTTTGCTCTCCGCTACCATCTGCTGGAGTGTGGCTTTTAGGGTGTCATCCACTACTGGCCTAGAAGAGGGTTAAGTTCTGTCAGTTATGGCCAAGGGATATACATTCATACCCAGTAGAAGGCTTAGAATAAAGATGATTTATTCTTTGAACTTTGTTTCCTCTTGCTGGGCTCTGTTCCTCAAGCCTAATCCACAATCTGAAGCTAGAGGCTTCATTTATACCTTTATAACCACCCAGTTATTATTTTATGGTACTTCAGAACATATTGGAGATTCCACTTAGCAAAAATGCAGAACTAGAAGGAACTAGGGTAACTAGCTTCTTTTCAACTCCCATAATTCTTTTGTTTTCCTACACCCTACCTCAAGATTTAAGGGACCAAGGTTGGTTGGAAGACTGGATGCTCACAATCACCTCGTTCTTTGTTGTAAATTAATACTTTTGTTATGCCTTTATGCCCAACAAAATCACTATTCTCCCCATGTAACTATTTTCAATAATGGAGCATTTTCACTCTATCAATTGATACTTTGTAAGAATAATTTCTTTTTTAATTTTATTCTTAATTTATGGAATAAAACAAACATTTCCAAAATATAGTATCAAAATAGATGATTACACATGAAACTGTGTACAACTTGCTATTCCTTTCAAATATACAACAAAATTATCATATACATTTCTTTTTCCTTCTCTCCCCTACCCTGCCTTAGAGATGATTACCATTAGACTCAAATAGGGGGGTATACACACACACACACACACACACACACACACACACACACACACACATATATATATATGTATGTATGTAAAATTATATGATATATCTATTTATATTTCTTTATATATCCTTTATAGTTAATTTGGATATTTATAATCAAAATAACTTATTCACTCAAAATCATTCTTAAAACAATATTGCTTTTACTGTATACAATGTCCTCTTGGTTCTGCTCATTTAACTTTTCATTATTTCATGCACATCTTTCCATGTTTTTCTAAAATCATTGAGCTCATCATTTCTTAGAGCACAGTAGTATTACATCACAATAATGAATCACAACTTGTTTAGCCATTCCCCAATTGATGGACATCCCTGCAGTTTTCAGTTCTTTGCCAACACAAAGAGAGCTGCTATAAACATGTTAGAACATATGGATTCTATTCATTTGACCCTAATTATCTTACTATATTCTATTATAATAGAATTTTTATAAATATGTTGATTTTAGTGTTTGCTATTAGAGTTTTATTAGGCTATATCTATCATTCATTCCCCTACAAAATGAGGGTTTGGAGAAGAAAAAATACATGTGTGTATGTTTATATTTTATATCCACCACAAAACTGGGTTGTCCCAACCAAATATTTTAGCAAAGTCTTTGTGCATACTGGTTTACTCTGCCATGGCAAAAATGTGTTCCAGGCCAAATGATTATTTAATGCCCAGTTAAAGCAACTGAGATAACTTGATGTTGGCCTGGGCTCCCTTCTCCTCCTCCCCAATTTGTACTCCATGGGCTTTGTAATTGGTAAGCAGCTTAAGTCTGACTGGCAGCTGCCAAATATCTCCAGGACATATGTAATGAAACATCCTGTTTCTGACCTCATGTGCCATATGCAGTGTTGAATAAAGGGACAGACTGAAAAATGCTCAGAGGGATGGATGAAACACTGAGGATCTTGACCAGGACTGACTGTACATAGAGGTGTTATCATGGCTCCCTATGCAACATGATATCATGTGTGTTGAGTGGGCTTCTCTGTCCTGCAGAAGATCTCTTCTTCACCTTGTGATGAATGCTTGGACTTCCATTAACAGAGAGAAAAGACTGGAAGTTCAAACACCAACAAGAGAGGCCAATAACATAAGGGCATACTTGTTTCATCAATGTAACAGTTCTTCCTTATGGGGAACATTAGCTTCGTGTCCAGTGTGAAATGAGAGTGTGTGTGTATATGTTTATGTATATGTGTATGTATATGTGCATATATGTGTATATATGTGTGTTTCTGTGTATCACATGCTTGGTAGGCATATGCATGTGCATGCATATTTGTGTGCATACATATGAATACATTCATATATATTTGTGTGTATACATAAATATGTGTATTATATTGTGTGAATGCATCTATATTATACATATGTATGTGTTCATTTTGTACATGTATTTTGTGTGTCTATATGTGTGCCTGTGTGCATGTGTTTTACAAATAACACACAAGTCACTGGAGGTTTTTGGTCTCCATCCTCTAACAGGTTTAATTCTTGATTTGAGCAGACAGAAAGGAAAGGAAGACATCTTTGGAGGGATTAATGACCTTACTTTATTCTAGTCTAATCTTCTCAAAGGGGTTGTTGATAATGGGAGCACCAGCTCCTGCAGTATTCCCTAATCACCCTTCTCTCAGGGGCCAGTGAGAATACAGTAGGAATTCCAGCTCCTAAGCCTCACTGGAACCCGGTTGAGGCAAACACAGATTTTGTCCCAACTCCTGATGGGGGCTGGTCAAGGCACATATAGCATTACACTCTTATGGTCCCCTATGGGTTCCCCACTCACTAACCAGAAGAAGGCATCTTGCCAACATTAAGCTCACAGGTTAATTTTAGCAATACGTCATTCAGCACAAGCATAGTAATTATCACATTATATCATTCTGTATCTCATGGTGCAGCCTCAGTAGGACTGCCCATCACTATGATTCTAAAAATTACTATCTAGGATCCTTGGGGCTATTGGGAGCATTATCATCTAATACCTGGAAACTAGTGATTGCCATGGGCATGGATCCTTGGAACTAAACCATAAAAAGGATAAAGAAATCACCTTTATACGTATGTATGCTTATGTATACTTATAGTATGTATGCTTATGTATGTATACAAACATACATACACATGTGCATACATACATATGTGTATACACACATATTTCTTAGGATCAAAAACATGCAGAACGTTGGATCACATAGAGCAGACTCTACATGCATAGATTTGGCTCATAGCACAGCACTTGGTTATTAAGGCAGCTAGGTGATGGAGAAAGACCTGGAGTCAGAAGATTTGAACGGGAATCCTGCCTCAGACTCTTACTAGTTGAGTGACTTTGAACAAGTCACTTGACCTAACTTAGTGTCAGTTGGGGAGAACGATGAGGGTTGTTGTGAATGCCAAAAGTGATACTGTATGCAAAGTGCTTTGAAAACCTTGATTCACTCTATATAAATGCTGATTATGATTGCAATACTTAACAGCTCCCTTGCTGTTGCATCATTTCATGCACTGGTGTTAGGTGAGGGAATGTCATTTAAATGTCTTTTTTCCGTGCTGGCACTCATGCCCATCCCTGTGATATTTGAGCTTTACCAAGCCTCTTATGGGAGTCAGTCGGCAAGCACTTAGGAAGAGTTTATCAATTCATACCAGTGCTGAGGTAAGCCCTAGGGCTGCAGAGAAACGTAAAAACCATCCCTGCCCTCCAGGAGTTCACATTCTGGTGGATAGCATAGTGTAACCAAAAGAGTACGGGACATGGAGTCAGGAAACCTTGGTTCAGATCTTGACTTTGCCAGCTACTTCAGTTGGTTAGTAAACATTTGTCAGGCACTTGCTAGGTGCCAAGCACTGTGCTAAATACTTTACAAATATTATCTCATCTGTCCACACAACAATCCTATGAGATAACTTGCTATTATGATCTTCATTTTACTGTTGAGGAAACTGAGGCAGACAGCATTTAAGTGGTTTGTCCAGAATCCCTCGGCTAGTAAGTTGAGGGTGAATTTGAATTCCGGTCTTCCTGATTCCAAGGCCAGTGATCTATCCATTGTACCCCCTCACCAAGCTGTCTGTGCTTGAGGAAAAAACATGTGCACAAGAAAACTGATTTTTACTGCCCATGTGCCCAGGGACATATCTCTTACAACCTCAGTGCTTCAGGCAGCTCTCCAGGACTCTAAGCTGCAAAGAACACACTACCCTGTATTGGTAGAGGGGGCACCCTAAACCTATGAAATCAAGTTCAGTCCCTGTTCCCTAGTGGTAGGATTAGCAACAGTAATAGCCATCAACATCAACTTCATCGTCTTTGTCACCACTGCTGTTATAACAGTGGTGGTGGTTGTGCTGGTGCTGGTTAGCTGTACTGGTGGTAGGAGTAAATTCCTCCCTACACCTAAGTTGAACATGTTTCACTTCGTAGTTTTAAAAGATACGTTGTAGGATCCTTGAATAAGTTCAAAGACTGTGTTAAAAGGTAGGGATTCTCCTAAAAATCCAGTTCTATTCCAACAGGGAAGGAAAGTCCCAAATAAATGTCAGTTTTTCCTAATGACATGGCCCCTAGATTGCTCAGTGGGCAGAATGCAGGGCTTGCAACCAAGGAAGTCCTGAGTTCGAATGCTGTATTGATACTTCTGTGATCTGGGACCATAAGCAAGTCACTTAATGTTACTGTGTTTCTTCATCTTCTGTAAAATGAAAATAATAACAGCACCAGCCCCACAGGGCTGTTGTGAGAACTGAAAGCATTAATATGAAAAGTTCTTTGCAAACCTTAAAGCATTATATAAATATTATGTAAATAGTTATTATTAGCTATAGGGAGGGTAGGATGTGAAATAAGACATACAGGGACAGAGTGGCCATGTGTCCGTAAAATATTTGGAGAGTAGGAAAGAGCAAGGTCTGCAAATTCTTTACTGCGTTTCCATTTCATTGCACCATATTTAAACAAGGGATTGGGGGTGGGGGAGCAGTTTTGCTCTAGTCTACATAGTAGACCATGGTTGACTAGGCATGCCTATGTGAGCCTGTCTCTGATGTTTTTCTAAGATTATCCGTTTCCTTCCTGATTCAGTTTGCATAGCAACTTACAGAACACGGTGGACAGGCAGGAACTTGAGGGATACAGTTTTAATTCCTAGGAAAAGGGCCACCCAGTGGTAACTGACTATTACTGAGATTGCCTCTGGATAGGTTCACTAGGCTTAGCCATCACAGTCTCGCAGGCAACAAGGGGCTTAACCAAGGCATTCTTCCTATGGAGAAGGGATTTCCCTGGAAGCATGTGGATTACCATCCCTGACAGGAGGGCACAGGAGAGCTTCTGTGATTCTTTGGGTCAATAGTAATAGGAGTTGTCATACTGAATCAAGCCTAAAGAGCGGAAATAATTTATGTGGATTTCTATTTGCAAGTGTGACTATAACCACTCAGTTCTTGTTTTCTGGGGCTAAAAAATAATATGCTACTGGGAACTCTCTGATTCTGCCTCCTTTAATGTGCTGCTGAGTGAAAAGATGGAGCTCTACATGTGTTTAAGCACTGAGAAAACAAAGAGCATTGCAGGTATTGGGGGGAATGGGTTAAGATGGCTTATGGGCAGTTGGCCAGAATTAGGGAAGAAGGGCTTTGGGGGGAGAGAACATAGAAAAGGTTTGTTAGGGAAACTGAGAGTTGAGATGGTTAGCTGAATATGGGAAGGATCCAGAAGCCAATACAGATTGGTTATTGTGGTGGGAGTCGGAAGCAGGAAGGATCTGAATAAGTCACTGAGCACATGAGGATGTGTAAATCACTTCAAAATCTTTCAAGTCCTACATCAGTGGTATTATTGCTTTAGCATTAAGCGTGTTGAACTGATTTTTTACCAATGCATGACCCTCCCTTCCTGCCCCATTACATGCCCTGCACACACACACACACACACACACACACACACACACATCCCACATATATAATCGGTCATAAAGATATGTAGCTTTGGGGGACAGAAGAATGAAGTTTTTCTTTCTTTTTTTTGAGGGGGCATCTGAATATGAAGCAGGAACCTCTTGGTGTGTAATCAAGTGCTCTACCCCCTGGGTCTTTCTAGTTCAGTTTCACCATCTGTACAACTAAGGGGTTGAGTATGATGATCTCCGAGGTCTTTTCCCGCTGACTAGCTCTGTAACTCCGGGCAGTCACAATTTCTCAGAGGCTCAATTTCTTCATCTATCAAATGAGGGGATTTCTGTCATATGTGAAGATTGTTGAGAGGCAGGGTGGTAGAGAGGACAGGGAGGTGGCATCAAAGCCAGAAAAACTTGGGTTCAAGTCTCACCTCTAACCCATACTGGCTGAGTTATCCTTGGGTGAGTAATTAACCTCTCCTTTTCTTGGGACAGCTGTCTTAAGTCAAGTTGCATGGGTGGAGGGAGTTCCCTCATCCAGGAGGTCCTTATACAAATGAAATCTAAGATCTCAATGACTATCTCCATGAAGAGTTGATCAAACACATTAGTAATAGATAATGTATTTCAAATAGGATGTTTAATTAACCTTTTCAAAAAATTACTTTTACACAAGAATAAAATATTTTCTAGAATCCTAAAGAACTTTGGGTATTATTCAGTTAATTCAACAAACATTTCTGATGGGACAGCCCTAAAATTTAGTTCTGGAGACTTTCTGGCCTATCTTTCTATATCCCACAGGCTATCTATGTCTTAGTCATGTCCCTTCCTTCTATCTGGTCCCTACTTAATTCTGTCCTGCCCCTTCTCCGTTAGCCCTCCTTTTCCCTGAACCTCTCTTCCCAGCCAACCCATACAACATTTGGAAAGTTCTCTTCTTGGAATGTTCCAGGCTAGAAACTGTGTCTTCTCTGATTAGTATCTCCTTGCCTGTGAACTCAGAGAAGGGAACCCAACCTTGTTCTCCAGACTTCTCCCCATCCTATTAAAAAGGCCTGAAAGGCCCAGTCCAAAATCAGCTGTTAGCCCCTCAGCTGAGCTGATTTGGGAGCTTCTACTGCTGCCTTGAAGCTTGGACCCAGGAGTCCCAGATAATTGTGTCTTCCTTCTTTAGCCATGTTATCTATCCCTTCCCAGTGCTGTTTTAGATGTATGAATATCCTGGCCACAGTCTGAGAAAGTGAATGGTTTACCTTAGTTTGTGATTGTCTAACCTAGCTAGACCCAGTGTAAAGCAGAGATCATTGGCTACTCTAAAACCTTTTTCTTGCCTCTGCAGCTCATCCCTTGGGTGTCTCTGTCTAAGGTATGTAGCATCCCTGTTCGTTACCAAATAAAAGAACGTGTTTCCTTCACATGGATTAACTGGCTCATTTTCTTCTATGAAGCCCTTTGGGGAAGGAATCTGACACACCTACTTTGTGAAAGGTACTATTCTCGGTGCTAGAGATGCAAGGAAAAAAGCAGTCTCTGACCTCAAGGAAATTACATTCTACTAGAAGGAAGTACTGTTTGTCCTTTTTGAAGAGGACCATGACATCAAGAAGGTGATGCCATGACATACAAGTAAACTGGATTCAAGTGAAGGAGGACTATGTAAAGTCACCAGCCTCACTTTCTCCTCCAGAACCACCTGAGTCCAGTGCCTAGATATAGATCAGTACAATGGAGATGGCCCAGGATACAGTGGAGGACCTTGGTCTTTTTAAGCTAAGGTCTTTAACAGGTCTCAGTTTGACTGAGCCAACACCCGTTCAATGATTAAGGCTTAATAAGAAATGAGGCAAAGAATGATCTTTATAAAAAAATAGATCTGGGAGGGGAAGAAGCTCAGGGTTTCTGGCCAAAACAGAAACAATTGCTATTTACATTCATTCTGAGCCAATCAGGGCCCGAACAATGACCAAATGGGGCTTGGCCTGGTACCTATTATGGCCAATCAATGACAACCAGAGTGGTTTGGGGTTAAGGCTGGTCTTTAAGAGAAAAAAAGTTTCTGAGATTAAAATTTTATATTCCCTTTAGGCAAATTGCCAGCACAACAGAAAACATGGCAAGTTCACAACCATTTATTAAGTGCCCACTATGTGCTGGAAACAGATAAGTAAATAAAGGACAATGTGAGAAAGGAAATGCCACTTATACATATACATATAAGGAGGATGAGGTGCCAGAGCTGAGCCTTGAGGGAAAGCTAAGGATTCTAAGAGGAAGGGATGAGAAGAGGGTCCATTCCAGAAGAGCAGGACAACCTGGGTAAAGATACAGTAGATGCAATATCTGATTCAAGAAACAGCCAATTTGGTTGGGAAAGAGCCTGCAAAACGGAACAAAGGTGGGCTAAATCTAGGAAAAGGAGGCTAGAGTCAGACTGTGAAGGGTTTTAAACACCAAGATGTTTAAAGAGGTATAGGGAGCTGGAAGTGTTAGAGCAGGAGTGATGTGGCCAGACCTGTGCTTTGGGACATATTTTGGAAGCTAGGGGACAGCTTAGGGAGAGATTGAAAACACGTAGATCAAGTCAGAGGGCCTTGATAGTCCAACTGAGGGGCAATACATAATTGAATTAGAACAGTAGCTGTGTGAATAGGGAGAATGTTGTGTAGGCATAATTAACATGATTTGAAAACTGATTGTTTATGGGGTTGAATGAAAGGGAAGAGTTAAGTAAGACCCCAAATTACCTAGAAACATTTGTTATATTTTAAAGGCATCTTTATCTTGTATGTTCATTTCAGCCTTTATTGAGGCCAATACTCTATTGGCTCTTTTTAAAAATCATTGCCCATGCTTTAAAAAACACACAACTTTGATTATTCTATGAATGCTTCATCCTGACGATCAAGGCCCCCACAATCTGTGTGTCCTTCTACTGTCATCTTTTAGTGCTGTTATATACATTCTCTGGGCTCTGTCTAGGAATAAACCATATTTGTTGGAGCTCCAGGAAGGTTTTGATGATCTTTATTTTAAATTTATTCTGTAACAAATACATGGGTAGCCTCCCCCCCAAAAAGACTACAAAGGATCAGACAAAGGCAATCCCTTTTATGCTGTTTCCATTTGAATTTCCTGTCCTGTCCCTCCTTTCAGAGCTGGGATTGGTTCCAGCTCTTCTGGATTATAACTTTCCCAACCTGCCCTTTAAGCATGCATGTTAATGAAAAGTTGGTGACTATCCTCCAAGTGGTGCGAGCCAGCCTAGCTAAGACACCTCTTTCCTGAGTGTCCTGTGCAGTATCTCTTTGGAAACATCCATAGTCCTTGTAGAATCTGTGGAAACCAAACTGCCACATTTCTCACAGTACCACTGTTTGATTGTTCAAATTCTAGCCAAATTGGATCACTCCAAAGCCTCTGTCCTCATCCTGCCTTCTCTAGCTCCATGCCTTTGTTCGTGCTATAAAGCAGCATCTTGGTGCTTAATTAATGTTTGTTGATTGATTAAGGTTATGTCTTATATCTGAAATGGACATTGCCCAAACTCACCCATCACCGTTATCGAAATGCTTCCTTGTCTTCCTAATTAGTTTCTAACTCCTCTGTGAAACCTTCCTTGGCCTGCCACCACAACCCCAGCTAGAAGGGATCTTCCATTCTCTCATTTTTCATAGCTTTCTATGTGGACCTTACCTTTACCTTTCTCACGTCTATGTTATGGTTATTTATTTTTATATTTCGCCCACATTGGGGGTTAACTCTCTTTTAATCTTGCACACAAGCAGATTGTGAGTCCACCGCTTTGTTTTCTGTTAATCACATTGTTTTGATGTCTTAAATCCTTCACTCTTAGATTCACGGTTGCTTTGTGGTCTGTATTTAAGTCATGGCTTGCGTAATTGATTACACATGTAGTCTACACTGAACCTCAGAAAAGGAGGAACAGAGTCAGATGAAGAGACCCAATGTTAAACCCTAATTGAGGATAATCAGTCATACCTCACAGTTTGTGTGTGTGTGTATGTGTATGTGTGTATGACTCTAATAAGAAAATGGATATGAAATGAACTGAAAAGACAAAATACCATGCAGATGTATTAATATTATTAATTATACACAGAAATAGAAGGAAGCAGTGATGCAGATAATTCAAGTCACTCATATTTGGTTTTAATGAGACATTATCTGGCTTTTGTTGCTGTACCAGTAGCATAATTACCCTCCCATTATGCTTTACTCTTCACATTAAAACAAGTCTGTAGCTCCTGAACCCAAGCCATATTGCAGGGTTTATAAAGGACCCTAACTCTCTGGAAAGTTAGTAGGGAAGTTCAGCAGATGTGTTCCAAATTATACTGGGATCAGTTGGCTTTAATGCATACTATACAGGTTACTTGAATCATGATAAGCCCATACCTTGTTTAATGTGTGACTTCCTGGTTAAATGTCTTGGGGGCTTTATGAGTGTGAGGAACCTGATCTCACTGTGGTCATTGGATTTAGAACTGGACAAAACAGCATCTAATTAGAGATCATCTAATCCAAATTCAGTATTTAGCTTAAGTGCCCTGTCCTACACTAAGCCCAATTTGATGCCTGGCACATAGTAGGCACTTAATAAATGTTTAATAATTGATTATTGATCTCCTGAATTACAAATTCCTATCCCCCCAACAGAAATTGCTTTGTATTTAATCTTCTGTCTGTCTATACTGATTACCACTCCTCCCTCCCCATAGAATACAAACTTCTTGAGGGGAGGAACTGTTCCATTTTTTGTCAGTTTCCAGTTCCAAGAAGAGTGCTTCTTCCATAGTAGACACATGACTAAATGTTTGTTGAAGGACTAAACAAAAGCCAAGTAAGCTGGAGAGAGTAAAAAGTAATCTTTTGAGTAAACCCAAGTATCTGACCAACTCAGACAAGGCTCTTCAGAAGCTGAGAAAGTAGCAGTCTTTTAGGTTGCTTTCATCCCTGCTGCCTTCCAGTAATTTGCACAATTATGCACAGATATTATTATAATAATGTCGACTGTAATAATAATCTGTATCTGTGTGGCATTTGTTTCAAGGTACAGATTATCTCATTAGATATGTTGCATTATTTCATTAGACCCTCACAAAAGATCATGTAGATATCATTATCCCCATTTCACAGATAAGAAAACTGTGCTGCAGGCTAAGTTATTTGCTTGAAGCTTGCAAAATGAAGTTTGGGAGTCAAGATCAGGGTGCAGGTCTCCTGGCTCCTAATTCAGTGCTTTCTGCACCAGCCAACTCTGTAATCACTACGTGGTCACCACATGCAAAGGGATAAGTGCTTTTGGCAGGGCAGAGAATTGGGCGGGAGTTCCATTTTGACAGGGAAAGTACCTCCCCTTTTCTAGTTATTTAGACAGGGTCTCCTTGGACTTTAAGAACTTTATTAAGAATAGGAAGGGTGGTGAGTGTTAAGGATGCTGGATTAAGAAGAGCCTATCCTTGACTTAAAACACATTGTGAGATTCTGTTAATTACAGCCTATATGACCTTGGGCACCTGATTTCCATGGACCTGAGTTTTCTGTCTTTAAAAATGGAAGGAAGGAATAATTTGACTAAATAAGCTCTATCTAAATAAGTCCTTCCAGCTACAGAGCTAAAAGCCTATGACGCTGTGTCCCAGAGTAGAGTTAAAATTCAATGAAACTACCAAGAAGGAGGAAACAAGGAAAGTAAACATCTAGCGGACCTTGGGGAGAGATTTCGATCAAGCAAGCGAGAAAATCTTGAGCCTGATGTTTAGTATCATGAAAGGTCTCAAATATGACAATTCCTTGAAGACAGGGGCAGGTCAGAGACAGCACAGTGTAAATGGACAGAGTGTTAGACAGGAAAGTTGCGTTCTCATCTAGATCAGCTACTCACTAGGGCCAATTTTGGGACTAAATGAATTCTAAAGTCCCTGACAGTCAATGCTGATAGTCAATAATTGTTTATTCTATGAGAACCACTCAATGACCGTGTTAGGTACTATCAGATCCAAATACAAAGACTAGTCCCTCTTGATGTTGCTGAGAAAGGGGCTAAAAGGAAAGTAGAGATGGTTCTTCACCTCTTGGGCTGTAAGAGGGAGAATGTAGGATGGATTTAAAATGTGATGAGAAATTGGAGGCTTTGGATTTAAGCAACAGTCTGGGTGGCTGGAGAACTGGGATAATGATGAGTCAAAAGTGACTCTGAAATGTCTAACTTTGGAGGTCATTCCCAGACTCTGCCAGTCACAGGCAATAGAAAAGGTCAGCTGCAAAGACTGGCAAGGGAGTTAGAGGGTGGCTCTCCCCAACTGTCTAAACAGCTGTCACTGACAAACGGTGTCTGGCCCCTGGCTCCCTCAGCTTGTCATTCTACACTATCCCAAGCAAAAATCGTTGAGGAAGAAGGAGTCTCCTTTCCTTCCCTGAGTGTACAAATGCCTTACCAACCTGAATTTTTAAACAGAGATTTCTTACTTTAAGAATATTTGGACCCTGCATCACTTGCTTAACTCTTCATTCAAATGCATTTTACAGTTTTTTTTTTAAATTCAGATTTACATTAGGGTGTCTTGTTTTCAGATTCATCTGTAATATGCAAAAGCTAACGTTTTTATTGTGCTTTAAGATTTACAAAAGATATACTATATGACCTACATATGACATATGGTGTCTCACAGCCCTGTGAGGTGGATGTAGTTATTAACCCCATTTTACAGTTAAGGAAACTGAGGCTGAGCGAGTTTAAGTGGCAAACCTAAGACCACATAGCTTCTAAATAAGGACTCAAACTCAGGTTTTTCTGACTCCAAGTCCCTTATTGTATACACACACTTAGACCCTTTATAATATAGAATAGCTCATTTGAAGTTCTATTTAAAAAGCAATAGCAACTACTTGATAACTCTTAATGTTTACTAGTGAATCTAGAGGCAAATGAGGGATTACCTGTTCTGCTAAAGAATATAATGAGTAGATTGAAAAAAGAACCCAGTCACATATGTATCTTGTCTTAATTTGTCAGGAAGCTACTATATTTGAAAGGTCTCCATGTTCACCAATATGAGATGCTTTCTCTTCCTTCCCCTCTAACCCTTTTCCTCCCCTTCAGTCCCCATTTAAGCCCCACATTCCATCATAGATCTACAACCTATATGGAACCTCAGCCCAATCTTACAGAGGAGACAGCATATCCTCCCTCTTCCATACCCAAGCCTTGATGAAACTTTAAACCTCATATCTGACAGCTCCTGGCAGGTTGATGGTCACTGTTAATGAGAGGAAGAAGAAAAACTTCAGTTCTCTTACAATGCAATAACAAAACCTCAAAAACAAATCCTACGGCAAGATAGTAACTTGAAGAACATAAAGAGTCTCACATAAATGACCCTTTGCAAGGGCTTGCTTCTTTGAGAAGAAATCAGGCCTGGCATATCCTCCATTTACTTTGACATTTGTCATAACAAGGGTTGAAACAACTACATGTTTAGAAAAGACTGGATTTTGTTTTTTCCAGGCTGAAGAGCAAGGGGAAAGGGCCAGACCTGTGATTTCAGTACTTAGAGTCGGGGCATTGAGGCTCAGTGACTTTCCCATAGATAGTATGTGTCAGAGGAAGGACCTCATTCCAGTCTTCTGGACTCCAAGGTCAGCCCTCTGCCCAACTATATGAGGTTTCTCCTTATCATATGCACCCACAAATATATGAACTGGAAAGCAGCATTTTAAGTGGTGGTAGAAACAGGTGTCTTTTTTTCTCCTGTTATAAATGAAACCACAGGCTAATTAGGAATAAACCCAGCCAAGGAACATGATAAGGAAATGAATAATTGAAGTTTCTCTGACCCAGCCAGTGATTTGAGAGACACCCCCTTCAGTTTTTAAGCTGACACAGCACCAAATGAGGCCAACTGAATTTGGACAATGAATATGAGAGTGAGGAAAAGAGAAGTTATTTTCTTTTTTGTTTTCAAACCCACAGGACAGGGCTAAAGAAAAAAATGTCCTGGAAGTCTGACTGAGTCATCCACTGTGAAGCTGAAGGGCAAACTTCTTAGGAGTTGGGTTGTTTTCATTTCCTTCTACCTTTAGGCTTATAATGGACAGTCATGGAAAAGAGCTGACCCCAAGGTTGGCCATGAAAGTACTGTGGCCCCAGAGATTGTTTCAAGAGGTAATTTAGAACTACACATTCTTAACTGAAGCACACACCTTGGGCATGCCCAGAGCTGAACTCCTCTTTTATTTTAAGAGAGTAGTAAGCCTTTTGTATAAGCCTTACCTACTAAGGCCATCTCAGCAACTATGTCTGGTAAAGTGCATTCCCAGGCAAATGAATTTTCCAAAGAATTTGGCTTGGGTAATTAAAATACTCTAGTTGTGATGAGAGTTTTAGCCAGATGACCTTGAGATGCCTCTCAGTTCTACTTTTTCTGAATCAGGAGGGCTAAAGATTTAGTCACTGGAGTGCCCTTTGCTCTTTCCTCACTCCATCTGCTCAAAGATTTGGTTCAGGCTTCAAATGTGTCTCTGTTCAATTTCCTCATCCAGGTTTGTCATAGTATCTGCTCACAGGCAGATTTTTTTCATGCGCCACGGCAGTATTTTATAGGAACATTTTGCAGACTTTGTCAGGAGAATCAGGATGCCAACCACCAGTGTGATCAGACATCCTATGTCTAAAATGTGAAGTTTCTCAAGATGGCCTCTGAGCTATCCAGCAATTCTCACCAAGGGAATTTGGCCAAGATGCAACTGGTCCTGTTTGGCTGCTGGGTGATGGGTAAGTGCCGATTCCTTTTTAGGAAGATACGCCCAGTATACTGTGTTTGCAACACTGTCTTTTTCTTGTAATTAGCTAAATGCCATTATTTCCTAAATACTAATGGCATGCTAAGGCCAAGTAGTATATAGAGGACATTTTGGTCCCAGGGAGTGTAAGATACAGCAAAAGAAGTCTTTTTTTTAATCAAATGATAGAATGCTAAAGAAAACAAAGCTTTGAGAATAGGTAGAGAAAAATTTGGACTGAGTTAATGAATTAATAGCAGGGAGTGCTTAATAAATCAAACTTTAAAATGAGGTTAATAATCTTAATATTAATGCAGAAAGCAGAGAAGGACAAGGAGTATTTTTTTAAGTGAAAATAGTCCCTCCACTAGGGCAATAAAGACATGGCTAGAAATTTATTGATTGTTTTGTAAAGAGAGGAAAGTTGGTGAAAATCTAGGAAATTTATTTGATATGAGGTGCCTAGAGGTGGGCCTGGGGTGGGGAGAGAATCCTGACTGTCACACATTTACTGATTTTGTGATCCAGGGAGAATACTTAAGTCTGATAAATTTCAGTCTCCTTATTTGTGAAATAGAGACAGTGGTAGCACCTACCTCCCAGAGGTGTAGTGAGAATCGAATGAGATGTAATGCATTTAAAACATTTTGTAAACCTTCCAAGTTCAGATAGAAGTAAAGCATTATTACAGACTAACATTTTTATCAGTGGAACTAGGATCTTTGGATCATAAATCAAGAGCTGCAATGAGAGCTCAAATGAATGCATGCAAAAACATTTATTAAATGCTTACTGTGTACAAGACACTCTACTAAGCACAGATAATGCAAAAGTTCAATGATTTTCTGTGATATGACCACAAGGTGCTTAAGTTCTAATAGGGGGAAATAATAATACATAGATGAGAGCAATAGCCAGGAAAAGTAGTATCTAGAAAGTTACAAGGGTGTTGAGTTGATCCATAGGGAAGTCTATTGACATGCCTTCAAAGGTCACATAGTTTAGCTTCTTCATTTGACATATGGAGAAACTGAGGTCAGGGAAGATTGATTTTGTAGATTCTGTTTCAAAAGAGAACAGATCGTAGGTTCTGTTTCAAAAGATTGTTTATAGCCTCAATATTATGAGAATAAGTAAGCCAAAAATTATACTATTTCCATATTTTGGAAGAAAGGGAGAAAAATGTTATCCTGGGGAAAAAAACGACAGGGAAGAAAGATTATTAATTTATGGAGCAATTGTTACATAGGGCTTTAAATTTTATGTAGCTCTTTCCTCACAACTGTTTGAAGGAGATTAGATCAGGTATCAGTGAAAGTAGAATAAGAATCCAATAATTAGGGGAGGCATAGATGAAGTAAAAATTCAAAAGAAATTGAATTGCTGCAAAGCATGTGATTTCTGGTTCCTGAAACAGGAAACATAAGGACATTAATGAAGTTTGAAGGTTCTACAGAATTAGGGCATGAGGTCAGCAGTATTGGAAAAATAGCTCTCAGGTTAGATCCTAGACTGGATAATTTGAAAAGTCAGATTTTGGGGGGAGAAAACACAAACAAATGTATCTAGAAGAAAAATGTCCAAAGTATAGTTTTTTGGTCATGAAATACCTTAAAAAGAGAACATTGAAAAGGTCGGGGGGGGGGTCTTAAGTGTGACAGTGGATAGGAAATCATAGGTTTTTGTTTGTTTTTGAAAGTAAGTCTTTTTATCTCATCCAGCCTGGAAGTGCAATGACCATTCAGAGACCTAATTCCACTGCTGATTAGCATGGAAGCTTTGATCTGCTCCTTTTCTGATCTGAGGTGGTTCACTACTTCATAGGCAGCATGGTTCTTCCATTCCCAACTCAATCAGTCCATAAGCCTCCTTTTTCCACCCCACTCCACCCCACACACATTCCCCAGCTGGCATGAACTGTAGGGATGTGCCACTTCACCTGGCCCAAATCACAGATTTTCCTAAGCATTGACTTGACTTAACCAGAATATATCATAAACTGATCAGACACAAATATATCTGTTTAAATGAGTTATATTTATTTATATTTACCTTCTTAGGAATTGAAACAGATACATTTTTAAAATACTTATTACTTAATTTAAAATAATAATTACATGACATTAACAAAGGTAACATAATTTTGTGAACAATAACTTTATTTTCAAAACCAAAAACTAGCGAGAAAAATACCCTTGTTCTCCACATTTTTGCTAATCTCTTTAATGGTCAGCTTTATAGAAGATACGAAAAAGATCTGCTTCTCCATTCAGTCTGTTGCAATGCTGTTTTGGTGAAGTATATAAAGAAAATCCAAACTCACATGGATAAGGTAGTTGGGAAAGGGACAAGCATTTTAATAGGCAAACAATAATTTTGAGACCCTCTGAA
>CM053597.1:49280937-49338156 GCA_028646575.1 Pseudocheirus occidentalis
ATGGATAAGGTAGTTGGGAAAGGGACAAGCATTTTAATAGGCAAACAATAATTTTGAGACCCTCTGAAGTGTTTCAAGGAAACATAAGGGTCTCTGAAAACCAGTGATGTTGGGGTCAGGAAGACCCAGGTTTAAATCCAGCTCCAGATACTGCCAACTGTATGACTGTCGGCAAGTCACTTCATTTCTCTGTGCCTCAATTTCCCCATTTGTTCCCCATTTGTAAAAGAGAAGGATTAAACTCCATAGTCTCCCAGATCTCTTCCAGCTCCAAATCTGTGATCAGCACTGTCCAGGGTACCACATTGTTCTGCAGACACAAATATATCAAAGATAGTTATGATCATCCCTTTTGTTCTCTTATTTCTCCTTCTTCTCTCCCCCTCCCCGTTCCTCTCCCCAAACCCAATATATATTTTACAATTACAATTATTCTTTTGATGAAAAGATTTGTGTTCATTTTGGCTATGAAAGCCACCAATCCTGTGTGTTATCTCAGATATGGGCCAAAAGATCCTGCCTTTTTATTGCTGGCATTCATAGCAACCAGAGCTTTGTCAACTTAAGGATGTCTATTGAAACAAAATTTCAGGTCTGTGGCATGAAGAGACAGATTTCATGAAGAAATGATAGCCATCTTCAATTTTTTGAAGGGATATTCTGTGGATTTCCCCATTAATTAAATTCTTCAAGCATAAAGTGGTCATCTGCCAGAGATATTGTATAATAAGTTCCTGTTCAGGGACAGGTTGACCCAGATAACCCATGAGACAACTTTTTGTTCTAAGATTCTGCTAGAACTATTGCCATTAATGACGTTGTGATATTATTGTATTAAAGCTGTTCTTTCTGTATTTGTACCACCAGGAGCTAAGCATGGTTTTATAAATAAAGTTTTATTGCATTTAAAAATGCAAAAGTCATTCTTAACGTTTGCATAGAAATGTTCGGCGAACTGCATTTGGCTCTCGGGTGTTCTTTGACAGCCCCTGCTTTACATCGCATTCAGTGCTGAACAATAGGTGTATTGTAGAAGTAGTGATGCCAGATTTGTCTTGCTTCCAAGACATGGACATGACAAAAATATTGTCAGGACATTTGGATTCCAGGATATTTTCCATTAAGCACAGAGGTGCTTAAGACCTTGCTAATAAAATCTTGATATAGGACATTCCCAGTGGTGAAACTTTACCATTTCAGATCACCTGTAATTTATAGTCTCAGAGAGTTTTCTATGGCATTGAAAAGTTACATGACCTAACCAGGGTCATACAGCTAGCATTTGTCCAAGGAGAAACGGACCCAGGGTTTTCCTTACTCCGAGGCTAATTGCTGTCTACACCATGACCCATTTCTTCTCAGAAAAATGCTTGTCTAGATATGTTCATAAAGTGGAGTTAAAAAAACCAAATATAATGCAAATACCTTACAGAAGAGCTTCAAGAGCATCCTTATGTGGTATGTCTATAAAGACAAGCCAGCATTTTGCTTAATTATTTTTCTTTGTCTTGGAGGCTTAATATCTATAAAGGACTTTGTTATAGAAAAGATACAAAAAAAAATCAAAGAACAAGAAATCGCATGTTTTTTTCCATCTGTATCGGAGAGTCAGCATTAAACTTAGTTTTTCTATTTCAACAATAGTTTCTGTGGTTGTGATAATAATAGTAATACTAATAATGATAGTACTAGTTTTCTTCATCATTGTTGGTAGTTATGACTTCCATTCTTTTGTTAACTATTCTGTGTTAGCATAACATGTATAGCTTTGCATTAGAATTAATTCACATGATTATTTTAATTGTAGTAATAACAGAAGTCAAATTTAATCATATATTTCCCTTGGTCTATTCTGTAGAGTTTGTGTGAATAACCTACATTTATATGTTGCAGGATAGGTCCAAGTTTAATTCAATTCAGCAAGCATGTATTGAGCACTTGGGCACTATTCTAGGCACCTAGGGTGCTAAGACAAACATAAAATTTTCTATGCCCTTATAAAGCCTGAGTTATTGAAATGAGCCAATGTCTCTTCATAATAGGCAAGATATCAGTAAGTATTTATTGAGTACCTCCTTTGTATCCTAGGGCTACAGGATCTAAAAGAATCTCTGAAGGATATTTAGTCTGTCCTTTTGGTGTATTTCTCACTTAAAGATTTTCAGGAATGAAAATGATTCCATACTATAGCAAACAATACATTTGACATTAGATTTCCCTTTCATTTGAAGGTAGAGGCAACAAGATTACACATACCAATTCCTTTTTGCTTAGCCATTTTCATTTTGGTTTATATGAGTTTCAACTCTTAGAAGAATAAAAAGTTTAGCCAAATTGAGTTTTTGTGATCTGTTCTAACTTTTATGTTCACAGGCAAAGTTTCCCTAGGTATAACTAAGTTCTATTTTTAGCATAGAACTTATAACCTCTCCTGTCCTCTTTATCCCCTTAGAACTGTCCATAAGTAATCATAGAATGATAAATTTAGAGCTCGAAATCATCTAGTTCAACACCTTTATTTTAAGATCAAATAGCTGGGACCCAGAGAAATGAAGGGCTGCCCAATGTCACTCAAAAAGTAAGTGGAAGAGCTAGAATTTGAACCCACATCCTCAGATTCCAAATCCTACTTGCTTTCTACCGTACCACTCCTCCTGCCCCCTCCAGAAATCATCTTCCTCCTGAAAGATGACATCAGCCAGTAACTCACATCTTGAAAATATCCTCCACTCTCTACTACTTCTATCTCTGACTGGACAGCTCCTTCTCAGACCCACCATAACGAGAGCTCAGGAGATCCATCTCTTCATTTCCCACCATGCTGCACTCCTCCAGACTTGTCCATAATGCCTCCATGCCCAATGCCTTTTACTTTTCTCCTCTCCCCACCCCCTTTTAAGTGCTGCCTTTTCCATTTGAATATAAGCTCCCTTACGTCAGAGATGATCTTTCTTTTTCTTGTATTTATATTCCCATTGCTTAGCACAGTTCTTGGCACATAGTAAGCATTTAATAAATGCTATTGATGAAATGTACTATCTCTCATAACATTAGAGAACTGAAGGGGATTGAGAGAATGTGCATTTAATTTTTCTTCAACACTCACTGATAGATTGACCTCCCTCCTTTTTTTAAAAGATGCTCTAGACACGTCTACAAGGATTTTCATTGCTGCTACAGGACAGACTTTTAGATAAAGATCATAAAATCATAGATTGAGAGGTAACAGAGATCTTGGTAGCCATCATAGGCAACCTCCTTATTTTACAAATGAGGGAACAGATGCCCAGAGAAGTGAAGGGATTTGTCCAATCTATTAATAGTGATAGGCAGAATTTGAACCCGGGTCTCCAGATTCCAAATCTGGCAATCTTTCCACTATTGTTGTCACTGTTTAGTCATTTTGAGTCATGTCTGACTCTTCATGAACCCATCTGGGGTTTTCTTGGCAAAAACGCTGGGATGCTTTGCTATTTCATTTTCTAGCTCATTTTACAGATGAGAAAACCGAGGCAAACATGGTTAAGTGACTTGCCCAGGGTTGCATAGCACTACTCTGCTAATCCTAATGTTCATAAGTTTAAAGCTTTCCAACTTCTAGAAACCCTTATAGTTCTTCTTTTTAGAAAGATAAGAGGAAATAACTATGTGAGTCAAAACATCAGTCAATGAGTGAGAAAGAAAGCCTGGAGAAAAGAAGGTGGGAGGGTAACTTTTAGGCTTTAAGGAGAGTCTCATTTTCAGCATGAGGTCTATAGATCATGCTGCTTCTTTGGGTATGGATGTTGGTGGGTTACACAGGAAATAGGAGGTTTTCTTGCTTTGATGCTACCTGTATGTGTTATATGGTTGGCGTCAGTGCATTTCATCCACAGCATGAACAGATGTGGTATTCAGACCTCCAGAGAGAATGAGGATGTTTTTGGCTGTGACATTCCTGGTCTGAAGAGCTTATGTGATGAGGCAAATGTCATAATGATCCTAGTGCCCTGGGGTCCCAATTAGAAAAAATGAATAGTTCTGAAAATCAGCTAATTAAATAAAGGATGAGTCAACTATTAACCTGCTTAGTCACAGAGATATCGATGTAATGAAATTTTCAATCAGATGATGCGAGTGGCTCATACATCATATAACACCAGTTGCTGGGCTTGTGTGATTGTCATTTCCATCCAAAATCAACATTGAACATAAACACTTTAGAGTAGGGTTTCTTAATCTTTCCTGTATATTCCATGGTGTCCTTTGACAGTCTGTTGACACCTGTGAACTCCCCAGAATAGAATTTTTAAATAATTGAGGAAATGCTGAATTTCAGTTAGAGCATTAGTATAAAATGAAAATGTAATTTTTTGACCCATTGAAGTTCATGTACCCAGTGAAATCTATTCACTGACCCCTTGGGATTCCTTTTACCCCACATTCAAACTGCTTTAGAGCATTGTGGAATACAGGTAGCTGTGGTTTGCCTTTTCAGATTAGCAAATGTAGATGTTAGGTGGTTCTCTCTGAGACATTGTATTTTACATACAAACTACATTTGGAAGCTTTTGCCTAGCAACGTTGTCTCCTGAGAGTAGTTTAGGCATGGCAGAGCCAGAGTCACGATCCACCAGCAAAGGAAAGATTGCTTGCAGTTCCTTCCCTTTGGAAGGCAAGCAGAGCTTGTAAGTTTAAAACATTGCTTTTAATACCAACTTCCTTGAAGGGCAGCTCCCTAGGGGCTGAAAATTTGTGAATGTCAATTTTTACTCTCACATCTCTCTTTTTTTCTCTTTTCTCGTCTTGCAAGATGAAACTAAACTGCCTGGTATTTAGATAACCCAGAGTACAATGATGTTTCTGGGGCAACAGCGGTAATTTGTAGCAGGAACAGAGCAGTATTGATGAGTGATTCAAGATAATTTGTTTTACTTATTTCTTCATCCCAATGAGAGAACTGAACAGTTGGACACTTTACATTTTGAAATGAGACAACTTTTTAGACAGATTTATCCTGTAACAGAGGGATAGAATTCCCCCATGTTCTAAACCCAGTCTGACTCAGGCTAGACTTATGGTTTGGGTTCAAAATTGCAACAAAATGAGACAGTTATCAACAATCTAGAAGTTGATTCAAAAGAAGGTTGACTCTATAGTGTCATTAAAAGATATTCAGTAAGGCCACGGCATTGATTTATTTGGGGGCATCACCACTGTGTACCAATTTCAATAAAGTTGTGTGTGGTAAGAAACGTGTGAAGCCCAAAGAGCCCTTGACTCCTCATGGACTGGCTTTTGTGCCCCCATGAGCTAGAAGGTATGGTTGATCTTTTTTCCTTTTGACCAATTAAGACTATCCTAGTCTACATGATGGTTGCTGTTATTCTTATAATACTCAAGATGTTATTAGACTTTAGGGGAAATTTCGCCACTTTTTAGGTCACTAGGGGTGGCATTCAGAAGAAAGAGGTAACTCAATTAATTAGAACTTGGTACCATCAAGCCAACCAGTGTCATGGGAGTGGTCCCCATGTAGATTCTGATCTTTATGGCCACTGACTACACTTTGAACTTGAACATTGTCCCAGAGATGTGTTCCATGATCACAAGAAGGACTGAACAGAAGCACATGGGTAATCAAGTGTAAATCTTACCACTCCAGCAGTATTTAATTTAAAAAAAGTCAAAGCCAGAATGCTTACCCTTCTGATAGCAGAAGCTTTGTCTTTATCTATAAAGGGCAACATGTTCATGGCTTGAAATACCAGTCTCCTGTAAAAGTGCCGATCCTCACAGAGAAGTTTGATGCCAGACAAACCACTTCCACTCAGCCAATGTTTTTCTACAATAATCTAGTCTGATCATCATCAGAATGGCACCACCACATATAGACCTTTTAATATCCAATATACTATGTGAAGAAATAACAGTTGGTCTTATAAAGATGAACTCAAGAAGAACTACTGGAAATGGCAACTTTCAAAGAAGTCAGGGATCTATTTGCGATAGACTTCAATGAGGGGAAGGATGGACAGTGCTTTTACAAAGAAAAAACAACGGAGAAAACATCAGCCACTCTTGGTCCACGTTCTTACTTTCCCAAATCCGTAAAATCTTTGTTAGAAAGAACTATGTACACATTAAGGGTAATCTTGAAGAAAATATAAGGAAATGGACTTTCATAGATGATTTCTTATAGTAAATCATGTCTTTATACTTGGACAGCTTATGGAGGTATGTAGAAAATCTAATATCTGGCTATTGTTTTGGTTTATTGATTTTCAAAGATTATTTGACTTGATGGAGCAAAGTGAATTTTTTAAATCTCCTCTCAAAGAAGACATGAGAGGATTGTCAGCTCAACTAGTAGAGGGGGTATCCACACCAATGAAATTATTGTTGCTGTTCAGTCATTCAGTCACATGTGACTCATCATAACCCCATAGACCACAAAATGTGGATACTATCCATGGGGTTTTCTTGGCAAAGATACTAAAATGGTTTGGCATTCATTTCCTTCTTCATCTCATTTTTCTTATGAGGGAAGTGAGGCAAAAAGAGGTTAAGTGACTTATCCAAGGTCACACAGCTAGTAAGCGTCTGAGACTGGATTTGAGTTCAAGTCTTCTTGACTCCTGACCCAGTGTTCTATCCACCGAGCATCCTCATTGCCTCCAGTGAAATCAATCATCTAGATACCTATGTAAGGAGGTATCTACTCCTACTGTTAGGGAGGAAGTCCATTACTCATAAAGAAGAGATCACATAATTAAGCCTTTTATTATATCTTGTCATTTCATATGTTAGTCTCATCTTCCCAAACAGATTGTAAGCTCATTAAAGGCAAAAATCACATCTCATATTTCTTTGATGCCTCCCACAACACGTGCCTGTGTTAGATATGTATGATGTGCCTAACAATAGCAACAGCAATGATAGCTAGCATTTACTGGGCTCTTTAGGATTCTCAAAGCAGTGTATGTATCCTAGCTCATTACACACTACTGATACGCCTCATATTATCACAGGCTTTGAACCGGAAAAGGCCAATCCTTTCCTTGTACAGATGAGAAACATGAGGCTAGAGAGGGTAAGTACCTTGCCTAAGATTACACAGATAGTGAGGAACAGAACAGGCCTGGAACACAGGTCTTCTAACTCCAAACCCAAAGCTGTCTATAACTGGTTGCAGGAAATCTCCACCTGAATATCCTATTGGTGCACCCAAGTCATAATGTTGTAAAATGACTTTATTGTTGTCTTTCATAAAGCTTGTCCTGCTCATTCCAAGTTTCCCATTATTGTGATTGGAGCCATCATGTTCCCAGTCCCCAGAGTCATATGCTATTGGTTCTCCTTCCACACCTTCTCATATAATTAGGTGCAAATTCTTTTTCCATTTCTACAATATTTCTTTTATCTGTCAAGTTCTCATTACTCCTATCACTACTCTACTTGAATCCCTCATCATCTTTTGCCTGAAATATTGCAACAGGCTAAAAACTAGACTCATTGACTCTATTTCCCTTTCCAATTCATCCATCCTTCACACAAATGTCAAAATGCTTTTCCTAATGCACAGATTTAGCCATGTCACACACCTCACTCCCCCCCATTGGAAAACCTTTAGCTAAGGAAACTGAGACCCCTAAAGGCTAAATAATTTAACCTAAGACACACAGGGAGACCTCAGACTTGAACTCATCTTCTCTGACTCAGGGTCATTTTGCCCTTTTCTATGGAGCCATGCTGTTTCCTAGATCTATTGCCTCCTCCCTCTGTGCATTACTTTAGACCAAGACCCATGCCTACAATCTACAGCCTCCTAATCTTTGCCTGATGAAGGCATTGGCTTCCTTCATTCTGCAGCTCAGTTAATCACCTCTTTCATGAGGCCTTTCAGGACTCTTAACCCAAGAGCCTTGGGAATAGCATTTCTTCCAGCCCAGTGCCCTTGGACATCTTCCTAGGAAGACATCCTGACAACTTCTCCTGCAGCAGCTACAGCCACAACTACTGAAGACCCAGAAAAGAATGTTCTTGCCACTTGTGTCCTTAACACTTTCAGATGATTTAACAGCGGAAACTGGCATGATTTTATCAGTGGAAATTGCATTAAAGAATAGACATTAACATTAACACAAACATTAACATTAACATAAAGCATGAACATCTGCTTTACTGCTATATCCTGAGGACCGTGGGCCCTTGCATCTGACTTGCAGCCGAAACCTCCCATATGTGTTGTCTCCCTCATTAAAATATAGCTTTTTGAGAATAGGGACTGTCGTTTTTTTCTTTGAGCCCCCAGTGCTTAACTCTATGTTTCATACTTAGAGCTCAATAAATATTTTCTTTCATTCATTTATTAATTCTTCTCATTATTCTTCATTCCCTAGCCTGGCTGAAAGTGTTTATAGAGCACTCTTCAGTTTTCTCCCAAGCACACTGACTGACTCTCTGGTTTGCCAAAGCACACTCTATTTTATATTAATGTACAGATCACATCCACTTCCGTCTGTGATAAGTCGCTTGAGGGCAAGTACTCCATCATTCGTATTTATATTTCTAGTGCCTTGTGTAATGTTTTCACTGTGTAATCAGTTCTTGATATTTGTAGAACAAAATATCCAGTGCGTGAAATGGTAATGGACAGTCCCAAAGGTTAGTTCATCTCTCAAACTCAAAAGAGCAGCTAGGTATTTTCCCCCCTTCTCTCATTGGCAGGATTAGGTTCCAAAGAATGATATCCTTGTGTTATATATTATTATATGTATTTCAAATCACCTTCATTATTGTCCAATCCACATGATTGGTTATGCATCATGGAGGTCATAGTCTTGGTTTGAGAGCTGATCCAACCCCCTCATTTCACAGATGAAGAAGCTAAGGCCAGAGAATTTAAGTGATTTGCCTAAGGTTTTACAGGCAATACAAGGCAGAATTGGATCTTGAACCCACATTCAGCCCAGAATTGGAATTTGGACCCTCTGACTCTAAAGCCTATGCCTACATTCTTCAAGGATATGCCAGTGGAACACTAGGAGCCCCTAGGAAAGACCTGAAGTACAAGCCCAGTAATAGGACATAAGACTATTATCCGAGAAACAGCTGAGCAAAATTTAGAGAGGCTCATCACCATGTTGTTGAAGAGACATGAATTTTTGACTTACATCAGTTGTCAGAGAAAATCTACTAAACTGCAGAAGATGGAATCTGTTTTGGTGGAGCTAGTTCCCACATCAAGATTTCAGATTCCTGAAGGACTGAAGTATCATAGAGAATTTTCTTGAGATATAAATAGATCTATCCATTTATCTATCTATCTATCTATCTATCTATCTATCAGGAAGCATCAATCAGGAAGCATTTATTAAGCACTTACTGTATGCCAAGCAGTTTGTGGTTGAAAGCTGCCTTCTAGCCTCTATCAGAAATAACAACCAAGCTTTCATAGTGAATTAAGCTGCAGTTATTGGTTCTCAGGCCTCAGCTTGGACACAAAAGTTTCATCTATTCCCAGTGAATGTCCTTGGTTTTTAGTTCAATGACATCAATATTTGATTTCAATGAAACAAAGGATATTATTCACTCATGGACTATTATTAATGATGATAACTCACATTTTAATAGTACTTTATTGTTTATAAAGCACTTTCTACATAATATTCCATTCGGCTAACAGAATATCCTCAAAGTTCTGTAGTCATATTGAATGAGATGGAAACTGGATAATGAGGAAGTCAAGTCTCCTGTCGTAATCTATGAGAATATCAATACCCTCTAATTGATACAACCCTTGTCTAAGCCACCATTTTCAGTCGTTTTTGGAAATGCCATGAACTCTTCCTCAATACTCATGCAATTTAGTTTATTACTGATCTTGCAGAGCAAATTTAGCAGGAAGAAATTTACACACAGTGAGAAATCTCATTCAACATATAAAACCAACTTTAGGAATTTTTATGGATCACATTCTCATATTCTTCTCACAGCCTAAAAGTCTGTCAAATTGCTAGTAAAATTTTGTGGAAAAATACAGAACACTCTCAGAGGTAGGCATGTTCCATCCTAATGGAAAACTTGCCTGACTTCTTGGATGGTGTTATTTTTACACACTAAAAAGTGTTCCAGGCATAAAAACAGATGTGTTTTCGGGTCATTAGCTCTTATCTCTCTTCAAAGAAACCAAAGGGGTTGCTTATAACTCACTCTATGACCAGCTGAATAGAATGGCCTCATTCCTATATTGATGCATGGATTCTCTGACAAAAGCAAGGCTAAATGAATATTTGAAGTACTTGATGAGGCAAAGCCAAATGAAGTTATCTGGAAATTACTAGATATGGAGGTGAAATCTAGCCCCACCTCCTTCTTTTAGTAATGCCTTTGTTTTTAAGTTATTTTGTGACAGGAGAATTAAATACCCAGGGAATCTTTTATGATCAGTTAGTTATTATATAGGCCAGAACAGAGGGATAGCTAGTATGATAGCACTTCACCTGGTACTTATCCATTACTTCTTGTTTATAATAATAGGGTCTCTTAACTCTGCACAACACAGCTGCCTTTCTGCTACTGAGCACTATGGGACTAAATATTCAGTTTTCTTTCTCTTTTCCCTTTAGCCTAGCCTACAGTAGTGGAGAGCTATCTAAAGGTATGTGGCTAGGATTTTAATTTTTTCTTTTCTCATTGTGAAATTAACACTCATCAGCAAACATAAACTTTATGATATACAATAAATAACAGGAATGATTTTCTGGGTGAGATGCATTATTTGTGGAGTAGTTTACTACTGGGGAAGGTATGAAGGATAGATTGCCCAAAAATGATCTGCTTACCTGGACTGAGACCTCCCCATACAGGTTATTTGGGAGAGTGCACAGTGAAGTTTAACAGTGGTCCTGGGTGAAGAGCCTTGATGATTCCCCAAATCATTGTAGTCCCTTTACATTTCTGGTCCTTCAGTTTGTTATAGGATGCTGCCTAGGCACAGTCTTGGGAGGATGCCATCTGCATTACATTTCTATGCTGAAGTTCATAGGGACTGACCAAGGCAAGGTGAGAGGAAGTAATGTGGACATAGGGAGAGCATTGCAACGAGCAGGTCATGGAGTTGAGGAGAAATTGTGGTGTAGAAATAAAGTTTCAAGAAGTCTTATATCTAGAGCTGGATGGAACCTTCTAGGAGGTCATCTGATCTCCTTTGACAGAAGAAGAAACTGAGACTCAGAGAGGAATTTGGCCAAAGCCAAACCAGGTAAAAAGCATAAGACTTCTGGCCCATCAACTCTAAATGCAAAGTTCCTTCCACTGTTATTACCAGGACTCCACTCAACCACGGTACCTGCAATCCTCAGAGAGCAAAGATGGAACGAAGAGACAGAAAGAAGAAAAGAAGGAAGGAAGGAAGGAAGGAAGGAAGGAAGGAAGGAAGGAAGGAAGGAAGGAAGGAAGGAAGGAAGGAAGGAAGGAAGGAAGGAAGGAAATCTAATTTGGCTGGATAATACTGTGCCAAAAATACATTTAGTTTTACTCAATCTCTACTGGAAGTTAAGTAAAAAATGAATTGCCTAGTTAATTTGCTAATCCTAAGGCTAAAAGAAGAAAAAGAAAGAATTCAGCCTGGAAAGCATTTCTACCTTTGGGAGAAGCTGAGAATTGGAATACAAAGAAATACATTGTCTCTCTCTGTTCCATACTGATTAATTCTTCTGCATTTATTACCATTTAGCTAATCCAATTAAATGTTTATTTCAGTATATCCTTGATGTAAAATTGGAGCAATGAAGCACAACAGTTGGTAATGTAAGAATTAGAAAGAACAAAGAGAATGGGGACCCTAGACCAAAACCTAGTCAATGGAAATACCAACTCATAGCCTAGATCAGGGTTTCTTAACCTGAAGTTTATAAAATTTTAATAAAACATTTGTAAAATCTCACTTCCAATAAAGGAATGCACATACCCCCTTTTTATAACAGGATGTACATAACATGGTTTAGTGAAGAGAACTCTGAACTGATTATTCAAGAGACCTGTTGCTAACTACCTACTTTCCTCTGGGTAAAGTTCCTACCTCTATCCACAATGCCTGAGCAAAACCAGTCTCATCCCTTTCGCAGAGGCTGGTCCTTCAAATATTTGAAAGAGCTATTATGTTCCAACTGAGCTTTCTCTTCTAGGTTTAACAGCTCTAGTTTCTTCAGATTTTCTTAACATGGCATGTTGTTAATGCCCTAACAGCTCTGGTCACTTTCTCTTAGAAGTTTATTGGTGTGCTTCTAAAATTATATGGCACTCACAAATTTTTTTTAAAAAAATAACAGCCATTCCCCAACTGATAAAGGAAAAAAGATATGATCGGTTTTTAGATGAAGTAAACAAAGCTTTCTATGGACATATGAAAAATTCTCTAATGCATTATTGATTGAAGAAATGCAAATTAAAATCATTTTGAGGTACCACTTCATGCCTATTAGATTGGTTAATAGGACAGAAAAGGTAAATGACAAATGTTGGAGGGGATGTGGGAAAAATAGGACATTAATGCAATGTTGGTGAAGTTGTGAACTGGTTTAACTATTCTGTAGAATAATTTGGAATTGTGCCCGTATGACTATAAAACCATGCATACCCTTTGACCTAGTGTATTGGTAATGGAATTTGGAGATGCCCTTGAATTGACTTGACTTTTGGGTTGAGTGTTAAGACCCAGAGCTTGTGAATCCCACTTGTGGGATGGACTTGTTGATGTGAAGAGAGAGGAATGAACTGCGAGGAGCCATGAATGGAAAGGAAGGCTCAAACCCAGAGAAGGCCAGAAAAAGGACTTCTGGGGAGAGCAGTATCCAGTATCATGGAGCCTGAACTGCTGAGAGAAAGACTGCTGAGGGCCCATTGGAGCTGCCCAGGACTTTTGAGAACTGCCACCTGGAGCTGCTGAGAACTGAGGAGGCACGGCTGTAATGCCGGTATTTTGTTTCTCTGTTTTAACATTGTTTTGCCAGATTCACCTGCTGGTAAAGGACAGTGCTACGATTGTAGAGGTCCTGAAACCTTGCTGTTGGTTCAGAAGCTCTGAAGGAGGATTTTCTTGTAGTATGTTTACAGAAATCCTGGAAAGGGGCCTTGCTGATGTTTTCAGGGGTTCTGAGACTGTTCTACAGGCAGAGAGTGACTTGATGAGGACACTGGCTGTGGCTTTGTTGAGCCTTGTCTCCCCAGGAACTGAGATTGCTGAGGGCTTGCCTCCAGTGAGGATGAAAGAAGGGCCTTTCCTTGGGTTTTCAATGCTGAGATGTTATCTTGACCTTGTTATGGCTTAAGCGAGGATGGCCTTTTGTGCTCTCCTGCTCCCTTTTGAGAAAGTGCTTGGTGGTAATGGATGGTATTGTAATTACTTTGAGTCCAGGGGTGGAAAACATTTGGTCATTTTGTGCTTTGTGATTGACCAGATGAATATACTTTGTTTATGATTGGAAACTGATCTCCATTTGAGAAGAGACTTTGACTGACTGTCTAGGGGTGGACCTGGACTGAATTAAGAACTTACTTGCTAAATGAATGAGTTATACCGTATTTTGACTTTCTCTGTTCTGTGAATACTGAATAAATGGGGTTTGCTATACTGGTAATCCAAACGTTGGAAGTTGCCTTTGCTTGGCATTACATCTAGCAATACTACTACTAAGTCTGTATCCCCAAAGAGATAAAATAAAAAAATAAGGACCTATATGTACAAAAATATGTCTAGTAGGTCATTTCTAGAGGCAAAGAATCAGAAATTAAAGGGATGCCCATCAGCTGCGGAATGGCTGAACAAGCTGTGGTATGTGATTGTGGTGGAATACTGTTATAATATAAGAAAAAGCGAGCAGGATACTCTCAGAAAACCTGGAAAAAACTTGTGTGAGCTCATGCAAAGTGAAATGTATTGTGGACAAAGGTACAGCAGTGTTGTAAGATGATCAGTTGTGAATGACTTAGCTATTCTCAACAATACAATTATCTAAGACAGCTCTAAGGACTTATGATGAAAAATACTGTCCATCCCTTGAGAGTGAACTGATGGTATCTGAATACAGATCGAAGCATACTTTTTAAAACTTTTTTTCTCCAGTTTTTTTGTCTATGTTTTTCACAACATGACTGTTATGCATGTCATTTTCAGGACTACACATGTATAGCCTATGTCAAACTGCTTACCTTCTCAAATGGGAGGGGTAAGGGAGAGAATTTGGAAATCAAAGCTTTAAAGACAAATACCAAAAATTGCTTTATGTGTACCTGGGGGAAAATAAAATATTAAAATAAAATTATGGCACTCAGAACTGGACACAGTACTACAAATGTAGTCTGAACAGAGTGAGATTATCATCCCACTAGCCCTAGATATCTTGTTTCTCTTAATGTAGCCTAAATTTTCCATTTCTCTAGTACGAGTAATTGTTAATAATGCATTAAGTCCTGCCTTCACTCACTTTACAGCTTTCTGTTATCTTTTGAGTTGTTTATGATTTTATGTAGCTCTTCTGCAATTTTTATGTTTTGTGATTTACAATAAATACCCATTAAATACTTCTGTCCACATAGGGGGTTGATTAGGGATGCCCATCCAAGCATTTATCCATATGAGAACATCTGGACCCAGCCCCCTGAGATAAGATCTGCTGCTCACATGACTTAGAATATGTTTCTTCTTTGTTTCTACGTAACTCCGGAGCCAGAAAATAATTGCCTGAGGGAGTGATGGTATTATTCCCCAAGGAAGCTGATGGCATGCCTTGTTAAAATCAACATTGTCTTTTGTTAAGTCAGATGAGTATTCAGAGAAAATACTGAGACCTGATGTGAGTGTATAGTATCAGGAGTTTCATTACTTCATTAACCTGTTATACCCTTAAGGTGGAATGTCTAGAACAAGGAGTGGGGAACTCAGGGAAAGTCGTCAGTGGGAAGGGACAGACCTCTTAAAAACAGAATTCAGGTTTGTTGGTCCCTGAAATAAGATTCCTACAATAAACAGGAATACTCATTTATATGGTAGACAAACTGCTGGTAACCTCAATCTTACAGAATAGAAGAAAATCTTTAAATAAATAGCCTGACTAGGTATTATAAAATCCCTATATTGAAGCTAGAACCATGTGCTTATTTCTTTTGAACTTAAGCTTCACTGGCTCTTATTTAAAATGCAATTCTTTAGCTGTGTGACCTTGGACAAGTCATTTAATTCCAATTGCCCTGCCCTCCCTCCTCCAAAAAAAAGGCAAAAATAAAATAAAATCTTTATGAGCATAATAATCTTGTTTAACAGCCCATAGTTAATTAGAGGTAATAGTGCCAAGTGATACAATGAGCTTCTGCCTCCCCTTACCCCCAGTAGTTTCGCTTTTTTTTTTCTATCATCCCAATCCCTGCCTATAGTCTGGAAAGGTGCATCTTGCCCATTTTCATCAAACTCCCACCAAAAAAGACATCTTCTTTTCTGTACTTCCAAGCTACTTTTCCCATGACTTTTAGTCCTTGGTATCTCTCTCATTCCTTAGGTTGATAGGAAGGTCTCCTGCTCTTCTATCCCTTGCCCTCCCAACCCACTCTCTTTCTTTATCTTTGTTTCCTTCTGTCTATTCTCTCTGTGTATCTTACTCTAGACACAAACAAATTCTGATTGGTCCTTTAAAGCATATCTTGCAAATTGGACCTTCTGAGTCTATTCTGTTCTGGACAATAAAATTGTCTCCTTTCCCTATACCATGTGGGCTACATGGCCTCAGACCACGAAAGACCTCCTGCAGCCTAGACTTTGCTTCACAATTGTTCATCTCAGATCAATTCATCATCCATTTCTTTTCTTTGGAGGGGGAAGATAGGGCAATTGGGGTTAAGTGACTCACTCAAGGTCACACAGCTAGTTCTTTGTGTTAAGTGTCTGAGGCCAGATTTGAACTCAGGTCCTCCTGACTCCAGGGCCGGTGCTCTATTCACTGTGCTACCTAGCCACCCTCACTGTCCATTTCTAAATTTGAGCTCATGAGTAAGCCCACCCCTAGTTCCCCACTACTGACCTAGCTAAACTGATTGATATCACTGGATACCAATAAAAATTAATTTGCTTCTTTTGTCCTCTGCTAGAAAATCGTCTACTTTACTAATTCTGGGTCTTTGAGTATACAAAGACCATCATCAGCATTCTCAAAAGTATCCCACTTAGAGATTTTTGTTGTGTTCAGTCCTTTTTCAGTTGTGTCAGACTCTTCATGACCCCATTTGGGATTTTCTTGGCAAAGCTACTGGAGCGATTTACCATTTTCTTCTCCAGCTCATTTACAGATGAGAAAACTGAGGCAAACAGGGTTAAGTGACTTGCCCAGGATCATATAGCTAGTAAGTGTCTGAGACCAGATTTGAATTCAGAAAGATGAGCCTTCCTGACTCCAGGTCTGGCACTCCATATACTATGCCACCTAGCTGCCCACACCCAAAGAATTATGCAGGATCATTTGGCCAAATTCATCAAATAGAAAGGAGGCCAGGGAATTGTTTCATAAGATCAAAGATCATAGATTTAAAGGCACTTAGCATAAAGAAATAACAATTGAAAGGAGGCTTCCAGGTTATATGACCAGTAAGATGGAGGACTAGACTTTTCTTCAATCCTCATGACCTCTCATATCTCTCCAGACTATATATTAAGCACAAAAGACAAAGCACGTTTATCTATATTTATAGTTTTGGACACTAAGAACCCAGATGAGGTAACAATTCAATAAATTAACAGCATAGAAGTCTAATCACTAATTTTTAATATGCTCATTCAGCACACCTTTCCCCACTTCCACTGTGCACCATATGAGTAAAACTGTGGGCTTACAACAGAACTCATCTACATACTGACCTCTCCCTCAGTGCCTAATAAAGCCAAATGGTAGGAGGTTGCTCTAGCTATATTTGCAGTAGTGCAGCACTCTGACCTGCAGCATGGTTTAGGTGAAGAACTGAGCAACAGAGGGAACTGTAGCAAGACATGTTATATGGCTCTCCACTTAAAGTTGTATGACACTCCACTAAGCCTGAGAGAAAGAGTTCACCATTCAGTAAGGGCTAGTTCTGTCTATCCAAAAATCAATAGGACAGAAACTGAGGTCACTCAAATGTAAGTTTCTTAGTATGGGAAGAGACTAAGAAAGTTTTGAGGTCTAGCACCTAGGGGAAGGGTCATCAAAGGAGGAGGGAGTCAAAAAGTGAGCAATAGGGAGAAATAAGAGAGAGAAAAACCCTGAACTTACAAAAAATCTCAGGGGGAAGAAAACTAAAAGACCTTTTTTCCAAAAAGAAATTTGTTAATAATACAAAGGTCTCCACATCAGATTAAAAATTAGAGACATCTATGAATAAATATTGCAAGAAAAAGGAAAATGAATCAATAACTGATGAGACAGAGGATCATATGGATTTCTAAGAAAAAAAGTGTAGGATCATATCAGAATGTTCCTTAATGGTTTAACTTTACAACATTGAGAGAGGTACCAAAGGAAAAAATAAGAACAAATAAAAATCAGCCATAGAGATGTTTTGTAATATGTTCCAATAATTGTGTTGAGTTGCCTCTGTTCAAGAAAGCAAAGAAAGGTATATGTTTCAAAGTTTTACATTAAAATTGTTTTAAAAAATTATTTTGGAACTTGTGTAATGCTTCATAGATGAAAGATGCCTGGACAAATGAGACATTTCTAAAGTTTCATTGTTCCTTTTCTGCCAAGAATTATATGCTCAGTTTGTTTTTCATCAGATTCACTCTTCTTTCCAGAAGTGAGAGGCAGCAGAACCAACTTATTCAACATAGAATCAAGGGATGGAAGAACTACACAGAAGTTCTCTAGTCTAAACTTCTGTCTCCTGGCAAGATGGATATCACCTGTCCAATTCAATGAAGACAGTATGAGGTAGTGTAAGCAACACAGGATTAGGAAAGTCAGCTTATGGTACCAGTTCTTTTACTTACTCAAATGTTACCTTGAGCTTTTTTGTAATATCAAGAAGGTTCACATTAGCATAGCATCATGTAATATACAAAGTGCTTCCTTTTTTAACAACTTAGTGAGGTAACTAATTCTGGTATTATTACCACCATTTTGTAGAAGAGGAAACAATATCTCAAGAGATTGTGACATACCCAAGGTCAGACAGCTAGTGGCAGAACTTGAACTCAAGGTCCTATCTTTTGACTTTTACTAGTGTTAATTAATGGTGGACTTCACAATTCCTGTGGTCCCTTTTTGCATCAGCTTTATAGGATCCTAAGTTTCATGAGAGATGAGCCTCTATAATTTCCCTTGTCTTAGGTTCATGGGGATCCATTGCAAAACCCTACTCCCCAGCCATTTTTCAGATGTTAGCAACCCCCATGAAATCCCTCCTTATATATAACCTCTTTTATTACTTGTGATGTTGATTTGAGGGGGAGAGACAAAAACAAAGAAACTAATCCTAAAAACAAAAGTCAGTCTATTCACTTGGTTTTCTATAGAGGAGAATTATCTCTGACATGCCACCTAAAGTCAATTCAGTTCAGCAAACATTAAGTGTCTAATATATTCAAGGTTCAAATTTTACAAAATCACATAGTGGGATGAAATGGAAAAGCATTTCTTAAGCCCTTACTATGTGCCAACAATGGTACTATATGCTGAGGACACAAAAATCACCTGCCCTCATAAAGCTCACATATACAGAAGGATTCAGTTGTACGACAGATGGAAGGTCCACATGGTACTTAGGGTCTGATAGGCAAGACATGAAGGTGGATGGTGAGGCTCCATGGGTGACCAATGTGTGTCAAAATCCCCTAATGAGACACTGGAAAAATTACTCTTATATTTATAGTAATGACAAGAGAGTTTCAAATTGAATATTGCTTAATTTTAAAACAAGTAGGCTATTTGCTGGGACATGGTCATCTTTTTGTTGTACAGAATTTTTCTTAGTGATAACTTGTAATCTGTGTAGTATCACTTCCATTAGCAGGGAGGCACATAGTCACTATCCTCAAGGAGATCTTATCCCAGGTCATGGAGGGATTTGTAAATCCCTCATCTCTTTAGAATTCTTAAGCATCTTTGTTATCTAAACGCCTCTCTACCTATAAATAGTTAGGGCACTTCACTATATATCTTATAGTGAGGGAGAAAAAAAGTTGTGGTTACTAAAGTTCCGTGCAGAGAATAAATTAATTAACAATAATTTATTAAACACATACATGTGTCAGGAACTAAACTAAGTACTGGGGATGCAAAACACCAAAAAAATATAAATAAACAAGACCAAAAAATTTCCCTATTCTCTAGTAGCATACCTTGTAATGGGAAAGATAAAATGTACATGCATAGATATGCACATCATACCTGCCACTTAGTTACCAGTTAACTTTAGTGGAGATGACATTAGCAGCTAGAAGGACCATGAAAGACCTTTTCCAGAATAGGTTGCTTTGGTGGAATATTGAGGAAATCCATGGATTTCAGGAGGCAGAGATGAGGACGTGGGGCATTCCAGACATGAGGGAGAATTAATACAGGGGCGTGGGTATCCGAAGACAATCCAATATGAGGTATTGCTATTGGCTTATGTCTGGACTATAGATTTGTGAAGGGAAATGAGGTACTAGATGATTGAAAAGATCAGAAGGGCTCAGGCAGTCCAACAAAATTTATATTTGATCCTAGAAGTAATAGGGAATCACTGGAGTTTTGAGTACAGTACCTATGCTTTCAGAAAGTCATTTTGGCAATTGTGTGGACAATAGTTTGGAAATGGGGAAGAGACCAACTAGATCTTGAGTCAAAGAGACCAATTAGGAAGTTATGGCAATAGTCCTCATGGGAAGTAATAAAGACCTGAACTATGGTGGTATTTATGTGAACGAGAAGAAGGAAACCTTGATGAAAGACATGGCAATAGCAATGACAAGACTTGGCGACTGATTAAATAATGGTGGTTAGTGAGAGTAAGGAATTGAAGATGATACCAAGGTTCTAAATGAGGGTAAGAGCACCTGGAAGTATGGTGGTACCTTAACAGTAAGGGAGAATTTTAAAAGAAGTATGGGTTGGTTTTGGAAGGGAAGGGATAAAAATAATGAGTTCTGTTTTTGATGTGTTGGAACTAGAATTGCCTACGAGACACCTAAGTGGACATGTCTACTAGATGTTTGATGATGTGAGACTGGAGATCAGAAGAAAGGTTAGAAATGAAGGTAATTATCTGGGAATTTTCCACTTAGATATGACAACTAAACCAATGGATGCTGATGAAATGACTAAGTAAATCATAGAGAGAGTAAAGTGAAGAAAACCCAGGTGAGCTGCTTGAAGTAAATACAAACTTGGTGAGCACGATATAAATTAAAACCCAGAAAAGGAGGCTGAAGAATTACCCTAATTTGACACTTTGTATTTGGTGTCCTTTTCTTTGAAATGTTTGTCTCCCATTACTGTAGTGCTCTGCACCTTAATCTCCATCTCTTTGAATCCCTAGCTTCCTTCAAGATTCAGCTGAGATCTCACATTCTGTAGGAGACCTTTCCCATTTCCCTCCTCTCCCCCACATTGTCCCCTTTCAAATTGCCTTTCACATGCTCTCTTATATATCTTGTATGTGCATTTTGTCTTCCCTCATATTTTTTTATTTTTTGCTTTTTTTTGGAGGGCAGTTGGGATTAAGTGACTTGCCCAAGGTCACACGGCTAGTTTTTTGTGTTAAATGTCTGAGGCCGGATTTGAACTCAGGTACTCCTGACTCCAGGGCCGGTGCTCTATTCACTGCGCCACCTAGCCGCCCCTTTGTCTTCCCTCATAATGTAAGCTCCTTGAGAGCTGGAACTGGTTTTTGGCTTTCTTTGTAATATAGTGCATGGCACATAGTAGGCACTTGATACTTCCTTGTTGACTGACTGAGAGCTGAGCAGTGTCACAAAGATTCAGAGAGGTATTACTATTCAGAAGATGGTGTCATCAGTGTCAAACACCACATAGCAGTTAAGAAGGGTAATGGCTGAGGAAGACCATTCAGTTTGAAAATTAAGTGATCATTGGTAACTTTGGAGAAAGTAATATACATTGAACCACAAAGACAGAAGCCAAGTTGAAAAGGATTTAGAAGAGAGTGAGAGTAAAGGCATCAAATGTAGGATCATTTGTAAACTATTAGCACCAAAATATTTGCATGTACGAGTATCTATTTTGCCACCATCAATACTTTCCACTATCATTTACTTCTCAAATAACTTGTAGAATAACAGAATGTTAAGAATGGATGGAACCTTAGAAATCTTGGAGTATAATTCATTCATTTGAGAGTTATGACTCCTCCAACACAACCTCACCCTCCTTTACTCAACAAGGTAGGGTATGAGTAACATTTTGGTCTGCAGAAGATAAATCCAGACTGTGGTTACAGAGTCCCCAAAGAACTAACTAAGTGAACAAAACCATGAGTCACTAATTTGATAGGTAGTCTTCCCATACACCCAATATACCAGCAGTTCTGTGGCCTCCTGAGTACGGTCATCACCTCCAAGGAGACAACACTTTCATGCCATGACATAGAGATAAAGCCAAAGCGATAGTATTTTTTTCTTTTGAACTCATTTTGTTATTGCAGAAAGTAGCCTTAGAGCTTCCCTTCAGCAAAAGATTCCAGTTACTATTTTTTAAAAATAGAAAGAAAAACCAACATGTATTGCATTGACTCATTAGGAATATTCTGATTTCTTTTAGACCCCAGGAACGTGCACATGGGCTCACAAGTATGTATGTCAATCTACGTGAACATGTGTATTAATATGTCATAGATGTACATGTATCTGTCCAGTTTTTATTCACTTATTTCTGCCATGCAAATCTGGCAGCAAACACAATTGATTTAGTCACCCTTCAGCAAAATGAAAATGTACAAACTTCCAGCAGCAGCATCAAAGTGTAGTATTCATTTTTTCTCTCCATTGCTGATTACATTAATATTTAGCTGCAGGGCAAAATTGTAGCTGTGTAACAATGTATCTATCAAGAGTCAGTAAAAACTTGTCTTTCTGTCAATTGGAATGATTTGATAATACCATATTCCAGATTCATTGAGGTCAGGAAAAGACCTTTTTCCTTGTGAATGTTCCTAGTAGACTTCAAAATATTAGCTTGAGAAATGAACCATCTAACTTAATAACATTTTGCTCTAGTAGAGTAGTCCTCGAATTACGGAATGGGAAGAAACCTTAGAGATCATCTGGGCCAACCATTTCATTTTACAAATGAAGAAACCTAGGCTTGGAGAGAGTAAGTGAATGGCCTAAGATCATTGCAAGTAACTAATGACAGAGCTAGGATTAGAACCACAATCATTTCTTTTTTTTTCTTTTTTGCTAGAGATCATAGGATCATATATTTAGAACTAGTAGGGAACTTAGGTATCATTTAATCTGTCTATTAATTTTATAGATCAGGAAACTTTAGCCCAGACATACTATGATTTCCCCAGTGTCATTGAGCTGATGACTAAGAAGTAAAGTGATCTGGTCCAAATGTAAGAAGTTGCATGTTTAAGAGGAAGACTAACTAGACTATAAACCCTTGAAGACAGGAGTTATGTCACAATCCTTTGTATATCCCCTGAGTGGTAACTTGAGTATGATAACCAATTAAATAATTGTTGGTGTAAACTGGAAAGAAAGGGAAGATTCTAAAATCCACACAGCATGTTCCATTCCAGGCACTGTGCCAAACACTGTGGATACAAAGAAAGGGAAAAGCAGACCCTGCCCACAAAGAACTTATGTTCTAATGGGGAGATGATATGTAAATACATACAAGATATATACAGAGTATATATAGATACAAGGATGGAAATGAGGATATTTGACTATATTCCCATAGAGCCTTCCCAACCTTGATAGCTTAACATTCTTCACCCATACAAATACAAATTAGATTGAACAGCTTAAGATATCCCAATTGTAGTCCTTAAAAAAATATTCATCCATGGCTGCAGTGGAGAAGAGAGATTTTCTATCTGTAACCTAATGTAATAAGACCAGTGCCTTACATAGAGTCAGAACATAATAGATGTTTTATCTGGCCAATATTTTTTCTGGAGTACTTATAAATATCTTGAATAAGGTCTATTTGTGCTTTCGTCGAGGTCCATATTAGACTACTCATGCCACCTGTAAAGAGGAATCATAGCACTATACAAATTATTAACTTAAATTTTAAAAATAAAGACTTCCTTGTACAGATCTATTTTTAAATTTAAGCAGGGTACATATTCAGTTTTTGGGTTTGGGGGTTTTTTTCCTTCCAAATACTAATTTCCAAAGTTCATATGGAGCAACTCAGACTTAACATCTTTATCTGCAGGATTTAGAAATGAGTATGGATGCTGAGCTGCGTAATTAGGTAAAGATTATGAATAGAACATTAAATGTATGCTAAGCAGGAAGTAATGAAAGGTGAAAGAGAGAGCAGCTGAACTGTTTGAGAAACCAGGTTTAATCAGAGCTTTGCTCCCCACCCCCACTATCTGGCTCATAGCTTATCCTCTTTGGAACTCCTTATCCTTCTGTAAAATGGGAAAGAAATTGGCATGATCCTATGCCTTAAACAAAGACATGTTCAAATTGAGGAGGTATTTTATACAATATCCTCAGGAATATGCAACACTGGCCTCCCATATGGAAGAAGAATGGCAAACAAGTGGTAAGGGATGACCATGATGGATGAAAAAGATAATTGTTTTCAACCCAGCTTGACACTGCACACCTTGTTGAAAACTTGTTGCACCATATTAATTTCTGAACTTGCTTCCAATTGGTTTAAACTTCTGGTTGTTTCATATTCCTCTGAGATATTTATGTATTTAATTTGGGAAAATACCCTGGATTGTGTGACATCTACACAGTGAGAATTTGTTTCCTTGACAGTGATTACTTATATTTATACAGAACAACATCACAGATGCATTAAATCTAGATACTGAAAGGAAATTGCGGTCATAAATTTCACTTACTAGAAAAATAGACAATCACCCTTTTTTTTGCTTTGGACAGCCTTGATCTTTTGGGTATTGAAGAAAAGATTATTTAGTCTTTTAAAAATAGTAACTTCACCTAAAAGTCATTTATTTTGTGATAATGTAAATAGCAAAGGTGACTTTTTTTTAACAAAATCTTGGAGAGCATTCCATTTCTACTCACATAAAGTGACCCAGAAAAATCAAAAATAATGAACTGTAACTTCTATTTAATTAAAAATCTTCTGCCTTGTTTGCTAAGTCATTATCAGTTGTAGTATGCAATGAAAACCATAGATAAAACCACCAATTTGGATCAGATGAGCATAACTTTAATGGCATTAACTTTGTGTTATGAAACTACATTCTATATGCAAAACTGTTCACTTAAGATTGCTTCATTTTACTGTTTCTCTCATAATGTTTTTTTCTGTTCTTGATAAATTTTTTGGTTCACTTTTTAAAAAATCTATACCAATGATTTCATCATCATAGATAATTCCTCCATCACTACATAGTGGCAAGCCCTGTAATTTAGAATTATGGAGAGCTTCCTGGGGTGCTGAGGTTAAGTTCATTGTCCATAATCACATAACTATTGGCAAAGGGACCATAGATCCAGAGTCTAATGACTGCATTTTACCGGTGAGAAAATTAAAGACTAGAGAGGGGTTAAAGGACTTATCCAAGTTTGTACAGTTAGTAAATACCAGAGGCAGGAAATGAACTTAGATCCTCAATATACCCAAGTCAGCCCTGGGTGAGTCATTACAAATGAAGCCCAAGCAGACCCCAGGTCTTCCTGAGTCCAAGATAAGCCCTCATTCCACTGTGACATACTGAAATAGTATCATGCATCTAAGTTAACATTTGAGAAGTCAACCACAGATGCTACCCATTGGCAAATTATCATCTTTGAAGAGTTTTCTAAGTGTTTTTACTTGACTTTAATACGATGATTTAGAGTCCTTGAAATGTAATGAAATTCAGCTTTGATCTTTGACTTCTTGGATCTAGTTCCCCAAGCCTGTGACCCACCCTTAAGAGTAAGGCCGTGTTTGTATGGACAAGGCCACACTTATGGCTATGCATCTCCCTTTGTTGCTTGGTCTCCATGACATAGGAGACCTAGAAGGCTTGGTCCCACTCTTCACATTTAGAGTGTATCTAATGAACCAGAGAAGGAATTGTTCAGTGTCACAGAAATAGTACCTACAGTAAACCCTATGAGAAGTAGCATTATTTCTTTTCTGAAAAGCAAAGTTTCAGAAAACCACATCTATTGGGGAAAGGGTAGGGGAAGCATTTATTAAGTATCTATTATATGTGAGCTACTATGCTAAATGCCTTACAAATATTGTCTCACCTGATCCTTACAACAGCCTACTGGATTATTATTGTCAACATTTTATAGTTGAAAAAACTGAGCAGATAGAAGTTAAGTGAGTTACTCAGGATCACACCATTTTCCATTTGGAAAGACTGAGGTTGATAGAGGCTGAGTTACCTAGGATCACACAGACAATAAATGTCTGTTTGAGGCTAGACTTAACTCTGGTTATTATGATCCAGAACCAGGGCTCTATCCACTGTACTATCTAGCTGCCACATGAAAGAGCTGTCTTCCTAGAATGAGAGGAGACAGGGAGAGACAGAATGGGGTTAATCATCCCATATAGAAGAGGCAAGGGATAACTGTTACACCTTTATTTTCATTTACTATCATTGAATTTGGCTTAGGGAAGTAATGACATAAACTCCAAACTTGGTATCTTGCCACACAGGAGAGTAGGGGGAATGGGGATGAAAGGTGGGATGATAGAGGGGAGGGCAGGGTTGGGGGGAGGGTTGTTGGAAGTACACACTTCAGTAAAGGGACAGGGACAGGGTAGAGAATATAACAAGGGATGGGACAGGATAGGAGGGAGGAACATATAATCAGTCTCTCACAATATGTCCACTGTGGAGATGTCCTGCGTAATTACACGTGTACAGCCTGTATTGAATTGCTTGTCCTTCCAGTGGCGATGGGTGATGAGGGAGGAACCAAAAGAATCTAGAATTTAAAGTTCTACAATCACATGTTAAATGTATATATATAAGTATTATTAACTACGTGCAACTGGGAATTAGGATATACAGGCACTGGGGTAGGGAGACCCACCCTGCCCTACCAGAAAGTTAGAGGGGTGTTGGAGGACATAAAAGAGAGCAGACTCGGGGAAGGGCTTTACAGTGGGATGGCTGTTTGGGGGTTGTGGGTAGGGGAAAGCTTGGAGAAAATTTGTAACTCAAAATCTCGTGGAAATGAATGATGTAAACAAGAAAATAAATAAAATAATTAATACAAAAAGAAAGAGCTGTCTTCAAGTATTTGAAGCACTGTCCTGTGATGGAGGCATTAGCTTTCTTCTATTTGGCCCCAGAGAGCTGAACTAGGAACAACTGGTAGAGGCTGTAGAAAAGCCTATTTAGACATACTGTAAGAAAACCTACCAAGTATAATTATCCAACAGAGGTTTGCCTCAGGAAGTAGTGGGTTCTTCCTCACTAGAGGCAGCTAGGTAGTACAGTGGATGTAGGGGTGGGAAGCCTGTGACCTTGAGTTCACATGTGGTCATACTTGAGGACCTAGAGGGCCACATGTGACCTAAGGGCTGCAGGTTCCCCACCCCTTGCTAGAGCATTAGACTCAGAAAGATATGAGTTTGAATCTGACCTCATAGGCTTACTAGATATGTGATTCTGGGTGAGTTAACTTTTACTTGTCTCAGTCTCATCATCTGTAAAACAGGTCATCATAGCACCTACCTCCAAACGTTGTTGTGAGGATTAAAATTAGATCATACATATTAAGTTCTTTGCAAATCTTAAAAAACTATATATTTGTCATTATTCCAAGAGGTTTTCAAGAGAAAGTAGTATGACCACTTAATAAAGATACAGACGGGATTCTCTCAAACAGGAGCAGATGGTCCACGAGATTGCCTTCCAACTATGAGATTCTCTGATTCTGAAATTCTGAAGACACTTAGGGAACTAGTGAATTAACACAGTTATCTACTTATTTTAACCTAGAGGGCTGAGTGGATTGATCCTGATCCTAAATAAGTGTTTTTTGGTCTACCCAGGAGTCACTCAAACATTAGAAAAGTTCCTACTCAGGTTATCATCTGTCAAGAACCTGTAAAACATATTACTGTAGTGATAAATGTTTACATATTATCCATAACTAAGTGTTGGCACTATCTTATACCATCAACTTTCTAGACACTGCCTTCTGTCTTTGCAGAATGAGTCATATCCTGGATCACTCCTCATTCTCACTGATCCTGGCTTCCCATCATTTCATTGCCTTTCTCCTTCTGTCTTCCCTCCCACCATCACCAATCCCAACTGCCCTCTGCTCCAGTCTTGTCAGGCCTCTTTCACTTCCTGTCTTGAGCTCGAGCCCAAAATAGTTGGAATGCAGAATCTTTCAGAAAAGTAATTTCTTGGAAGAAGAGAATTTGTGTCATCTCACGACTGTCCAGCAGCTCATGGGACCTATAGTGTCCCTGGTTTTAGTGGTAACTACTGCAATCTGACTTTTGAAAAATGTGAGATGGAATAAGTTCCAAATCTGAGAACTATATTATGCACCCATTTTCAGTGGAGAAATTCATTTAATAAGAATAAATATAAGGGTGTGTCCTGTTTAGACTTCCACACTCTCACCTAATATGTAGGAAGCACTTTGTAAATGGTCATAAGGGGCAAAACCATTGAAATATAAGGGAAGTTCTTTAGAATTAAAAATGAAACATTCTGTGTCTCGGGAGAAATTTGAGTCTTGATTAGCTCAATTGCATAGTTTTTAAAAGCCAGGAAAAACAACTTGCCCCAGGGTACAGACAGTTTCTATATCTTTGTCTCTAGCAGCTTATCTATATAAAACCCCAACTGGAACATGGCAAATGTAACTGGTCACAGTAAGTAAAAAGTGGTTCCTGAGAGAACTTTGCTTTGAATCAGGAAGAGCTCTCCTACTTCCTCCATGGAAGAGATAAAGCTCAGACTTGAGGGAGGCCCTTGGGGAGTCAAAAAGGAGATATTTCTGCCAGTCTTAGGTTAAGGACCACTACCCTTTCTGAAATATCACCAGTCCATGTGAAAAGAGCACAGTAATATCCAGACAAATTTAAGCTTGAAGAAGGGTATAAACTGCAGCTTCTCATTGAACAACTAGCCCATGGACTTGAAAAGATTGACTTGCTCTCTGCACACTGTAACCTGTGCAGACTCTTCTAACCAAGGGAGCTATCCTGCCCAGGCCAGCAGCATCTGAACCTGGTGAGGAGTCAGCCGATAGCAGACAGTGTCCAGCTGAGACACTGGACAAGTATGGAGAGCAAGCCCAGGTAAGCCACCCACTTAATGGAGATGCTGGCCATTAGGAACCATCCCAGCTGAGCTGCAGAATGATGTGTCCATCATCTCTAGTGAACTTCGTGCTCACACTCTGGAGAAAGGACATCAAGTTCCTACAGTTCTAGAGTTAGGAGTCGCTTTGGTTACTTGTGTTTCCTACACACGTGTCACATTCCAGTTTTACTTTGTGTCTACTTCTGTCCCTTCACAGATGCTCTATAGTTGTAGGAGAGGATGCCCTGTGTTTTATGGGAAATCTCTATAATTTTTGTTCTTGTTGTGCCATTTAATTAAATGAATTTTCTAAGAGTTTTGCCCCTTCAAAGATGACCCTGCCCTGACCTTGACTCAGTGATTGTTAAGTTGTTACCCAGAACTGTCATATTATCAAGAGCCTCATGTATGCTTCTCACTTCCTTCCTGCTCATTCTCTCAGCTGCTCCCCACCTATACTTCAGGTACCCCACCTGTCCATCATGTGATATCTTCCTCCATTAGCATGTAAGCTCTGTGACAGAGGGAGCAATCTTGTTTTTGTATCCTCAGAACCTAACACAGTGTCTGACACCTCTAGAACCATCATCATTTTTATTCATTTACTCAGATTTTGGATTAATTTGACTGACCTTTTCATTTTTATTGTTGTAGTCATTGACAATGACTATCAAATATTGTCAAATGATTCAACACCAGCAGTTGATATGATTTTATCAGTGGAAATGACATGAAAGGCATTGCCAACTGCTTGATGGCTGCACCTTCAAGACCACAGGACGTTTCCATCTGACTTAGAATTAAAACCTATTTGTCTTGTCTCCTCATTAGAATGTAAGCTCCTTGAGATCAAGGGCTATCTTCCTTTTCTTTTTGTATCCCTAGTACTTAGCATAGTGCTTTGCACATAGTAAGTGTTTAATAAATTCTTTATTCATTTGTTAATTCCATTAATGGCTTACTATCTATATATGTTCATAGCTAAATAAATACGAAGTAATGTCAGAAAAAAGAAAGCACTAGCAATTGGCCAAAAATTGGAGAATAAAACTGAATCAACAGGTAATTTTTTGAGGGACTTGACCCACTTCTTCCCATAACTCCTATGCAATGTAAGAGGCATTGGGGGATCAATCTGGGGACTGTTGATCTAAATAGCAGGGTTGCATATTATCTTCAGGATCTTTTCCAAGCTATCACATTTCAAGACTACCTCGTAAAGACAATGTATTTGTAATCTCTAGATATAGTTGTGCTAGTCCTTGGCAAGCAATCCAGTCTCTTTTGTGTCCATTTACTGTGAAAAATGAGCTAAAAATTCATCACTCTGGTGGGATGTAAGGTCTATGACATTTAGCAAATAACCTACATTCATCATCGTCTGCATCCCATTTAACTCCACCAAATGGAAATGAGGTAGATATTTCCAAGTATGGCTTTCTTTATCTGTATATCCCATTATTAACTCCCTTCCATTACCTACAGTGCTTTGTAAAGACATCAGTAACACTGCAGATTGGAACCTGTGTACTGTTAGTAGATGCATTTTAGAGCTGCCTCACCTTCAAAGGAGTCACAGACTGATAAGTGGAAAGAATCTTAGAAGGTCATCAAGTCCAGATCCATTTTACAAATGAGAAGACTGAGACCCAGAGATGTTAAGTGCTTTTTCCGGGTCATACAGTTAGTATCTGAAACAGGATTTAAACCCAGGTCTTTTTGACCTGGAACTCAATCCCCCATCTTTGAATGGGTTCCCTCTAGTCACAAATTTAGTAAATGCCAGAGAGAGGTAGAATTAGAATCCACTACTCCAAGTTCAGGACTCTGTGCCCTACACCACATTTTCTTTCTTGCCTGATAGATAGAAAGCACTTTATAAAATATTTGTGGATGTCAATTAGCTTTCAACTTGCCAGTTAACTCCTCCTTGCCTGTGCAGCCTTCCAAATGGTTCCCACATGCACATCCTTTAAAATATTTTTAGCTTTGAAACAGCTGTTCCCCTCCACTTCTGATACCTTCTTTTTGTTCTGGGCCTTGCACTATTTCCTGACTACCTAGCAGGCTGGTGTACAAGCGTAAAGACTTTTGCTCATCCTTACCATAACACAAACTGAAATTTTTCTCATCTTCAGTTCATCAAGTTAGAGGTGAGGTTGCTATGACTGTTCTAGACTTTCCTTCCAATATTTTTTACCTCTTGCAGGTAGGTCACCAATATGTACCACAGAGACTTGAGAATGGTGGAGCAGGAAGAGTTTTTGTTGACACTGCAGTTTTAGTGTTTGATTAGGCCATTCATTGAGTGGGCATTTAATTAAATGAATAAATTTCTTCCCTGGGTAATTTTGTCCTATACATGGTTTTTCCGAAGGGAAACATGGAAAGCTTAATTGAAGTATTTTTTAAATTGATTCGGTATTTACACAATCCAGTTAAGTGATATAGCAGCTAGGTGCCACCATGGAGAAAGCACCAGACTCAGAGGCAGTAAGATCTCTGTTCAAATTCACTTTTAGACAAACACTAGCTGCATGATCCTGGGCAAGTCACCAAAGTTCACTTTTCCTCAATTTGCTTATGTGTAAAAATAGGTAGAATAAGAACACCTAACTCAGGGTTATGGTGAGGAGAAAATATATTTGTAAAGAACTATGAAATCCTTAAAATGCTATAATAGTACTATTATTAGTAGTATTGATTATTATTGGTAGTAGTAATATTATCATTATCATCCCGGTCATGCCAAGTTGTTCTATTTAAATTTGTTTCCTCTTTGTATTGTCATAGACATATTAGAGATATGTGTAAAATTGATCTGTGTTGCCCATTTCCAAAGAGCAGTATAGTTTGGCAGAAAGAATAAGTTTGGAGGTTTAAAGTTAAATATGGAAGGACTGAGTTTTTTAAGGTCTCGGATTAACACGTGACAAATGTCATCAAATGTAGGTAGACCATTGGATGAATCCCAGAAAAGAGAATAAAGGAGGGGCCATTGGCTGAACAGAAGAGTGATGGATCACGTTGCCCTGCACAAAAGTAGGGAAACATCTTCAAGACCTTCAGGCAAATGCACAGTCTCAGGGAAGACAAATAACCTCCAGTGTTATTAGACAAATACATCAGGGAGTGACAACTTGTGGACACTGCTTAATGGCCCTGTTTTAAACAGCTCCTTTGTCACAGTTCTATTTACTTCATTTCTGTTCTGTTCACTTCAATCAGTCAGTGGGCATTTATTAATTGCCTACTACGTGCCAGCCTCTGTGTTGAATATGGGGGATATGAAGAAAAGGAAAAAAACAAGAGTTGTTCTCAAGAATCTCACAGTCTGATGGGACAGACAACATGGAGACAACTAGAGGCAAACAAGTCATATACAACAGAAATGGAGGGCTGTCTCAGAAGGAAGGTGGTAAGAGCAAGGAGGTCTGGGGAAGGCTTTTTGCAGAATGGGATCCTTTCCAGCAGTTCTCAACCTGTGGGTTATGTTCAGTTTGTAACAATGAAAATATATCCTGCATGTCAGATATTTACATTATGATTCATAACAGCAAAATTACCGTTATAATTTTATGGTTGGGGGGTCATCGCAACATGAGGAACTGTATGACAGGGTCACGGCATTAGGAAGGTTGAGAGCCACTGTGTTAAGCTAAGGAAACCAGGGAATTCAGGAGCTAGAGATAAAGAGGGACAGAGATCCGGGCATAGAGGACAGCTGTTGAAAAAATACAGAATGGGGAGCTGGAAGAACTTGTGAGAAATAGTGCCGAGGCCAGTATCACTGGCTCATAGAGTGTATGGAGCAGCTTGAAGACTGGAAATGATGAAGAATACTTTTCATATTACCTTGTATCTTCCTGACAGGTTGCCACCACGAATTTGGTTCAGACCTAACAAACACACATTTATACTAAAGTCATTTTCTCGGAGCTGGCCTTAGCATTCTCATTTCTACTACTGACTCCTATGTGATTTAATAAATGTCTGAGAATCATAATAACCCTTATTGATCCTAATTATTGTTTTTAATATGATCTTCAATATTAATACTCGAGAAAATACAACTAGAAAGCTTGGCTAACTGGATATTTCCTGTATTATACTTTTATAAGAAAAATAAATTACAGATAACTAAATGGAGACCTGAGATTAATCTTCCCTCCTCCCCAAAGAAAAAAACATGTCAAGGATATTTCATAATACTGCTACACATTCACTATTATCTTATCCTAACAATAGTGCATAATAATTACTGCTCATAATGATGATCATGAAGCAAAATCCTGAAGTGTTTTCTGAATTATGAAAGGCTGAAGTATGTTCAGTATAGCATCGATTCTGTGTGATACTGTGTGCTAGAATTCATTACTGTATTCCATTTCCTTCTTCACACTAATGAGAATGTCCATTTGACCAGAATATTCCAATAACTCTTTACCACTGTAGACAAATTGGTATCTGCTATAATTTTTCCCATCAGCCAGCACTGATTTGGAAAGGAGGACACAATGTATCCTTTGACCTACCTTTTGTAGTCTGTCCTGAATTTAACTTGAAGTTCATTTGAAACTTTCATGTTTCTGTTTCCTAGGTGCGGAGAACTGTGCTAGATGTTTCTTTTTATGTGGAAAGTAATTATAATTATAGAGCAAGCCTTTGTCATAATTACAGAATTTCAGAGATGTAATGATCCACTGTAGTCATCTGGTCCAGGAACTCTAGACCTGACAACCATAGATAAATTCCAGGGTCATCTATGAACTTGGATGGGGGGAAATGCATCTTTATTTCAATATAATTTGTTTCCTTTGTAATTCTATGTATTTTATTTGATGCATTTGAAAATATTATTCTAAGAAGGGATCTATAAGCTTTGTCAGAGAGGCCTAAGACACAAAAAGGCTAAGAACGCTTGATCTAGTCCAACAAGTAAATAAATATGTATTTAAGTACTTGAGAGGAAAAAAAAATTGCCTTCTATAAGAGAGAGAGCAAATAGTCATCCTACCTCTGTTCTGAGGGAAGCTCCTTGCCTCCTAAGGTACTATCTTCCATTTTTTCCAGCTTTTATTATTAGTAAGTCAATAAACATTTATTTAGTGATTGCTGTCTGTCAGGCAATGTGCTAAGCACTGGGGATAAAAATACAAAAAAATAAAGTCCTGTGCTCATGGAGCTCAAAAACTAATGGGAGAAGATAACCCACAAAAGGAAGTAGAAGAAGAAAGGAAGGGAGGTGCCTGGCATGGGGAACATGATGCGGTACAGTCCAAAGGAGTACCGCTGGTTGGAAGCTGAAGCTGGTTGGTGCTTAGGCACCGTTTTTAAATAGAGGTTTTGGGAGGAGCTCTTTGCTCTGCTTTCCAGTCCTCCAATCAGAGGGTCAGAGGGTAATGAGGACACTGATGAGGGATGAGGACTAAGGCTGATTAATTTCCTGATAATGAGGTTTCTTGGGGCATGATGTAATTCAGGCTGAAGAAGTACAATTGGTAGGAAATGAAGAGGTGACTGAGAGGTATTTCTGAAAATTAAACCTAAATTTGCTTCTTTACAATACTGCTCCTTGTTCTGCCCTCTGGGGCCCAACAATTCTAATCCCCTCAGCGAACTATTGATAAGGGTGGTACAGGATTTCATTATAATGAAGTTTGATAGAGAAATGAATGACAATTTATCCTCACAAAAGTGAACTTTGCTAGGGAATAAGGATAGAGACCTATGATTAAATTAATCCTGAGAACCCCTTGGTAAAGAAACCCCTTTGGCCGAGAGCACTGAGAAGTTATTAGACCAAAATCAGCACAACTTTTCAAAATACCTTGATGTCCAATTTCAAAATTGCTCTGTGCTGTCCAATGTAGTTTATAGATGGAGAATTCAGCATACTGCTTTCTAGCATTTATAAGAGCCTATAAAATTTATTAGGCATTCAGTGGATGGGGGACACTATGGTGAGTGCTAGCTGGAAAAAGAAGAAACAGAAACAAAAGCTAGAGTTCCTATTCTTGAGGAATCTATACATTAGTCCAAACTATAATTACAAACTCTTTTCACTTATGTTCCATTCCGACCAAGGAGGAATGGCAAAATTGTCTGTGGGCTTTGGCTGGTCTGAGACTCATATGGAATTTTCACTTGATGTTTGTGAAGAGAGAGGTAAAACACTTCCATACACGAATGAGAAGAAGACTAGTTATGGAGTATGGTGGCATGTAAACAGCCAACAATTGTGCTTTGCCTTCTATATCTACCCTCCTTTTCTTAATGAGCTCCTCCTGTTCTCTCCAAGGTTCATAAACAAAAAAAGGTTCAGGCTGTATCACTAGGGCAGGGTTTCTTTGTGTCATGGACACCTTTGGAAGTCTGATGAAACCTATGAACTTGTCAGAAAATGTTTTTGAAATATATAAAATAAAATAGTGAGGATTACAAAAGAAACTAACTATATTGATATCCAGTCATCACAGTGTTAAAAAGAAAAAAAAAGAAGTTCATGAATGTTAAGTTATACACCCATCAAGTACCTATCACAGTTCCTGGCACAAAGTAGGTATTTAACAAATATTTGTTGACTGATTGACTTATTGAACCCCAATTAATGTGCTTTCTGTAGGAACAGAGCAGTCCTAGTATTCTAGCCATTTGACATGCCTTAATGTATCCAGTAGGACTTCTTTTCTCCATTTCTAAGTTCAAAGTAGGCTCCTAAAAAAAATCAAACCAATGCATTATTAGTAGAGGTCAACTCCTTCATGCCCACCTTCCCCTCTATTTTTCAAGAAGTCACACACTGCTAATGTTGTAGTGATGAAATAAGGTCACAGGTATCAGTGGGATTTAGAAAGAGGCAGAATTTGGGTCAAAGCATCCCCAAGGGGAACTGGGTCAATTAACAGTCAATTAACAATTGCAGCATTTTTTCTATTTTGTTTAGATGTCTAAATTTTATTTTAATACTAAAATCAAAATGGAGACATTTGTGACATTACACTGAATTTAAATGTCCAAAATATGCTCTTTATTGAATATAAAGTGTAAGATTTTCTTTGGCAAAGCCTCCAGAGAATTTTAGAGTGTGCATGGGAAGCCGTTCTGTGAAATTCCATAAAATACTTTAAAGGTAAGAATTTTCATGGGTCACTATGGAATTCAGCAGAGTCCCATAAAAATGCAATTTCCATAAAATATCATGTTATTCTATTTTTTCGCCTATTTATCTTTGTGTCTTTCCACCAGCTGCAACCTCACAATCATTGCCATCTCTCACTTTTTATGTTACTTATGGTTATATCCAGATGTAAATCTATACATTCATTATATCTCACATGGCTTTTTCAGGGCCCAGTTAACAAAAAATAATATTTAAACTGGCACAGATAAATATTTCTCTGAAGTTTTCTCAGCCAGTCATGCTGTTTTGTGGAGTAGAATGAAAAGAAGCCTTTCTAGTATCTAAATAAGAAGGTCATAAAGCCAAATTTGAACCTTTTAATTTAAAAAAAATGACCGTTGTGAGTACCATCTTGGAAAATTTATTAGGCAAAACACTGCCTTCATAGTAGCTCATATAAAATGTCATGTCTTTTTTTCCTTTGGTTATGTAGATTTTTTTAAAAATTTGGAAAATATGCTTCAGGAGAAACTCAACCCAATGTATGTCCCATCAAATGTGTGTCGGCTGACAGAAGTAGACACTATGATGGCCTAGACATAGAAATTAACTTAAACAGAAATAACCCCCAACTCCACCTTCCCTTAAAATAGCTCCCAGTGAGATAAGCCCAGCAAGTTTTACTGTTCTCACTTTACAGATGAGAAAGCCAAGGATCAGAGAGGTTAAATAATTTACCCAACATCACATAAATGATAACTGACACATTTGGACAGCTAGGTGTTTTAAATATTGCACCTGGAGTCAGGAAGGTCTGTGTTCAAATCCTGCCAGAGACATTTACAAGCTGTGTGATCCTGGGCAAGTTACTTTTCCTAAGTTTCAATTTCCTCATTAGTAAAATGTAACTAATAGTAGCAGCTACCTATCAGAGTTGTTGTGAGGATAGAGTTTAAAGATCTATATATTTGCCCTCTGAGGAGCTGAACCTAGATCATCTGATTACAAGTCCCATTACTGTATGCTGATTTTGATACACTGCCAGTTGTCCTTTCTGTCTGGTAGAAAACACGTGAATTTACAAAGTCTCTTTACTTCCACTGTTGACTGTCTTTATTATGGTCCTTACTTGTTGTTATGAGCTTGGCAGCTATCCTAGCAAGGAGCCTCAGAAGTGGGACTCTGCTGACCCATTTTAGAACAGAAAATCAAGAATACTTCTCACTTTTTCCCCTCTAGCTGAAGCTCTATTTATGGGGAAACTTGTTGTTCCCAAATGTTTACTGTTTTGAAGAGACTGTTTTCAGTATGAATGGTCAAATGTTGGTTGTTTCTTTTTTCATCTGAAGTGCCTGACTGAAATTACAAATCTCTAGTAAACTATGATTCAGTGAACCAAAAAATTGATTTGCACACAAATTTACAGAAACACATCAGCCATATAAAAGCAAGGTATAGATATATAAGGAAAGGCACTAACACCATTTCTCTTGCTTTCATGGTACTATTTAATACAAAACACTCTCTTACAGCTTTTTAATACCAGTACTGATGTGTTTGGAGTCTTCCACATACCTTTTTTTAAAGAGAAGAAGCAAACCTAAACTTCAGCTTAGCCTAGGTAGAATTGCCAGAAATATTGATTTCCTGGAGTGTGAATTGATGAAGGGTTTTGTTGTATATAGCTTATTATATTATGATTATTATTGGGCTGTATACATGAATGTTGATCAACTGTTGTTACAGTTAAACATCTCTATATGGGGCAGCTAGGTGGAACAGTGGATAGAGTAACCAGCTTTGGAGTCAGGAGAACCCAAGTTCAAAGCCAGCCATAGAAATTTACTGACTGAGTGCCCCTGAGGAAGTCAGTTAATGCTGATTGCCTCCAAAAAGCAAAACTGAAACCAACAAAATACCCAGCTCTCTATAATAGGTAAATTTGCAAACCATAGCTATTGATACACTTAATTCTTCTCTGTTAACAACCAAATTCCAGTGAAACAGCAGAATGTAAAATATAGGTTGGAGTTCACTATAATGGACTGTAGCTGCACAATGTACCTTGGGGACATATGGAGAAAATAGGAATGGTATTTCTTTTTCAGCAATCTAATGGCAGAAGTAAAAAAGACCCATAGGAAGTATGACTAAGAATTCTTACAAAAGAAACATATGAACATAGTAGAAAGCTCAGTAATTAAGATTAATTAGAGGGAAGGTCAGTCTGAATTACTGTAAAGTTTAAACTGTAGGATTTTTTAAAGGAAATTCAGCACTATTGCTTTCAAGTTCATTCTAAAAACACTTTAATAGCTAACAAAGTGTTTTTAAGGAGGGGTCCTGCCAGACTTGTTTTTATGAGCAAATAAAATTCATACAATTAACACTTCCATGGTATATATGAAGATAGGTAGCATTAAAATGCTTGGGAACAGTTTACTCCTTAAGTAAGCTAAACATTTTTTCCTCTTACAATTTTGCATTCATGGCTACATTAATTTGCTTGGAAGTCTCCCTCTCCCCACACATTCATACACATTTTTAAAAGAGATTCTCTAAATCTGAACTTTAGCTCAGCCCAGATGCAATTATGAGCATTTTTTATTTCTTGGCACCAGAATTAATGATTTTATAATATGTGTAACTTGCTACTTCCTTTATAGAGCTGTATACATGAATGTTGAGAGTTTATAGAATTTATAAGGACTGGACATAGATTTTGTTAGTATGAAAATCCATCTTAGAGAAAGTTGGTTTTCATTACTGTTATGAATAGAAGAGGTACAAAAGGGAATTCGAGGTCAGAACCTTCTCAAATACAATTCATTGTAGAGCCAGAATCTTTCAAATACCCCAAACTGACTGTTCTGTCTTCCCTGTGCCTTTTAGGGGAGATTGTGGTGGGGTAGAGCAGAGAAATACCATGTGTGGGGTGGCTCCAATGTCATTCTCTCACAACTTTTGGTTTCCATCAAGAATGCCCACTGCTGCTCGGCTTGCAACCCCACCTCAGTGTCACAGACCTCTCCTGAAAAACTCTTCAGTTGTCTTAGGCAGGAAAAATGTTTCCCTCTGCTCTTTTGTGCCTGTACTGTTTCAGAATTTGATTTGAGGTATCATTTTAAAGTTGTTTTGAGGGGAATGCTCCATGAGTTCAGCTAGGATGCTGACTGTAGTCTGACATCTTGACTCTGCCCTCTAGAGGTAACTTTAAAAAAAATTATATGGGCCAGGGATAAAACCAAAATGCTGAAGTTATGGAGTAGAAGAATCACAGTTTGAGAGATAAATGAAACCTCTACAGTCACCTAAACCAATCAGTACCTGAACAGAAATCCCCTCTACAGCACCGCTGACAAGCAGTTAGCAAGTCTCCACATGAAGACCTTAAGTGAAAGAAACCTATTAACTCTCAAGGAAATCCTTTCCACTTTTGGACACTTCTAATTATTAGGAAGTTTTTATTTACATCAAATCTAAATTTGCCTCTCTGAATTGTCTGCCAGTTGTTCTTAGTTCTGTCCTCTGGGATGAAGAGCAAGTCTGATTCATCTTCTACAAGGAAGACATCCAAATACTTGAAGACAGCCACCATAAATTCCTAAGTCTTTTCTATCCTAACAGAAAAAAAAACCTAGCTAATTCATGAAGTGTTTTCTATTTACATTCCAAAGGAAGTACACATTTGTTTTCCTCACAATGTCTTTCCTTAATTTCTAGTTTTAATTTTATTAGTCTTACACTTCACTACAGGTATCCTTCCATGGACAAGCTCAGATCAAGACAAAAAAGTATGGCCTGAATAAACAACATTTAACCTATTGGAATTGAAATGATGTAAAACTCCATTAGTTTGACTCTCTCTTCTTAAACATTTGGACTCAGCCCAAACATAGAAGAGAAAAGAAATGCCTCCAAGTGAGAACAATCAGGAGAGGTAAAGACTCATCAATTACAGAAAACTTATGCCATTGTTAAGGATATTGATCAGAAATGGATAGCAGAACCAAACTCTGATGGGTCCCAAGCCAAGAAACACTGAAGGAATAAAAGGGGAAAAGAGAGAGAAAATAAGCAGGAAAAAAGGAACCAAAAGAAATGGAAGAAGAAAATGATAAAAGGCAGAAAGGATGGGCATTATAAGAAGCAATGAAAGCAATAAGAAGTGGGCCTGTCCACTGACCACTACAAGAGGTAAAACTAAAACTGGAATCTCCCCAAGAGAGAAGAAACCCTACTTCTACTAGCCCAGCAGCCTGGAGATGCTCATTGTAGGAGCAAACAGCTGCCTATCCTTCAACAGTCCCAGGAGGTCTCAATGCATTAATTATACCTCAATAGAATGAATGACCAATCCTTTCTCCTCTCTGTAGATGGTAGACTTCTTGAGGGCAGGTGCTATGTATGACATACCTCTTTTCCTCCCCATATCCTTCCATCGCATAACAGCAGATCGAACTCTATGGGCATGGAAATCTGGAAATTCTGGAATCAGAATCCTATCTCTGAATCTTTCTTGCTATGTGCTCATGGGAAATCTGTTTAATATCACTGAGCCCCATTCTTCTTATCTGTACAATAGAGTCAATACCTATAGCACCTTTATAACACCCTAAGTTGCATGGAAGGCAATTTGCCCCAAGCATCTGCCTGGCTAGATGAAGCTCCCTACACCAATAAAATCACAGGTTCAGGGGAAAAAAACAACAATAATTACGATAGTTTCTACCCCAAAGGACTGTAATGAGGCTAAGTTATACCTTGTATAAAGTGCTTTGGAAATGCTGAGGCAGTAGATAGAATCCTTTATTATAGTACATAGAAGACATTAAAGAAGTATTTGATGGCGATTATGATGGTGATTGAGTCATGAGGAAAAAATAGTGTTCTGGAATGTATATAATGTATAGCAAATATATTACATTAATATATCATATAATACATTAATATATAATCTAATATATATGGGGTATAGGGTGTATTCTGGAAAGACTAGTATGTCTGGTATGAGAGCTGCTGGGCCATTTTCAGGGCTGCTTTCCATCTTTGGTGTCCAACTGAGTGACCTCTCACCTGGGACTCCAAAAGCTGTAGCATGCACAGAAGCCACACCCAGTAAACTGTTTTGATATATGGAGCTAAACCAGGTTGATGGTAACCAAGGAGTCTTAAACCTGTTGGTGAGTTAGGGAGGTACCTGCCCCAAGCATGTGAAAACTTCCTCTGGTGGAACAGGCAGATTAGAACAGTTTGTTCCAATGGCCACAAAGGTAGCTGTATCAGGTACTGTGGAGTGCTGAAAGCTTGGTTAGACTTTGAGGACACCAAGGTCATTCACTACATTTCAAGCCATCACCAGTAATTTTGACTCTGTCTTGCCACTGGACTGTGGTGACTCTGGAAGAGAGAGTAAGGTCAATGATTTCATGCAACTCTGCCTCACTTAAATCTAATTTATGCACAAATCAAAACACATTACCCCAACCATTTTTACCTATCTCAAAGTCCTGTGGCAACAGGCAAATGATGAAGCAGCTAGTACAGCTACACTGGGAGCCATACTCACAACTCTGCACACAGGCAGCCCAGGCCACAGGGTCATCTTCTCACTGGAAGCAGCAATGGGATTCAGCAGCCCCCTGGGTGGGATGATTGTACACTCAATGCAGCCTCTGAAACTAAGATGTAATAAAGTATAGATGGATTCTCTGCTGCTTATGCTAATTTTGGTCTAACAACACCAAGAAAACACATGTGCTCCATCAGCCACCACAACACCGTCTATACGTGGAATCAACACCTACAGCAAATGGAGAAACTTTGAATACTGTAGATAAGTTAACTTACCTTGGCACTATAGTTTCCAGAGATGTACACATCAATAATGAGGTTGACACATGCATTGCCAGAGCTCGCTCCTCCGAAGGAAAATGTGGGAGAGAAGGCTAGCAACCTGAAGGTTTATAGAGCCATTGTACGGACTTCATTGTTGTATACCTGTGAAACCTGGAGAGTCTACCACCACCATGCCAGGAAACTGAATCACTTCCATTTGAATTGTCTTAGGAAAATTCTGATCACCTGGAAGGGTAAAGTACCAGACACTGAGATCCTTTCTTGAACTGAAGTGCCAACATAGCACAACTCCAGTGGGTTGGCTTCATTATTCATATGCTTGCCAAAAAGACTATTTTATGGAGAACTATCATAGGCAACTATCATACTCACATAGTGGTCAGAAAAAGCGATAACAAAGATACTCTTAAGTATCTTTCAAGAGCTTTGGAACTGATTGTGAGATATGGGAGACATTGGCACAGGACTGCTCAGCATGGTGGTCCCTAATCAGAGAAGGTTCAGTGTTCTATGAGCAAAGTAGAATTGAAGTAGATCAAAAGAATTGTGAGATGTGAAAATTTAGAGAATTCACCCCAAATGTTCGCATGGACTGTTTGTGTTCGACCTACGGTAGTCTTCTGAGCACATATTGGTCTGCTTAGCTATAGTCAGATATACTCTACCTTGCCCCCAACATAGTGATGTCATTTTGGTCCTCTTTGAGAATGAAAGCCAACCATCACCACCATCATCACCATCACTACCACCATATAATATACTTAATATGGCTTTGGTCTTAAAATCAGGAGAGTTGGACTTGAGTCTTCATTTTATCTCTTCCTAATTGTGTTTCCCAAAGAAAGTCTTTTTTGACTCACTGAGCCTATTTCCTTATCAGCCAAATGAGGACTCTAATACACTGCCTACCTTGTGGGTCGTTTTGGAGCAAGTGCTTTATAAACCTATGTAAATACTATATACACATCTATTATGATGATTCAGGTAGGAAAGAATGAGATGCATATTTAAGATATACCAATGGTAAAAAAAAAGCAACATAGGATCAGGAAAGGGGGAAGGAACAAGCATTTATTAAGTACCTACTGTGTGCCAGATACTGTGTTAAGCATTTCACAAATATTTTCTCATTTGATCCTCATAGCAAATCTGGGAAGCAGATGCTATTATTATCCCTAATTTTTTTTACAGTTAAGGAAACTGAGGCGAACAGGGTTAAGTGACTTAGACAAGGCACACAGCTAGTAAGTGTCTGAGGTAGGCTTTCTTCTCAGATCTTCCTGAGTCCAGACCTATCTGGACTTTATCTACTGCACCACCTATCTACAGGGAGCTTAGAGATCATGTAACCCAACCTCTTTTTGTAGAGATGAGGAAACTGAGTCTCACAGAAATTAAGTGACATGCTCATGGCCACATAACTAGTATTAAGGACAAGGTTCAGTCATGGTCTTCTTGATTCTAAGTCTAGTACTTACATTTTTATACTCTGATGGTGTAAGTATAAGGAGATAATCCATGAATTTGCTTATTATTGTTCCTGTTCTGGGGCAGCCGTTTGGTCTTTAGCCATGATGAATAGAGTTAGTGATATACACATAGAAAAGAACTTCTGCCCCCTTCATTGAATTGTCTGTATTTAGAGATCTAACATAGTTATTTGCATATCCTTCTCTGCTGTCCCCAACCCCTCTAGCTCCTTTGCAAAAATGTTTTCTCAAGCTAGAGATTTTTAACCTTTTGGGGGTGCGGTGGACTCTTTTGGCAGTATAGTGAAGACTATGAACTCCTTAGAATAAAGTTTGTTGTCCACATTCATAACTAAAGAAAATGCTAGATTTAATTTAGAGGTAAATGAAAATCAAGATGTAATTTTTTCCCTTCATGGATTCCTTGAAATCTATCCATGCTCAGCTTGGGGGTCCACTGACATCAGGTTAAGAACCCTGATCTGAAACAGATATATTCCAAGTGAAGGATAATTATTCCAAAACAAGCTACACATAGCAAGCCTCTCCTAGGTCAATGATTCTCACAATAGTCATTCATAGGAGAAGGAAAAACCTGGAAGAACAACTTTTTCTCCTTAAATAGAAAAGGTAATTTTGATTTAAACTCTAAAAGTCATTGCCATGACCCCTATTCCCAAAGACAGGGATATTTTTTATCTGAAATATCCAGCTCTCCCCCCTTCCCTACCAACTTCCTTTTCTCATATAACTAACTTCACTCAAATCTCTGTCTTCTTGTCTGGCTTCTATAACAGTTTTCCCCCTGAAAGTAGGATCTGAAATTTCAGAATAATGCTTGGCTGGCAGAGAGAATGTATTTTGCAAAGAGCCAAGTTTCTGGAATCAAGATTTCAACCTGCTTTCCTGGCAGCCCCTTCCAGTTTTTACTTTCTCCTTAGAAACTAAATTAGAAGCACTGAAAGTTCCCTTTGAAAGAAAGATAAAAATTAAATAACCTTTCAATCTGATTAAAATGCCTAGACTGGGGGTTTATTTGCCTGCCCTGAATTAAGTGGAAAGTAGCATGTTGAGGATGATTTCATGTCACTTGTCAGTGAAGAAACAATTGATCAGTAATTCTATGTACCTTATGTCAGTAATTTCTGTTTCCACCAACTTGGCCCAAATATTGTGAGGATGTTATTACTGACCCCTGACCAGAGGTATATGTTGTGAGCTGCATTTCCACTTCCTCTGGTGATTTTGCACTCATCCACAATATTCTCTTACTTGGTTCCCTTTTTGACCAAGGGTACATATTTTCAAATAAATAAAACCAGGGATTAGATACCCGTTGAATGCAGTCTGTGGAATCTAACTGGGCCTCCTGGAGTAATTGAACCTGGGACACTGGCATCATAAGTACTATGCTTTAGGCGGTACATAGAGAAAATGGTCAAAACTCAAAAGAAAGGAGTCTAGTGACAAAGAATTCCAGAGAATTCCTGACACTGTGCTGAGTCACGATGGAATGGAAGATATATGATAGAAATGAACATAAAAATGCCTTGTTTAGGAAAAGGTTATCTTGTGATTATCAGTCCAACTAAAAATTTCCCAAATCTCAAAATTAAATATATGTCACTTTAAATAAAATACCCCACATGTGAGCTTATGCTGTGGTTAAGGGAGTTGGCAACAAAGTTAATCACAGACAAGTTGTTAATAAAGGTATTATATCATTGATCTAGAGTTGGAAGGTACCTCTGAGGCCATCTAGTTCAATCTCCCTATTTTAAATATGAGGAAACTGAGGCAGATGGAGGTTAAGTGACTTCCCCAAGGTCACAGAAGCAGTAAGCATCAAGGGTAGGTTTTGAACCCAAGTCCTCTGAGCCAAGAGCCATTGGTTTCCCCCGTATTGTGTTGTGTCCTCTGTAACATGTTACTTTATTTCTAGGCAGAATAATAGGCAATAGATACAGATTATTATCACTTTTATCCCGTGAACCTTTTTCTACTTGAATGATTTTTCCCCCATATGTTTTATTATCTGAATGGAACAATGAGAATCCTGAAAAAGATGATGTTCCCAGAATAAGACTCTACATAGTTCTATAAAACTGATTTTGTACACATGTGCACAGTAATTTTAAATTAATTTGTGATTTATTTTGTCAAAGGAAATGAAGATGTTGAATGATTTCAAATTCTATCAGAGACATCCTGGAAAACACATTCCTTTAAATGAATTGAATCTTGTCTTGGGTTCATTTTAAAGTGAAATATTATAAAAGAGAATTAAGATAGAAAGTAAGAGTCAAGAGGTCATCTAGAGTAATAGATTTAAAAGATGTGTGAAGATATGGGTGGGGTTGGGAGATCTAGTTAGAAGTGTTTTAAGACCCTCATTGATGTATACAGAAAGGAAAAATAATGAACACAGGTAATAGACTTTATTTCCCAACTCCCTGGGGCTGCCATTTTGAAGCTAATGTTATTTTCTATATTAATAGCTTCTCCCAAAGATGTTTCCTTTTAAATTAGTGTAGATGTGGAGGGAATTTGGAAGAGACCAAATAAACCAGGAATGGAATCCCAAATTGATCACTCAGCAGTGCCCTAATTTGAAGAGAGAGATCGTCCTGAACTGTTACTACCAGTGGGATTTCCTTGGGGGTTGTTAGATGCATGTAAGTTACTCCTTAGGAATAACATTCCCTATTTCTTAATCCTCTGTAACAACTTGTGGGCTCATAATAACAAGAGAATAGAATCCCATTATCAGAACACTCCCACTGAGGATTCTTTTCCTATTCTCAATTTTTCAAACATTTTCCTTAAACATGACTGTTCTTCGCAGCATCAATATGAGAGCTGGATGACATATCTTGCTCATGAGCAGGTAATACCAGTCATAGTTCTATACTAGCTTCCAAATGGATAATGGATTTCTAACCATTGTGGCTTTTTAACTCTATGATGAAGAAATAAGGAAACTGGGATTTAAAAAAAAAGAAATTCATTAAGGTGACACATTTCTCAAGCCCTCATAGTCTCTGCCTTTTATACACAGGTATGTCCAGCTAAATGGAGTTCTCTGTACCTATGAGAACATGATGGTAGGACAAACAACATAAATGAGAGCAGGTAGTTACTTATGAACAAGATTGTAAGTGGACTATTGGATAAAATTACAGCAGAGTTTTATGACTTCACAAAGGAGCTTAGGTATAATATGTTAACTGCATTATTATGAAATGACCAAATAGGTCAAGACAATCTTATGCAGGTCTATACTTGGAGAACTAAGATTTGACCTTCACCCTACTTCTCTCTAGGAAATAGAGCTCCAAGGTTTCCAAAGTTTATTTCTTCTTCTTTTCAAATAAGAAACATAATTATGTATGTGAAAAAGGAAACAAAGAAAGTATGTGGGTGTCTTTTCCTGACACCCTTTTGCTGTTGCTTTGATATAGTAACATGAATTATAGCAGAATCCCTTAAATATATTGAATATTTTATGTTAAACTCATGTCAGCACTGCACATGTTCCCAGTCTCTTTTCCACCCCCTAAATTTTCTTTTTAAGTAATATGAAATGACTTTGTAATACTTTATTATAGATTAAGTATGTTCTATCAAGTTTTTTTTACTATATAGTTATTATTTGGGAGGAGAAACATGAACTGAACATGAAATATAAGCATATTTATATTATAGTGGGCCATGAATCTAACAACGTGACTTATTGTTGACATTTTAAAATGTGGGAGGTGTAGGGGAGCAGAGAACATGGTATAGAATCAGTATTGTATAGTTTAGTGCCTCTTACCCTGTCTTCCCCTTCTCTGTATTTCATATATATACGCATACACACACATACACACACATATATATATGTGTGTGTGTGTAGATACACACACATAAATACATTTTTTCTTTTTTGTTTCTGTCACTGTAGCCCCTTCCCATTGCCTCTCTTCTTCTATTTCTTCCTTTGTCATTTATCTCCTTTAACACAAGTTCCTACCCTCACAACAATACCACTCTCTTTTCTCTCCCTCTCTTCCTTTCTTTCCCTTTCCCTGGGGACACAGAGTACGACATGACTCGTTAGACCTTACAATCTAGGAGGGAAGATGTAATTCAATAAATATGTATTATGTAGCTACTATTTGCATAGCATTAGTATGACAGGAGCAAGGGAGCCATCTAGATGAAGAGCTATAGAAAAATGTGATCAGGGAAGAGAATACTTTCATAGGAAGAATTTGTTGTTGTTCACTCATTTCAGTCATGTCTGACTCTTTGTGACCTCCTCTGGGATTTTCTTGGCGAAGATACTGTGTTTTGCCATTTTCTCCTCCAGCTCATTTTACAGGTGAGGAACTGAGGCAAATAGGGTTAATTGACTTGTCCAGGGTCACACACAGCTAGTAAGTGCCTGAGAATACTTCCGGAAGAAGTAGCACTTAGCCTTATCCTTGAAGGAAGAAAAGGAATTCAGCACCTACAGATGAAAAGGAAATTTATTGCAGGCATTGGGGATAGTATCAAGGCAGAAAATGGAAGACTAAGACTGTGGAAGTCTTTTAATAGAATACAGAATATGTATGAGGCAATGCTGTGAATGCTAGAAAGGTAGGTTGCAGCCAGATTGTAGAGGTCCTTAAGTGCCAGACTAAGGCTACATTTTATCTTAGAGTTAATAAGGAGTCACTGACTGTTTTTAAATGGGGCAATGACATTGTTAGACATGTACTTTATAAGCCAGCCAAACTGGACTATTACTTATTTTTCAAATTCAAATGTATTTCCTCTTCCCATTACCTTTGCTTTCTAGCATCTTGTCTTGCTTCAAAGCTCAGCTCAGGAACCACTTTTCTGCAGGATCTTATCTGATCTCTCTGCATTCCTGCTTAGTTGTTAGTACTCTCTCATTAAATTTCCTTATTTCTTTATCTACGTGCATATTGTATTCTCCTTGTCAAATATACATTCATGAATGACTGATTTTTGTTTTTTTGTCCTTGTGTCTTCCGCATTTAGCATATTACTGCACACATTGCAAATGTTTCGCAGATGTTTGTTGAAGTGAATTGAATTATATCTAGGCTTTCTGACTCCAAAACCAGTATATTGAAAAGGTAAGCTGAGGATAGATGGAAGAAGTTATTGAATACTTGGCTTAGCAGTTTACAATTAGGGGAGTCACTGAAGGTTCACATGGAGAAAATGTGTATGACCAGAACAGTGCTTTCAGAAATTTAATCAGATAGCATTATGTAGGACAGAGTAGAAGAGAGAATTACTGGAAGCATATAGATCTATTTAAGCAAAATCACAACGATTGGGCAGTAGAAGTGTTAAGAAAGAGGATAGGTCAAAGAGATAAGAAATTAGATTGAAATATTGACTGCCTGTGAGGGCCAAGGCAGTATTTTGCATATGTTGACTAAAAAAATGTCAAAGTTAACTCAGTAGCTGAAGAAATAGCATGGTTGAAGTATGGTTTTCTATCTACACACAAATAAACATATACATTAAAATAGACGCAAAATAAATACAAGAAAAGTTTGGACTTTAGGGTGGATAGACAGTTGGGAAGATAAGGAAGACCTTCATATAAAAAAAGCTTTAAGGAAATGGCAGATTCCAAGAGGAAGAGGTGAAGAAGGATTCTAATCTAGGGATGGAGGACATACAAGTCAAAGATATGGAGATGTAACAGAGTATATAATGTTTGGGGAAATAGCAAACAGGCCAGCTTGGCTAGATTTTAGAATACAGGTGATATATAAGGAAGCTAGAAAGGTTGTAAACCGGTTGTGAAAGGGTTTTGAATGCTAAACAAAAGGAGCTCTTTTACTCTAGAAGCAATTGGGAGCTGCTGAAGCTTATTGAATGACATGATTGGATTTGTGCTTTAGGAAGTCACCTTAGCAGATGGGTAGAGAATGGATTGGAAAAAAGAAAACTTTGTAGTGTGACAAGTTAGGAGGCTGTTGCAATAGTCCAAATGAGAAGTGATCAGAGAGCCTGAACTAAGATGGTAGCTGGTCAAGTAGAAAGAAGGAGCTGGATGCAATAGATCTCATAGTAGTAAATGCACAAAATTTGGCAAGTGAATGAGTATCTAGGGTGAGGGAGAGTGAAGAGTCAAAGAATTCACCAAGGTTACAAACATGGTAGCCTTATTGGTGCCCTGGGAAGAAATTGGAAAGTTTGGAAGAGTTTAGGGTTTGGTGCAAATGGGGTGGGGGAGAGAAAAGATAAAATACTCTGTGGGAAATATTTGAGTTTGACCTGTCTGAGGTGTACTGTTTGAAATATCTAGTGTGCAGTTGATGATCCAGGACTAGAGCCTAGGAAACATATTAGAGCTGGATATATCTAGATCTGGAAATCATCTGCATTGGATCTAATGGTGTCACCAAGGGTGACAGAAAGGATAACTAGAAAGGAAGAAAGGATAAGAGCATCCAGGATAGAACCTTGGCAGTACACAAACAATTAGGGTCAGCATATGGGAGGTAAGCCAGCAAACTAAATGTTATCTTTCAGAAAAAAAGTCATTTCTCTATTTTTAGATTCCAAAAAGAGGGACGATTTTACCCTCCTATAAAGTGAGTATGTGTACGCACACACACATGCGCATGTGAGTGTGCGCGTGCGCGCACACACACACACACACACACACACACACACACACACCACTTTTCTAATCTGAGCTTTGCTCCTAGTTACTAACTTGGGAAATTCACTCTATCCCTATGGATCCCAGTTTCCTCATGTGTAAAATGAGACATTTGGAGTAAATGACCTCTAAACTCCCCTCTAGCTCTGACCGTATGATCCTATGACTTGTATGATCCGTTTCTGGGCAAACCACTTCTCCTCCCTTCACCTCAGTTTCCTCATGTGGATAATGAGAAAATTAAATTCAGAGCTGTAATTAGTCTGGGGCTATGAGGATGTCATCCAAGGACAATGACAGCACTCACAGGACTTCAGCAGCACAGAACCAATGAGCTCAGCACTTGTTAGCAAGAATGAGCACTTAAAGTAGGAAGCTATGGAATAGCAGACCTTCTTCCCCCATCCAACCCCCTCCCCCAAGGCTCCACCCCAGGTGGAGCTCCTCCCTTCCCTTCTGGTCACTTTCCCAGCATTGATGTCATGTCTATTTCTCCATTTCCCCCACACTCTAACACTTTTTCTCAACAAGTATACTTGAGGGTACCTTTCACATTGCCTTCCCCAGCACAAAAATGATAAGTTATGGCTCTGGTTGGAATAGATGATCGTCATCAGTCCCTCCGGTGCTGAGTCTATGACTCTGTACCATTTATCCAGAGAGCAAAATGAGAGGACAAGGCAATTACCTAGATGTCAGGGACATTCATTTTCAAAAAAAAATTTCTCTACTCTCTTTCCCTTCCTCTAAATGTTTTCTTCTTCTTTGCTTAAGGAGGCAATCACATATTATCAAGTTCTGGGGACCATGGTCTGGCCCATAATAGGTGCTTACTAAATGTCTTTTTCTCCCTCTCTCCCCTAGACTTAGTTGGGTTGATCTGTTTGCTTTTGCTTTCCTTCAAGTGTAGGACACTGGAAATAGTACAAATTCCAAAGTCAGGGAAATAGGTTCAAGTCTTACTTCTGGGTGATCTCGGGTGACTCATTTAATCTTTCTGAGACTCAGTTTCCTTATCTATAGTATGAGGGGGGTTGTACTAGTCGGTCTCTGAAATCTCTTTCAGCTCAAAATCTGTGATCTTGCAAGTTTTGACAGTTGCCCCTTCCTTGCTCCAAGGAAGAGTAAAGGGAATTTAAAGTTATATCCAGGATGACCATATCCTTACAATCTTCCTCATTAAGAGGTCACAACCACACAGCCTGCTAAGGGGACCCATCCAATGATAAACGAAAAAGTCTGGAAATAAAGGCCAATAAAGCTTTTAACCTTTATTAGATCATTAAAAATCTCGGTTTTCTTTCCCCAGATCGTGCTCCATACATGTGAAACTCCAGGAAGCTCCATAAAATGCTGTTTAGAAACACAGCAGTTTACTACAGTGGCACATACACTGCTGTTAGAGACATCTTTTGTGTAGCCTCTCAGCCCTGGCCTGTATGTCCCTCAGGTCACTTCTCCATAGGCCTAGAATCTCGAATGTCAGCCATAGCCTCTCTAGTCCTCTCATTGTACAGACAAACAAAAAAGCTCTTTGAGTGAATGGTAAAGAGGACATGTAAGGTGCTACTTGGACTAATTTTTTTAAAATTATTTTTAGATAGGAGAATGGGAGTTTGCAGTACATTGGAATTTGTCTAATACTCACCATCTACTTTAAAATTTAATGCACAAAATGCATTGCTTGCTATTGTATCATGGCATTTACTTTAAAGGTAAAAAGTTGGGAGATTAAAACAGTGAAAAGATTGATCCATTCATCCTTTCAACTTTGGGAATTATAGAGAAATTTCGTTTTGCCATTTCTGTAGCAAATTCTAAACCTTAAAAATAACAATAATTTATTAGGAAATTAATTTTAAATTGGAATAAAATCAATGGCAATTTTAACTTGAAATCCCTATTTTGGTGAATATTGCCTCAGTGAAGTATGGGAAAATGGAAATAGTACACATTGCAAAGTCAGGGAAATAGGTTCAAGTCTCACTTCTGGGTGATCTTGGGTGACTCATTTAACCTTTCTGAGACTCAGTTTCCTCATCTATAGTATGAGGGGGGTTGTACTAGATGGCCTCTGAGATCTCTTTCAGCTCAAGATCTGTGATCTTGCAAGTTTTAACAGTTGCCCCTCATTTATAAACATACCTCTCCCTGCTCTCAAGTAGGACATATGACATACAGATGGGAGTTTAATTCTTGCCTTTTAATTCATTCTCTTAATATCTCTTAGTCCCCAACTGCACTGTCTCCTGTCTTCCTTTTCTTCTACAATTGTTAACTGAGCCCACTCCTTTCCCAGGCAGGCAATATGACTATACCCAGAACAGCCATGTAACCTTAATGAGGCTAGCCCTGTTGCTCCACATTCTTGTGTCATCGTCAGTCAATATTGAGTAGAATTTAAATAAGAGAAAAGGCAGAGAAGTGAGGAAGCAGAAGATTCATCATCAGAAAACTTGAGTTTAAATTGAATTTTTGCCACTTAATAAAGTAGCATCAGACCAGTCGCTTATCCTCTTCAAAATGAGAAGGTGAAACAAGAGCATTTTCAAGTCCATCTCCATGGTCTTTCTTAGTTCTAATTCCTGTGATCCATAAGACATTTTTTCCTGTTTTTATTTTCAAGTCATCATGAACTCTTTCTTAGATTATTCCAATAGCCTGGTCTAACTCCTGCATACTGCTAGCAAAAGAATTTTTCTTAGCTACATATCTGACTGTAAATCCCCTACTCAGTCTACTGTGGTAGCTACCTATTGCCTCTAGGTTAGAATGTAAATTCTTCCCTATTCCTTTACAACCTGGACTCAACCTACCTTTCCAGCCTTATTAGACATTGCTCTTCCTCACTGTGCTCTATGATCAGCCAAACTGGTCTTCTGCCTTTTCACTGGATATCTCCTACACCTACAATGCTCTGCCTCTTTATCTCTGCCTTTATGACTCAGTTCAAATCCCAGCTTCTGCAAAAGACCTTTCTCTCTTCCCACCTCAACCCATTAATAGTGACTTCAGAGATTACCTCCTATTTACATAATATATATCTTGTGTATATGTAGTTGTTTGAAAGCTATCTCCCCATTGGAATGTGAGCTCCTTGAGGTCAGGGACCATGTTTTTTCCTTTGTATTCTCAGCCCTTAGCACATAAATAATATGTTGAATAAATAATATTCAAGAATCAAGAGAAGCATGAATAGGTAAACAGGAAAGAGAAATCTTAAGGGACTTAATAAAGTTGAACTATTTACGTTCCTGCATGGAAAGATGATATTTGTAATCCATGAGACTTTTCTCAATATTAGGGTAGTTGGAGGAAAGATAGAAAGATAGATAAATGGATGGATGGCACAGGGGGAGTTGAATATGAAAGGATGATATCTAAAAATAAAATTAAGGGGTGAGAGAGGAATATATTAGGAGGAGAAAGGGAGAGATAGAATGGGGGTAAATTATCTCACATAAAAGAAGCAATGAAAAAGTTTCACAAAGAAGGGTAAGAGGGGGGAGAGAGTGAACCTAACTCTCATTAGATTTAGCTTAAGGAGGGAATAACATACACATTCATTTGGGCATCTTACCCTAGAGGAAAGTAAGGGGGAAATGGGATAAAATGGGAGATGATAGAAGGGAAGGCAGATTGGAGGAGGGGTTATTTATAACCAAACACTTGAAAAGGGACGGGGTCAAAAGAGGAAATATAATAAGTGGGGCAAGACAGGATGGAGGGATAAGTGGGGGCAGGACAGGATGGAGGGAAATATAATTAGTCTTCCACAACATGACTATTAAGGAAGTGTTTTGCATAACTACACATGTATAGCCTATATTGAATTGGCCTTGCCTTCTCAATGAGAGTGGGTGTGGAGGGAAGAAGGGAGAGAGTTTGTAGCTCAAAGTTTTAAAAACAAATGTTAAAAATTGTTTTTACATGCAACTGGGCAATAAGATATACAGGAAATGGGGTATAGAATTCTATTTTACTGGTGTTGCTAGGTGGCGCAGTGAATAGAGCACCAACCCTGGAGTCAAGAGGACCTAAGTTCAAATCTGGCCTTAGACACTTAACACTTACTAACTGTGTGACCTTGGGCAATTCACTTAACCCCAATTTCCCTCCCAAAAAGCAAAAAAAAAAAAAGAATTCTATCTTACCCTACAAGAAAATAAGGGGGAAGGGGACAAGAAGGGTGTGATAGAAGGGAGGGCAGACTGGAGGAAGGGGTAATCAGAATGTGTATCATCTTGGAGTGGAGGGAAGGGAAGCATGTGGAGAAAATTTGGAACTTAAAATGTTGTGAAAATGAATGTTGAAAACTAAAATTAATTTTAAAAATCAGGGGGAAAAAGATAAAAAGGCAAAAGATAGTACTTAGCTTTTGGAGACCTCCCAGAAGACAAGGAAACAACTATGAATGAAATAAATGGGGGATAATTGACTCAGCAGAGTCTGTGAAAGGTAACTCAGAGATAATGGAAAATGGGCCTCAGAGGTAGGGTAGTCAAATTATAACCTATGTTTCTGTCAGTCCTTCTACAAAAGCTTTCCTTCTCCCAAAATATGTAGTTGAAAATATTTTAAAATAATTTCCTATGTTCTAATAAGCATTAATGCAAACACTTTCTCCATCAAATTATTAATAGCCTTTTAAAATGAGGGGATCACTTTATGCATTTATGTTCAATCAAAATCAACAAAGTGATTTTTCCCTCTCATCTAGTTTCCCTGGGTAACTAAGTTCATCCTCTTTGACTGACTTCAAATCTTCCTGGCCTCAAAAATATGGCTGAAACTATAGTTAAGGAAAACATGGTGAGCCTGGGGACTTTTCTTATCTTGTGTGCTTTTCCAAAAAAGTACATTTCTGTTTAAAGTATCACCAGCTCTGAGGTTCCCAGACTAATGGAAGAAAAGCAGAATTAGACACAAATGAACAATGAGAAAAATAAGAACCTTGTTTTTAATGATTTGCAAACTTCCAACCTCATAACATTTTTTTTACAAGGAGGACTGAGGAACAACAAATTGACTGGCTCCCTTACCTCCTGGTGAACAATAAAATATAAGCCAGGAGGAAAGCAAAGGAGGAAGAAAAAGCAAGGCCAAAAAGAAATGGTCATTGGAAAAGCACAGTTTGTCTATGTGACTCTCTTCGTACAAAAATAATAAAAATAAGATCATCTTCAGATTCACATTGAAGTCAGAATTATCTGGTTGGGCCTTCTACAGTGATCTGATTAATAGGGCATTTGCCCAGTATTTACTTTCAAAAACCTCAATCCTTACTAGCTCTTTCTAAACTAATCTGGCCACAGAATACTTTGGAGATTGAAATACATTAATGAAACATTGGATGCTAGTGCTAAGAATCAAGAGGATAGAGAGTAAAATAAAGTTAACTTGGATTCATACTGAAAATTTTTCTGAACACCGCATCCTTTTTTTAAGGTAATCTAGGTTAAGTGACTTGCCCAGGAACACACAACTAGTACTTGTCTGAGGCTAGATTTGAACTCAGGTCATCCTGACTCCACAGCCAATACTCTATTCTCTGTACCTCCTAGTTACCCTGAACAACATATTCTTGATATATAATTTGGTACTCAGTACAGGAAAAATACCACAGCACTAGCTTTGGCTTCTGGAACCCAAGAGTTTCAAAGAAAAATAATTTGGGAAATGATAGCATATGCTATAATGATACTACAAGAAAATCTTTTATTTAACTTCATTCATAGGGGCAACTAGGTAGTACAGTGGATAGAGCATTGGCCCTGGAGTCAGCAGGAGTACTTGAGTTCAAGTGCAACCTCATATACTTACTAGCTGTGTGATCCTGGTGAACTCACTTCACCTTGATTGCCTTCCCCCCCAAAAAAAGATTTCATTCATTCTTCATTTCCCGGGTATGTGTATTCTATATACACTTAGGAAGATGCTCTGAAACTGTGAATTCTCTGTTCATCACAGAAGCCTTTTATGAACACTTGCTCTATGCATAGTCACCTTCCCAGTACACTGAAGCAGTGCAGTTAGGCTTTGGGAGAGCTTTGATTTCATTTTATGTAGCCAGAGTGATTTAAATACCAAGTATGCAACAGATATTAGGTAGTATCAAAGTAGAGCCTGGATGAACACTTTATCAGACTTTTTAAAATTTTATTTATTTATTTTCTTGTTCACATCACTCATTTCCATGAGATTTTGAGTTGCAAATTTTCTCCCCATCTTTCCCCTACCCACCACCCCAAAACAGCAATTCCACTGTATAGCCCCTCCCCCATCTGCTCTCTCCTATGACCTCCCCCATTGCCCCCTGCCTTTCCAGTAGGGCAGGATGGGTCTCTCTAACCCTGTGCCTATATATCTTAATTTCCATTTGCATGTAATTAATAATAATAATTACATGTGTATACATATATGTACTTTTAACATTTGATTATACAACTTTAGATTCTAGAGTCTTTCCCTTCCTCCCTCTTCACCCACCCCACTGGAAGGACAAGCAACTCAATACAGGCTGTACATGTGTAATAATGCAGAACGTTTCCACAGTGGACATATTGTGACAGGCTGATTATATGTCCCTCCTTACTATCCTGCCCCCCCTTGTTGTATTCTCTACCCTGTCCCTGACCCTTTACAGAAGTGTGTACTTCTAGCAACCCTCCCCTCCATTATCCCGCCTCTCATCCCTATCCCTCTATACTCTCCTGTGTGTCAAGATACCCAGTTTAGAGTTTATGTCATTCCTTCCCTAAGCCAAATTCAATGAGAGTAAGGTTGACCCTTTCCCTTTTGCCTTCCTGTTCTTCCCCTCCATTGTAACAATTATCCCTAGCCTCTTCTATATGAGATGATTAACCCCATTCTGTCTCTCCCTGTCTCCTCTCATTCTAATCCTCTCCCACTTCAGAATTTCACATTTTAAAGTATCTTCCCATCTTATTCAATTGATCCTTTGCCTTCTATGTACACATATATACACATACTCAGATATGGGTTCATATGCATATATAAACCCTCCTACATAGACATGTATATGTCTATGTATATATACTTTTGTATTCCCTTCGCCTATCCTCATACTAATAAAAGTTTCATAAGTTGCAATTATCGTTTTTTCCATGTTGGCATGTAAATAGTTCAACTTTGATGAATTCCTTACGATTTATTTTCCATGTTTGCCTTCTTGTGCTTCTTGTATTTGAGCGTCAAATTTTCTTTTCCGTTCTGGTTTTTTCAGCAAGAATGTTTGAAAGTCCTCCACCTCACTGAATGGCCATATTTTCCCCTGGAACATTATACTCAATTTTGCTGGGTAGGTGATTCTTGGTTTTAATCCTAGCTCCCTTGATCTCTGGAATATCATATTCCTTTGATCCCTCAGTGTAGAAGCTGCCAGATCCTGGGTTATCCTAATTGTGTTTCCACAGTATTCAAATTGCTTTCTCTTGGCAGTCTGTAGTATTTTCTCCTTGATCTGGGGACTCTGGAACCTGGCTATACTATTCCTAGGAGTTTTCTTTTGGGGATCTTTTTCAAGGGGTGATCAGTGAATTCTTTCAAGTTCTATTTTGCCCTCTGGTTCTAAAATATCAGGGCAATTTTCCTTGCAAATTTCTTGAAGGATA
>CM053597.1:49338656-49357682 GCA_028646575.1 Pseudocheirus occidentalis
TCCATCTGCCAAATTTGACTTTTTAAGGCATTCTTCTCCTCATTGGCTTTTTGGGCCTCTTTTGCCATTTGAGTTAATCTATTTTTAAGGTGTTATTTTCTTCAGTCAAGTTGTTGACTCTCTTTTCATTATTTTCTTGCATCATTCTCATTTCTCTTCCCAATTTCTCCTCCACTTCACTTATTTGGTTTTCAAAATCCTTCGTAAGCTGATCTATGGCTTGTAGGAAATCTTCATGTTTCTTGGAAGCTTTTGGAGTGGGAGTTCTGACTGTGTTGTCTTCCTCCCGTTCTATGCTTTGATCCTTTTAGTCCCCAAAAAAGGATTCTAGAGTTTTATTGCTGTTCTTACTTTGCTTCCTTTGCCTGCTCATGTTGTCAGTGAATTACTTGATTTTTTTAGCTCCATGGAACTCTGCTTCCAGTGGGAGAGCTCTGTCCCAAATCACTGGGGTTTTTGCAGCTGCTAGAGCTATTAGGAGGCTACTGCAGCCTCCACCAGATTTGGTTCACTGAAAACACACCCCAGGACCACGACCCAAGACCATTCTCTCGATCCAGACCACTTAACACAAGACGACTTAGCCTCTGAATGATCACCTGGCCCCCCTGCAGTCTGCAGGCTGGGAGCTCTGAAGCAGGCAGGTGGAAGCCACTGCAGGGCTGCCACTTCTGCCGCTTCGTTCCCCTGGAGGCGGTTTGGCTGGAACACTTTTCTCTCCCAAATTTAGCTGAATTTCACTGACCTTTCACTTAGTCCTTGCTTCTTATGGCTTGATAATTCAGGAAACTGCCACAGCTGCAGCTGACCCACTCTCCTGAAGGCTCTAGCTGCAGATCCTCCTGGCTGCCCCCAGGGCCAAGCCGCAGTTTCAGGCTGGGCTGGTTTTGGCTCCCAGGGCTGCTATGAACCCTTTGTGGTGAGCTGCCTTCAGCGGGCGATGTGTTTTTCTGTATTTTTGTGTGAGTTTTGGAGCCCTAAAATTTGTTTAGAGTCATATTCTATGGGTATTTGAGGTGGCTATGTGTGAGCTGCAAAACCTTGCTGTTTCTACAACGCCATCTTGGCTCTGTCCCTCCTTTATCAGACTTTTTAAAGTTCTATGCTTTATTTCCCCCAATTACATGTTAAAACAAAATTTTTAACTTTTTTTTAAGTTTTGTGTTCCAAATCCTATTGCTCTTTCCTTCCTCCTTCCCTCCCTTGCTCTCCTACCCATCCCTGAGATGGTAAGCAATCTGATATAGTTTATATATATGCGGTCATGTAAAACATTTTCATATTAGTCATTGTACAAGAAGACTAGAATTTTAAAAAAGAATTAAAGAAAGTGAAAAATAGAAGGCTTCACTCTGTATTCAGGCAACATCAGTTCTTTCTCCTTTTTAAGTCTTTAACAAAGATAATTATTTGAGTTTTGTTTTATATTTTAAAAAGCAACTGAGTTCTCTACCTCTTCAATCAGATTGTAAACTCCTTGAGGGCAGGGACTGTCTTTTATCTCTTTTTGTATACCCAGAACTTAGCATACTGCCTAGCACATAGTAGGTGCTTAATAAAAATTGATTGATTCCATGCCAGTTGAGAGGGAAATTTCTTGTACCTGAAATCTACATACTGGCTTTTAAGAAACACACACAAAAATATTAAAGTAAACATACCAGATCAGATAGGTTCATAAGAACCTTTCCAATTTAAACTCTGACTAAAGCAATTCTTCAACTGTTCAGAGTTGCATAGGAGGAAAAGAAATGAATGGAGGTATAGTAAGAAAATTACAAATTACATACAGTATCATACTCTTGGTAGAGAAATAGAGAAGACAAATGATCTTGTATCTTTTTTTATATAACCACAAACCTCATCATTTCATGAATTGCTCCTCTAGTAAAATGATTTTCCCTGCTCTGCAGCAAGATTAAAGAATATTCAACAAGCCACAATAGGAAAACAATGACAATGTTATGTCATTTTTCTATTCCTCAGAAGGACTTTAAAAGTTTCATGTCTCTGTTGTGCAGGATTTGAATGGCACTTTGTTGAAATAGTTCCATAAATATTTTTTGAGAAGCAAGCTTAGAAAGTGAAGCATCACTAAGCAATGAAACAAAATTTAACTAATTATGCAAAAGAATAGAGGGATGTAATTGGTCAGGCTGAACTTCCAGTAAGGTTGTTGGTATATCCCCTGACTTAGAATAAGGGAGACCCTTCTCCCACACTTTGGGATCATAAATGGAAAAAAGGAAGAGAAGATAGATCAGGGACTTAGAAAGGGATTCCACCACATTGTGAAATTGAGAGAATGGATTAGGAACATCTAAAGCTGCAGTTTGTGAACTTTTTGTGTTTCAGTATTTTTATCTCAACAGAATTGTTTCCTTTGAAATACAAAGTATTTATTTTATGCCTTTAAAAGCCTTATTCTGAGAAGGGGTCTGTTTCACTATATTGCCAAAGGGGTCCATGACAAACACACAAAAACTCTTAAGAAAACTTGCTCCTGTTAGTCATCTGCTAGGGAGAGAAGTTACATAGGAATAGACACTAAGAGATTGAAGAGCTATTCATTTGAAATCAGGTTATTTGACTGATGACAAAGGAGAATGGAGCATAGTTCACCAGTTATGATGGGGATGTTCTTTACTTAAGGTGAGGGGGAATGACATGGTGGTCAGGATAATGGATATCCCTAACCAATGGCTTCGAAGGTGGTTCTGCCCGTTGGATAGGAGTTTGGGCTTTTCACAGTGGTACAGTATTGACTTTGGCTTCATTTCTATGACATGGCCATTCCAAAAGTCTCCTTCAGTTACTTTCCTGCTATGTCTTTCTTTGAATGGTTAGCATCTTCACCACTGCTTGTGTGAGCTGATAAAATGGTACCCTCACAGGATACTTCTGGGAACTGATGCTTTATGTCTTGGGTTGAATGCCCACAGCTTAAAGAGCTCGGCTTTTTGCCCTGCTTCTCTATCTAACCAGGAGAACAGCCAAAATCATGAGGCATCATAGGCTAATATTGTCATCCCTTAAGGACTCCAATTTTGTTAACTGCCCGTTATTTTCCAGATCTCTTCAACTGGTCTGTTCAGTCAAACTTTTCAAGAAAACTTTGTCTTGGAGTGATTCTCTTCGATCTGTCTGGTGTCCTGATTAAGAATCCAGGAAAATGAAGAACTGATCTTTCCACACAATTTATCCATTCATTCCTGTATTTTCTATACATGGTATTCTTTCATCTGTCTCTGCCCCTTTTGGAAAATCCTTTCCACTTTGGTCTCTGCCTCTTAGAACCACTAGCTCTCTTTTGGGTTCAGCTCAAGTACCCCCTCCATCAAGGGACCTTTCCTAATTCATTCAGTTATTAGCACCACCCATTGAAAAACAATTTCGTATTTATTTTGCATATATCTTGTATTTATTTATCTGAGGACATGTTGTTTCTCCCTTAATAGAATATCAGCTCTTTGAGGGCAGAGAAATGATCTTGGTTGTATCTTTGTATCTCCCATTATTCATCATACAAGGTGCATGGCTTATAGTGGCATTTAACAGATACTTCCTGATTTGTCCATTTATTCATTCATCAAGTATTTATTAAGCCTCTATGATATGCATTGTGCTATGCTATATGCAGGGGCAGCTAAATTTTCAATAAGTCCTGGTTCCTGTTTTCTAGAAGCCTAGAATCAAATAGGAAGTGGGGAGGGAGAGATCAAATGTTCATATAGAAAAATCAAATGCAAATTAAAATGAAAAGTTCCATAAGATCAGATGAGAAGGAAGGCTTCACAGAGGGAATGTCATAAAGTGGTGACTTGAAGATAGTGATTCTCTTCCCCCCTGTACTCACCATTTCCCCACCAAACCTACCCCTTTTCTTTTCTGTTGAAGTTATCTGTGATTCTTTCCCTTCCCTTGTTACTCTCATCAATCATTTGCCAAGTCCTGCTGTTTTTATGTTGGTAACATACCTTGCATATGGCCCCTCTCCTTCACTGCCACTGCTACCACTGTAATTTAGACCCTTATCTCTTTTTTGCTTAGTTGTCTTTAACAGACCCCTAACTAGTGTTCTTGCCTTCAATCTAGTCTTGCTGACCAAGTAGACTTCATAAGAAACTGCTATGAAGATCACATCATTCGTCCAATCAAAAACCATTATCAGGTCTCTGTTGTTTAACACATTACGTCTAAAGTCTGTACAGTGGTATTCAAGGTCCTACTACTGGCCTAATGTCATAATTCATATTCTACAATTGAGAGAAATAGGAGTACTCTTTATCCTCTGTTGTCAGTGGAAAGAATGCTCAGCTCAGAGGTACCAGAGACCTCGGTCTGAACTCAACTCTGACACTTCTCAGTTGGGTGACCTTGGACAAGTCTTAAATTCTGTGGACCTCAGTTTCTTCATTCATAAAATAGAATTAATATTACTTACGATACCTGCCTCATCAAGTGATTGAGAAGTCACTTTGCAGACCTTAAAGCACAATATAAATTAGTTTTTATTCTGATCGTTAACCTACTTTCTTTTTAATTTCACTTGCTCTGATATTTGCCAACTGTGTGGTCTAAGGCAAGTGGTTTCAACTCTCTGAGCATTGTTTTCCTCAACAATAAAATGGGGATATAAGGCTTCATTTTTGTTGTTTAGTTGTTTCAGATTCTCTTCATTACCTCATTTGGGATTTCCTTGACAAAGATACTGAAGTGGTTTGCCATTTCCTTCTCCTGGTCATTTTACAGATAAGGAATCTGAGGCAAACAAAGCTAAGTGACTTTTCCGGGGTCACACAGCTACTGTCTGAGGCTGAATTTGAACTCCTGAAGATGAGTCTTCCTGACTCCAAATTTGGTGCTCTGTCTTCTGCAGCACTACCTAGCTGCCCAATACTAGGCTACATGACTACTGTTGTCCCTATTTGGTCTAAACACTAAGATCCTTTCATCCCACCTCTGTTCCTTTGCTCATAATGTCTTCCATGCCAAAAGTAAGTTCCTTCTTCAAAAGGCAATCTCTGCCTAATGCAAGCTGTCCTTTCTTCAAGGTCTAGATGAGATAGCACCCTCCACAAAACCTTTCCTGATCTACCACCACTATCAGATAATAGGTTCTAAACAGCTGAGAACAGAAAATACACTTCCTGTTCAATTATTTCCAAGGTACTTGGACTGACTCTCTCTTTTTCACTCATCTTACTCTCCCTAGTACTGAATCTATACATCTTGTTCTCTCTTAGAGATTCCCCACGCCCTATTAGAATATAAGCCCAATGAATGTGAGGTCTGGACTTTGCCTTTCTGACTTTCTGTACTCACCTGCCTTGTTTATACCTAATAGGCACCTTGTTGATGTTTGTTAAATTAAAACCAGAAAGGAAGAACAATTCTTTATGAATTTCATTAAGAACTGAATGGACAACTGACTGCCACTTGCTCTTGATTTCATCATATGTCATTTGTCCTATAGAAAAGCACTTTATATTTCTTGTTGTTTTCTGATGGTGTGAGATCAGTTAGAGTCATTAAGTAGTCAACTGAATTGTAAAGTAGAGAAGGGGAAGGGAAAGGACTGGAGGAGAAAGTGCAAACAAAAATAGGAAGGCAGCAGAGGATCTATGGGAAGGGGGGAAGGGGGTCTAAGCTAGCTAGAACATAGAATACTGGATGGAGAAGTAGTGCAAGGTAAGCCTGGGAAGGTAGGGCTGGAGTCAGATTGTGGAAACGTAAATTCAACACATGTCAACACTCTCTAGTCTCTTTCTTCTTGCAGATTAGTGTTTGGGTGCCCCCCAAGGAGAGAGTAGGAATAATCATCATTTACTGTGCTATATTGAGGGACCCAAGAGGGCTTAGTCAGGTCTAAGAGAATCTCAGTTATTATGATCCATTTGTCTTTCTATAAGCCTGACACCCTTGCCTGTTACTCTTTAGACTAGAAACTACTTTGAGTGTTCCGTGAACTTATTTTAGCTTCAGGAATGGTCAAAAGTAGGACTGTATGAGGCAGCATCAGGCTTAAGAAGCAGCTAACTCTCTACGATGAGAACCTGAAATGAGATTGCATTTTCCTATTAGAGACTCAGTTACCTGGGAATCAAAGCATTCTATATTTAAATGCAAATGTCTCTGGAAGAATAAACATTTTTAAACATCTTAACATCTTAAACATTTAAACATCTTAAAATTTTTTATTGCAAACTCCTCCAAAGAGATTTACAGCTAACCAAAGCAAAAACAAACAAATAAATAGAATCTAAAGGCATAGAATAAAGGCAATGCATATATGTAGACGAGAGTCAGATGCCAGATATGGTGGCAAAGATTCATTCTTACATTTCATTCCTCTAGGTTGATGTAAGGAGAATGAAATAGGGTGGAACAAGATACCACCAGAGGGCAGCGTGGAGCTATTTCCCTTCTTTTTTCTCTTGGTCTCTACCAAAAGTGAACTCTAACAATATAATCTTCATTGTACCATCTTCTTAAGGTCCTTGGAAAGTTCTTACTTTTACTTACTTTCTTACACTTTTACATTTTAACTTGCTTTGTTGTTATTAAAGAAACTTTCTGTTTGGGAGGGGGGGAGGAGATTGAAAGGCAAGTTGACTTTTCTCTGCATAGCTGATGTAATGAACTTTTGATCAGCCAGCCCTAGAATATCCCATTATTCATTTATCCTGAAATACAAAACAATGATACATCATGTATGTACAGTTGTATAATGTTATGGTCTTAAATTTCATCAAATTAAATTTCATTTTAAGGTCATTTATAGATTTTTCCTATAACTATAGTTACACAGGACCAAGGAATTTTTTTTGGAGGTTCTATGTATATTTTAAATATGGTCCTTAAAAGTTTACCTGAAAAAGGAACGTGTAAGGGATAAAAAATCTGTCTTTTCATTGGTTTCTGTCATAAACAGAGACCTGGTTTCCTAATACTTTCTGGGTGTCGATGGCTTCAAAAAAGCAGCAAACTGATAAAATCTGATGGAAAGAAGAAATAGTATGAAAGAAATGAGCTGTCAGGCACAATTTTCTGTAAGTTCATAGTCAAGAAGAACTGATAGTTTGTAATGGTAAATATTTTGGAGATGATCATCAAACCCCCTACCATTATAGACAATTTGGGCATATTTTATAGCAAATAAAAAGGCTATCTGTAGAGGTTTAGTAGATTGGGGGGGGGGAATCATAAGATATGGAGTTTGAAATGAGCTTAGATTTCATATATTCCAGGGCATTAATTTTACAGATGCAGAAACTGAGGCCCAATATCACGTAGCTGAAGTGATTTTGAGCCTAGGTCTTCACTGTATAATAAACCCAGGACTATGTCTATCACCCTACCATATTGTAGTATTTTTTTACAAGTGTCTTCATTTTTAAGAAATCATTTTTCATTTTACTGGATTTTGTACAATGATCTACATAGTTTATCCTCTGTACCATTCCTCAAGTTTGTGATATAAACCAAACACAATGAAAAGACCAATGACTGCCACAAAACCATTGTCGTAGATTTAGGAAGAACATTTGCCTTTTACGCCGAGGATATCAACAGCACACTTACCTCTTATGGACCAGGTGCCATGTTCTTGCCTGACATATCTCAATTCTTTTTTATTAGGAAAATTTAGCTTTTCTTTTTCAACAAGGTTAAGCCTATGGTTCAGTGAATTAAGCACAGGATACGGATTAGAAACTGGATTCCAGTCCCAGCTCCATTTTTTACTTTGGGCAAGTTATTTAACCTCCTGGTTTTTAAGATTTCTCCCGTGTAAAATGAAGATAATAAAATGGTCCAACTCACAGAGTTGTTATGATTAATAAGTCACAAGTGATGAAAATACTCCTCGTAAATTCAAAGTTCAAGCAATGCTAAAGCTTCCCTGTAGCAAATGTGTATCTCCTCCTGGGCATGCCCTCTAAGTGTCATTGTGGTGTGGTTTCTTTCTCTTGCTCCCTTCCTGGGACAGGCATGCCATCATGCCCCTAGACAAGGGAACACTTCAAATGAGCTGCTGTTAGCCTTGGTAAGGAGGAGGGAGACTTCATTTTCTGATATCAGAAGAAAGCAAGGAAGAATATAGGAAGCCATGGAGAAATACCATGTAATTAAAGTATTGTATTACAATCTCAATTTAATTAAATTAAACTTGTAATGTTTTCAACATTAAACAGAAGTCCTCAAAGCAATTGGCTTCTGATTTGGTCACTTGTTTAATATTGTCTCTGTTTCTGCATTTTTGAACACCTACATTACATAGGAATGAAGAGTGAAGTACTCCAAGGGGTTTTGTTTGTTTTCGATTTGAGATGGAGTTTCCCTCTCTCGCCCAGGCTGAAAGTGCATGGGCCTGATCTCATTTTGGATCATCAAGGAAACTTTACCTTGTTCAGTTTTTCCAACATAGGCTGGTCCAGCTGTCCCTTAAGCAACTTAGTGACCCTTCATTCCTGGGGTTCACCCCATCTGGACTTAGCGTGGTCATCCAATTGACTTCAGTCTTCCTAAAACTCAGAATTCCCCAACTCCAGGCATTCATCTGCCTCAGCACTAGAATTGGTGTTAAAAAGATCTGAGTTCAAATGTAACTATACAGGCTGTGTGACCCAGGGCAAATAGCTAAGCCTGTTTGCCTTAGTTTCTTTAGCTGTAAGAGGGGGTTAATAATGTCACCTACTTTTCAAATGCTATTATCTGAGTTGAACCTCACAATAACCCTGGGTGGCAGGCATAAGTAATGGAGAGAGCTTTAAGGTTTGCAAAGTGTTTCACAGATGATCTTATTTAATCCATCCAAAAGCCCTGGGAGATAGGTGCCAGTATTATACCATTTTACAGATGAGGAAATTGCAGTAGGCAGAGGTTAAGTGGTTTATCCAGGGTCGCACAGTCAGTAAATGTCAGATCCAGATTAGGTTTGAACTTGTGTCTTCATGTCTCCAGGTCTAACACCATCCACTGAGCCACCTGGATAGGGAAGTCCAGGAATCCAGGCAATGATACAGAGCAAAATCCACAGAAGCAAGAAATCAGTACACACAATGACTAGAGATATGTAAATAGAAAGAACAATAATTCAGCAAATAAAACTGATTGCTGTGAAATTGTGATCACTGTGAATAGCCCTAAAGAAGACTGCAAGAGCTTAACAAATGTTTATTGAGTGACATTTGAAAACCCACCTCCTTCCTTTGCAGGGCTGAGGAACTCTGGATGTGCAGTGCATCGAATGGCATGCAAGGTAGAGGCACTGGTTAGTTTTGGGGTTTTTTTTCCTCTTTTTTTTGTTATAAGAAATATCTCTGGCAAGTCACTTAATGCCAATTGCTCTGCCCTCTCCCCTCCAAAAAAAATTTTTTTTAATATCTCTGGGAGGCAGAGTAGGGGACATATTGGGAAATGTAGGTGATATGAAAACAAAAGATGGAAGAAATTGTTTCAAATTATAGGGTTTCCAAATAAGCTTCTCTAGGACACATGGAAAATGCTGTTTTTTAAAAGTTATAGATTTGTCCCTGCTTATTTCAAAATATTTTAAAACTGGAAAGACCTAAAAATTAGAACTCAAAGCACACCAAGCAATTGCTGCCTCTTGAAATGGAGTTTCCCAGACTACTTTGGGTTTGAAATTCAGTCAACCAGTTATTAGAAATGGAAGAAATTCTAATGATAATCTAACCCAGGAATCCTTAAGCACCTACCTCCTCGGGTCATTGTGAAGATCAAATGAGCTATTTGTGGGCAGTAAGGTGGTGTGCAGTGAATAAAGTGCTGGGCTTGGAGTCAGGAGGACTTGAGTTCAAATCTGACCTAAGACACTTACTAGCTGTGTGAATCTGGACAAGTGACTTTAACCTCTGTCTCATTTTCCTCGACTATAAAATAGATATAATAATAGCTTTAACTTCACAGGGTTGTTGTAAAGATCAAATGAGATAGTATTTGCGAAACACTTAGCACAGTAGTTTATATAGCACATAGTAGGTGCTATACAAAAAGAATCTTGTACAACATAAAGTGTGCTCAGAGGCTTAACATGTGCCTGATAGACTGCCTGTGTCGATGGGAGGGGGATTTTTTTTTTTGCTGCTCTGTGGTCATTTGTGGGATTTTGACCTGAAAACTTGAGAGGAGAGATAGCAACCCCCAAAGGCTACTCTATTTTGGTGGCTCAGCTGGCAACCTTCTGCCAGTTTTCCAGGTGATGTTAGGTGAGCAGGAGGAATGAAGAAGGTGGTTTGGAGGGAGAAGGGAAAAACACGACCTTTGGTGACAAAGCTTAGTGAAGAAGAATGTCAGCAATGGAGAAGAGGGATTCAATTCAACAAGCATTTATTAGACAGCTAGTCTGTAACCAACCCTACTAAGCGCTGGGGGCCACAAAGACAAATCCTAAGCAATCTCAGCCCTCAAGGAGCTTATATCTTGAGAGGAATAGAGGAGCTGGAGGGAGGTGACATACAAAATAAAGGAAAAGAACATTTTAAGTAATTTCATGATAAACATTATAAATGGGATGGATCAGGAAAGGGCTAATGTAGGAGGCAGCGCTTGAGTTGAATCCTGAAGGAGACTAAGAATTCCAAGAGGAGATAAGGATGGGGGGTGAGTATTCCAGGCATGACTGAAAGGTATATAATGGGATCAGGAAGTAAGCCAGTTTGACTCTAACATACTACTATGTGAGAAATAATATGAAACCAGTCTGGAAAGACCAGTGGAAGCCAAATTGTGAAAGGCTTGAAATGCCAGCCAGAAGAGTTTGCATTTTATTCCAGAGGCAACAGGAACCCAATGGACCTTCTTGAATGCAAGAGTAACTTCAGAGTCAGACCTGTGCTTTAGCAACGTAAGTTTGGCTACTACTTGTAGGCTAGATTGGAGAAGGGAGAGGCTGGAAACAAGGAGATCAATTAAGATGCTACCTTGTAATTGTCCAGGCAAAAGAAGATGAAAGTCAGCACCAGGGTGGGGGCTGGATGAATGGAGAAAAGGGAGGACAGATGCAAGATATTTTTGGAGATGAAGTGGCTGGACTTGTGGAAAGTGATGGGGAAATACAAGGTGAGGGAGAAGGAAAGGTTGAGGATAACTCTATGTTTGTAAAGCTGGGTGACTGGAAAGATGGTGGTGCCATCAAAAGGAATAGGGAAGTTAGAAATGTGAGTAGGGGGTTTGGGGAGAGAGGGAGGAATATTACAAATTCTTTTTGAAAATTGTGTTTGAGTGGCCTGTGGAACATCCAGGTGTATATTTTCATTAGATGGTTGTTAGAACAGGATTATAGCATCAAAGAAAATTGAAGACTGGATATTGTCATTCTGGGATTCATCTGCATGGAGATGATCATGGAACCCACAGTAGTAATTTAGTCACAAAGACAGGATAGAAAAAAGAGAGAAGAGGGCTCAGGATAGAGGCCCAGAATTGCGCACAAAAGGAGTGGAGCCAGGACCTAGTATCAGAGCATGAGTGGGGAGGGATCTCAGAAGTTGTTTAGTCTCACAGTTTTGAAGGTGGATGGGACTTCTCTGAGTCCAGCATCTTCATTTTGAAAATGAGAAACTGAAGCCTTGAGCAGTTTACTGACTTGTCTAGTTGGGGCAGAACAAGGCCTATGATGTAGTTTTGTTGTCTACCAGGATGGGGTCTTTCTTGTTCCACCACTCCAATTTACCCAGTCACAGAATTTTACAATTGAAACCAAAGAGTGCCATAAAAAGAAAGATCTTATGTTAACATACAGCCTAAAAATTCTGTCTCCATCCTACCAGATTTAAAAAAAAACAAAATTATTGTTATATATTACCAATATAGTATCTTCAATCAGTGTCATTAAAGGTTAAGCTTAAGTGTGCCTGTTTGGTCCCTTGAGAGAGCCGTAATTTTATGCAATTGGGTCCCCCCTATACTGGTACAGATGACTACCTATCCATATCTTCTTACCCTAAGTGATTCTCATCTGTGTCCTTCCATAAGGATCTATCCTTTGCTTCAGAAGCCTTCCTCTAGAGCAAAGGTTCTTAACTTGGGGTCAACAGACCCTCTCTACCAAGTGTTCTATGGTCACTTGGTTGCTGTCTTTCATTCTCAAAGAGGACCAAAATGACATCACTATGTTAGAGTCAAGTTATGGTGTGTCCAACTGTGGCTGATCAGACCAGTATGAGCTCAGAATGCTCTGCCACAAGTCAGGCACAAATAATCCATTTGAACATTTGGGATGAATTCTCTAAATTTGCAAATCTTACATTTCTTTTGAACTACTTCAATTCTGCATTGCTTATAAAGAGCACAACACCTTTTCTGTTGAGGGCATGCCATGATGGCTAGTCCTCTGCCTAGTGTTTCCCATGTCATGCAATTCATTCCTAAGTTCTTAAGAGAGACCTTGAAAGTGTCCCTGTATTGCTTCTTCTGAGTACCACGTGAGCACTTGCCTTGTGTGAGTTCTGCACAAAATAGTCTTTTAATCAAGTGTGAGTGTTTGGCAATTGAACAATGTGTTCCATAAATAGTTTTCAGAGAGTCCATGAACTTGGGTGGGAAAAAAGTTACATCTTTATTTCTAATAACCTCTAACTGAAATTGGGTTAATTAATTAATTTATTAAAGATTAATTAATAAAGTTATTCTGACAAGAAGTCCATAGGCTTCAGTAGTCTGTCAAATGGGTCCTTCTCTCTCTCTCTCTCTCTCTCTCTCACACACACACACACACACACAAATATACACATCTACGTAGATAGATCCCTCTGTTCTAGAGCTTCTCTCTCTCTTACAGACAGTCCTATTCCCAACCAAACATTCTCATTCCATTGCTCATAGTGGACTTGCTTCAACCACTTCTTTAAAAGCTCCCTTTTGAATAGCCATTCCCTCATTTCTTCCCCATCAACTTTGAGGACAGAATTTTTACCTACTCCTGTTCTTTTGATACATAAATAACTGTGTTTAATATTTTAGAGGGGGGAAATATCACCTGCAATGGAATTTTTCCAACAACTCCAATTTGCAATAAGCCATTTCTAATTCCCAACTGCTGGTGCCCTACTCACCAAAAAAAAAAAAATTGGAGGCATTACCTCTCTCAAAGTGAGAACCTGAAAAGACCTTAGCTTAAAAGGGCCAAGGTATCCCTCTGCATCCTGGACCATCTCCAGTCATTCTGATCTGTATCTGTCTGAACCCAGATGGCCCTAGAGGAGAAAGTGAGGTTGGTGACTTTGTACAGCCCTGTCTCACTTAAATTCAGTTGCAAGTTATGTCATCATTTTGCTGATGTCATTGACCTCTTCAAGAATGAAGGACAAACCACGACAACCACATGACCACATAGTAAGCACTTACTAATACTTTATCTCTTCTCATCTATCTTTCTACCTGCATGTTGTCTTCCTTAAAAGAATGTAAGTTTTCCGAGAACAAGTCTGATTTCCTTTTTGTCTAGCCTAACCACATTACCACCGCCCTTTCTTCAGTGAATTCCAGTGGCTTCCTGTTGCCTCTAGTACAGATATCCAGTGACTGACTTCCTTGCTTTTTCTCAGATTAGGCACTTCTCCTGACAAGAGGCGTTTTCACTTATCCCCTCTCTTCTGCCTCGTCTAAAGCTCCTGGCTTCCCTGCTTTCCTTCAGAGTTATCAGTGAAAGTCCCATCTTCCTTTCCCAATCCCCTGTAATGCTTCACACTTTCCCTCTGTTGACTTTTCTCTAATTAATCCTGTTTCAAATTGTTGCTTGCATGCCATCTTCCCCATCAGACATAAATTCCTAAAGAACAGGAAATGTCCTTTGCCTTTCTTTGTATATCTGGAATTTAGCAGAGGGCCTGACACATAGTAGGTACTTAATGAATATTTGTTAATTAATCCATGGTTGGTTTCATGGGAAAGTTTGGAAAACATATATGGTTGGTTCTGTGGTAACTGAGCACCACTTACTGTTCTGAATTTTTAGCCACGTACCTCTGGGGTTTGCACAGTTTAGTCCTTATGTCCTTTCAATAGCATCTTAAAAGAAAGTGGGCATTTGGCAAAGTTCTCTGCTAACAGGTTTTACCTTTTAAACAAAAGCATATGTTTTTTCTCGAAGAGTACTATTTCTAAGAGTTTGCCAAATGTCCTTTAAAAAAATGTGTTGAAAGAAAAGTGAGATTATTTCTCCAAAGGAAATGTAGGTTTAAACCCATTTTGAAAATAAATGCTTCATTTTCTACAATTGCTTAAATACATATTTCCCAGTTTTATTACTATTCAATAAAGTACATTTCTAATCATTTTCCCTAATTACTTTTGCTAACACATATTTGATGAAAAATATATTGTTAAAACTGCAGTGAAATGTAGATTGTTCTCCCATGTAATTAGTTTGTACTAGAAGCTCATTTTTATTACAAAAATAATTTGTAGTAGGTAGTTATGGGGGAGATGTGCAAGCAGGAAGGCTTAGGCTCATATTTCCTACATGAAATTTCTTCTACCATGACAACTCATTTTATTCTTTGCAACCTAAACATATATTTTAATTCCAGATGTGAAAATTTGCCTCATTTCAAAAAGATTACAGAGATGGCAGCTCATTGATAAAGGATATCCTTCCCCTCCATTCTTTTCTGTTCAGATGAGGTCTATGTCTCAAGTGTCAAAAAACAATAATCTCCATAGAGTTGGTCTATGGTAGACCACGTGAATGGAGGTCCTTGCTTCAGGCTGCCACGAGAGCCAGTGCATTGCCTTGTATGGTAATTATTACAAGGATGCTTGTTTCTCTTTCTTTTGATTTTTCCACATTACCTAGGTTGCACAGCATACAAAGGGATAGTGTGGCCTGAGGTATAATAGAGGAGAGTAACATTAGAAGACCCTTATCGGTTGGTACATTTATATCTTGCTGGTGGAATTAGAAAATTATGGAATCTTTTGTGGAGAGCAGTCTGGCAGAGCACAGTAAAATGGTTCCAAAAATAATCATACCTTTTTATCCAATAATGCCATTGTTGAGAATATACCCTGAAATTTTTATCAGAAATGAAAAAGAGACTCTCTGTGCCAAAGTTTTCATAGCAACACTTAATCCTATTTTTCTAAACCTGAAAATAATCTATTGAACAAATGAATGAATAAAAAGCAGTCATTAGATATGTACCAAGTGTGCCAGGTACTGTATTGAGTGTTGGAATGCAAATACAAGTAAGTGGTCATTTAATTTACAGTCTAACAGAGAAAGACAACATATGTAAAAGAGTACTAGATAGGAGGGAATGTGTTGGACAGGAAAAGCAAAGAGAACAGCAATTGGACTCCTAGGACAGGTAACTGCCATGTCCTTTCCAGGAATGGTAATATGTATTTGATTGTTCTTAGAGTAAAAGTTGGAAGAGGAGAGCGAGATAATAAGTGTATAGAGGGATGGCATGGAAATGTACAACAGTAAGGGAAGGTTCATGTAAAATGTAGCATATTAATATAAGGGAATACTGTAATACAATTAATACCAGCAGGTATAAGGCATGAAAAATATCTGGAAATAGCTATAAATTCATGTAATTCCAAATGGGAAAAGAATCAAAATCAAAAAACAGAGTACATCATATAAGAAGAAAAGTGAATGACAATGAATCCTGTGGCAATGAAGAGGGAATAAATAAAACAGTTGATTGTAAATTTATTTATTTATTCTTAACATTCTTTTCTTTTTTGAGTTCCAAATTCTCTCCCTCCCTCCCACTCCCTGAAAATGCAGGAAATATTATATCAATTATACATGTGAAATAAGGCAAAATGTTTTTCCAGGTTAGCCATATCACAAAAAAGCAATAAAATTATACTATATTTGGCACTCAGAGTTCATTAGTAAGAATTCTCTAGAGTTGGATAGCATTTTTTTCATCATGAATTCTCTGAAATTGTTTTGTATCATTGATCAGAAAAACCAAGTCTTTCACAGTTGATCATCATTACAATATTGTTCTTATTGTGCACACTTATCTCTTGGTTCTCACTTCACTTTGTATCAGTTCATATAAGTCTTACCATGATTTTCTGAAGCCACCTCCTCCACATTTCTTATACTACAATGGTACATCATCACCATCATTTACCATGACTTATCCAGCCATTCCCTGATTGACGGCCATCCCCCCAATTTCCAATTCTTTATCGCCACAGAAAAGAGCCACTGTAACTATTTTTGTACATCATAAATCCTTTTCCTTTTTAAAAAATTCTCTTTGGGGTGTAGACCTAGTACTGGTATTGCTGATTCAAAGGGCATGTGCAGTTTTATAGCCATTTGGGCATGGTTCTAAACTTTTCTCCAGAATGACTAAACTAGTTCATAACTCCACAGTTTGTTCATGTACCTATAGCATCCACTCTAACATTTCTCATTTCTCATAGATGTGAGGTGGTATCACAGAGCTGTTTTAATTGCATTTTCTTTAATCAATAGTGATTTAGAACATTTTTTTCATTTGACCATAAATATTGATTTCTTGGGGAAGCTGGGTGGTGCAGTGAGTAAAAGCACTGGTCCTGGAGTCAGGAAAACCTGAGTTCAAATGTGGTCTCAGACACTTAACATGTACTACCTGTGTGACCTTGGGCAAGTCACTTAACCCCAATTGCCCTGCCTTTTCCCTTCCAAAAAGACCCCAAAAATTGATTTCTCCTTTTTAAAACTGCATGTTCATATCCTTTGACTATTTATTAATTAGGGAATGACTCTTATTTTTATAGATGTGACTTAGTTCCCTATATATTGAAAAATGGGACCTTTATCATAGAAATTTGCTACAAAACTTTTTGATATTGTTTCACTGTCTATAATACCTTTTAGCAAAATGAATTTTCCCTGATTATGTTTTTTAATTAGATCTATCTTTCCTTTTCCTTTGTCTGAGATCATGATTATTGTCCCTGACTTTTTTACTTCAGCTAAAACATGATAGATCATGCTTCAGGCCTTTGTGTGTGTCTTTCTGTTTTAAGTATGGCTCATAAAAAATACCTTGTTGGGGGGTGGCTAGGTGGTGCAGTGAGTAGAGCACCAGCCCTGGAGTCAGGAGTACCTGAGTTCAAATCCGGCCTCAGACACTTAACACAAAAAACTAGCCCTGTGACCTTGGGCAAGTCACTTAACCCCAACTGCCCTCCAAAAAGCAAAAAAAAAAATACCTTGTTGGAATCTGGTTTCTAATCCATTCTGCTCTGCACTTTGGTTTTATGGGTGATCTCATTCCATTCACATTCACAGTTATGATTACTAACTTTTATTTCCCTCCATCCTATTTTCTTCTGTTTATTGTTCTCTCTCCTTCTCTCTCTCTCTCTCTCTCTCTCTCTCTCTCTCTCTCTCTCTCTCTCTCTCTCTCTCTCTCTCTCTCTCTCTCTCTCTCTCTCTCTCTCTCTCTCTCTCTCTCTCTCTCTCTCTCTCTCTCTCTCTCTCTCTCTCTCTCTCTGTCTCTCTCTCTCTGTCTTGTCCATTCTCAAAATTCTGTTTTCTTTCTGACCACAATTTTCCCCATTCTACTTCTCCCTTCTCCTTTCTCACAGTGCATTCTTCTTCCTCATCACTTCATTTTTTTAGATCATCCCAACATAATCAACTCACACTCACATGCTGTCTATATAGATTCCTCCCACCTAACTGCCCTAACAATTATGAAGTTCTTAGAGGTTACCTGTGTCATCTCCCCATATAGGAAGATAAACGGTTTAACTTTATTGAGTCATTTATGTTTACTCTTTCATGTTTACTTTTTTATGCTTCTCTTGAGTTTGAATGTCAGTTTTTCTATTCAGCTCTGGTCTTTTCATCAGAAATGCTTAAAAGTCCTCTATTTCATGAAATATCCATATTTTCCCCTGAAAGATTATACTCAGTTTTCCTGGGTATGTTATTCTTGGTTGCCACCCTTTCTCCTTTGCTTTCCAAATTATCATATTCTAAGCCCTTTGCTCCTTTAACATGGATGCAGCCAAATCATGTGTTACCCTGACTATGGCTCCACAATATTTCATTTTTTATGGCTTCTCACAATATTTTCTCCTAGACCTAGTTGCTCTGGAATTTGACTATAATATTCCTCGGAGTTTTAATTTGGGATCTCTTTCAGGAGATGATCAATAGATTCTTTAAATTTTTATTTTACTCTCTAGATCTAAGATATTGGGGGCAGTTTTCCTTGATAATTTCTTGAAATTTGATGTCTAGGCTCTATCTTTGATTATGACTTTCAGTTACTCCAGTAATTCTTAAATTATCTCTGCCTGATCTATTGTTTTTCCAGTAAGATATTTTTTTATTTTTTTACATTGTGTTGTTTGTTTGTTATTGAGGTTGTGGATGATCTCCTGCCTTGGTGCTGCTACTTTTTGATGACCCCTTCCACCTTCCTTTCTTGGTTTTAATGATACTATATTCATCTGACCTTGTTCCTTCTCTGCTTTCTTGAATGGCTCTTCTTATCTCTACAATAATAGTTCGAGAATTTGTCCAGACCTCTCCAACTCACTGCCACACCAATCTCATCAATTCCCAAAGCTGCTGTAGCTGCTGTCACAGCTTCTCCAAGTCTCATAGTTGCTGCTTCATGTGCTTCAGGTCAGTCCCCTGTAATGGTAATCAATTTGTTTGATATACTTAGGGCTAAGTAGATCCTAGTAACTTAGGGCTAAGCATAGAACTCTGTCCATTGGTGAAAAGGTGTGAATTCCCTTGGTGAAAAGGTGTCAATTCTCCTCCCTGGTGAAAAGGTGTGAATTCCCCTGTTGATTGGAAGAATGCTATTGGCTAAGACACTCCTCTGTTGACTTGGGAGAAGGCCAGTGTTTATAAGCAGGAGAATTTTGGAGAAACAGACAGATTTTGGGTTTGGCTCCTCAGTGGCTGACTGAAGACATGAACAGGATGGGACTTTGTTTGTTGGTGGCCTGGCTAATCCTTGAGTTCCAGGCAAGAGAAGTCCTGAAGGGTTTGAGTGCTGAATCCAGTGAACTTCA
>CM053597.1:49358182-49402424 GCA_028646575.1 Pseudocheirus occidentalis
ACATTCATCTCAGTAAAGGGACAGGGACAGTGTAGAGAACAAAACAAGGGGGGGGTACAGGATAGGAAGGAGGGACATACAATTAGCCTCTCACAATTTGCCCACCATGGAGATGTCCTGTGTAATTACACAGGTACAGCCTGTATTGAATTGCTGCTCCTCCCAGTGGGAGTGGGTGACAGGGGAGGAATTGCAAGAATCTAGTATTTAAAGCTATACAATCAAATGCAACTGGGAAATAATACACACAGGGATGGAGGCAGAGAGCTCCTCCATGCCCTGCTAGAAAGCTAGAGGGGTGTTGGAGGAGGACATAAAAGGACACAGATTGTGGGAGGGGTCTTACAGTGGGATCAATGTTCTGTGCTGGGGGGTAGGGGCAAAAAGGGGAGAAAATTTGTAACTCAAAACCTTGTGGAAATGAATGATGTAACCAAGAAAATAAATTAAAATTAAAAAAAGAAAAACAAAGATGAAAGAAATAATCTGAGAAAAATTCTGAGGATAAATGGAGGGGAATCTAAACCCATTTTAAAAGTTTAGAAACTTTATAAAGTTTCTGTTCTTGGAAAACATGATAAAAATGAGAGAAAGAAACAACTATGTACTGCTTAACTTACCTGAATTTACTGTGCCCTCACTATAAGGGAGCTGAAGGAGCAAGAGTATCTCATACCCCAGAATATCAAAGGATCATGTATTTAGTGGACTCAGAGTCCATCTAGTTGAAGCCCTCTCCTTTTATAGATGAGAAAGATGAGGCTCAGAGAGAGCATAGGACTTGCCCAGGGTCACACTACCAAGATGAAAGCATTGAATCAGAATTTGAACCCAGGCCTTTTGACTCTGGAAAGGAGGAGTACCAGCCAGTGGAAAAAATCTTGCTACTAATTCTAGTAACTAACTCCACACATCCTGGGGATTAATTCTGTGCTGGTTCTGTCATTGACCTTTGGAGACTTGCTGCCTCTGCACCCCTCTAGCCAGTGCTCTTTACTCCCACCTTTAGAGTTAGCCCCTCCCTAGAACCTTGAACTGATCCCTTATGGAAACCAGGGAAAATTTAACAAGCCAGTCAGTGTCAGTACACTTGACCTTGGTAATCTAAGTCCCAGTAACTTGCTACCTAGGACCAAGTCTTGGCTGGTGCTTTACTTCTCTCAAAGACTAGATTTCCTTCACCTAAATCCCAGCCACCCCAAGATTTAGATCCCAATACTTGAGGAATAGGACTTTATTTTCTGAGTGCCCACTCTTTGGACTTCTGACCTTGCTTGACTAGACATTATAAAGGATTCTTAATCTGGGGTCCATGTGCCCTCATAGGGTCCACAAATAGATTTAAGGGGATTTCTGAATTTAGATGGGAAAAATTATAGCTTTACTTCAGTATCGTGGGTTTTCCTTGTAACCCAATTTTATATTATGAATTTAAAGCATTATTCTGAAAAGGGTTTAAAGATTTTGCCAGACTGATTAAGAGGCCAATGACACAAATACATTAAGAATATTTAAATTAGATCTTCAGTTCTGTTTGATCTTTGGGCTAATGGTACTTGTCCTTTCTTCTTGCACATTTTTATCTTGGTTTCACAATTACCTTTGACTATGGGCCTCTGGATGCCTATCCCCTACATAACTAGTCAGTGGCCCTCACTCCTCTGCTCTTACACTAGCCTCTGTTAATTCTGCAAGTCTCTCTAGACTTATTATCATCGCCTTTCTTCCTAGTATCCAAATCCCGGGTGAAAATTTTAAAGTTCTTTGTCTATAACATTGGCCTAGCTCATTGAAAACTATACTGTCGGGGGGGGGGCCAGCTAGGTGGCACAGTGAATAGAGCACTGGCCCTGGAGTCAGGAGGACCTGAGTTCAAATCCAGCCTCAGACACTTAACATATACTAGCCATGTGACCTTGGGCAAGTCACTTAACCCCAACTGCTCTGCCTTCATCCCCTCCAAAAAGCCAAAAAAAAAGTATACTGTCCTCCTGGAATGAGTATAAATGGAATCATCAAAGTCACCTGCTCTTTTGATTCACTTAATCAACCAGCAAGGATTCCTTAAGCATCTTCTAAGTACTGAGCACGGGGAATGCACAGAGTCATAAGTGAAATAGTCCTTGACCTCAAGGAACTTACATTCTCTGGAGGAATTCAATAGGCACATCAATAAGCATGTATAAACTCAATATACTGGGAGCCTGAGGGGAGGAGATCACTGATAGCTGAGGGAATCAGGAAAGGCTTCCTATAGAAGGTATCACTTGAGCAGAGGGAGCAGTGATGAGGGAACATATTCCAGGCATGGGGAACAAACAGTAACAGATTCAAAGATGACAGATAAAGTATCAGTCATGTCAACATGACAGCTGGATGGCACAGTAAATAAAGCACTAGGTCTGGAGTTCGGAAGACTCATCTTCCTGAGTTCGAATCCAACCTTAAACACATATTACCTATGTGATCTTCCTGAGTTTGATTCCAGCCTTAGACATGTATTAGCTATGTGACCCTGGAAAAGTCACTTATGCCTCTTTACTTCAGTTTCCTCAACTGTAAAAAGAGTTGGAGAAGGAAATGGCGAACCACTTCGGTATCTTTGCCAGGAAAACCCCCAGATGGAGTCACAAAACATCACTGAACAACAAGAGCAACATCAGGAAGGCCAGAATGACTAGATCATAGATAGATTCGTGTGGTAATGAAGGCTATGACCGCAAGGAAGTTGGCATCTCTTTACCTGTGTAGAAAAAAACAAAGCCTGTGTAGAAAATCAGCGGCATTAAAGGAGTACGGCAATGCTTCCATCCTTTTTTCCAGTTCAGAGTTCTTACCTTGGAAGAGTACAGAGTAGTGGTTCTCAACCTTCCTAATGCTGTGATCCTTTAATATTCATATGTGGGTGTATCTGCATGTGGGGGGAACCACCTGGAGACAGATAGAGGAGGTTCCTAAGACCATCAGAAATATGTGTTTTCCGATGGTCTTAGGCTACCCCTGTGACCCCTGTGAAAGGGTCATTTGACCCCCAAAGGGGTCGCAACCCACAGGTTGAGAACCACTAGTACAGAGGATAGGGGAAAAGAACAGGGTTTGTTTTACCAGGGATGTGGATTAATTATAATAATGAGGACAGTGGGCTGAGAATGGAGACTGGAAGGCAAGCCAGGTCTTTGTTACACTAAGAATCCTTTTGCCTTATGAGGAAAAAAAAAAAACCACCTGCAAACATGATAACTGGAGTAGGGTTCCTGGCAGAAAGTGGAAGCGTATCTGAATGCAATTTCTAAAATTAATTTTTGAATATGGTTCTTTTCTCTCAGGAGAGACTGTCAGGGAACATCAGAGCCTGGCATGTCTACAGTAGCAGGCAGCATGTTTAGATGTGTAGATCAAAAGATGATAATTGAGCCATTCAAGTCAGCCGTTCTAATATCCAGGGTTCGGAGTAGACCTTTCTCTACACCTTGTCTCTCCATTTCTTTCCATTTACCTTAATCATATTAGCTTATATTCTTACCAATATTTGAATAAATTGATATTTAAGTGAACTTATATTTTATTTTCTTTTTGTAAACAACAAAACAGACATTTCAACGTACAAAGGACGAGGAAGATACTGCTACATACACTTGTGTTATATATACTTATAAAAAGCACATGAATATATGTGTGTTAAGCATCAAATAGGAACAAAATTATAGTCTCCCCTTCTATACTTTTTTGGTTTTGATCTGTGTATTCTTTGTAAAAATAAATCATGTAAAAATAAATCAGGGTCTAACCTTTTCTATGTCATAGGACCCTTTGGCAGTCTGGAGAAGCCTATGAACCTCTTCTTAGAATATTTTTTTAAAATACCTATATGTAAAATTACAAAGGAAAACAATTGCATTTAAATACAGTCACTAAAGTTTTAAAAGAAAAAAAGCTTACAGACAACAGATTAAGAATCTGTCCTTTATAGGGAGAATGTCATGGTGAGGAAATGGGATTATTACAGATTCGGTTGGTTCTCTTGACTTGCTTATGGGAGAGCTGGGAGGTGAGGCCAGGACATGCAAGTGAATTGGATTTAAGTTAGGGAGGGCTATGCAAAGTCACCAGCTTCACTTTCTCTTCCAGAGCTATCTGGATCCAGTGGGGGGATAGAGATCAGGCCTAGAAATGGTTCTAAATGCAGTGAGGAAACTTGACCTTTTAAAGTTAAGGTCCTTAACAGGTCTAAGTTTAACTGAGGCAATGCCCATTCAGTGATTAAGGCTAGGTAGGAAATGAGGCAGAGAATGGCCTCTTTACCTGGGTGAAAAGAAAAAAGATCAACTTGGGGGGGGGGGCAAGAAGACCCTCAGGGTTTCTAGCCCAAACAAAAACAATTGCTTTTGCATTCACTCTGAGCCAATCAGGGACCAAACAATAATTAACAGGACTTGACTTGGGCCCTCTTGTTGGCCAATCAACTGAGAGCCAGCTTGATTTGAGTTCAAGGCTTGGTCCTTAAGAAAAGAGGTTTCAGCTATCAAAATTTACATTCTCTTTGGGCAGAGCACATGAAGATAAGTCTATGATACCTTATGTGGACCAAGGGGAGGGAAAGAGTAGAAAAGGAAGTAAAGGAATGAAGAAAAGAGAAGGAGAAGAGGGGGGAGAAGAAGAAAGGAAGGAAGGAAGGAAGGAAGGAAGGAAGGAAGGAAGGAAGGAAGGAAGGAAGGAAGGAAGGAAGGAAGGAAGGAAGGAAAGAAGGAAGGAAGGAAATAGGGAGGGAGGGAGGGAAGGAAGGAAGGAAGGAAGGAAGGGAGGGAGAGAGGGAAAGAGGGAGGAAGAAGGAGAGAAAAAGAGAGGGAAGGAGAAAGGAGGGAGGGAGAGAAAAGCTGTATTCCCAACTTTCCATTTCCACTTGCATCCCCATTGGGCCAGTTCTCTTTCTACTCACAGAGGTTGTTATTTGTCCTTCTTGAATAGTAGATTGGTTATCAACTAGGAGAAGGCTACATATTAACCTTAGGGAGATAAATAAAAATACAAGTGCTTTGGCCCAGAAAGTCTATGTGACTCATTGCTGATTAATTTTTAAATATTAGTATACTTTAGTAGATTGGTATAGGCATAGTCAATGTGATGTTATTTACACATTATGGGATGCTGATCATTTTTAATATTGACTTTCAAGCCAAATCACAGAAGAATAATCAATACACAGTAGTTACCATCTGGCCATGAGAGGTTTGACATATAATTGGCATCCATGGTGAAGATAGCAGATACTTAATACAGGTTTGTTTAAATGAATTGAATCAAACCAAACTGGTATCTCATCCCTGCCTGAGATACCAATGAAGTAAGAGACATGGAAGAAAAATTGGGAAGAGAAATGAGAATGATACAAGAAAATAATGAAAAGACAGTCAACAATCTGACTGAAGAAAATAACACCTTAAAAATAGATTAACTCAAATGGCAAAAGAGGCCCAAAAAGCCAATGAGGAGAAAAATGCCTTAAAAAAAAGCCAAATGTGTCAGATGGAAAAAGAATTTCATAACCTCACTGAAAAGAATAACTCCTCCAGAATTAGACTGGAGCAAATGGAAGCTAATGAATTTATGAGCAATCAAGATACTATTGAACAGATCCAAACAAACAGAGGAAGTGTCACAGATGGGATTTCAACCTAGGTCCTCTGTCTCCAGTACCTGGATTCTTTCTGCACGCTTGTGTTTTGAGCAGATAGAAACCAGCCTCTTGGCAATAAATATTAAATTAGAGGGGAGTGATTTAATACATATATATGGAGAGAGATGAGAAGTGGAGGAGGTAAAGGGAAGAATAAGGGAGTAAAAGAGGGGTTGGCAAGTATGGAATGTGACTAAATATCTCATCTTTAAGCTGAAAAAAAAAATTTGAGATCAAGTTTTGCCCCTGACATCTACTGACTGTATGACCCAAAGGAAGTCACTTAAACTGACAGGGTTTAAGCAGAGCCCAAAAGATTCCAGATTCTAAATCTTGCACAGATTTAATGATAACACTATGTTAATTATATTAGAGATTTGGCCCATGTAAATGTGGATTTCCTATTTATGTGGTTTGGGATTTTTGCACAAGTGCAAAATCTTAGCAATGCTTTATAGTGATTCAATAATGTTCTTATTGTATATAGGAAGACTAGAAAGGAGGAAAACTCCTTGAGATTTTAATTCCTCTTCTATTGGTATGAGAGTATGAGTAATGTGAAAAGAATTATTTTTAACAGGAAATGTACCTTTCAAAGGTTCTGATATTCATAAAGCTATTGTTAGTTGCAATGAAGAACCCACTAGTGATTACTGTGAAAGCAAATTGATTCACATTATATCAGAAATAACTAAGAAATAGGACATTCTAGTGTTGCTTTTTTAATAGGCACTAAATAAGCAAAATACCGCTTTCTTTTCAGCTCACTAAATAATAGCTCATTATATCTGAATTTAAGGCTCAGCTTAGCATCATTATGTTTTCATCTTGATTGTTGTACAGTAACATGAGTTTTTTCAATTATGAAGATTTTCTTAACATTGGGCAAGACCATAATTTTAAATTATTGCACAATCTATCTAGTCTATATAAGCCTTTTTGATTTCTTATGTATAGAGAAAATTGATAGGCTGCTAGTACAAGTTTTATTTCATTTTAAAACTAAACTCAATTTCATTAAATAGATATTTATTAATTTTTTGCTAGATGTTTGTTGAAATGAATTGATTTGCTCTTTTCAGAGCACTGTACTAGAGAAGAAGTGAAATACATAGTTTAGATAAGATCTCTACCCTTGCATCATGGAACCTATAATCCCCACACACACACTAGAGGGTTGGCAGATATAAAATAATACATGCTTTATATATTAGAGAATTTCAGCAATGTAGAACCTGAATTCTACATAAGGATAGTGTTAATACCAGCTAGGATGATCAGAGAAAGCTTTTTAAAGCTGATGACACCAAGTTACCTTATAAAAATGTGTAAAAATTCAGTGGAAATGAGGGTGAGAGAATATAGGAAATAGCCTAAAAGCAGAAAGTTGAGGAAAAACAGAGTGTTAATGGGACAAGAAGATCTCCATGTCAGCTCGACCATAGAATAGTATATGGAATGGACTAATACAAACTAAAAGTGAAAAGACTGATGTCTGACTGAATGACAAGCTAAGAGATTTAAACATCCCTTGGGTGGTGGTTCCATTCTAGGGACCCAGTGGAGAGATTATTTGATCAGAGGGATTATAATGATAAGCATTAAACACAAGATGAGAAAAATCAAGTCAGGGGGACTTATTGAAAGGCTGATGTCCAAGTGAATGGTGATGAAGGCTTGCAAAGCAGTAGTGAAGCAGTTTGCATGAACATTTTCTTTCCTCTGAAATAGTGAAAACTAAAAGTTTAAACAGATTACAAAAGGCAACATTTTCAATGCTCTGAGGACACTTTTTGAAATTGTTCTAGGACCATCTCTCTGAGGCCCCTAAACATGTTAGAAACTCCCATTTACTTAAAGGCTGTAGTAGGCTAATTGCAAATCATCATTCCTTTTGTAGCCATTGCAAGAGCTTCTTAAGAATCTCTGTTCTTTAGTGTTCTGTCTTCAGGTATTTTTTGTGCCTGAAAATAAACAAAATGTGCAATGCAGAATTTTTACTAACTCAAATTCTCTTTATCCTAGGAGAGGTAGGGGTGAGAGATTAGGGACAAGGAAAAGACAGGTAGGTAGGAAAAGATCTTTGAACATGAATTAAAATCAGCAAGCCCTGATGAACTAAAACTTGGAGTTCTATACAAAATAGTAGATGTGATTACTGAGCTAATGTAAAAGATTTTTAAAAGATTGTAGAGAAGGGATAAGATACCTTAGGACTGGAAAAGGGTAAATATTATCCTAATTTTGAAAAGCAGGAAGATAATTGAGCCTGCAAACTATAAACCAATGAGCTTGCCTCTGATTCCTATCAAAATTCTAGAATATATTATTAAATGGATGGTTTGTGAATTTCTATATAAGGGAGCAGTAGTAGAGAGTTATGACACAGTTAAGGTGTCAGCACGAAAAGATTCAGAGGACCCAAATTTTCTCATGAATACTCCAACAATGATGTAAAAAGGGGACCAAATTAAATATAAACATGAAATATGTTAATATCTAAAATATATTTAAATATATCATGTACAATATCACTCTACACGTATATTAATGAAATGAATGAATAAACAAGGCCAGCCAATTCTGTTATCCCTTCTTGCCCCCCGCCCCCCAAAGTTTTCTAGAATCCTGAGGGGTATGCAGAGTCTTTCCTATGTTTGAAAAAAAAAACCCACCCACAAACAAATTAAAAACACTACTTTTGTCTCCCTCCTGTTTTTGGAGTCTAGTAACTAACACCCTTGATTCTATTTAGTGACTTAACATCTGAGTAGCATTTACAAAGAGTTATTTATTTAAAAGATAAAAGGAATAAAAAGCATTGAAATATTTAATTTGGGGCATAATCCACCATTATACCACCTAAATCTAGGGGGAGGTAGGAGGATAAGTTTCCTCAGTTTAGTTCAATTCCATTAATCCCACAACTTCAAATCTGAGAGACAATGACCCAGCATGCAGTACCCTTTCTATTTGGCATTTCGCTGTTGGGATGGCTACAACCACTTCCCTGGATTTTTGGACTCCCAGATCCACATTTCCTGAGCTCTGAAACATGATTCCACTCCTCAAACCATTTTTGTTATATTCTTTCAGTCCATAGATCATTCTCTTTGGAAGAGAAAATAACCCTCCCCCCACACCCACACCCCACAAAAAATTAAGCAACTTTGCCTTCTCTTGGCTAACATCATTTCATCCTTCCAGAACTTAACAAAAAGATAGCCAGGAGCCACAAGGAGTCCCATCAGGAAAAACAGCACAAGCTGAGATTATAGAGAGAAACCAGCAGCACTGCCACCTTCTTAGACCTGACTGGGAACACTAAAGCTTGGCCACACTGAACCCAGACACACCAGAGAAGGGAGAACCTTAGGAATCAAGTTCAAGAACAAAAAGGCTCTGACCACCATACTATGATGGTTATGAGACTTTGAAGATATAACCTGCCGCCTAATAGACTGAATGTAAACACATGGAGCCTGTGGTGGGAGGAGTTTGCTGAAGGGTGGAACAGAGCCCACAGGAAGATAGGAGGCAGAGCTGTTAGAGACTGGAGAGAGGAGAGAACACACCACAAGGAGACAGGTTTGTGAGTAAATGTTGGTTTATGGGAAGGCTAACGGATGCTATGGTTCTCTGTGCCATTATGACTTTTTAACTTCTGTGCTACTATGATGGATTCAGCTTACTGGTTTGGGGATTTGGTTTTCTGGTGTTTGAATGTTTTGCTTCTGTCTTCTATATGGAGAGTCTATTATATTTTTGTGATTGAGCACTATGCCAGCGTATTTACAGTGGTTGTCAGCCCTATGAATATTGAGTTGGGGCTACACATCCTCAAAGGTGTACTTCTCTCAGACCTCAATAATTTGAACCATATAAATAAGACATAAGTTAAAGACTCAAATAGAACATTCAAGAACTTAGATCTCTGGTAGTTTTGGAATAAAAATAGAAAGGAATATGCATATTTATTACTTGTGTGTGATAGCTTTGCAAAAACTGACCATGTGTTAGGGAATAAAAATCTTATAAACAAATCAAAATTTATTTACCACAGTGCAATAAATAATTAATGAAAAACTTTAAAGAAAGAAGGTAAACTTAAGTGCTGACTAAATAATTGAATTCTAAAAAATCCATGGGTCAAAGAATCTATCATAGAAACAATAGATTAATTAATAAAATAAAATGATGACGAGATACCATACCAAAATTACTGGAATGCAGCCAAAACAGTACATAGGGAAATTAGTATACTCCTAAACAGTTTTACCAACAAAAAAGATAAAGAACACAGGAATGAGTTCAACATACAACTAAAAAAAATTAGAAAAATAAGTTTTTAAAACTAAATAAATACCAAAAGAGAAATTTTGAAAATAAAAGAAAAATCCTTTGACAAAAAAAACTTAAAGGTAGTTATAAAAAAATGTTAAAATAGATTAACTGTTGGCTAATCAGATTTTTTAAAAGGTGGGGAGAAATCAAATGACCAATATCAGAAATGAAAAAGAGAAGAAAATTCAGAACAAACTAAGAGGAAATAAGTTACTCAACTATATATTGGCAGAATTGATAACATAAATTAGCTGGATGAATATTCACCCAAAAAAAAAACTAGCCAGATGAACAGAACAAGAAAGAAAATAGAAATAATTCAATCTCAGAAACAAATTGAGCAATACCTTAATGAACCGTCAAGGAGGAAAAATCCAAAACCAAATAGACAGATTTAAAAGTGCTTCTATTAAATTTCAAGAAATAATTCCACATGGAAAAATTACTCCAGATATTTAGTAATAAGACAAATATAAGTTAAAATGGCTTAATTAAAACAAAATTTAAAATATATTCAGTTTAATTCCGTGAATGTATCTTAAGCTCCTACTTAGTGCCAGGCACTGTGTTAGAAGCTAATGATACCAAGACCAGAGAGTGAAAGAGAGAGAAGGAGAAGGAAGTGGAGGAAGAAGGAGGAGAATTCCTGTATACCTACATCTTTAGGATATAGCATAGATAAGATAAACCAATAGTAAATATATACAAAAATATACAAAAGTTGCAGCCAAAAAGTGAATCAAATTCTAGGTTAGGTTAATAGACATATAATTCCCAGGCCTAGAGAAAAGATAACCCCATTGTACCATGCCCTGTAACACATTTTAGGAAGGATACAGACAATACAGAAATAATCTAATTGAAAGAGACCACCATCATGAAGAGTATTTGAGATCATACCATTTGAGAATCGGTTGAAAGATATGGAGACATTTATTCTGGAGAAGAGAAAACTTGAGAGCAGGTCTAGTATTATTGCTGAGTAATGTTTTAAAGCATTTGAAGGGTTATTTGACTAGTTCTTCCTCACTCCTGGAGCAAGACCCAGGAACACTGAGGGGAAGTCACATAAATATATTTCCACTGAATGTAAGGAAAAATTCCTTGGAAAGTAGAGTTATCCAAAGTGAATGGGGCTGCCTCAGGGGTAGCCCCTCCTCCCTACTTCAGTAGAGATCATTAAGCACAGTTTGGGCAGGCACTTGTTGGAAATGTTGTAGAAAGAATATAGCTGAACTAGATGTGACCCCATCACTCTTTCAGATTCATTATTGTGTGATACCTATACAAGTGCGTTTAAATCTGCTTTCTCACCCAAATCCCAGTTCCTCACTTTTCTCCTATGTAGTGGTGGTGGACAATGAGTGAATAAATTGTCCTGTGGCACAAGGCTGGAAGGGAAACAGAAATGGAATCCAAAGATGTCACTAGAATTTGAGGGGTTTAGCGTACTAGTAATGAGCAGGTAGATAAATTGTCATAGTTGGAATCAAAGAATCAAGTCTTGGGTTTGGAAAGGTGGTGGTTAGGAAGAAACCATATTGCAGGATGAAGAGGGTGATCATAGTAGTGATGGCAAAAGGATACTGGGCCAAGCCTAGATTGTCATGCCTTTGCCACAAAACTTATTGGTACTTTCATGAGCACACAACTTTAAAAAAAATTATTTATTTACTTTTAGTTTACATCATTTGGTTCCACAGTCCCTTGAGTTCCAAATTTTCTCCTCCATGGTGGTTTGCAATCAAAAATAGGTTCTACAAATACCTTCACATTATACATTAGTCAAGTTGTAAAGAAGGGTTATAACCAATGGAGTGAACAATAAAAAAAGAAGGGATAAAACAAAGCATGAAAGACAGAGAGCAGGTAGTTTGCTTCAATCTACATTCAAACTCTGTAGTTCTTTCTCTGGATGTGGATATGCCTTTCCATCATGAGTCCTTTGTAGCTGTCTTCTAACCTTGCATTGTTGAGAGGAGCCCAGTCTATCAACGTTAGACATCACAGATATGCTGTGTCTGTAATTGTGTACAAAGTTCTCCTAGTTCTGCTCTCCTCACTTAGAATCAGTTTATATAAGTCTCTCCAGCACATAACTTTTTTGTTTATTTGTAACCATAAATGAAGTGATCGTAAAAGTCAGTTTTATATTTATAATGTTTCATGCAGCAAAATAGTAGTTACTTACAATTGTAAGTAGTATTTTTAGTTTTTCAAAGCAGTTCATATCCATCATCTCACTGGACTCACTTTAACAACGTCATTAGGTGGATGAGTATACCAAGGCCCAGAAATGTTAGAGCCTTGCCCAAGAGCATGCAGCTGGCTGGGATGAGAACCAAAGGTTGTCCGATTTCAGTTTCTCTGTTTCCCTCCCCAAACTATGCTGCCTCTGAAAATAAGTATTCTGGTGACTACCTTTTTTATTCTCTGAATAAAGAAAAAGAAAGAAATCAAATTCAAATGTAACGATATAAATAACTAATTTAGATCTTTATTAAGAACTATCCTAAATTTTATTCAGCAGTGGATTGAGTGCTAGGACTTAGTCAGAAAGATTCATCTTCCTGGAGTTCAAATCTGGTTTCAGACACTGACTAGCTGTGTGACCCTGGGCAAGTCTTTTAACCCTATTTGCCTCAGTTTTCCCATCTGTAAAATGAGCTGAAGAAGGAAATGGCAAACCCCTCCAGTGTCTTTGCCAAGAAAACTTCAAATGGGGTCAGGAGAAGAGTCAAACTCAATTGAAAAATGACTAAATAGCACCAGATTTAGGTGTTAGGGGTTGGGAGCTTTACAGTTTCAAAGTCAGGAGCACCTCTGGGGAGGCTGTTTGGATTATTTGTAATTTTTTTCATAATCTCTGTTGCTGACTATAATATAATCTATCAATGCAGTTTCCATTGGCATTGATTTAGACTTAGTCCCTAAGCCATTACACTCGTGTATGTCTGCCTGGCTCCTCTGACGCACTGAACATTTCACAACCTTTTCTTTGCTTGAAGTATCCAAGGCTAAGGCTGAAAACAGTCATAAGGGCTAGAAAGTAAAAGCATCTTTTCTTATGATGCCTTCCCCAATCTGCTTCCACTGAGGAGCTTGTGTGTGTGTGTGTGTGTGTGTGTGTATCACATACGCACACACACATATGAGCATATATATGCTCTCTCTTTTGTTAATAAAAATGTTTAAGAATATAATAATTTCCCACAATATTGCTTTGACTGCATACCAGAAATTTTTGGTGTGGTGCCTCAGTGTTGTCATTTTATTTTATTAAATTATCTATTGTTTCTATGGTATGGATAAGCTAATAGCAATTATTTATATTGCTCTTTAAGCACATGACAAATATTAGCTCATTTTATCTTTACCACAACTCTGAGAAGTAGGTGCTCTTTCATCCCACGAGGAAATGATTGAGGTGTCTGAGGCTAGACTTGAATTCAGAAGTCTCTGTCTCTCTCTGTCTGTCTCTCTGTTCATTCTCTATCTCTTCATCTCTTTCTTTATATGTATATGTATATGTATGTATATATACATACATATGTATACATTTATATGTATGTATATTTGTGTGTGTATATGCATAAGTGTGCATCTGATCTGTATATACTGACTGGTGTGTGTTTGCATATACATATGGGGCAGTTGGGTGGTGCAATGGATAGAGACCATCCTGGAGTCAGAAAAACTCATCTTCCTGAATTCAAATCTGGCCTCAAAAACTTACTAGCTGTATGATCCTGGGCAAGTCATTTAACCCTGTTTACCTCAGTTTCCTCATCTGTAAAACTACCTGGAGAAAGAAATGGCAAACCACTTCAGTATCTCTGTCAAGAAAAATTCCAAATGGGGTCACGTAGAGTCAGATGGAACTGAAATGACTGACCAACCAAAAATATATGTGTGTATGTATGTATGTATGTATACATATGTGTACATAAAACTTTGCAAAAGTTACTAGACCTATTAAAACTCAATTTGGACTTCAGGATTTTTGTGGGTTCCATCCATATTCCATCAATGTTATTTCCTTGCCTGTCTGCCCATCCTGGAACACATCTAAAACTCTTTGAAGGTAAAAATCAATGCCATTTATCTTTGAGTGTCCCCCAATGCCAAGTGCAATGCATTTCATATAGTAGGTACTTAATAGGTGTTGGTTAAATGAATATTGAAATTTTTTTGGTACCAATGAACCAACTAACTGAGATAGTGAAGCCAATAAAGAGAGGAGGGGGAAAAAGACAGCACTAAAAATATTCCATTTTTCCTTGAGCCTGTCTGTTTCTCATTAGGCCTAGCTTGAGTTCCTTATGGCTTTGGGCATGTGAACCCATGCTTATTCTCATGGTTGACCTAGTGTAATGTGGCCATTTTCCTTTGGAATGTCTATATGAGATGTTATGGAAATGTTTGGAAAACACAAGAGGAATTTTTTAAATTTAAAAAAATGTGTAGGTATGCGAGTGATTACAAGACATCTTATGCTAATATATTCTAAGTTTACTGTTTGTTCATATGGTGCCTTTCAACAGCATGAATTCCCAGCTGCTCAATTGGCAATACCTGGTAGCAAGTACAATATTGTTATTTCCATTTTATAGGTGGCGAAAACCAAGCCTTGAGATCATAAGGAAATTGGACATATTCACGTCGTATCCCAGCATTGAAGCCAGTAACAGATTCCAGGCTGGCTACTCTCACTGCCTACCTAGGGGATACCTTCTTCCTAATTAAATCGGTAAAGTCCTGCATCTTTGTGGAATTTTGTAATGTGCATGTGTCATTTTGATAGTGAAGAAATTGGGCATTTAAAAACTCTAGCTGTCATCCTCTGTTAAAACATTCAGAGGAAACCAAAGATCTAGCTGAAATCTAAGGTTTTTTTACATGTGCACCTGTCCCAGCTGGCAGCTAATTCCCTTCTTCTGGCCATTCATTTTTGGTCTTGTGATTCACATTGAGAACTTCCATGTCAGTCTTTAGCTCAAATGAACACACCTTTCTGTCTAGGTATTGGACTATTGCCATCAACCCATTTTCTGTATTTCTTGTTCAAAAGATATGAAGATGTGTATAATGAATATTGAATTTCTTGCCTTCTCAAAGGGTCAGAAAGAGGCAAAGGGAGGGAGTTTGGAACTGAATTTTTTTAAATTGAAAAGCATATTAAGAATTGTTTCTAATCACATGTAGACTAGAGTAGGTGACTACACAGTTATATGATGAGGATAATTTAATCCATGTCTGCATAGAATAACTACACAGAATAAGCTCCTTCTTGATCTATTAGTTGGCATAAATCTGAATATTTAACAACTTCAATTAAGCCTTCTAGTTTCAGCAAGTGTTCTTTCTCTGTGCCAAATCAGGCCCATTCTGATAAAAACAAGCTACTCAGAACTTTTTGATAATTGGGTAAATGAACCAAATTTGCAAATATAGACATAGTCACGTAAGTCTAGATTCTAATCAAGAATAAAGTTGCATAGTGTTTTATACTCATTGATTCAATGTATCTTGGATCTGAACTGTTTGTTTTCTTCATAACTTACCCCCAGTCTACCAGGAAGGAGAATATTTGATAGCTGAATATTGGATTTGGAAGAACTTTGGAGAGGGAATAGTTGAAGTTAACTCAGTACAGCTTTAGCTCCAACTTGACTTGTTTTTTTTTTAATGGAAAAAGGACAGTAGAATTGCTCTCTACTCCTACACCTACCTACATCTCATGTCCTTAGGAGTGTTTGGCTAAATACTGTGAAAACTAGCAGAGTACACTTTCCTTCTCCTCTTGGAAAAGAGCAGATTCCAGGCAAACAATGACAGGTAAAATAGTGGCTATAGATCATGGATTTCAAACATCATGACTTATGTGGAGGGAGCAATCTGCTGCAGCGGAGGCGTGGGGATTGGAAGTAGAAACAGAGAGACAGACACACAGAGTGAGAGATTGACACAGGAAGATGTGGACTCAGATCCCATCCCTGATTTCTTCTGGTTGGGTGACCAGAGGCAAGTCCCATAATTGCTCCAAGCCTCAGTTTCCTCATCTGTAAAAGGAGAAAGTGAGGCTAGAATCCAGAGACCACTGAAGTTCCTTCCAGCTCTAAATGTCTATAAATATTATGTCGTGGTTTTAAGTAATATTGCTAAAATCAGCAGATAAGCTCTTCCCAAAGCAACAACAGAAGGGGAGCTCATTATATTCCTAATGATTTGCTCCAAATTCCTTCTGCAGGCATATGGATTATATTTCCTTTTATCTCTACAAATACAGTTGTGATACTCCTGTCATTTGGCCAAACCAAGTACCTTTCTAGTCTGGGGGATGGGGAGGCTGGAGAATAAGCCATTCATGACCTGAAAGTCCCCCTCAGAAAAAGGCAAAGGGAGTGAAAATCTTGGCAGCCAAGATGTGGTGTAGACTTGAGATTTTACAAATCTCAGGCTAAGCTTTGAGTCACTGGTCAGTCATAAATTACTTACCTCTCTCTCTTCTGTATGGTTTGTGCTAGCAAGCTCTTTTAAAAATCTTTTCTCTTTAGGGTTGAACAGGAAACAAGGGCTCAAAGAGGAAATAGTTTATAGATATTTAGTTCATTATAAACTTTTGTTTAGAAATGGGAGGATGCTGCTAGCCAAGGCGCCACTAAAAATTATCCCTCTTCATGATTTTGTTACATGAATTGATAGGGGCCACACGAAAACCTTGTAACAAGGCCAGGTTTTTTTAATAAAGCATAAATTTGGTTTTTGAGTGGAGGTCAAAAACTTGGCTGGCATTCTTTAAGAATTTATAGTCAAGTAGAGAAGAATAGACAAATACACTCCCTTACCTCAGGGACTATGGACAAGGGAAGGCAGACTAGAGGGAGGTCAAGACAGTTGTGTCCAGTGTAACCTAGTATAGTTACTCACCTTGGCTTATTAGGGGTTTACTGAGATGCTTGATAAGAAGTGCAGAATAAAATAAATGTTAAAAATTGTTTTTACATGTAAATGGGAAAAATAAAATACTAAATAAATTTAAAAAGAAAAAAGTGATGAATAGAAACTGAGATTATTCAAAGTTCTAACTTTGATAATAAATTAGAAAGCCAGGTCCTTGTTTTTAGTTGTGGACGTCAAGAATGTGTAGATTCAGATGAGATCATTATAGAATTGTGAGATTACATAGTATTAAAGAGATTATCTAGTCCTTCTCTTTCCCAGAGGCCTGAATCCTTATGCTGACATCCCCAGGAAGTTGTCTTCTACAATCTGTTTGATTATCTCAAGGAACTGGGTATTCACTCTCTAGTCAGGTACCCCCAGTCCCTGTATCAATAATGCAATATTCACTACACCCATGGTGGTTATGAATATGCTGGTATAGTTGTGAATCACAAAATGTAGCAAACTCTCCACATGGAAGGCAGAACCAATGTCTTTATTCAGTTATCAGAAAACTGAGTCCCAGAAGCAGAAGGACAAGTCCCAGAACCAGAAAGCCAAAGTCATTATAGTAGTCACAAAGTTGATACACATGGTTAATGCAGTGAACACCCACATTCCCAAGCCTTCATAATAGAACAGGCTCCCTCAAGCAGGGATCCCTTTCTCACTCAAGTTAGCTCCTCAGCCTGGTTCTTGGAAGTTCTCTGTAAAAGTTGCAGAAGGAGGATCTTAGCAAAAAAGGTGCAGTCTCCAGGTGGTGACTGAGAGAAAATCTGACTGTCCTTCTGGTTCTCTTCCTTATATACAGTATATCCCCTCCCTATTCTACCCCTTACTGTTAAGGTGTTAACTACTCCCAAGGAGTTAACTTGAAGTAAGGTACTAAGTACCTGTTTACTAAGTGTCAATAGAAAGGGGCATGGAAGATCTTCTGATTCCATTAACATTACAGTCCCATAAAGGGATGTCTTAAATGCTCCCAGAGTTCTTTAGGTTGATTTAAAATCTAAGTTTTAGGGGGTGGCTAGATGGCACAGTAAATAGAGCACTGGCCCTAGAGTCAGGAGGACCTAGTTCAAATTTGATTTTGGACACTTAACACTTACAAGCTGTGTGACCTTGGGCAAATCACTTAACCCCAATTGCTCTGTCTTCCCCCCCTCCAAAAAGACAAAAAAATCTACACTTCAATAACCAGTCCAAGATCAGTTCTCCAGAGTCTAACAGAATTATTTGTCTTATCCATATGATGGTACTTCACATGGTTTGAGTTAGCTATCATTTCTCCCCATAGGCTTCACATCCCCAGCCTAAGAATCACCAGTTTATTCAGTCACACTTCATATAACATGGTCTTTAGACCCATTGCCATCCCCTCTGAAAGTGTTCCAATTTTTTAGTGGCCCCTCTTAAAACACATCACATAGAACTGAATGCTATTCAAAATATGGTTTGAATAGTGGAAAAGAAAGCAAAAAAAACCTGTTAACACCCTTTCCCCTCCATTACCATGTTTCTCTATTAATGAGGTCCAGACCACTTTTGCTTTTATTTTTTGTAAATAGATTATAAGCTTCTTGAAGGTAGGGGCTATTTCATTTTTGTTTTTTTTTTATATCCGGTGCCTACCTATTTGAGTGCCTGAAAAAAGAAACTTAATAAATGCTTGTTAGTGGGTTTATTGATTGGCAACCACATAACACTATCAATTCATATTAAATTTGAAGTCCACCAAAATCATTTTCCTTTTACACTCAAGGGTTTACAGGTAGCAGGAGATAGGGTGGGGAATGGCAAGGGCTTCTTTGACTAAATTTAAGGTTTGAGAAACCTAGTCCAACATGTTCTTGGTCTTGGTCCTCATGAATTCTAAGATGGCATGGTCACCTTCCCCCAAGATTCTTGTCCTTTAAACTTCATCAAACGTAATTTCCAGTTGTTTAAATTAAGTCCATAACCATTTCTATGTTTATATAGCATTTTATTTTTCTTCTAAGAGATGAAATAGACAGCAAAAGAAGTAAAAAAAATTTACTGGATACTTTGATTTTATAATGGAATGAAATTGTCATCAACTACCTGGATGGCTGATATCTCTCATGATTAATATCTTTTGTCTCTGTGCCAACATTTTTATCTGAATCAGGCATTCATCATCCATATCCTTTATCTGACCTAGTGATCTCTAGTATATTCTCATAATATGATTGCTAGTTCTCTCTCCCTTTTTTCTTACCAAAATACCTGCTTAATTTAGGCATTTCCACAAAGGTATATATCTTCTCATTATCAGGACATCCAGGTCTTGTCACTTGCACAAATGCACAGGATTAGCAAAAGCACAGATATCAAGTATGGCATCTGGGTATAGAAACAGATAGGGGGTGTGCTGGAGTTAGCACAGACTGGCTTACAAGAGCCAGTTATCAATTTTTTAATTTTATCAATTATCAATTTTTTGCATCAATCTCACATATTCAATTAATCAATTTCAAAGCATTTATATGTTGGAATTCATCAAATTCTATAAATCAGGGCTTGATTTATTGCCTTGTCAATTGCCTAGATATATGAAAGTGATGGAAAAAATGTTAATAATGCAGATTAAACTTTAAAATGTTTGATACATATACTTTTATCAGACATCTGATTGTTAAATATTTACTCCCAGAGTTCTTTAGGTCGAGTTAAAGTCTAAGCTTTAGGGGGCAGCTAGGTGGTGTAGTGAATAGAGCACCAGCCCTGGAGTCAGGAGGACCTGAGTTCAAATTCTACTTCAGACACTTAACATCTATTAACTGTATGACCTTAGGCATACCCCAAAGTAACAAAACTTGAGCATACAAATTCATTCTCCTGGTACTTATATAACTCAGTGTCTCTGTGTCCAACCCAACCTCCAGTTTCCTGGTACTACTTCTGGATTTTCATTGTTGGAAATGATGAATTGGCCTTCACTTATCCTGGATATATTTCTTTGGTACAACTCAACCTTGGTATGAGAGCTGTTGTTCTGTGACCAGGCTATGACCATATTCTGCTGGTCCAGACTCAGAACACAACTCAACAGACCCTTGTATGAAATGTGTTTCTATAGAACAAGGCACCCTCTTTAATTGCCCTATTCCAGGAGTCCCATTAACTGGGAGTCTCATCCTACTAAATCACAGTGACTTTATTATATTACATTTACTTGCATATGTTAAACTCTTTAGTTCAGTTTGTTTATGACCCCTCCTTTTCACTGGGATACAAGAGTCTAAAGAGTATGACTCTTCCTCTTCCTCATTCTTTCTTTCCTACAAATTATGAATAATCTCCCTTGCTAGTAATATTTTGTCATTCCTGATGACCTCTAAATATTAGCAATGTCCTACTGAAATTATCCTTCTCTGGTCACTTTTCTCTCTCTTCTTCCATTTTCAGGCTAAAACTTAAAAGTCTTATTCCCACTGTAATTTTTTTTAATTTCACAGAATCCCAGAACTATAGAGGCCACCTAGCCCAGTCATGAGGAATCTTCTCTAGTTATCCATCGAGCCTCTAATTTAAGGCTTCCAATGAGGGGAAGCTCATTACCTCCCAACAAAGGCCATTTTCCTTTACCATGGCTCAGATTGTTAGGAAGGTGGCGGGGGGTTCCCCATTATTGAACTGAAAGCTGCCTCTTAGTACATTTCATTCATTTTCCATGGTTCTCTCCTCCAGTGCAGAGCAGAACAAATCTTTGATATTACAACCCTTGAGATACTTTAACATAGCTTTTGTGTCAAGCATAAGTCTACAGTTCTGCAAGATAAACAATTCCCAATCCTTTGAGCAGTGTTTCACTGCCTCACCATAGAAACTGCCCCCTTTTGGATACTCTTCAGCTTGTCACTGCCTTAATAATCAGATTAGCAAGTCTTTGAGCAAAGACACTTGTTCCTGGTCCTTGGGTCATCCTTAGCTAAGAACTTAGCATTCCAGCACCTTGTGTAGTCTTGGCCAAGTTACTTATTCTTTCTAGGCCCATTTCCTTATCCATAACATGGAAGGAAGTTGGACTCTAGAAGACCGCTTAGGTCCTTTCCAGTTCTGAGACTCTGTTTCCCTTCCTCTGTCTTATATTCATCTACTCATCAACATCTTGACCCAGGTTTCAATTTCTACCCCTATCCCCACTTCCCTAGAACATTCCATTTCCTGGTTTCCTTCTTGTATTACTTTTCTCATCCTGCCTACATACTCTTTATCCTTCCTGAATAGGAAGGCAGAAAGGTAAAGGATCATTCCTTAAGCCTTCTTTATCCTTCTCCACCAGCATGGAAACCACCTGTGCAGCTGGTTACTATCTCTGCTGGGACAATGGTAACTAGAGAAACTATAATCTTGTAGTTCAGTTGAACTCTTCTCTTTGTTTCTTGCTGACTGTTATAGGTAGCTAGGTGGTATGGTAGACAAAGGGCTGGGTCTAGAGTCAGGAAGAGCTGAATTCAAATCCAACCTCAGATACTTCCTAGTTGTGAGACCCTGGACAAGTCACTACACCCTGTTTGCCTCAGTTTCCTCATCTGTAAAATGAGCTGCAGAAAATAGCAAACTACTCTAGTATCTTTGCCAAGAAAATCCCAAATTGGGTCACAAAGAGTCAGACACATCTGAAACAAATCAAAAGCAACAACACCCTTACAGAAGCATCATGGTCAAAGGGGGGCAGTGGGGAGGAGTGCTAGATTTGGAGTCAAAGGACTTGATTTTGAATCCTGGTTGTGCCACTTATGACTTATGTGCCTTTGGCAGTGAGATTGCACTAATGGGGCCTCAGTTTTCTCACCTGTAAGATGAGAGAGTTGGATTAAATGGCCTTGAAGATTCCTCCAGCTCTAAATCCATGAAATTATAATGCTGTGATAGCCTTGGGGTTCTCTAATACAATCACAATGCTCTGTGGCTCAGCCAGTGACTTGACTGATTACCGAGGTAAACTCAACTCCCTTTCTGCTAATGCTGCCTTCTAGTCCCCAGGTCCCGGTTGCAGGTGTACTTCCTTATCTTTCTTTCCCTTTGTGTTCCTCAGAGGTCCCTTGCCCAGGTGAGCAGCATGTCTACCCGGGCTTGAGGATGAGTCATTAGCCCTGGTCTACTAAGCGTTAAACTACAATTAACAAAGGTAGTGACCACTAGCTAAAATAGTCTACAGTTGTCTCCCTGCTTCCTGAGGAATCCACTCGCTGTCTGTTGATGGAATCTGTTGACTGCTGTCAGCTCCCAGTACAGATGTCATTGCACCCAGCAGGGGTGTGGGTGAAGCTGCATTTATGGCTCGGTGAGCCCAGAGTCCTTTCTACTGGTGGGGTCTGTCCTTTGCATATCATCAGGAGCCATGGTTAGAAGAACCCAGCAGTGTCTGTGGCTTCATTCCTTTGCCTTGAGGCTTAGCAACGTTTCTCCTAATAATATAACACAGCTAGTGTGACTTCTGCTGTTTGGGGGTGTGCCACGGGGCTCAAGATGTCTAATGGCCCTGGGTCTCGGTTCCTCACCTGTATAATGGGATTGGAGTAGGTGGGCTCTGAGGTCCCTTCCAGTTCAAAATGTATGGTCTTGGGGTCCTGTGAACACACACATACACACACATACACACAGAGCAATGTAATGGAGTCTTCAGCTAACTGGTGTTGATGGCAAACACAGGTCATATTTATATAACACTTTAAGGGTTACAGAATGGTTTTGCATGTTATCTTTTTTATCCTCACAAAACTGGGAAGTAGGTACCATTGTTACACCTGTTTTACAGATAAGGAAGCAGAGGCTGAGGGAAGTTGGTTACTTATATACTTTTTGTGTCTGGTGTGGAATTTGAACTTGGGTCATGATCCTATCTTGGCAAGTCCAAAATTTTCCATTTCCCTCAGGCTAGTGCTCCAAAATTACAACCTGCCCATCTGCATAGATGGAAGGAATTTACATACAGGAAGGTCCTGACCCTAATAAATCTAAATTCTGAGTCTATGCTCCTAAGTCTATTAGGGCCTGGGGCTGGAGCCAGGACAGCAGACTTCTATAGTAGAGAACGGGGTGGGGGAGGGTTCTGTGTGAATTTTGACTGTCTAAGTACATAGGATCAGAGATTTAAAGCTGGAAGGGGACCCAGAGGGAACATAGGCTAACTCCTTCATCTTATAGATGAGGAAATTAAGTCTCTGGGAGGCTAAATGTGCTTCCCAATGTCACAGAGCACACAGGGATGAAGGAGCAGTCCTGGGATTTGAAACCAGGTTTTCTCTCTCTAAATTCAGTGCTCTTTCCATTTAATTATATTGTCTCTAGCTATAGATAGATAGATAGATAGAGACAGGCAGGTAGACAGACAGAAAGACAGATCAATCGATAGACAGATACATGCATACATGCATGCATACATGCATACATATATACATACATACATACATAGATGTTTGATATATGTGGTAAGTAGATTAGATAGATTTACATTGATATGAAGGGAGATAATGAGGGAAGGAAGAGAAAAAGAGAGAGGGAGAGGCATGAAGGAAGACTGATAAAAAGAGAAGGAAAGAGAAAAAGAGAGAGGGAAACAGGAAGAGAAATAGAGGGTCAAGGAAGGAGGAAAGGAAAGGAGAGAGAAAAGAGAGAGGCAGGGAGTGAGGAAGAGAGAGAAAAGAGGAAGAAGAAGAGAGAAGGAGGCAGGAAGAAGAAAAAGGAGAGAGAAAGAGAGAGAGAGAAAGAGAGAGAGAGAGACAGAGAGAGAGAGACAGAGAGAGAGACAGAGAGAGAGAGAGACAGAGAGAGAGACAGAGAGAGAGAGAGCATTAAAATAAAACAGTACTTTTCTCATATATTTTTGGACTGATTTTTTAAGCACCCAGAAAAAGATTCAGTTCAAAACCTAGTGGATTTTCTTCTCCCCACATTTTCTTCACAGATTTCACACTCCTGGTGTTAGAAACTGAGTCAATCTTCTGTGAGAAGGTTGATGACTGAAGAATCTCAGCCATTGCTTGCCTACCATACAACACATTTTTGCAAAGAAATTTTCTTCTTCACAGTGAGAGGGAAGTAAAATAGCATCATTAAGAAGAAACAAAAACTTGAAAATCAGTAGATTCTCAATAATGATATTCCTCATGACTCTTTTTTGTTCTGAGGCTCTCGTTGGATTTTCCAACCCTATAAACTGATCCTTCTCTTTGAGACATTGCCAACAAAATTCATACAGTTTGAACTAGTTAAAAGTAGCCTCAACTGCATTGCTTACATTTTTTCAACTCTAAGTTTGTGTCAAGGCTAAAGAAAGCAGGATTTCAGATCTGGAGGGAGGTATTTTCTGAGATTATATAAACTCAGTCCCTCATTTTACAAATGAGAAATTGAGGGCCAAAGAGGTGACTTGATTTAGCCAAGTTCACCCAGGTAGTAAGGGGCAGAATTTTAGGTCAAATTCAGGTCTTTTGACTCCAAGAAGAACATTCCTTGGGCCCCACATCCCTCCTGCTGCAGCCTGAGGTTGGAATTGGCCTCTTGGGAAGAAGATGGGCTCTAATGATAGAAAGGTAAAAAGGTTTACACAGAGTGGGAAAAGAATGACCATCCTGCTACCTCCTTCTGTAGTGTGTGTGCAGTTGAGGTGCGCAGTATGAATAGGCAGCCCCTCCTTTAAAGTTGAAGGATCTGAGGACCTAAAAAGCCATTTCTTTTAATTCCTGTGGAAAGCAACCACTGGATCATGAAACATGTTCCTTTTCTTGGCAGGGAGGCTGGAGGCTACTATGGCTGAATGGTATCTACATTATCAGACGAGGTCTATGTATCAGGACTTTTTGCTTAACTGCTTTTCCTTATTACAAAGAATAGTTCAGTTCTTGGACAGACTTGGGAGGAGGACAGAAAATGGACTATTTTATGTAATAATTGTAATGTTTAAAAAAAAGCTATCTACAAAACTTTTTTTAAATAAATCAATTATAGATCATATAAAACCCCCAACAGAGCTGTAGTCAGTAAACCATAACCTTATTTCATGAGGCTTGACTTACTTTTGTCCTCTGCATTCTCATAGATTTGGAGCTTAAATGGTTCTTAGGAGCCATCAAGCCTAATGTCTTCATTTTACAAAGGCACATAAAGGTTAGGTGACTTGTCGAAGGTCACATAGCTAGACAGTATCTAAGGAATCCTCTTGACTACAAGTCCAGGGTCTGAAAAGGCAGCATGGCTTTTGTTCAGTGACTGTTTTTATTTTTTTTATATCTTTGCTCTATTCTACTGTCCACTTGTCTGCTTTTTACTTCTTAAATTACACAATTAAAAATGACATGAACAAAGAAGTATGGAAGGCTCAGTCACAGCAAAAATGTTCTTTAAAACCCACATTTTCCCCCCACAACATCTGGGCAAGTTTCCTCTCTTTTTTTTAATGTGGTTTTCTTTTCTTCAAATCTCCAATGGCACTGCTCCCTGCTCAGAAGAAACAGCCAGAGACAGACATTTCATTTGATGGTGAAAAAAAATGCAACTGAGCATTTTCTACTTTTAACAGGATCAAATAAAAAAAATAGAGAAACACTTTGAAAACTTATTTCCACATAAGATCAAAAGCAAAGAGAAGGTGGACCTTAGGGGATTGGAGGTCTGGTGACAGGCAGGACTCGTTTGACTTCTGCTCTCAGATTCTTGGGATTTAACAAGAGTGCCGACTCCTTGGAAGCAGCCAAAGATTCATCACAAAAGATGTAATATATGAGTTTTAAATTTTCCTATATAATTAAGTGACAATTAAGGACCTACCATATGCCACTGAGTTTGCCTAACTGGGTTTTTGCTATCATACATTCAAATAGTTAATGCTACAAAAATCAGAATCTTTACTCTTTTCCACCCCAAACCTTAACCAATCTCCCCATTATCTAACGTTCAATACTACGACTTTAAAACTCTTAATAGCTATTAAATGAGTCAAATAATTTAGTTTTCATTAAATCCTGAAGCTGTGCTATAGTTTAAAACTTGAAGGAATATACTTAGAGGCCCCCTAGTCTAATTCTGCCATTTTTCCAATAAGGAAACTGATTCTCAGATGAGTTAAATCATTTACTGAAGGCCATAGAAGCAGTAAATAGCAGAGCTGGAATTCGAACCCGCATCCGTAGGACTATAAGTCCAAGGCTCTTCCAATTGTTCTCTGATGCCATTCATAATGTTGTGACCATACTTCTAGAGCAAGAGAAATGAATTGGCCCAGCCAGGGTACCAGGAGCCATAAATAACTAAGCTGAGGTGTTTCCAAATCTGAGTCTTTCCACCATACCAGACATCTCTCAGTCTTCTCTGAGTCTCCTAAACCTGTACGTAATGACTCTTTAGCATCCTCTAAAGCATTGATTCTCAACCTTCCTAATTCTACAAAGTGACCCTTTAATACTCATATGTGGATGTATCTGCATGTGGGCGGACCCGCCTGGAGACTGATAGAGGAGCAGTGTCTCGGCTCCTAAGACCATCAGAAATATGTTTTCTGATGGTCTTAGGTGACCACTGTGACCCCTGTGAAAGGGTCGTTTGATCTCCAAAGGGGTTGCAACCCACAGGTTGAGAACCGCTGCTCTAAAGCCTTATTGAATGCTATTCTGTGGGAAATGCTAGGCAGAACTATGAGAGAGTGGTCTACATGGCCAGCAACAGTGTATTCTGTAGAAATTGCATTTCTTAAATATAGAAAGGCTAGATTTCTAATTGCTGTAGTTGTTTCAGTCATGCCTGACTCTACATGACCCCCATTGGGGTTTTCTTGAAAATACTGGAGTGGTTTGCTATTTCCTTCTCCAGCTCATTTTACAGATGAAGAAACTGATGCAAGCAGTATTTAATGGCTCACTCAGGGTTACACATCTAGTAAATCTCTAAGGTTATATTTGAATTCAGGTCTTCCTGATTCTAGGCCTAGCATCACCTATTGCTTAGATTCCTAAGTCTTTCCCCTGAGATTCACTGGCTAAAATTTTCTCTTTCTTTGGAACAAGGGAATGCCTTCAATATAATATCATAGTCTCCAGTCTATATTCTGTGACTGTAGCCTCAAGGGTCTTCATTTTAAAAGGCAGGGAAATCTAACTATCAATCGATCAAGAAACATTTATTAAATGCCTGCTATATGCCAGGCATTATGCTAAGTGCTGGAGATACAAAATGGGGGAAAGACAGTCCCTGCCTTCAAGGAACTTACAATCTAATGGAACTATCAAAAGCAACCTAAGTGGTATATATTATTATATTTGATGTGCCATAGTTGTATGCTGTATACCAAAAACCCAAGCTTTAAAATTCATCTTCAGCACAACTGTAAACATCTGGGGGATTAACTTGTCCCTCATTTGACAAGCTTCAGTTAGCTGGAAAAGTCCCTTTTCAAAACCAAACCTTTTTTTTCCCCTGGTGCATCTGAAGTCTCTTTTCATTGCAGATCCCATATTATCACATATCTTTTTAATTATTTAAATGTTTGAATGGAAATTCCATGCCATCTGGTTGCTCATGCAGCTATGCAGCCTGGAGATGGGTCTCTTCCCTGGTAGAAGACTGTCAGAAATATCCATGAGTCTGCCTGACGATGACCAGATCTCATATAAACCAGAACAGGACCCTGGGAGAGAAGTGGATGAATCTTGGGTCTGAGGTCAACCGGCGCAGAGACAGGGAAGAAGCAGAGGATTCAAGATGGCTGGAAAATCATCTCTTGCTGGTGTCATTTGGTGTCATTTCTGGGTTGCCTGCTGCAAAATAGCCCCTGGACTTTTGGGGAGAGGGAAGTAGAAAAAGCAGATCCCACTCAGGCTGTACGTTTTAGTGTGTGGTCTTCGTTTCTGAATCTCTCTCTCTCTTAACTCTTCTACTCAGTGAGCCATCTCTTGTAATGAAGAATAAAAAGAAAAGGGAAAAGTAGAAAATAAATCACTGTATCGACTGAGTTTGACAGTGAATACAATGTTTCACACCCATAAGCCCCCCACTTCTGCAAATGAGATTGGGAGGCAAGTTTTCTCATCCCTTCTCTGGAACTAGGCTTGGTCACTGTGATTACAATGTTTTGTTTGCTGCTGTTGCTGTGTTCTCTCCATTTATATTGTTGTAATCATGGTATATACTGTTTCCTTAGTTCTGCTTGCTTTACTATGTGTCAGTGTGTGTTCCCCTGTGTCTCAGAATTATTCATTGTTTCTTATGCTATGTTGCATTCCAGACCCATTGCACACTTTGTTGAGCCATCCCCCTAATCCACGAAGATGAATTTTGTTTTCAGTTCTTAGCATGTTTCTTCTTGGAGGACTCATTGCCCAGTAGCCCCAAGTCAACCTCAGGTCATTCCTTGGGTTGCCCTGTGCTCAGGATCTCTCATCTACAGCTGGAAAGGACAGGACCTCAGAGTCTGGGTAGCCCAACACCCCCCATTTTATAGATGAGGAATGTGAAGCCCAGGGAGAGGAAAGCCATGCCCAAGGTCATATAAGTCCTAACTGGCAGAGGATGGTTTTAACCTTGGTTCTCTTGACACCAGTATTCTGTAAACGTTATCACATATAGATATCACATCTATAGTACTAAATAGAAGGTGAGGTGTGATAAGAGTACAGGAGAAATTAAAACCAATTGTTCTGGGACCATTTGGCAGACTCGAGTCTAGTCATTCTAGTATTTCTACATTTTTCTTCCCATTTAATTACAGTTCAAATAAATTACTATGTAGAACATCACCTAGAATCAGAAGGGCCACAGCTAGGTGGTGCAGTGGATAGAACATCGGACCTGGAGTTAGAAAGATCTGAGTTCAAATCTAGCCTCAGACACTTATTAGTTGTGTGACCCTTGGTAGGTCACTTAGCCCTGTTTATCTCAGTTTCCTCATCTACAAAATGAGCTGTAGATGTAAATGGCAAACCACTTCAATATCTTTGCCAAGAAAACTCAAAAATGGGGCCACAAAGAATCAGAAATGGCTAAAATGACTGAACAACAACAGGTACGCCAAGCATATAGCAATACAAAGAAAAGCAAAGATGCTGAGTTTGGAATCGAGAGACTTAGGTTCTAGTTCCAAATAGATTCAGTTAATTCAACAGACATTTACTAAATGCCAACTACACGCAAGGCATTTTGTTAGGTCACTTAATACTAACTGCTCAATCATAAGCAAGTAATTTATACTTTACTTATCCTCAGTTTCTTAATCTGTAAAATGAAGCGAATGCACAGAGGGGTTATAAGTGCTGTGTATATCAATTCAAATTAATATATGCAATATATATGTGTATATGTGTATATATATACATATATGCGCACATATTTTCATAGATATATATATGTAAATGCATGCTTGTATATATGACCAAACTTATTTCATTAATTTGTACATTTTTGTCTCTTCCAGTAGAATATAAATTCCCTGAATGCAGAGACTCATTGATTTTTGTCCTTGTCTTTCCACCACCTAACAGAATGCTAGCTGCGTTATAGATACTTACTAAATGCATGTTATGATCCGTTAATAGACAAAACTCCCTATTAGAAAATTTCCTCTACCAATTCACACCAACACTCATTCTGCACATTATGGTCTTAGGGAATCGTTTGGGGGGCCCCAGGGTCACACAGCCACTATAGGTAAAAGGTGGGACTTGAACCCCAGATCTTCCTGACACTGAGCTCTCTAGTCCATCTAGTACTCCAGGCAAGTCGTCAAATAGTACATAAAAGTGAATTATTAGTAGTGTCCTTGTTGTTATGTTGCTAAGCTTGATTATGTTATTTAAGTTTAAACTGGGCCCTGCTCCTTGCCCCTTATCTCATATGAGGCCCTAAGTCTGTGTTTTGTCATAATCCAGAGAAGGCAGTTTTGATTTTGGACAAATCCATTGGGGGCCTCTCATGCACAGTAATGAGCGTCACAGGCCAGGGAGTCCAATATACATTTATGTTAATAGAATACTATGATCTATTTAATACGCTACCACTTGGGGGGATTGGGGAAGGTTTTTATTACCTAGTTTAGGTAAAATGTGTATCCCCATATTCATTCATTGGATAATTTGTTTTATAGTCAGGAAATAGAGTTTGCAGTTTGAGATGTACAAATCGTCCTTATAAATATCATAAGAGAAAGTATACCCTGTCCAAAATAATGACTTATTTACATGCGTTAAGGTTTTGGAAACAAGGGGCTGAAATACAGGCTCCCTCATCATTAGTTCTGCTGAGTGAGGCAGCTACAAAGCCTCAAGAAGATCCTGCAGCAGTAAGGAGAGTATCCCATAATCCTCTACGGGAACATGACAAATTGAGCCATTTTATTGCTTAATGGTGTATTAGATCAATATGCCTTGTAATTTGTAACTGGTCAGAGTTAGGAATCCCAAGTCTAATGGGAAAGTATTTGCAGTGGTTCAGAGTTGATTCTCGAACTTTCGGGAAAACCAAGTTCTCGGTGTGCATCAGTGCCTGAACCAGACCCTAGGCTCTCTCAGGCTTTGTCAGTAGAGCACAGAGTCTGGTCCATTCCTCCAAGATAGAAAATCAGCCTGATGATGGACTTGTCTGTCATCTGTCATTGAGGAAGGCAGGATGGTGCCGTGGAAAGGATTAGCTTTGGTGTCAAAGGACAGGTTCATGGCTTTGCTCTTTTTTGACCTTTGGATAGGTCCCCTCTCCTCTGTGGGCCACAGTGAATTGAGTGCTGGACCTGAATAAGTCAGAAAGATCTGAGTTCAAATTTAGCTTCAGACACTTAGTAGCCATGTGACCCTGGACATGTCATATAACTTCTCTCTGTCTTTTACAGTTTTCTCAACTGTAAAATGGGGATGATAATAGCACCCATCTAGCGAGTTTTTGAGAATCAAATGAGATGATACTTGTAAATTACTTGGCAAACCCTAAGTTGTTATATAAATACTAGTTATTAGTAGTGGTAGTTACTAATATGAAGGATTGGCCCCTTAGTTTTCTTCCAGTCCCAAATCTATAATTCTATAATAGGTAAGCCAGCTTTGCTAATTCCCAGAGGCTTGTCATTGGCAGGTTTGCCATTAAATGATAAATTCTTCTTCCCTTGAGGCACTTATATTCCAGTGGGGATTGGATCTAGATGCAGCATTTTATTAGTATTGGAAACTCCTGGAGGAGGAAATTCACTCTACCAGTGTCTACAGGCACTCCCTATGTAACATAAAAGTCTTAGAGAATTGCCTAGAATGTTAAGCAGTTAGCTGACTTGGCCAGGTTGACAGCTGATAGGTATCTAAATTAGAACTACAATCCAGTCCTTCCTGGCTCTCAGTGACAACACTCTACCCACCATGATTCTCTGTCTCTCATTTTGATGGTAAGGACAAAATGGATAAATCTATGCTTACAAAATTAATACAAAAGAGATGGAATATAGTTTCAGAGGAGAAGTTGTCAGCAGCCGGGGAGACTTAGAAAGACCTCCAGGAGGAAGTGGTACTGAATATAAGTCAAATCTTTGAACTCATTTGATTTTATTTAAAACTGCATACTCAAAATGAAAGAGGAAAGGGTGCTCTAAAGTCCCTTTTCCTAAATTTCCTCAGTTATGTATCAATAGCTGTTTTCCTTATAAATTTATAATGGCATGAACGAGAGAGGAAGGAGCAAAGGCAGTCCTCAATTTTCACCAATCACAAACATGCATATTGACAATCAGAACAGATGGACCAAATGACCTAAAATATTTAATGGCTGTGTTCTTTGTACACACCACCTCATTAAAAATAAATTAAACAAACATTCAGAATACTAGTTACTTTCCTGAAGGTCCCAGATTGAAGATAGAGCAAATCTTTCATTTTCATCCAGCTTTGCTCTCATGATAATTCCTCGTAAAACCTGTTCCGTTTTTCCTCTCCCATTAAATCAGAGCATCATCCAGCTCACAGACACTAACAGTGAATTCTATCTATACCTGAAAAATTCATCCATCATCCAACAATCTGAGTATTTTTATGCATTCCTGTATGTTGTCATGTATTATAAAAATCACATTTTTTGTTTCCTAGATTATCTTTCTTACTCCCAATCCTTTTAGACAATAATATTGCTTTATTTAGGTGATTTTGTGCTGTTTTTAACATTTTGAGAAGTCAGCTCCATTAGATGCTTTCTAAAGATAGATTGAGAACTTGAGCCAAGGTGAAATGAAAAGATTTATAAACGAAGCCCCATCAACCTTTTAATTTTTGAAGTACAAGTCCAAGGAACAGAATGAATAAACATTTGCCCTTTTGGCAAATGTTCAAGTTTAATTTCATTCATTCCTTTACTGTTCACTAGTTTTATTTCATTTCACGCTACTCAGTATGATTTAATAATGATTGCTCTGGTATAAGGGTGCCATCGGCAGCATTGCCATCATCATCCTCATCTTCTATGCATCTTGCAGTGAGTACCACATTCTCTCTTAGTATCCTGGGGGCAAAACACTTCACTGATCATTCCCTATGTGATTTTTGGTTTTCTGTTGGACTTGTGATTTCAGTGGGGAAGAGAGAATTCCTAATTAGGAAGCTGCAGCTACCAGTTCAAGGCAGCACCTTCTCTACAATTTAGTTCATTGCCCAAGGTCACACACCCATTTGTGGGAGTTGGGACTTACACTAGGAGCTTCCTGACTTTAAGCCTGGCTCTCCATCCTGTACCAAGCTGCTTATCCAGTTACCTTAATAAATTTGTTGTTCAGTCATTTCAGCCATGTTTGACTCTTCGCTTGAGGTCTTCTTGGCAAAGATACTGGCGTGGAGGTAAACAGGGTCAATTGACTTGCCCAGAGTCACATAGCTAGATAAGTATCTGAGGCCAGATTTTTAACTCATGCCTTCCTGACTCCTGACCTATTACTCTGTCCACTGCACCACCTAACTGGCCTTCTTAGTAATAGTAATAACAATCATTTTATAATTTAATTTGAAAGCACTGGGTATCATAAAGGAAGGTAATTTTATACCAAGTGATCTATCATTATTTTAAGATACAAAATGTGAAAATTTTTTGAATCATTAAACTTTGGTTAGAACCTGCATGGCTCTAAAATAGCATGTGTAAAATATGTCTATCTGCAGAGATTCCAGTCCACAACACAGTCTGGCAGTCTGACACATTTTAGTTACATTTTTCCAAACTGTTTCCAATTCTAGTATTGGCTATAAGTACGTCATTCCTGTATTTAACTGCTTTTCCATTTTAAAAAATCACTTTTTAATCTTCCTTTGCATATTTTCTAATAAGCTAACATACTTTTTAGCATATTTTAAGATTCTCAGGCAGTAGTGAAGCACAGATGGGTGGTTTCGTGAAACAAAGCATAATTTATACGCTGCATTAGAAAGACATTTTCAAAGATTCTTTGAAATTAAGATTGTTAAATTTATCAATCTTGCTCAAAACTCAGCCAGGAATTTGAGGAAATGAGTGAACAAGCTTGTGAGCCTTTATCATGACTGTTAAAATCATAGGAAATTATACCATTTTAAAGGGACTTATTTGTAATACATTTTGTTGATACCTTTTGTCTTACATTACAGTCATGTCCTATCTTTCTCCAGGTTAAATCACCCTCATGTAAAAGAAAAATAATTAAGAAAAAAAATCTGATTCAAAACTAGTGTCTGAAATAAAATGACTTTCTAACAGCAAAGACCCAAATGTCATATCCTCTATAGACCAAAGTCATCTACCCATATACTCCTACCTTCAAACCCAACTAGTTCCATATACTAAATGATAGTGTAAAATCTGTGTGAAGTGAGCACCATTCCTGTTCCCCTATAGTGACATTGTAAAAAGAACCTACTATATTTTGTCTTGAAATCGGAATCCCCATTGGCTACTGAGTCTACCCCTGGAGCCTTATCCAAGGTGCCTAAGGGTAACTAATTCAGTAGGAAATGATCTGGCTGATATAGAAGCCTATTACACAGTCAGGACTAAAAGCAGCAGGACTGTGTCAATCAATAAAGAGTCAGAGAAGCAAAGTCAGGACTGGAGTTGGCAGTTAGAGTTTTAATGTATAGAGATTTAGAGCAGGAAGTTCTAGACAGTAAGCCTGGGGAACTGACTGCAAAATCACCATGACTCTAAGATATTTCAGATCACCTGCTGTGTTCAAGGCACTGTTCTAGGATACCAGCTAATAGGTCCTTCCAATACAACAAGGTAAGAAAGTTGGTGTTGAACTTATTAAGACTTTAGGATCTCCTCCTCCCCCTTATACAATTATCTTAGAATAATTCTACCCAAATGGATCTGCAGTTGCATCCATTTGGGAGTTTCTTCCAGGGGTTGAGGTTAAAAAAAAAAACAAACATCCTTGTCTGCCAATCAGTTAAACTCTTGTCTATGTTTTCCAGTAAGTTTACTGAGGGATGGGAGAGGTTGGTCCATCCAATGTGCTGGACACCTTCCTGACTTTCTCCTGATATCACGAAGGCACCAGAGGAGTACACTGGCTAGCAACCACAATTCCTTTCCATCTTTCTTGCCCCATGACCAATCCATCCTTCCTTTGTGGAGGGTGAAAGATGAAATGACTGAGGAAACAAAGGTTCAAGATTCCAAGCATATTGATTTATTAAATAGGACATACTAATCACCCAACAAAGTGGGATCATGTCTCCTCAGCTTTGGCCCTGGACCCCAAATAAAGGGAGAGACAGATCTTTATACATCAAAAACAATTATTCAAATAAAGTCAGTTAATTAAAAGGAAACAATATAACATTGGGTAATCTGATTTCTCATTGGACAAAAGATTAGAGACTTTCCAGGTTGGAAGGGGGAGAGTGAACAGGTGCCATTTCCTGAAATCAGAAAAAGAGGTGTGTCACTACTTTTAAGTGTCTACAAACAATTAAAGAAACATGGAAATAATAACTGATTGATCAATACAGGGCCATTTTTTTCATTTAAGACATATGGATTGCTTGAAATGTACATTTGTAAGAAAACTCCTTATATCAATCTTTGGGACTGATTAAGTTTCTGGTCAGCATAACCTGGGTCCTTAGGTAAGGGTATCTAAGCAGCAAGTAGAGGTGGTCCAGTTTCCCAGCCACAAAGGGCTGGGCTCAAACAATGAAATAAGGTTTGCTCCCAATTCCCACAATTGAATGAAATTGTCTCTCAAGACAGAAATTGGACTAGACCTCCATAATTGAATAGAAAGGGAACTTAGCTAGCTCCAGGATTCAGCTGCAAGATGGAATCAGTGTAGTTCACCCAATTCCCTCTACCGTTTGCTGTTCTAATTCTCTAATTTTCCCCTTTTGATTCATGGGGGAGTAGATAGCCCACTTCCCCCATTGATCACTTATAAGCCAAATATCTAAGATTTTTCATACATTTGTATTGATAATTGTATTGATAATTACATAGTCAATTTTACATAGGTTACAGATCAAACTACTTAAAAGGTTTACAGTGAACTATGTTTGAGAACTGAGATTTACCTGTCACCAAAGTAAGCAAGAAAACTTAAACATAACCATCATGAAACAAAAGTCGAAAGCAATAAGATAATGATCATCAATATTAGCTAACATTAAGTTTCCTTTTATCCTAATGTTAATGTTAATCCTAACATTATCCAGTGTTCATTTAATCATCACATTTTCAATCCCAGGTGTCCTTGTGGTTGTCTGGTCCCTGGAGCCCTCTCAGCTATTCTGGAATAGATATCATTCTCAAGGCAGCTCTGAAGAGGGCTCTACTTCTCTGGTTCCAAATTACTTCTAGATAGTCCTAGGTAATTCTGTTTAAAAAAATATATACTAGTAACAAGACTTAACACAAATTAATACAATCTTTTAAATTTGATTTTCCCTACCTGAAATAACAGAGAATATGTACCACTTGCTATTTTTCTCTTTACCTAAACCATGTGCCTGATATAAGAATCTTAAAAAAAAATTCATGAGAGTCTAACTGTAAAATGAACTCTTCTGTCTTTTAAAATTATCAGATACTTTTAAAATGAGAAAATAATTTTGCTTTCTTTACAATTATCAATACAATTATCAACAGAATTTTATATGTAAAATCCTTAAGCCAATTTTGAGAACTTATTACTAAAACATACTCAAAGCCTGAATTTCCATACTAGATACATTTGGAAGCTAATCCTAAACATATGTATATAGTTCTTAGAGAAAATCTAATCTTTTCACTTTCTCAAAATTTAGTCTTCCATTTCATTAGGAAACTTTTATTGTACATCTCTGTCTTATTGCTTTGTCTAATTCCCCCTTTGGATGTGCAACCTTGTATTATAATTTGACAACCATCCCTAAAATCCAAACTCAAAACAATAGTAAATTATACTGCTAAGAGTTTTTATCTCAGCAAAATTTTACTTACTACAGCTTAGAGTTTGAATATTATTAATTTCTCATGGTTCTCTAACAGATTTCATTTATCCTAACTTATCAATTAAAACTAAGAGAAAGTCATATACTTCACACATCAGAAGCTCCTATCTATCTTTCATAAACTAAGAGATGGAAAATCCTACCTCTGACACTTGGCACAGAGCCTGGCACATTGTTGTTTAATCATCTTTCAGTTGCGTCTACTTCTTTGTGACCCCATTTGGGGTTTTCTTGGCAGAGATACTGGAGTGGTTTGCCATTTCCTTCTCCAGCTCATTTTATAGAGGAGGAAACTGAGACAAACAGGTTCAAGTGACTTGCCCAGGGTCACACAGCTAGTCAGTATCTGAGGCTGGATTTGAACTCATGAAGATGAGTCTTCCTGACATCCTGCCTGGCACTCTGTGCTCTATGGTGCCACCCAGCTACTTCACATCTACTTGGCACATAGTTACTTAGTTAAGTGTTTATTGACTGATTAACTTAAATATGTTCTAGAGAACTCAACAAATAAACTATTGAACCTTTGTCACAAAGGGAACTATTGTTCAAAATCACACAAACATGATACTGATCCACAAAAGTTGAAGAGCAACATTTTAAATAGAGGTAGCCACACCAATCACCAAGCTACACAGAACAAAAAACTTTGGAAATATAGAGACCTAGCAGAAGAAATCAAAATAATGTGGGAGCAGGACAACGTACATATTCACTCATTCTCTCTGATAGTTGTCCTGATAATGTTTTCACTGAGTCTATGAGAAACTAGCTTATGTCCCAACATTTTTATTCAATTACAAAGAGATCAAAATCATCACATGGGTACAGAATGAGCTACACAACATCCTTGTCATTCTGTTTGCTAGTCAAGTTGTAGCAAGGATGTTTTCAGTGAGTCTACAGGGTGAGCCAGTGATTAAATATTTGTATTCAACTACTGTATTACTATCTATATCGATCTGTAGGATACTAACTATAAAGGAATAATAACAGGGCAATAATTTGTCCCAGAACCATCTCCATCTGAATCCCTTCCAAAAATATGATAGGATAAGGTGGCAGGGAGAAGTATTTAGATTATGCCTCTTAAGTACCAGGCATTATGCTAAGCACTACAAATTCTATCTCATTCACTTCTCACAACAACCCTGGAAAGTATGTGCTATTATTATCCCCAGTTTACAGATGAGGAAATTGAGGCAAACAAGGTTAAATGACTTGCTCAGGAACACACAGCTGGTAAGCATGTGAGACTGGATTTGAACTATAACAATCTATCGTCACAAAGGGCTTTTCATGTATTATTTCATTTGTTCCTGACAACAGCCTTATAGCCCCCATTTTATGGATGAGGAAGTTGAAGCTTAGAGAGTTTGAACAACTTTCTCGGGGTCAGGCAGCTGACAATTGACTAAGGTGGGATTCAAACTCAGGTCTCCCCAATTCCAAGTCTTTCCTTTTTGATGTTATGTTGTAGTTAGAAGGCAGGCAGACGTGGATCAGTAATTTGGTACTGATGCAAAATCAAAAGGAGGAAGAATCAAAATTAAGAGGCCAGGGTCAAGGGAAAGGGCAGATGGCCAGGCAGGCTCTGGAACTTGGGCCACCTGTGGATGCCTGAAAACACAGTTGCCAAACTCGGGCTTCTCAGTGACCTTTTCCACAGGCTTTCTGGCTCCTCTTAGGAAGCTGCTATGCCTACATCCTCCAGACAGTCTCTCTCACCATCTGCTGCTTTGTTGTAGGAAGTGTTGCTTCCAGATTACTGGAGCTTGGTTTCCGCACAGCTAGTCAGTCTCTAGATAAGTTCATCCACACAGACTATATTGGGAATCTTGCAATCTGTGCTGTCGCTCCATAGCAGGCATCCTCGGCCAACATAGCGGCAGCATGTGACGTTTGAGATGGGGAAGGGAATCCTCCCTCGTCAGCACTGTGACTGATCGTGCTGTGTCATTAGAACCACCCAGGAGTGGATTGGGACCAAAATTGTTTGGGACCATTTCCTCACGCTCCTAATGGAGCAATCAAATGCAGTCCCTACTGTGGCAGTTAGTGCCCTTGCTCCTCCCATCATCCATCCCTATCTGCACTCTCGATTCAATGTGAAATATCTATGATTTAATCAATCCAAGACATATCCTGGAATATGGGGAAGCTGGCACCATTTAGGTGAACCTCTTCCATTTTTCTAAGACAAAGATGTACATAGGACCTTCCTTGTAGACGACCCTCATACCTATTTAAAAAGGAGAATGTGCTGGTTAAGCATCTTGGCCTGCAGTTTACCTGTCTTCTTGCTTCCACTCACCAGGTGGTAATGCTGAGCCAGCCTGGCAGGTAAAGCTGTAGGAAGATTAGATCACAGGGAGCTAGGTGATACAATGGAATCAGAAAGACCCAAGTTCTAATTCTGCCTGAGGCATCATTCTGCCTTGCTCAGCCTCACTCTTATCTGTAGAATGGGGTAATTATTAGCACTTACCTTATGATATCATGATGATCAAATGAGATAATATATGTGAAGCACTTTTTAAAATGTTCAAGTTCTATATAAATGGCTGCTGCTGCTGCTTGTTATAGTCAGAGGCAATTACTATAAAAGAGGACTTTGTGCAATTGGAGATCATTAGAAAACCTTGACTAGATCATATCAGAACCTGCTGTTACCAGAGGCTTTGCCTCAACATGGTCCTGGAAACCTTCCTTATAGATGTCTTCTCCATTGAGGTAGGTTCCCCATCACCATGTTAGAATAACTCATTTGAACAAACATTCAGTCTTTTAACAAAGCACTTACTGTGTGCAGAAGGCTAGGCTAAAAGAGGGTGATCTTTCCTTTCAGGGAGCTATTGGGAAATATACTGACCCACAGAAAGAGGGGGAGATGATAGGCTAGGTAAAAGAATACCTCTGACCTCTAATAGCTGGGGGATCCTGGACATTTCCACTCAGTATCTCGCTGCCCGAGCTTGCTCTTTAAGACCATAAGTTTTAGAGTTTGGTGCTGATGTGACTTGGTCTAAGATATTTCCTCGCTGGAAATATCCCACAACAATGGAATCATAGGTCTCTACCAAGAAGAAAAGAAAATGAAAAAATGCTCTTCTCATCAGTGAAGTAGATTCACACACACACACACACACACACACACACACACACACACACCAGCTGAGCACCAAAAAATCCTTAAAAACAAAATGTGTTCACAGATGTGAGGGATGATTTGATTTAATCTGCTTAAATCTAAGATGATAGACCAGATCAGGCCATGTCCAACTCAAATGGTAATGAAACAGGCTGCTTATCACTATACACACACACACACACACACTCCACATGTATGTTTACATAGACATGTATGCACATTTCCAAATTGTCTTATTTTATTCTTCCTTTTATTCTACTGAGTTTGTATTCCTAATTGGATTCATATGCCTTTGAGGAGGAAAAAAAGTGTTAAAGATAGTTGCACCAATAGATGAATGAAACTTTAAAACAAAATGAAATTTGAGGTTAAAGCCACAGAATTAGCTGACCCATCAAAATTCTTTCCAAGCCCATGAGTCTATGGACCTATCTGTCCATACTGTCCTACTTTCTACTGTTAACTAAGTAGTATAATGGGTAGAACACTGGGCCTTAAGTCAAGAAGACCTGAATTTAAATCCAGCCTCAGATACTATCTGTATGACCCTGGACAAGTCATTTAACCTCTATCTGACTTGCTTTCCTCAACTGTAAAAAAGGGGATAATGATAGTGACTGCCTCCCAAAATTGTTGTGAGGATCAAATCACGTAATATGTATAAAGTGCTTAGCACAGCACCTGGTACACAGTAGGCACTTAATAAATGCTTGTTCCTTCCTTTCCTTGGCTTCCAGCTCCTGGTGATCAGAAAAGAAAGAATAGAGATACATATGGAAGATAGATTTGGTTGGATGGATGATGGATGGATGGACAGACAGACATATAGGCAGATAGATAGAGAGACAGATAGATAGATAGATAGATAGATAGATAGATAGATAGATGCACAGACAGATAAATGGACAGACAGATAGATGGATGGACAGACAGATAGATGATACATAGACAGATGGAAGGAAGGACAGATGGATGATAGAGAGGCAAGATGGATGGATGGATGGATGGATGGATGGATGGATGGATGGATGGATGGGTGGATGGGTGGATGGATAGCTGGAAGGATGGATAGATAATTTGGTTACCATGAATTCTAAAAGCAGTGCTAAGGTATGAGGCCAAAATGCAAGGTCAAATTGTTGAATAGATATGTTAGCTAGGAGGATGTAGGTCATTTGGGTTAGATTTGGAATCAAAAGACCTAGTTTCAAATATTAACTCTGCTGCAGATGACCTACTAAATACTAGGCAAGTCATTAGCTTCTCTAGACCTCAGTTCTTTATCTGTGAAATGGAGATTTGCACTAGATAACCTCTAAGGTCAGGGGTATACTGGTAAGAGTTTAACAACTGACTCTTTGGAGGGGGGCAGAAAACCCACACACATTTTGGGGGAGAGGACAGAACCCACATTTAAGTTTAATCTGCACTATTTTCTTCATCCCTTTCTTAGGGGATTCAATAAAACAGTAAATCAAGCCCTGATTCTCAGGGTTTTCTCAGGTGTAAAGGTCCACACTGAAAATTTCACACTCAGCTCTCATGAGCCAACATGAGCTTGTTTTAACATACCATTAGCTGAATATCTCTGCCAGCTCTAATCATATGACTCTAGAGGGTAATAGAGTGTGGGCTGGGGCCCCTGTTGGGCTGCAACAGTGTCCTGGACCTGAGGTTTTTGTGATCAACCAGAACACAGGGTGGGAAGATGGGTAACATTCTAGCCTTCTACCAATAGCCAATCTTAGGGCTTATCTCCAGTGTGACCAAAGCTTTCCTTATTCCCCAATACACCATCTACTCTACAGGCAGCGATAGTTCTGGGCCTTAAATCAGGAAGACCTGAGTAAAAAGCCAGCTTCATCTACTTACTAGAAATGTGATACTGGGCAAGACACTTAATTTTTCTTTGACTCAATTTCCTTTACTATAAAGCAGGGACAATAATAGCATCTAACTCCCAGCAAAAGCACTTAGCACTCTGCCTGCCTCATAGCAAATGCTTGTTTTCTTCTTTCCTTCATTTCTTCCTTCATTCCTTCCTTCCTTCCTTCCTTTCTTCTTCCCTCCTTTCTTCCTTCTTTCTATCCCTTCCCTTTGATGTTCCCATTAGTCTATGAACTCCTTGAGAACAGGGATCCTTTTGTCTTTCCTCATGTTCCCAGTACCTGGCCCATGATAGTTACTTAATAAATGCTTCCTTCTTGATTGATAGTTCCCATCTCCTCCTCAAACCCCTGCCTCCTTCTGAGCTTGAAACATGGCCTTCAGGAGGCTTCAATACCTTTCCCTTTAACTATTGCAGTTGCCTCCTAACTGGTCTCTTTGCCATCTCCAATATATCATCCACATGGCTACCAAAAGGATTTCCTAAAGTTAATGTCTAATCATGCCACACTCCTATTCAATAAACTTCAGTTATAACTTAGCCACAACCTGAGACCCCAGAGAAGTAGATGTGTAGGTACCATTGGGAAACCTAAATTCTTGTCCCATCCCAGCATATCCATTTCCTGTCCCCAATATCATTTGGTGGCTACAGAGGGCACCTTTCAAAGATCAGATTCTGTTCTCTAAGATAAGTATTAGTGGGTAAAAATCTCACTCTTCTCCCCAACTTCCTTTTTCCATTTTTGGTGGGAAAGAGTGGGTGTCATGGGATAATCAGGCGTAGATGAGCTGAGAACATATCAAACTCTCATTGTATTCTCTTTCTTTCCAAAACCCCTTCTCTCCCAACCACCCAATTTCTGCTGAGGGAACCACCATCCTTCTATCCTACACTCTCAATATCATCTTCTGCTCTTCAGTCTCCCTTATTCCAAGGTTCCCCAATCCTGTCCTTTCTACCTCTACAATATCTTCCACATCCAAAATCATCTTTTACTCACACAGGAACCACTCTAGCCAAAGGCTTCAATACCTTTCCCCTTAATTATTGCAATTGCCTCCTAATTGGTCTCTTTGCCATTTCCAATATATCATCAACATGGCTACCAAAGGGATTTCCTAAAGTTAAGGTCTAATCATGCCACACTCCTATTCAATAAACTTATTCTGAATGAGTGCTGCCTCTGTCAAAGTAAGACCTGTTAAATGCTTTAGCTTAGAAAGGCCAAGGTCTTCCACTGCATCTAGGGCCATCTCCAATCATCCTGATCTATACCTTGCCACTGGATTCACATCACCCCAGAGGAGAAAGTGAGTCTGGTGACCCTGCACAGCCCTCCCTCACTTGAATCCAATTCACTTGCACATCAGGGCATCACTTCCCTGATATCATGGTCCTCTTCAAGAAGGAAGGACAAACAACTTCTCTGAATAGAAAGAGGAGCTGCCCCACAGGGGACCCAACTGGAACTGGCTAGTTGGGCAACACAACTCCCTTCTTTTTCTTTTCTTTTCTTTTCTTTACTTTACTTTTCTTTTCTTTTCTTGTCTTGTTTTGTCTTTTCTCTATCCACACAGGGTATCATATTCTCACCTGCAGGTGCTCTGTCAAAAGGAATATAAATTTTGATTTGCAAAACTTTTTTTATTAAAGACCATGTCTTAAAACCAAATCACTCCATAGCAGGGGAGGAGCCAAGATGGCGGCATAGAAGCAGCAAGGTCCTGCAGCTCCCACACAACCACCCTAAACACCCATAAAATATGACCCCAGACAAAGTCTAGGACTCTCAGACTCACAAAAATACAGAAAACACATCTCTCACTGAAGGCAGTTCAGCAGCAGGGGCTCATCATGGCGGCCGGGAGCCAAGAGCGGCCCAGCCTGAAGCTGAGACCCTGGCCAGGCCTGGGGCGGTGGGAAGGAGCCAAGCTGAGCCAAGCCGAGCCACACCACAGCCAGTCTGCAGGAGAGAAGATCTACAGCCTAAAGCACCTCCACATCTACCAAGGCGTGAAAAACAGGGACTGGAGAGGGGCAGCTCAGCAGGAGGGGCTCATCCAGCAGGCCAGCAGGCCAGGCGCCGAGACCAGCCCAGCCCAAAACTGCAGCTGCAGCCAGGCCAAGCCCTGGGGTGGTCAGGAGGAGTGGGCCTCCCAAGCTGCAGGGAGTCCACTTCAGAGAAGATCTACTGCACCTGAGGGAATCTTCACATCCAGCAAACCAGGATTAGAGATGCTCAGTGAAAGTGAAACTTGGACACTTAATTTGGGGGAGGAAAAGAAGTTTGACCAATCTGACTCCAGGGCAAGGAAGCAGTGGGGGAAGGGCAGGATCTGCTATAACCAGCGGATGCCCCTACTGGGCTGCTTCAGAGCCCCTGGCCTGCGGACCCCGCAGGGGGCTGAATCGATTGATCAGGGCCAAGTGCTCTTGTGCTGAACCGCCTGAATCCAGATCGTGGTCTTGGGTGGTGGTCCTGGGGAGCACTTTCAGCAAGCCAAAGCTGAGGGGGACTGCAAAACCCCCCTAATAGCTCTGGCAGCCAGGAAAACCCCAGCAATTTGGAACAGAGCTTTCCCCCCTGGAAGCAGAGTTTCACAGAGCTAAAAAAAAAACAACCAATTAATTGACTGGCCAACATGAGGAAAAGGAAGCAAAATAAGAACAGCAATAAAACTCTAGAATCCTTTTTTGTGGACAAGAAGGATCAAGGCATGGAACGGGAGGAAGATAACACAGTCAGAACTCCCACACCAAATGCTTCCAAGACACTTGAAGAATTCCTAGCAGCTATAGAT